>CM065726.1:65216121-65286121 GCA_033310375.1 Conus canariensis
GAGAAATGGAAAGAATGAAGGAAGTAAGGAAATTGAGTGATCGATATTGAACGATACTGACTGGATGACACGGGAAACGACTGAATGAACCGCCAGCTGGCAGCTCTTCAGTCGGCACTACCCAGGTAGGCAGCCCGTTGTGTAAACGAGTGTTGATTGTAAAGCGCTTAGAGCTTGGTCTCTAGCCGAGAATAGGCGCTATATAAGCATTCATTATTATTATTATTAACAAGACGGGAACAAAATGACACAAATGTTTTTTCTGTGTCTGTTGTCCTCAACTATCTGTCTTTTTGTTGTTGTTGTTGTTGTTGTTGTTGTTCAAATATGCGTGGCTTCCCTTCAGGCTCCAAGCTCAAGAAAATTAATTCAAATCACACTGCTTCACAAACATCACCTTGCTGTACACATTCAGTAACTTCTAGACTGGTTCATCACATTTAAATTTACATACTAACAGATGAATGCTTAGATATCTCTCCCGGACTTGAACCTCGACGTCGTAAACCCCAGAAATTCCATGTGCACGTGCAACACGAATGCAGTGGATAGATTTTTATAAAATGGTGCTTTCAGAGTCCAAGCAAAGAGCAAAAAATGGTTTGGGGGCGCATTTGAAGGAAGTTTTATCTGATGCCTTTGTCCAAGTTCTTATAGGCGTATTGGAAATATACTCAGAGGCATAAAAAACGCGAAAAAAATAGAGACAGTGCACGATTGTTCACATTGTGAACAGGACGTAAGCAATGTCGTTGGCACGTGCAACATTAGCAGTACGTGGTGTCTTGGCCGGTTGTAACCTCGTAACAGTGGGTGAATGTTGCCGGGTCAGCTTTTTTGGCACGAGGAGTGCATTTGCCATGTGGACTACCTACGCCACGTGCATCAATGAGAATTGCAACTCAATGTGGCCCCGATTGTGGGGCTATAAATGTCCAAACCCTAAAAAGTTCAAATTATCCCTTCCAGCGGCGCCAACATAATGCCGAGACTTTCTCGTCAAGATCGTTGCATAGCAATGGGGCAACTGCAGGTCGGGGTTCCAATGAGGCAGGTCGCTATCGCATTCGGAGTCCACATTTCCACCGTCTATCGCCTTCTGGACCACTTTCAAGCAAGAAACACCACTGATGACAGACCGAGGAGCGGAAGACCAAGGGTCACCAAGGCAGCCCAAGACCGCCATCTTCTGCGTCAGCATCGACGGGAGCCTTACCAAACCGCTGCCAACACAGCCAGGAACACCGTCGGCAACCATGGCAGGCCAATCAGCAGCAGGACTGTGCGTCGCCGACTGAACACAGTTGGTCTCCAATGCAGGCGTCCAGCCCGGCGACCTATCCTGACACTCCAGCATCGCTAGAACTGTCTGCAGTGGGCACAGATCCACGTACATTGGCGCCATCGGGACTGGGGCCGAGTCCTCTTCAGTGATGAAAGCCGGTTCTGCGTCGACCCAGGCGATGGCCGCATCCGGATCTGGAGAAGAGCGGGGAAACGCTTCATGGATGCCAACATCACCAAAAGGGACCCATGGGGTGGTGAAAGCATCATGATCTGGGGGGCTATCAGCATGAATCGCCGTATTGGGCCAGTCATCTTCCAGAATGTGGGTCCAGGACGTGGTAACGGGGTCACTGCTGTTCATTACATCGACCAAGTTCTGAGGCCCCACATCCTGCCGCATTTCCAGCGGCATCCACAGAACCTGTTTCAGCAGGACAACGCAAGGCCGCACACTGCCCGTGCTACGCAGAACTTCCTGAGGCAGAATAACATCAATCTGCTGCCTCACCCAGCCCGTTCTCCCGACCTTAACCCAATAGAGCATTTCTGGGATGCCCTTCAGAGGCAGTTGAACCAGCTCAACCCCAGACCCCAGACAGCAGCTCAGCTTGCTGTCGCTGTGGGCCAGGTGTGGGTGGCAAGTCCCCCAGAGGCAGACCAACACTCTGGTGCGCTCGATGTACCGCAGGTGCACAGCTGTGATCAATGCTCGAGGTGGTCACACCAGATACTGACATTCTGCTGTTAACACAGGGTCAAGGTCAAGTTCATGTGACCTTATTTTCTACCAGAATGAACTTTGAAAAGACACTTTTTCGGAGTTTGATTGCTTTTTCTCACTTTCTATTACCAGTTCAAAGGAATCGTTGGCCAAATGACATCAAAATTTCTATACAGTTTGTTTTCGCGTTTTTTATGCCTCTGAGTATAAGTTCTATCTGGTCAGTGTGTTATTACCCATTATCAAATAAAGAGATTAACAGATGTAACATCATAACAGTGTGCAAGATTGTAGCTGCTTCCGTTGTTTTGCCGTTATTGTCTTTATTTTTGACTATCTTCTTTTCTCCACTCTCTTCTCTCTCTCTCTCTCTCTCTCTCTCTCTCTCTCTCTCTCTCTCTCTCTCTCTCTCTCTCTCTCCAGACAAGGGCAAAAACCGGTCTACAGAAAAATTTTTATAAAGTAATGATCTGTCACTGGTAATGGAATGCACTCAGAGTCAATCAGCGAAAATGTTGTCAGATGGAGTGAGAAAATAATGTTCATTCTTTACAAGTAAGTTTCTCCCTTTTTCCGTGCATGGGCTCTCTCTCTCTCTCTCTCTCTCTCTCTCTCTCTCTCTCTCTCTCTCTCTCTCTCTCTCTCTCTCTCTCTCTCGTATGAATTTTTTCCCTTTTCGCGCATCGAAGAACTCAGTGAGCAGAATGACCTTCGACAATGGCATTTTCTGCGTTTCAGCACAGTCTGATTCACTTGCTTTTAGTCATCTTCCAAAACATTTAGTTTGTAAAAGTTGTGAAGTGTTCTCCATGTGTTTCCAACGGCGATGATGCTCACTGTGCCTTCCTGTTTATCGGTGTGTGTGTGTGTGTGTGTGTGTGTGTGTGTGTGTGTGTGTGTGTGTGTGTGTGTGTGTTGTTGTTGTTGTTGTTGTTGTTGTTGTTGTTGTTGTTGTTGTTGTTGTGTGTGTGGTGGTGGTGGTGGTGGTGGTGGTGGTGGTGGTGGGTGGTGGTGTGTGTGTGTGTTTGTGTGTGTGTGTGTGTGTTGTTGTTGTTGTTGTTGTTGTTGTGTTGCGTTGTGGTGTGTGTGTGTGTGTGTGTGTGTGTGTGTGTGTGTGTGTGTGTGTGTGTGTGTGTGTGTTTGTCTGTGCATTGTACACACGCGTGCATGAGTACACACTTACACCTACATGTGTCTGTTTTCTCAAATACAAAGAAAGGGGGGGGGGGGGGGGGAGAGAGACAGTAAAGAATTCTTCACATCCAATCATAATTGGTGTTCAAATACCTGCAGAGGTCGATAAATACATAATTTCATTTTGTATAAAACTCTTAAAAAGTAAAAGAGAAGAAGTGCGAGAAAAAGAGGACGAGACAGACGTGTTCAACAATATCACACCTCTTTTGGGAAAACACGCGTCCTCTTTCAAACACACAGACCGAGAACGCGACACGACGGTTTTGAAGATGACGGAAAGCCAGTGGACGAAAAATAAATCAATAACAATGACAAAGATCAAGATATATAGAGTGAGAAAAATGGGCAGGAAAGGGGGCTGCTGTGCCATTTGTCGGTTTTCCCCCATGGAAATATACGTTGTATTAATGGCCGAGAAACAGATCGGCAGGAGACAGGCTCTCTGACAGATAGTGAGTGTGGGGGGTTCAAAACACGCATAGAACAATAGAAAGGTGTTTGAAAGGCGGCAAAGGATGAGAGTGGGGAAGATGAAAGACATAAACAACAACAGGGACGGAGAGAAGAAGAGACAGGAAAGAGAGAATGAATATAACATGGATGAATGAATGAAAAAATGAATTCAGGTGGGAAGAAAGGAAGGAAGCAAACAAACTATTGAAAGACGGTAAGAAGGCAATTGCCACATGCACGCTCCCTGTTTGAAACACAGGAACCCAGAATGTGACACGACTGTTTCAGCCGAGGAATTCTTTACTGATGGTGACGACCATGGAGTGGATTATGAAATAAAACAAGATGCAAAGCATGTAAAACGTACTCCCAGTTTATCTTCCTGAAAAACGTCACAATCAAACATGCGTCATAATGTATTTGACGTCACAATCAAACATGCGTCATAATGTATTTCGTCACTGATATATTCCATAAAGAAGAAAAACCGTTTTGGGCCGTTACAGCCGTTAGCAACGACTATTCTGGTAACATAAAATATCGGGCATCATCCGTGACCCATAATGAACATACCTACAAATTTTCAGAAAGATCGGCGCAGAAGTGTTGTCTGGAGTGAGTGGAACACATTTTGACCACGGACACACACACACACACACACACACACACACACACCGGGCGTACAAACAGACATTTCAGAGACAGCAAGGAGGATCCAGAATACATGATTAAGGGATGTAGGCAGGGAAGAAGGCTGCTTAGCTTTTTGGTCTCTTTTGCCCCCTGAAATTCGACCCAGTGTAATGGTAAGAACAGACAGATAGAAAAACACACTTTCATACAGGAGAGTGTGGGCCACAGAAAGAACACGGAAACAAAAGGAGTGGCACGAAAGGCCTTTAGCATGCAAGACGAAATGTGAAAATAGAATCTTAGGACATATAGAGGAAGGCCTGGATAGACAGACAGTGCAAAAAAAGAATGAACACAGCGTGGATGAATCCAGAAAGGCCTGGATAGACGGACAGTGCAAAAAAAGAATGAACACAGCGTGGATGAATCCAGGAAGGCCTTGATAGACAGACAGTGCCAAAAAAAAAAAAAAAAATGAACACAGCGTGGATGAATCCAGGAAGGCCTTGATAGACAGACAGTGCCAAAAAAAAAAAAAAATGAACACAGCGTGGATGAATCCAGAAAGGCCTGGATAGACAGACAGTGCAAAAAGAATGAACACAGCGTGGATGACTGAATCAGAAAGGAATCCAGATGACAAGCAAGGAAGGGGAGAAGCAGCACATTAACAAATGAAAAATACAATGAAAGAAAGGAATAAAAAAAAACAAGAAAAAAAAAGAACAAGCACAGAATCTTATTCAATCAGAACACGTGATGGAAACACGTAGAAGTTACTCAAAGTAAAGACATATGATTGAAAGACAAAAACGAGAAATGAGGGAGAAAAAATGAATAAATAAACAAACATGTACTCAGAACTGATAATCCAACCACAATCAGAGAGCCGTCATCGTTGTCTTAATACATACACACTCACATCACGGTCCCAACTAACCCTCCTCTCTGTGTTGCCATCCCCCGCCGTTCTGCTAAAATTGCCAGCGTCCAGACAGCCTGACAGCTTCACACAGATCGTGTAAACGGTCCAGACAGCCTGACACTTTCACACAGATCGTGTAAATGGTCCAGACAGCCTGACAGCTTCACACGGATCGTGTCAATGAGTTTCAGCAGGCAGCGAAAAGTCAGCAATAGCTATCGCAATGTCTGTGAATGCAAGGCTCCTGTTTTTAAATTGCTGACAAATTACGGAGGAAATGACACCAAGATTTTTGCTGTCCCTGTGTGCTGTGCTAAAGTTGCGTATGTTGGGGTTTTTTTCACTTTAAAGACTGGTGGCTTCCCGTCACTCACGCTGCAAGTTCATGAAATTGATTTAGACCCCAATAGTTCTCGCCCTTATCTTGTCCTATACATTCAGTCACCTCCTGACTTGTTTATCACATGTAAGCTTCAATGCCAATAAACAAACTTGTTCAAATCTCTCTCTCTCTCTCTCTCTCTTCTCTCTCTCTCTCTCTCTCTCTCTCTCTCTCTCTCTCTCTCTCACACACACACACACACACACACACACACACACACTCTCTCTCTCTCTCTCTCTCTCTCTCTCACACACACACCTCTCTCTCTCTCTCTCACACACACACACACACACACACACACACACACACACACACACACCACACACACCGAAACAATTCTTCTTCCTGAACAATTTTCTTTCCTTTCTTAAGCAACTTTTACGACTCAGTAAACAGACCGACTCTCAGGAATGAAATCTCATGCATTTCAGCACAGTCCATTTCACTTGCCTTTCAGTCTCCTTGCAGAAACTTCACTTTGAGGTTCCAAGATAACATTGTGGAGTGCTCTCCATGCGCTTTCAACTGAGATGGTGCTCGCCCTTACTTCCCGTCTTCCTGTGTGTGTGTGTGTGTGTGTGTGTGTGTGTGTGTGTGTGTGTGTGTGGTGTGTGTGTGTGTGTGTGTGTGTGTGTGTGTGTGTGTGTGTGTATGTGTGTGTGTGTGTGCGCTCGAGCGCACGCGCGCATATGCGTGCACGCATGGTGTGTGTGTGTGTGTGTGTGTGTGTGTGTGTGTGTGTGTGTGTGTGTGTGTGTGTGTGTGTGTATGAGTGTGTGTATGTGTGTGTGTGAGTGTGAGTGTGTGTGTGCGTGCGTGCGTGTGTGTGTGTGTGAGTGAGTGTGTGCGTGCGTGCGTGCGTGCGTGGTGTGTGTGTGTGTGTGTGTGTGTGTGTGTGTGTGTGTGTGTGTGTGTGTGTGTGTGTGTGTGTGTGAACGAGAGATTCTTTCATGCATACAGATTATTTTAACCTTTTTTCTCCAGAAGAGTTACATTTGGTTTGAAGCACATCATTTCCCGTTCTGTGGTCAGAAAAAAACAAAAACTTATTCTTCTTCTTCAACTAATATAATAATGGTCAACAGCTACCAGCCCTGTATCAGCCTTTGCAGCCAGGTCACACTAATCTTGCAGTAAAAGGGACAGTAAAACAGATCTGGGGCTTTAAGTTTAAAAAAAAAAAATTAGAATAATGATTATGAAAGGAAACACACTGTGAAAGAACTTGGGTCGAGTCCAGAGACAATCTGCTTCATCTCAATCCTCACCTTGAGCTGGCCACACCAGACTCTGACGATAGCTGGTGAGAATTCTATGATGCTAGCCTCAGCAGAGGAATACTTTTTCATTACAAATGCCACACTTATGAGGCATCATTTTTCTGTATCCCTAAAATATCCCCCCCCCCTCTCTCTCTCTCTCTCTCTCTCTCTCTCTCTTCTCTCCTTCTCTCTCTCTCTCTCTCTCTGTGCGCGCGTGAACATCTGCATCTATGTCTGTATGTATATGTGTGTACACATTTTCCAAACTATTGACAGTCATGTTAAATTGAGTTCTTGGGTTTTTTTCCACTTACTTATTTTTTGCTCTGTGTGTGTGTGTGTGTGTGGTGTGTGTGTGTGTGTGTGTGGTGTGTGTGTGTGTGTGTGTGTGTTGTGGTGTTGTGTGTGTGTGTGTGTGTGTTTTGGGGGGGGGGGTGTGATCGGGGGGGGGGGGGGGGGGGGTTCGCATCTACCAAGTCATATCCTATAACATAACTCCTTAGCCTCATATTTATCACAGAGGAACTCAGTAATTAAGGGGTATAATACCGACTTAAATGTCAAAACGTATTCTCTGAGATCGAAACCAATGTTTGCCGATATAAAAAAAAAAAAAAAAAAAAAAAAATCACCATTTTTTGCAGACCAACTTAACATGTCCGGAGGAAATCGGGGGACGCTATGGGGGTGGGTATCTAGAAGTTCCGGACTATGCACGAAAAAAAAAAAACCCTGTCTTGCCATCAATACTTCCCCCCTTCCCTCTCAACCCCTCCTCCCCCTACCCCCACCATTTCTCCCTCCTATCCTTGCTCAACAATTTTTTTAGATGTATTTCTTTTTGGTGGACGAAAATAAGTTCTGCTGTTATCTTACCTTCAACACGACCCTTTCCCTCCCTAATCAAGTGGCTCCGACCCCCCACGTGTGTGTGAATGAATGACTTGTGAGTTGATTTTAACGTTGTGGCAGCCCTGATATGGTCCTTTGTGGTCGGCTGGGCTATAAGCAACATTACATTACCTTACCTTACCCCACGACTACCCTCCCACTCTCTTTTTTCTCTTTCGCTCAGTTACGTTTTCACCACTGCAGACTCTTTAAAAGACATTTGAACCCCCTTGCTATCCCCCCCCCCCCCCCCCCCCCCACCTTCTGTCCCCTCCCTGGACAAAATGAGATGTCCCTGTGTTTTTGCATTCTGATGGTGTCTGTGTCGTCAAAGTTAGGGGGCCTTTTTATGATATGTCCCTGTGTTTTTGCATTCTGATATGTCCCTGTGTTTTTGCATTCTGATATGTCCCTGTGTTTTTGCATTCTGCTGGTTAGGGGCCTGTTTTGCTGAACTGAAACGGTCATCCATATTGCCCTAAGGGTTGGATGCGAACGTTAAATCTGAAAGAGATCTTTTACTATAATAACGACTCTGATCTGTAAGAAGCATATTCCAAACTATTAGAGGCTGGTGACACGTTAACCCACCCACTGACCATTTGAACCATCAGCCTGACAATCACCGTAAAAGGTGAGAACCTGAATCTCGAGGTGTTCAGGTGACCATGACCCATAATGTGGCCACTCCTGCAGTCAACAGAAAAATGTGAACCTCTTTCTTCAGATGCTGTCTGCTCTCTTATTTCTTTCTAACAGTGTACAGAAAGCTCTTTGTTACTTATCTGTAATGTCTCTCTGACATGTTATTTGACAGACAGACAAACAGACAGACAGACAGACAGAGAGACAGACAGACAGAGGGTCAGAGCAAGAGAATGAGTGTTTGTGTTTGCGCACGCACGCACGCACACACACACACACACACACACACACACACACACACACACACACACACACACACACACACACACACGTGCATATGTGCATGGAGGGGGGAAAGAGACAAATAGAAGAACAGATGGGGAGAGATGGATTAAAAGAGAAAGATTAGAAAGAAAAACAAAAGGCCACATTGAATCCAAGACAATGCGTGTACAAAAACACGCAGAGGTCAGTAAATGAATTTCTTTTTTAAGAATCTGAAGAAACGCAAGCAAAAGAGAGCGAGTGACGTGTTTTCAGTGGTTGGCTATCTCTTCTCTTCCCTGAACTGAAAGAGATCAAATCTCCCCAGGCAAGAACTGCCGAATGCACACTTCCTGTTTGACAAACACAGCCCCAAATTGCGACACGGCTGTTCATCAGAGAGAAATTCTTTTTTGTAGGTGATGGTACTGGGATGGATTAAGAAAAGAAAAAAAACACTTTGCGATAATAACACAGATACAAGAATAATGGGGTGACCAAGCCAAGCAGAGAAGGAGGTTGCCAAATTATTTCGTCGGTTGCGCCCCCTGAAAACAGACCCAGTCATAACGGTAGGCAGAGAGAGGCAGAAGACAGACACACTGACAGACAGGAGGGGGGGAGGGGGTGGGGTGGGTAGAAGGAACTCTCATCGAAGTAGAACCATGGAATAGAGACTAAGAGCGTGAGTGTGGACGATCACAGACGCAAAGAGACATAGAAACAGAGGGAAACGGGTATAGGGGGCAATAAAGACAAAATGGAAAGAACATGGATGAACGAATGAACAACTCATTTTAGGTGGAAAGAAAGGGGGGGGAAAAAGAGAAACAATGCAGGAAACACAACAATCAAAACCTAGAGGGAAAGAAGGACAGAAATGAATACAAAAATAAAATAGTAAGCGCGATGGACAGAAGCAAACCAAAACAGAAAGCAAAACAAAAAGAAAGACAGCTTTTATAAGGCTCCTGTTTGTGTTTTGCTAACAACATACGAGGAAAATGACGCAAACATTTTTTTGTCTCTGTTGTGCTAAACGATCCTATATGTGTGGGGGCGGGTTTTGTTGGTTCATCTGTTTGTTGGTTTGCTGTTTTGATTGGGGGTTAACTTCCTATAGGAATAGCTTCCTCTTGAACTCCTAGTTCGTGAAATGAATTCAAACTCCCTTGTCTCACACCAGTTATCTTGCCATGCACATTCACCAACTCTTTCAGATCCGTCCAAACCTTAAGGAGTTCCTCCCATCTGCGTCTGGTGGTCGTAAAGAAGAAACAGTTCTTTGCCGGCTGCACACCGGCCATTCGTATTTTACCCATTCGTACTTTTTAAAGAGTGAAGAAGCTCCGTGGTGCATTCCATGTCATGTGCCACTCACAATGAAGCATATTCTTTTAGAGTGTTGGGACTTGCACGATGTAAGACACAAACATTTTACGGCAGATTCCATGAAAACCTTGTTCAGAGATGTCCCACCTGATGCCATCTTTGAGTTCTTGAAAGAGATTAACATTTTTCATCGGATCTGAGTTTTTACAGTGGAAAGATTTTTAACAAACTTTCGGATGGTTTTTCGATGTATTTTAAAGAATTGTGTGAATGAATGACTTGTGAGTTGATTTTAACGTGGTGACAGCCCTGATGTGGCCCTTTGCGGTCGGCTGGGCTATAAGCAACATTATCTTATCTTATCTTATCTTATCTTATTTATCACATTTCAGATTCAGTCTCAACCGAAAAATGCTTAGATCTCTTTCCCAGACTTGAACCTAGAGAATAAACTCCATTGACTCCCTATGCACGTACGACTCTAATGCAATGGAGAAATCTTTTCCAAAACGTGTTTCAAACGTCTTTATTGGGTTGTGGTCTTTGTCCAAGTTGCTTATAGGCGTACTTGAAACATGTTCTTTCTTTTTAGCGTGTTATTAACCCTTAACAAATAAAAGATTTAATATTCTCACAATGTGAAAGACTGTAGGTACATTTGTTGTTGTTGTTATTGCTGTTGTTGTTGTTGTTCCTCTTCGTCTTCTTCTTCTTCTTCTTCTTCTTCTTCTTCTTCTTCTCCTTCTTCATCTTCTTCTTCTTCGTCGTCGTCGTCGTCGTCGTCGTCGTCGTCTTTTGTCTTCTTCTTCTTCTTCTCTCTTCTTCTTCTTCTCTTCAATTCTCTTCGACATCTTCGATTTGACACAATCTATACAATTTCTGTTTAAAATTCATTGGTATGTTTTCATTGCCAAATGATTGCACCTTACTGTTCCCATCCACCGGTCATTTATGTCTGAGTATTGTTTGCTGTACCAGACTCCAAGGACAAAAAGCTTTTTTAAATCGCTTTTTTTTTTTACTACTTCCAGAGTCCCTAAACTGGTCAATCATCACTTGCATTAACATGCTGGGACATTTGGATGAAGGCAACATTTTCTGGCCGGACAGACGTATACCAAACATCCGGGCTTTTGAACGCTTGAGTGCCTCCTCTTGCTTTGGGATCAATAAAGCCTTTTCCAGGCATGAGTATGAATGTGTTTGGAGTCAACTGCACTTTGCTATAGCTTCGTCTGTCATAACTCTGTTGAAGTCCTGCCAATCTTGTTTCATAGACCAAGGCATTTCAAATTATGGTGATAAAAACGTACCACTTCATTGTCTTTCTTATCAAATTGCTTCGGTGAGAAAGAGACCACCTATTTTGATTAAAAAAAAAAAACTTTTTCACACAGTGATCGTGCATTTTCAGAATTTCTTTAGAAATGGAAAGTACGAAAGTAACATCAGTCATTTTGCATCTCCTCAAATCAACATCTTTCACTCACTAAATTCAGCAGTTTGGATAGCAAAATAAGACAAATGGCAGATCAACAACAAAAATATCCACCAAGCGAAAGTGTGTCCATTCAAAACTGTAAAGAGATATTTTGTCTCCTGTAAAATTAACTATTGTCTGTCTCTTATGTCCCGAAGAACTTTCCTCTCTCTCTCTTCTCTCTCTCTCTCTCTCCTCTCTCTCTCTCTCTCCTCTCTCTCTCTCCTCTCTGTGCGCGCGTGCACATCTGCGCCTATGTCTGTATGTAAATGTGTGTACACATTTACACTTTGTTTAAGTCTCCAGTATGGATGGATTTATACAGAAGATTAAGCATTTTCCAAGCTATTGACAGCCATATTAAATTGAGTTCTGTTTTTTTTTTTCCATTTACTTACTTTTTGCTCTCTCTCTCTCTCTCTCTCTCTCTCTCTCTCTCTCTCTCTCTCTCTCTCTCTCTGTGTGTGTGTGTGTGTGTGTGTGTGTGTGTGTGTGTGTGTGTGTGTGTGTGTGTGTAGTCCAAAAACCAGTCCGCAGAAGGCTTTCCTACTGAAATTAGCGATCTGCCACTGGTAATGGAATGCACTCAAGTCCCATCAGCGACACTGCCGTCAGATGAGGTGAGAAACGTTCTCTTTTTTCTGTGCATGTTCTGCCGAGCGCTCTCTCTCTCTCTCTCTCTCTCTCTCTCTCCTCTCTCTCTCCTCTCTCTCTCTCTCTCTCTCTCTCTCTCTCCATGGACGATTTCTTCTGAAGAAATGTCTTTTCTTGTCAAGCTACAACAGCTCGGCGAGCAGAGTGCCATTCAAAATGAGATTTTCTGCATTTCAGTACAGTCTATTTCATTTTCTTTTAGTCTTCATCCAAAGCATTTAGTCTGAGTTTTTAAGATAACTTTGTAAAGTGTTCTTCGTATGTTTTCATTTGGGTCATTACATCTTCCTGTTTACTTCAGTGTGTGTATGTGTGTGCATGCACGCACACGTGTGTGTGTGTGTGTGTGTGTGTGTGTGTGTGTGTGTGTGTGTGTGTGTGTGTGTGTGTGTGTGTGTGTGTGTGCGCGCGCGCGCGCACACACGCACGTACTTGCATGTGCACATTGTGTGTGTGTGTGTGTGTGTGTGTGTGTGTGTCGCGCGCGCGCGCGCGCGCCACACACACACACGCACGTACTTGCATGTGCACATTGTGTGTGTGTGTGTGTTGTGCGCGCGCGCGCGCGCGCGCGCGCGTGCATTTTGTGTGTGTGTGCGTGTTTGTGCACTGTACGCACATGTGCGCATATGTACATACTCACACATAGGTGTATCTGCTGAGTATGTGTGCATGGAGGGGGGAGGGGGGTGCGAAAGAGGTCAAAGAAGAAGGAAGATGTGGAACAAACTGATCGAAGGACAGTTTTCTCAAAGACAGACAAAGAAAGCAAACGACAAAGAGAAAATGTGTCGTCACGTCTAAGCACAATGGTCGTTCAGGGGTCGATGAACGCATCTTTTTTTTATTTTTATTTTTTTTATAGAAATTGAAACAAAGGGCAAGAAAGGAAGTGCAAGAGAAAGATAGTGAGAGACACGTTTTCCACACTGTCTCTCCTGTTCTGTGAACTGATGAAGATCACATCTCCACCCCAGGCAAAAACCGAACTGAATGCATGCTTCCTGTCCGAATTACACATACCCGAAATGCGACACGATTGTTTCTTCTTTGAAGACGATGGTAAGGCCGTGAAAAATGTAAAAGAAATCAATAACAATAACAAAGATCAAGAAATATGGGATGAGCAAACTAGGCTGGAAAGAAGGCTGCCGAACTGTTTTGTCGGTTTTTGCACTATGAAAATAGACGCTGCTATAATGGGAGAGAGAGAGAAGAGAGAGAGGCAGACAGACAGACACACAGGGAGGATAGACACGGGACAGACGAGAATGTGTGTGTGTGTGGGGGGGGGGGGGGGGGGGAGTTGTTGAAAGCAAGCATAGAACAATAGAAAGACGTGAAACAAGGCAAAGGATAAGTGCGGAGAATGTGAAAGAAAGAAAGAGAAATAGAGACAGAGAAGTGTAGACTGTCAAGAAACAATGAATATAGCAATGGATGAATGAATGAAAAACGAATTCAGGTGGAAAGAAAGGAAAGAAGCAAACAATGTTGCAGGCAAAAGAAAAGAAAAAGAAAATAGAAACAAGGGGAAAAAAGGACAGAAAACAGAATAGACGCAAGCAAGTAAAACAAACATATAAAAATCAGATAAAAACCGAAACAAACAAACAAACAAAAAAACAGCAATGTGTGATGACAGAAAAGCAGACAGACAGGCGATCAAACAAACACCCATGATTTGTGATTCCAGCACAATCGCGGTCACAATCATGTTTATCACAAGCACTCACTCCCATCACAGTCCTGTAAGACCCCCCTTTCTCCCGAAGTTACCCCCACTGTTCTGCTGCAATTTGCCAGCGTCCAGACAGCCTGACAGCTTCACAGAGATCGTGTGAAAGAACTTCATCGTGCGGCAAAAACCCAGCAACGGCCAACACAATGACTATGACAGCTTCTAGATGGATCTGTTTAGTAACTGACTGGCAAGTTAGAAGAAAATTGAAATGAAAAGTTTGTTCACGTTTGGAATGCTGAAAGAATGTATCTGTTTTTCTTTTGCACTCCAAAATCGTGAAATTCATTCACATGCTACTGCTTCACACTAATGTGTTTGAACATTGCAGTCTCTTAAGACGAGAAGAAATGGGCTTCTCTTGAAAGTTTTTCTTCTAACATTTTTCTGCACTTACTGTCAGTCTTAACATGTAGCAGCATACGGATGGAGGAAATATTTTGTGGTTATGCAGGAATATGCATGCTTAGGTATTTCAATATTCAAGTGTCTGCTTGTGCTTTAGGATCAATAAACTCCATGCACTTCGCTTAAGCTTTATCTTTATCTGTACGCATGGAGGAGATGTTTGTGAAAGAAAAAAAAAAGAGTTAGGGGAAGAGGTGGAGCAAAAGGACTACAGGAGACTTTTTTCCTCAAAGACAGATAGAGGAAGAGAAGAAAGAGAAAAGACCACGTCACACCGAAGCATAGTGGGTGTTCAAACACGTGCCGAAGTCAGTAGAATGCATTCTGAATATTAATACATAAAGAAAACAATGTGAAAGACAACAGGAGAGCCAAAAACACGTTCTCAATCTCTCACATTAGTCAGGAACTCAAAGGGATCGAACCTCCTCCTCAGGCATAACATTGCTGTACGCACACTTCACGTTTGAAACACGCAGACCCAAAATATGACACGATTATTTCAGCAGAGGAATTCTTCAGCAAAGGTGATAGCTTTCGAGTGGATGAGAAGGGAAAAAAAAAACACCAGAAGGCATTTCAACAATAGTAACGTGGACCAAAAGTAGATGAGTAAGAGAAGTAGGCAGGGAAGGAGACTGCTAAGCTTTTTAGTCTGTTTTGCCTCCTGAAATAAATGCACTAATAATGGTAGAGAGAAACAGATAGACAAACACCTTAAGTCTACATTGAGTGCCTCTGTGATGAGACATTACATGACAGCTAGGTGTGTGGGAATCAGAAGAAAAAAAATAGAACAACAAAAACATGGGACAGGGGGCAACAGAGGATGGAAGGAAAGTAGAAATAAAGAATGAAAGCCAAGACAGAGAAGGAGAAAGAAAGAATGAAAGCCAAGACAGAGAAGGAGAAAAAAAAATGAAAGCCAAGACAGAGAAGGAGAAATAAAGAATGAAAACCAAGACAGAGAAATGAAGGCCTAGATAGACAAACAGTACAGAAACAAAAAATGAAAACAGCATGGTTATTCAATAAATGGAAAATAAACTGAAACAAGGAGAACGAAAGAGACAGCGCATTAGATAAACAAACAAAAGGAAGAGAGAAAAAATAAGGAAAGACATTGAAACAAGCAAACAAAACATGCAAAATGAAGCAGAAAGAGAGAAATCAGGTCAAAAGCAATAGAAGGGCAAAAGATGAGGGACAAAAAGACAGACAATCAAGTGGATTGGATGTTTCCAGCACAATCATCGTTGTCACAAACAAATACCCTATCATGGTTCCATGGGACTCTCCTCTCTCCCTGACTTACTCGTACACTACCTGCAAGTGTCCAGACAGCCTGACAGCTTCACAAAAGTCGTGTACATGAAATTCAGCAGGCAGCAAAACCTCAGCAATAGCTATCGTGATGTCTGTAATAGCGTTTGGAAGTATCCTGGTTTTTTTTTTATTTGCCAACAACACAGGAGAAAAATGACACAACTGTTTTTCCGTGTCTCTCGTGCTTAACGATCTGTCTTTTTCTTTTTAGTTCAAATGTGCGTGGCTACCCTTCACGCTCCAACTTAGTGAAATTGAATCAGACACTACTGCTTCACACGCATTATCTTCTTGTACACATTCCCCAACTTCTAGAGCTGTTTATCATATTTAAGCTTACATACGAACAGATAAATCCGTTGCTGTCTCTCCCAGACTGCGAATTGACAGGGGAAACTTCATAGATTCCCTGTGCACGTGCAACTCGAATGCACTGGATAAATCTTTTTAAAATGGTCTTTTCAGCGTCCTGCACTACGAGTTTCAGCTAAAGGGCACACTGGACAATTAGTCAAATGGATAGTGGTCTTTGTCCAAGTTGTTGATGGGTGTATTTGAAATAAGTTTAATATGGTCAGTACATTATCACCCTTTATCAATTAAAAAGATCAAAAGTTTCAAAACTATTACTAAGAACAAGACCGTAGTTGTTTTTGTCATTGTTGCTGTTGTTGTTTTTATCATTGACTATTCCCTTTTTAACTTGATGAAGATGATAGTTAGTTCCTTACTGTCCCCAACAGACATATGGGTATGCTTTGGCCTTCCAGTCTCCTAAGACCAGAAGAAAGGCGATTTTTTCACAGATTAATTTTCTATCTACTTCTAGACTCCCTAAACCAGTTGATCGTCACAACATTGACAAGTTGGAGTATTTGGATGAAGGCAATATTTTTTAGGGCATGCAGAAATACGCATTCCAACAATCCGGGCTTTTAAACATTAAAATGTTTCCTTTGGCCTGGGGATCAACAAAGTCTACTTCATGTTGCGTTTGAATGTGCTTGGAGTCAACTGCACAATGCTACAGCTTTGTCAGCGACAACCTGTCCAACTCCTGCCCATCTTATTTCATGGCCCAAGGCATTTCAAATGATGGCGATGAAAACGTACCACTGAGATCATAACAGTACCTTTTTTGTGAACTTGTTTCGGCAAGAAAGATCACTTTCTTTAGACAAAGTTTCCACGTCTCAGTAGTGCACCTTCAGAGGTCTTTAGAAATGGAGAACAAAAAAAAAAAAAACAACTGACAGCGGCCATTTTGCATCTCCTCAAATTGACACCTTTGAGTCACTTAAACTCCGCAGTTTGAAGAGCACAAGCAGACATGTGGCAGACCAACAAAAAAAAAAAAAAAAAAACGCCAAATGGAAGGGGTCTATTCAGTCTTGTGAAGAGACATCTTGCTGCCCATACACGATAGCTATTGCCTGCCTTAAAAAATCTGTCTCTGTCTCTGTCTCTGTCTCTGTCTCTCTCTCTCTCTCTCTCTCTCCCAGACAGGTCCCAAAACCAGTCCACAGAAAGCTTTCAAACTGAAATTAACGACCTGTCACTGGTAATGGAATGCACTCAAGGTCCATCAGCGAAAATGTTGTCAGATGAGGTGAGAAATGTCCTCCCTTTTTCTGTGCATGTTCTCTCTCTCTCTCTCTCTCTCTCTCTCTCTCTCTCTCTCTCTCTCTCTCTCTCTCATGAATGAATGCATGAATTAATTCCTTCTGAGCAAATTTCTTTCCTTATCATATGACTAACTATTCAGTGAACAGAGTGTCTTTCAAAAATTTGATTTCCTGCATTTCAGCATGGCCTGATGCACTTTCCTGTTAGCCTTCTTCCAAAACATTTTGAGTGAAGTTTGAAAATAACTTTGTGAAATGCACTCCATTTGCTTCCAACTTATATGATGTTCATGGTAACTTGATCTGTGAGTGCGTGCGCGCGCGCGCGCGCGCGCGCGTGTGTGTGTGTGTGTGTGTGTATGTGTGTGTGTGTGTGTGTGTGCGCGCGCATTGAGTGTGTGTGTGTGTGTGTGTGTGTGTGTGTGTGTGTGTGTGTGTGTGTGTGTGTGTGTTTATTTGTACATTTTGCATACATGTGTGCATGTGTTCGCACTCACACATCCTTGTGTTTGTTGTAATATGTGTGCGTGAAGGTAGTGAGAAAAAAAGGTAAACTCGAGAAGGAAGACGTGGACCCAAATGACTGGAGGACAGGGTTTTTTTTGGGTTTTTTTTTTAAATACAAGTTTTTAACAAAAAGGAAAGAAAATGCTGTGGGTGTTCAGATATATGCAGTGGTTCATGAATACATCTTTTCATGAAAATTGAAAGAAAAAAAAAACACAAGTGCAAGAGAAAAGGAGTGAGAAATACTTTTTTTCAGCAATGTCTCTCCTCCTTCTGGAACTGATGCGGTTAAATCTCCTCCCTGGCAAGAACTGCCGAAGGTGAGGAGTCTGGTCAGCTTTTTGGTTTCATTTACCCCCTGAAATTCAACACAGTGATAACGGAAGAAAGAGACAGATTTGGAGGGTGGGGGAACAGAAAGAACAAAATGGAACTACAAATACAGAAGGAATGGGGCGAAAGGGTTTCGTAGGCGAGACGAAATAAGAAAAGAAACACTAAGACAAATAGAGGCAGGCCTGGATAGACAGACCTTACGAAAAGAATGAAAATTGCATTGGATGAATGAATTAAAAAAAATGAATTAAGGTGACAAGAAAGGAAGAGAAGAACCACAGCAGCAAATTAGCCAATCAAAAATACGAGGAAAGGAAAAATGAAAGAACCAGAGCAATTTTGTTTAAACAAATCATGTGAAGGAAACATGCACAGAACACGTAGAAAATGACACAAAAAGAAAGAAATACGATAGAAAGAGATAAACGAGAAATGTGTTGTTCGTCCTTCGATTTCGAGAAATGAGGAACAAAAAGAAACACATAAATAAACAAATATACCCAAGAACTGATATTCCAACACCATCAGAATGCCTGGCTTTATCACTGTCACGGGAAAAACACCTCATCATGGTCCCAAGAGACCCTCCTCTCATCTGGCCATCCCCGTCTGTTTTGCCGCAATTGCCAGCATCAGGACAGCCTGACGGCTTCACACAGATCGTGTAAATTAGCTTCAGCAGGCAGCTAAAAGTCATCAATAGCTATCGCATTGTGTGTGAATCCAAGGCTTCTGCTCCTAATTCACTCATGGAATATGTATTGACTTTTGCTGGGTTCCCTCTCATAGTGGGTTCAAAGGGAACGAAGCAGCAGATATACTTGCTAAAGCTGGAGCTAAACATTGCCTCGATTGTAATTTATTATCTCCACTGAAAACATCTTCGTCAGAAATTTTGCAAAAATTAGAAAATTGTGTTTATAACAGAAATTGTGGAGAAAATCTCAAATATGTAAATACTTGTCCTCGTCACATTTCCAAGACAGTAACAAAACTCAAGTTAAATGCATGGAACACAAAATATTCTTGCCATGTTTTTTTGTACTTGTGGTAAGCCTATTTCAGTGCATTATTTGTTGATAGAATGTTCTGTCTTAACTCCAATTTATAAAGAAAATTCTATTGATATCAACGTCCAAGATATCAGTCAAATATTGTCCAGCCCTTCTATCATAAACATTGCTACTATTATCGCACAATCTAAAATTGCCAAGTTGCTTTGATGTGTGTTTATTTTTACCGCTAATTCAAAAAGTTAATGTTGTTATTTTTTTTATCTCTGAGGTTAAGCTTTGTTAGTTAGAGATGACGTTTTAAATTATTTTTCGTCTAATATCATCAATGGTGAACAGACGTTAAATAAACCACTGAACTGAACTCCTAATTCACTAACAACGCACGAGGAAAAGGACACCAATATTTCTTTTCCTTGTGTGTTGTGCTAAAAGATGTGTGAATTTCTTTTTTCTTTTCCTATACTTATGGCTTCCCGTCACACTCCAAGTTCGTGAAATTAATTCAGGCTCTGCTAATTCACACCCCTAAATATGCCCTACACATTCACCGACTTCTAGACTTCTTTATCAAATTTAGCTTTAAATACTAGACAATAACTGCTTAGCTGTTATCTAACCTACAGAAAGTAAATTCCATAATCCCCTGTGCACGTGCGACTCGCTGTCCCCACCATCTCGTCATGTACATCTAGGTAAACTCTGGCGCACACGTCATCCAGAACAAGAACATAGGGGCTTTTCCCAACACGTTGTTTTCTAACAACCTCTATATTTTTCCTACCACTTGATGGTGGACACTTTTCACATGCTGGAACATTTAGATGAAGATGTTGTTGTTGTTGTTGTTGTTATTGTCGTACCCTGGCTAAAAGACCCCAGGGATCATCCAAACAGCCGAAGTACTTGAACGCTATGGTACAAATGCATCAGCTGGGGATGAGAACATTACGTGTGTGACCGTTTTTGATTACCCCGCCACATGGGCAGCCACACTCCGACTTCGGGGGATTTTGGAGACTGATAATGTTATGCTATGAGCTTGTCACAACTGAAGACAATCCCCGCATAACTATGCAGAGCATAACAACATTTCAAAGGAGCTTTGGTGTTCTAGCCTATGTCCATTGGCCTGACACAGCCTTAAGCCAAGGCGTATTTGGATGAAGATAACATTTGGTGTTTGTGCAGAAATAGGAACGCCAGGGATTCGGGCTTTTGAACACTAAAGTGTTTGATTTTGCTTTGGAAACGACAAAGCCTATTCCCTGCCTGAGTTATGCCAGAGTTTGGAGTCCATTGTAGTACGCTCGCTCTAGATGGTGATCTTTGTGCGGTCAAACTTCTCACATTTTCTTCCACAGAACAAGACTTTTCACATGTTGATGACAGTAAACATACCAGTTCATTTACAACAGGACTTTTTTTTTTTCTAAAATTGTTTTGGACAGGAGACCACCTGTTTCGAAACAAACATTTCACATCGTCGGAGCTCATCTTCAAACATCTTTAGAAATGGGAAACACAAAACTAACAGCAACAGTTCTGCATCTTTGTGAGACGACGTCTCAAAACTGTTTTGGAGAGGAGAGCAATTGAGACAAATATCTGACATTGTAGTAGTGCATCTTCCAAAGACCTTTAGAAATGGAGAGCACGAAGCTAACAGCAGCAGTTCTACATCTGTTCATGACGCGACGTCGCTGATTCCTATTATTTCTGCAGTTGGACAGTGAAAGAAAAACACATGGCAAACCAACCAAAGCAAATGTGCCAAGTGAAAAGGGTCCATTCACAATGGTGAAGAGACATCACTTCTGGTAAAAAAAATAAAAAAATAACCATTGTCTGGCTCTTAAGACTTAGAGAACTCTCTCTCTCTCTCTCTCTCTCTCTCTCTCTCTCTCTCTCTCTCTCTCCTCGCCAGGCAGGTCCAAAATCCAGTCCCTAGAAAGCTTTCATGATGAAATTAACGATCTGTCACTCTCGTACTGGAATGCACTCCGGTCCATCAGCCAAAATATTGTCAGGTGAAATAAGAAATGTGCTCCCTTCAGAATGAAATTCTTTCCTTTCTCTGTGCGTGCTCTTGTGTGCATCTTTCCCCTCCCCCCCCCCCCCTCTCTCTCTCTCTCTCTCTCTCTCTCTCTCTCTTCACGAACGAACGAACGAACGAACGAATTCTTCCTGAACAATTTTCTTTCCTTTCTTAAGCAACTTTTACGACTCAGTAAACAGACCGACTCTCTGGAATGAAATCTCATGCATTTCAGCACAGTCCATTTCACTTGCCTTTCAGTCTCCTTGCAGACACTTCACTTTGAGGTTCCAAGATAACATTGTGGAGTGTTCTCCATGCGCTTTCAACTGAGATGATGCTCGCCCTTACTTCCCGTCTTCCTCTCTATCTCTCTCCCTCTCTGTCTCTCTCTCTCTGTCTCTCTTTCTCTCTCTCTCTCTCTCTCTCTCTCTCTCTCTCTCTCTCTCTCTCTGTCTCCTTCTCTCTCTCTCTCTGTGTATGTGTGCTTGTGTGTGTGTGTGTGTGTGTGTGTGTGTGTGTGTGTGTGTGTGTGTGTGTGTGTGGTGTGCACTTTTACACTTCATTCATTTGTTTCCGTGTGCGCAGCAGGGATGAATTTATGCAGAAGATCAGGCATTGTTCAAACTACTGAGGGTCATATTAAATCAACTTTTCAGTTTTCGGGTTGTTGTTTTTTTTAATTTATTTACTTATTTTTTGATGATTGTACTTATTCCTTAGTCTTGGCATGGAGGTTCGCATCTACTAAGCCATATCTTGCAACATGATTTTTTTTTTCAGCCTTAATTAAACCACAGGGCGCCTCATAACTCAGTGGTGTAACACCAGTTTCAAAGTCGATATTCATGTTGCAAGTTCAAATCCCAGGTTTACCGATACCAATGTTGGCCACTCATTTTAGTTCAGTTCAGTGGGTTTTTTTTTTTAAAATGTTTTTTCATCGCCAGATGATATTAGACACTTGTTAAACAAACACACACACACACACACACACACACACACACACACACACACACACACACACACACACACACACACATCTTCACACTCAACTTATCTAGTACTTGCAAAGCCACATCTGATGTGTGCATATTTACGTAAGTGAAATACCCTAATGGTACACAAAGTTGTGATCTTTACAAACATTTTGCAACCTGTGACTGCGAAATAACCATGGCAATTTCAGCAACACATGAACCATATAAGACAGTATTGACATTATCAAAGTTAGTCATCTCAATACCTTTCTCCTGATAGAGCGAGGTCAACACTGAGCATTCAAACAAAAGATGACGCACAGAAATGTTTTCTCTGCAGACACAAGTAAGACCATGAGAATATTTAGTGTTCCAAGTGTTCAGCCTTAATTTATGAATTAATCTAACAATGTGCCTTTGGGCACGATGGTAACGTAGCCATGTTTTGACTAAAATTCTGCTTATGTATATACTTTTCCATAATTTGGATTAATTCACTAGAGGACAAATCTAAGGGATTTTTTTTTTGGATAAAATTTTCAGCGTTTCTATTTACTCCTTCATTTGCAAGATTGTCTGCTATATCATTCCACTTTATACCACAGTGAGATGGGACCCAACAAAAATCAATTCTTATATACCTAGAGTTAAATTGGCCACTGTTGCTGTCCATCTTCACATGCGTGGAAGGAACAGGGAGAAGTTATAGGGGGATGGATACCAAGAGATTCAGGACTATGCATGAGACTAAACTGTCCTGCTACTCACTACTATTCTCTCTCTTCCCTCGCTCTACCGCCTCCTTCTCACCCCTTCTCCGCCATTTCTTCCACCCATCTTTGCTCAGCAATGTTTGGTGGGTGTGGCTTCTTTGGGTGGGCAAGGATAAGCTCTGCGTCTGTCTTACCATCATCACCATCCCACCCACCCACCCACCCACCCACCCCTTCCCCCGATCACTAATCTGCTTCATCCTGTAAACAAAAAAAATAAGTTTTGCTGTTCCCCATTCCCACCCTCACACCTATCTCCCCCCCCCCCTTCTCTCTCTCTCTCTCTCTCTCTCTCTCTCTCTCTCTCTCTCTCTCTCTCTCTCTCTCTCTCTTTCTCTCTCTCTGGCTCGCTTGCTCGCTCGGGCAATGACGTTTCCACCAGTGCAGACTTCTTAAATATTTCAACCTCCCTCTCCCCCTCCCCATTTACCCATCCACCACCTCTTTCCTGGACAAAAGATGTGCTTTCCAATTCTGATGGTCACTGCATGGTCAGAGCTGGGCACCTGCTTTGCTGACTGAAACGGTCATCCACATTGCCGTTGGTGGATGCGAATGTTAAATCTGAATGTAACATTTCACCGTAGAAAGACTCTGATCTGTAAGCAAGATGTGCCAAACTGTCTGATCTGTAAGCAATATGTGCCAAACTGTCTGATCTGTAAGCAATATGTGCCAAACTGTCTGATCTGTAAGCAATATATGCGAAACTGTCTGATCTGTAAGAAATGTGTGCCAAACTGTCTGATCTGTAAGAAATGTGTGCCAAAATGTCAATGGTCTGTAAACAGTATGTGCCAAACTGTCTGATTTGTAAGCAATATGTGCCAAACTGTCTGATCTGTAAGCAATATGTGCCAAACTGATCTGTAAGCAATATGTGCCAAACTGTCTGAGCTGTAAGCAATGTGTGCCAAACTGTGAAAGGCTGGTAACACGTTAACCTGCCAACTAACCATTTGAACCACGAACCTGACAATCACTTTAAAAGGTGAGAACCGAAAACATGAGGTGTCCAGGTGATCATGACTCAAAAATATAATCACTCACACAGTCAACAGAAAAATTTGGACCTTTTTTCAGATGCTGTCTGCTCTCTTATTTTTTTTTTTTTTTATAACCGTTTACAGGAAACTCTCTCTTATTTGCCTGTGATGTCTTTCTGGTATATATATTGACATACAGAGAGAGAGAGAGAGAGAGAGAGAGAGAGAGAGAGAGAGAGAGCGCCTGCAGTTTGTGTGTGTGAGTGCGAGCACGTGCGCTGTTTATTGTGTGTGTGTGTGTGTGTGTGTGTGTGTGTGTGTGTGTGTGTGTGTGTGTGTGTGTGTTTGAATTGTGCTTATGCACATATACATACTCACTCAAACATATGTGTGTATGTGTTTATGTGTGTGTGTGTGTGTGTGTGTGTGCACGTGCGCGCGCGCATGCGTGCGTGTATGTATGCGAGTGTGTGTGCGTGTGCATGCGTGCGTGCGTGCGTGTACTTAACGTGCATATGTGCATGGGACGGGGGGGGGGGGGGGGTTGGGGGGGGGGAGAAGGGACAAAAAAGGCGAAGAAATAAGGGAAGATGGACAAAGAGAGACAGAAAAGAAAGAAAAAGAAAAGATCACATTGCTTCCAAGCAGAAACACGCAGGGGTCACTGAATACATTTTCATAGAAGATGAAGAAGAAAAGATCACATTGCTTCCAAGCAGAAACACGCAGGGGTCACTGAATACATTTTCATAGAAGATGAAGAAGAAAAGATCACATTGCTTCCAAGCAGAAACACGCAGGGGTCACTGAATACATTTTCATAGAAGATGAAGAAGAAAAGATCACATTGCTTCCAAGCAGAAACACGCAGGGGTCACTGAATACATTTTCATAGAAGATGAAGAAGCGCGAACGAACGAGAGCGGGGAACGCATTTTCAATGATGTCTCTCCTCTTTCCTGAACTGATAGAGATCAAATCCCTCCCCCCCCCCCCCCCCCCCCAGGCAAGAACTGCCGAATGCACACACTTCCCGTTTGACACACACAGACACAAATTGCCACACGGCTGTTGCAGCAGAGGATTTTTTTTTCTTTGAGGGTGATGACAGTGGGATGGATGAAACCAAAAAAAAAAACAAAAAAAAACTTGTAATTATAACACAGATGAAGAATAATGGGGAAAGCAAGCTAGACGGATTAAAGGGTTGCTAAGGTATTTCGTTGGTTGTACCCTCTGAAAACAGACGAGGTGATAACGTAGACAGAGAGAGGCAGAAGACAGACACACTGACAGTTAGAATGGTGAAGGGGGGAGAGAAGAAACACACAGAACCACAAAAATAAGGTAAAAACTCAAAGAGACCAAGAGTGCAAGCGTGGAGGGTGAAGGACTGAAAGAGAAAAGAGAGACAGTGGGGTGGGAAGCAAAAAGAGAGACGACAAAGACAGAGTGGACATGACACAGATGAATGAATGAATGAACGACGAATTAGGTGCGGGGGGAAAAAAAGGGGGGGGGGGGGGGGGTGAGAAACAATTCAGCAAAAAAACGAAAAACTAGTGGTAAAGAAGGACCAGAACAAATATATTTTTTTAAAATCGATAGCAGATGGACAGAAGTAAACAGAAACAGAAAGAAATTAGATACAAAGAAAAACATGGCAAGTGATAAGAAACAAAAGCAACAACAACAACAATAACACCAAGCAATCAAGCGAAAAAACAATCAAACAAACACCAATGAACTGGTGGTAACTCAAACGCTATCAGAGTGCCTGACAGTACCATTGTCACAACACAAACACCCATCACGATCCCAGATGACCCTCCTTCCTGTGTACCTAAAACCCTGCTGTTCTGCTGAAATTGCCAGCGTCCAGACAGTCTGACAGCTTCACAAAGATCGTGTGAATTCACCTCGGCAAGCAGCGGAAAATCAGCAGTAGCTAATCGCAATGACCGTGACAGGTTCTGCAAAGATCCAGTTTGCAGTTCGTAACCAGGACAGGAAGAAAAACAAAATGCAAAGCGTATAAACGTACCCCCGGTTTAGATCTATCTTGAATACGCGTGTAAAAAAACGTCACAATCAAACTTGCGTCATAATGAAGTTTTTAAAAAAAAAAAACGTCACAATTAAACATGCGTCATAATGTATTTCGTCACTGAGAAAAAAAAATGGCGAAGTACTTTCAAAGATACTCCATAAAACATCAGGCATCATCCGTAACCCATAATGAACATACCTACAAATTTTCAGAAAGATCGGCCCAGAAGTTTTGCCTGGAGCGAGTGGAAACACATTTTGAGCACGGACAGACAGACAGACACACAGACAGCATTTCTTCGTTCCCATTGTAAAGTACTCCCTGTACTATAAGAACTGGGAGTACAATGACTCGAGTATTTGTTTATATGTAGGGTTTAGAAGATGTGTCGATTTTTTTGCTTCAGTTCACTCAAGTTCGTGACATCAGTTCACACTGCTGTTTCACACCCATTCCTTCTCGGTACACATTCACTAACCTCGTAGGTCATTCTTACTTTCACATAAAGCTTTTTTTCCATATAGGTTCTATATGCTTCCTTATCAACAGATAAATGTTCGGATGTCTCTCCAAGACCTAAATATAGAGAGGATAAGCCCCATAAAGTCCGTGCGTCTCGTGCACGTGTGTCTCGAATGCTGCTGATAATATTTCTTTGTTTTCAGCGTCCTTGCAATGCCAGTTAGTTAAACTCTTTCCGATCTTTGTCTGAGTTTCTTGTATCCAAAATAAGTGGTATCTAGTCAAATGTTACTACCCTTTATGAAATAAAGGCAAACAATTTCACTGTCCAGAGTAAAAAAAAAAAAAAAAAAAAAAAGACTGTCGTTGTTTTTGTTGTTGCTGCTGCTGCTGCTGTTTGTGATGATGGTGGCGGTGGTGATTTTCATTGATTATCTTGTTTTGAAAGCTTTTTAAGTGAAATGTTTCTATTTCAAACGCACTTGTACGTTTTCATCACCAAAATACTTTGGTTATGAACATGACAGCCCCTTACTGTCCCCACCATCACCAAAATATTTTGGTTATGAAGATGATAGCCCCTTACTGTCCCCACCATCACCAAAACATTTTGGTTATGAAGTTGATAGCCTCTTACTGTCCCCACCAGGGATAAAACAGATCCGGGTCTCTATAACAAGAGAAAGGGGATTTTCTTAACAGTTTGTTTTCCCCTTCAAGACTTTTCCAGCCACTTGATCGTCACAATCCTTAACTTGTCGAAGCATCAGGGAGAAGGCAATATTTTGAGGTCATGCAGAAATGAATATGCTAAGGATTCGGACTTCTGAATGTTGAAGCGTCTCCTCTAGCTTTGGGATCGAAAAAGTCTATTCGGTGCTTTGTCAACTGAACTAGGCTAAATCTGGTGATCATCTTTCCAAGTCCTACCCACCTCAAATTTACCCCCAAGGCATTTCACATTTTGACGACCAAAGCTTCCCAGTTCATCTATAACTGTAGCTCTTTTGAAATTGTTTTGCTAAGAAAGCGGCCATCTATTTCGAGACAAATTTGTCATACTGGAGTGGTGCTACTTGAACAGATATGGAGAGCGTAACTTGAACAGCACCCACACTACATCTCCTAGAATCCGATTCATTTGAATTCTACGATTTGCAGAGCAGAAGAAATCAGTGGCACACCAACAAAAACGTACATCCGCCGAGGAAAAGGGGTCTATTCAGAACCGTGAAAAGGTATCTGGTTGTGCACAAAAATAATCACTGCACAGCTTTAAAGTGTTCAAAAACTCTCTCTCTCTCTCTCTCTCTCTCTCTCTCTCCTCTCTCTCTCTCTCTCTCTCTCTCTCTCCTTCACGCGCGTGCGCACACGCACACTCACACATGGATCTATGAATATTCTCCATGTCGCTCCGTCCTACTAATTGAAGACTATGCTCACTATAACTCACTGATAATCTGTGTGTGTGTGTGTGTGTGTGTGTGTGTGTGCGCGCGCGCGCGCGCGCGGCGCGCGCGCGCGCGTGCGTGTTGGGTACGTGCGTGCGTTTGTGGTTATCTCTACACTTATACAATTTCCCATCCTGAGTTACTCCTTCTGTGTGTGTGTGTGTGTGTGTGTGTGTGTTGTGTGTGTGTGTTGTGTGTGTGTGAGAGAGAGAAGAGAGAAGAGAGAGAGAGAGAGAGAGAGAGCACTGAGGAATCACATCAGAAATTCAACACAATGGGAACGTACTGTCTGATTTGCATTTGTGATTAAAAAAACAAACAAACAAACAAACACTTCTATCTGTTCTACAGCATGAGGTGGAGTGTTCACCCCTGCCATGCCATATGAGTACATCAGCTTCTTAGCTTTTGTTGTTGTATTTTTTACCACGGGATTCTTCGTAGGCTCAGCGTTTTGGGCACAGAGTTCGTACTAAGATACAGTGAGTTCAAATCCTGCTTGGGTTCAAGAAGTGTAATGGCTCCGAGAGTGTCAGTTGAGTGTTTGAGAGGTCCTCGCCTGTATTCACCTGTGACAATTGTTACCTGTGTCACCGTTGGTGAGCATGGACGTTAAACGTCAATGTGACCTTGACTGCTGTAAACTGGTCTGCTAACACTTCCTAAAAAATCTAAGGGTGAAGACATGCTAATCTCACCACGAGAACGGTTGTGATGAGTGGGAGTCGTTCTTGTGGTGGTTCTCGCTGTTGTTGTTGTTATTGTTGTTTCAAAATGAGCACGTCAAGGTAAGTGCCGACAACAACGAAGGTCAGAATGATGCATCGCAGAAGAAAGGTGACCATTCATACCGTCAACAGATTTCCACTGATACCTGTTTTGATACCTGTTTCGAAAGCTGTCTGTGAGGGTGGTGGTAGCGGTGGTGGCGGTGATGTGGGTAGGGTGTGTGTGTGTGTGTGTTTGGGGGGGGGGGGGGGTACGTGCACATGCATGTATGCGTGGAAAAGGGCAGCGAGTAGGGGGTGCAAAAGAAGGCGGGAGGGGGAAGGAGGAGGGGGAGCAGACTCCGTGGAGAAGGCAGTTTTATTTGAGACCAAAAAAAAAAAAAAAAAAAGTCAGAAAAAAACGAAAGAGAAAAGAAACAAAACTTAACGGCTACCAGACTAAACCTTACCGTATCTGATCAAATGCATGCTGGGGCAAAACACATTTACAAGAAAGAAGATGGAGGAACATAGAATGAGAGAAACGTTTGGAACAACATTTCACTTCTCTCAGGGACCGGTAGAGATGTTTTTCATTAAGACATGATAGCAATGGAGTGGAGGGGGGAGAGGGGGGGAGGGGGGGGGGGAGAAGAACGTTGACAAAGAGTAATGGGAAGAGGGAACTGGTCAAGAAAGAATGCTGCTAAGCTTACAACCTGAAAATTGCCGCCAATTAGCAATAGAGAAAAACGGACTGACATAGAAATGAGAGGAGGGGGTAGGGGTGCGATATATATATATATATATATATATATATATATATATATATATATATATATATATATTATGACAGAAAAAAAATTGTAGAAATATAAACAAACGGAGAGTGACAGAGACACACTCAAAGAAAGAAAGAAAGAAAAGAACATTCATGAAGAAATGGGAAACGGATTCTAACGGGAAGAATAGATTAGAAGAAACGAAACAGCAAGCACACAAATAGAAGAGAGAGAGAGAGAGAGAGAGAGAGAGAGAGAGAGAGAGAGAGAGAGAGGAGAGAGAGAGAGGAAAAAAAAAAGAAGAATATAGAAAATAAGATAGGTAGGATGATGGGAACGAACGAACGAACGAACAAACAGCGAAGACAGAAAGCAGGAGAAAAAGACAAGCGGTAAAGAACAACAGCCATCAAAGCCAACAACAAAATACCCCTAAGATGGTGTTTCCACCGCAGGCAGAGGGCCTGCCATCGCCTTTTGTCGCAGCACAGATATCCCATCACGGTGCCAAATGAGGGTCCTTTCTCCCCAGCTAAGGCCCACTGTTCTGCTGTCATTGCTGCCATTCCAACAGTCTGACAGATTCTCAAAGATCGGGGTAAATGATCTTCGGTAGGCAATTAAAAAAAAAAAAAAAAAAAAAACAGCAGTAGCATTTACAATGATTGCGACAGCGCCTGGAAGGATTCTGCGTTTGGTCCATCGACAGGAGAAGGGACGAAATGACACGAATGTTTTGTTGAGGTATAGGTTGCTGAAAGAAGTGTCTGGGTTTTTTTTTTCTCTTTTCTTTTCTTTTCTTTCTTCTTTTTTTTTTTTTTTTTCCAACTAAAACGAATAAGTATTGTCCATCATATTCACCACCAACAACAAAAAAAGCCGTACCAATTTTACATTCAGTCAAGCAATGGAAGGTAATTCGTCTTTTTTTTTTCTCTATTTATGATCTCTGTTGTTCTCTGTTGCGACAAATTAACTTTCATAAGAAAAAAAATCGAAAAGGGTCTAAACACCATTTCTGACAAAGTTTTCTTAATCGATCAGATGTAATATTATAACACGGTGCTTGTGTTGGCCTTCTTCTTCGCGCAGTTTAGCGTTCAAACTATCTTGCAACAGCATTGAACTTCTGAGAGAAAAAAAAAAACTGTTACAGAGAGCATGGTGTTTGGTTATTACTCAGTTACCTTAAGAAGAAGGAAGGTGTACACCGTTGTGTGAAGCTATTCAGATTCCAAGTTCATGGAAAGACAAAAACAAACCATATCATTCTGTTTTTGACATACACAAGCTAGCTCAGAATCTCTCATTTCTTTTCAAATAATACTTTATTCGCAAACTGTCTACAAAAACATTCGGACTCTATTACCGTCTTTTTTGACGAAATGAGAACAGAAAGCTTAGCATTCCATGGTTACCAAACCATCCGCATGCATCGGGGTTTTTTTTCCTTGAGAGAGAGAGAGAGAGAGAGGGGGGGAAGGGGGGGAGGGAGGGATGGAGGCAGAACTGCAGGAGAAAATTCACCACCAAAAAAAAAGAAATAGAAAAAAAAAACTATATGTATTAAAGACAGTATATTAGTATCGAATACAAGAATCGATAAAGGAGTTTGGCCGGTAAGACAGTGACGACAGATTTACAATTGATATCAAAATGAATAAAATGCATTACAAAAGAGCACTGCACGTGTATGTACATTGCCAAGATGTATGATTTATTTATGTACACACGACAATCTTTTCGATTTCGCGCTTGTATTTCAGAGTGCCAGTAAATAGGATACCACGACGTAAATGTCTGTGGCTGATAATGTTTCATCTGCTCTAACTTTTTTTTCCCAGAACCACATATAACAAGATGTTCACTGAAGCGGAAACACACCATTCGTTCGGACCTGTTTGAAGTGCCACCCAAAACAACTTAACATTTTAACAGTTGAAAAAAACAAACAAAAAAAAACAAACAAACAAAGACGTTCAATGTTTTCCTTACAAGTGTTACACAAACAACGTTTATCAGTTCTCACTAAATCCACAGGTTAAAGCCATTTTTTTAGTTCCAATACTTACTGCATTATGCGGATCTGAAGCCGTTCACTTTCACGCTTTTACTTTTGTCAAATGTTGTTTTTCAATGACGTCCCGTTGTACATTTTGTTCCGGTCATTTGTCCCGACTCTGACAAGAAATAATTCGCCTGTTTTTCATCATCGGACGAGCTGTTATAAAAACTGTTTTCTGCATCAGGTTCAGAAACATTGCTCAGATGTCAATGAAGACAGTGTCTCCGAATTCTGACCATGTCATGTCATTGACTTCGGCTTTTCGAATTTGGACGAGGCAAACGTACTTATTCGTGAAAGCAGTAACGCTTTGTTCTGAAAATTGTTTTGTGAAGGACAGAGGCTATTATTTTGGACAAATATTTCATGTTTTGAGATAAGCATCAATGAAAGGTCAAAAGCGCCAAATACAGCCTTAACTCTCAATGAGACTCACCAACGTTAAGTCCTCACTCATCGAAAGACAGCAGCGGAAACCACTTCATGGAAAGCACTTTCGGGCTGAACAAATGGACTGAGTGATGTCAAAGGGTCCTGGACTTCCGCCCCGCGTTCACATGTTTTTTTTTGTTTTTGTTTTTTTTATAGGAGTGTAAATGTAGATGTGAATGTAACTTGATTCCACCTAATACTAACCTCTTGACACATATACTCACAATTAAATCACTGAAAGCCATCATCTCTCTCTCCCTCTCTCTCTCTCTCTCCTCTCTCTCTCTCTCTCTCTCTCCTCTCTCTCTCTCTGTAGTTCTAGTCACTTTTTGCATGCTTCTTTTCTTGCCTTATCTTATTTTGCATTGTTGACCCAACTCAGGGCGAGGACTGGATGTCATTATTTTGCATTGTTGACCCAACTCAGGGCGAGGACTGGATGTCATTATTTTGCATTGTTGACCCAACTCAGGGCGAGGACTGGATGTCATTATTTTGCATTGTTGACCCTACTCAGGGCGAGGACTGGATGTCATTATTTTGCATTGTTGACCCTACTCAGGGCGAGGACTGGATGTAATTATTTTGCATTGTTGACCCTACTCAGGGCGAGGACTAGATGTAATTATTTTGTATTGTTGACCCTACTCAGGGCGAGGACTGGATGTCATTATTTTGTATTGTTGACCCTACTCAGGGCGAGGACTGGATGTAATTATTTTGCATTGTTGACCCTACTCAGGGCGAGGACTAGATGTCATTATTTTGTATTGTTGACCCTACTCAGGGCGAGGACTGGATGTCATTATTTTGTATTGTTGACCCTACTCAGGGCGAGGACTGGATGTCATTATTTTGTATTGTTGACCCTACTCAGGGCGAGGACTAGATGTCATTATTTTGTATTGTTGACCCTACTCAGGCGAGGACTGGATGTCATTATTTTGTATTGTTGACCCTACTCAGGGCGAGGACTGGATGTATTATTTGCATTGTTGACCCTACTCAGGGCGAGGACTGATGTAATTATTTTGATTGTTGACCCTACTCAGGGCGAGGACTAGATGTAATTATTTTGCATTGTTGACCCTACTCAGGGCGAGGACTGATGTATTATTTTGTATTGTTGACCCTACTCAGGGCGAGGACTGGATGTAATTATTTTGATTGTTGACCCACTCAGGCGGGACTAGATGTAATTATTTTGCATTGTTGACCCTACTCAGGGCGAGGACTAGATGTAATTATTTTGTATTGTTGACCCTACTCAGGGCGAGGACTGGATGTAATTATTTTGTATTGTTGACCCCACTCAGGGCGAGGACTAGATGTAATTATTTTGTATTGTTGACCCTACTCAGGGCGAGGACTAGATGTAATTATTTTGTATTGTTGACCCTACTCAGGGCGAGGACTAGATGTAATTATTTTGTATTGTTGACCCTACTCAGGGCGAGGACTAGATGTAATTATTTTGCATTGTTGACCCTACTCAGGGCGAGGACTAGATGTCATTATTTTGTATTGTTGACCCTACTCAGGGCAAGGACTGGATGTAATTATTTTGTATTGTTGACCCTACTCAGGGCGAGGACTAGATGTAATTATTTTGTATTGTTGACCCTACTCAGGGCGAGGACTAGATGTAATTATTTTGCATTGTTGACCCTACTCAGGGCGAGGACTGGATGTAATTATTTTGCATTGTTGACCCTACTCAGGGCGAGGACTAGATGTAATTATTTTGTATTGTTGACCCAACTCAGGGCGAGGACTGGATGTCATTATTTTGTATTGTTGACCCTACTCAGGGCGAGGACTGGATGTCATTATTTTGTATTGTTGACCCTACTCAGGGCGAGGACTGGATGTCATTATTTTGTATTGTTGACCCTACTCAGGGCGAGGACTGGATGTCATTATTTTGCATTGTTGACCCTACTCAGGGCGAGGACTAGATGTCATTATTTTGTATTGTTGACCCTACTCAGGGCGAGGACTGGATGTCATTATTTTGTATTGTTGACCCTACTCAGGGCGAGGACTGGATGTCATTATTTTGCATTGTTGACCCTACTCAGGGCGAGGACTAGATGTAATTATTTTGCATTGTTGACCCTACTCAGGGCGAGGACTAGATGTAATTATTTTGTATTGTTGACCCTACTCAGGGCGAGGACTAGATGTAATTATTTTGTATTGTTGACCCTACTCAGGGCGAGGACTAGATGTAATTATTTTGCATTGTTGACCCTACTCAGGAGGACTAGTATATTTGATTGTTGACCTCTCAGGCAGATATGTAATTATTTTGTATTGTTGACCCTACTCAGGGCAGAGGACTGGATGTAATTATTTTGTATTGTTGACCCTACTCAGGGCGAGGACTAGATGTAATTATTTTGTATTGTTGACCCTACTCAGGGCGAGGACTGATGTAATTATTTTGCATTGTTGACCCTACTCAGGGCGAGGACTGGATGTAATTATTTTGCATTGTTGACCCTACTCAGGGCGAGGACTAGATGTAATTATTTTGCATTGTTGACCCTACTCAGGGCGAGGACTAGATGTAATTATTTTGCATTGTTGACCCTACTCAGGGCAAGGACTGGATGTAATTATTTTGTATTGTTGACCCTACTCAGGGCAAGGACTGGATGTAATTATTTTGCATTGTTGACCCTACTCAGGGCGAGGACTGGATGTAATTATTTTGCATTGTTGACCCTACTCAGGGCGAGGACTAGATGTAATTATTTTGTATTGTTGACCCTACTCAGGGCGAGGACTGGATGTAAGAAAAAGCACATCAGCGCTTATCTATTATCCTCGTAAACAAAGAATTTTGTCTTGTCTTCTCTCTCTCTCTCTCTCTCTCTCTCTCTCTCTCTCTCTCTCTCTCCTCTCTCTCTCTCTCTCTCTCTCTCTCTCTCTCTCTACACACACACACACACACACACACACACACACACACACACACACACACACACACACACACACCATGGTCTTCTCCGATGATAACTGACAATTGAAAACTAGCGGTGACCAATTTGCTTGCACGTCAATAACAAGATTTCATTATGCGTTCGCATTTCTTGGGTGAGTTAGTCAGTGCATATCGTTTTGCTTGCCATCAGTCCCACGCGGAGGAGAGAGAGAGAACGAACGAACGAACGAACGAGAGAGAGAGAGAGAGAGAGAGAGAGAGAGAGAGAGAGAGAGAGAGAGAGAGAGAGAGAGAGAGAGAATCTCCGTGATGATTCCAGCTATTTTCCGGCGAAAAAGGGAGAAAAGTTACTCTAACAAAATCTCGTCCCTGGTTTGGATTTTTTTTTTTCTTTTTAACTAATGCGATGCAAAACTCATGAATATCGTCATTTTCAACCCGGCGAAAATCCACATGGGGTGAATGTTGTTGGATCCATTGTGAGGGTTTCTACACTTTCAAAATCCACCCAGACACCAGCGCTGTGAAGAGTGATCCCATTCCACGCCAAAGGTTGAAGATCTGCCTGTGTGTGCTTCAAGAAGAGGTTGAAAAGAAGATGCAAATCCTGAAAGCAGCAAAATTCCCAGGAGCTTGCTGAGTGAGATACAGCGAAAAGAATCAAGCCTTCTGACTCTAAACACCTGAGAAGAGTGTTCTGTGTGTACACTGAAAATCAAGATTAACAAGTCCGTCTGAAGCAGAATGGGCGCCTTGCTAAGCCCTAAAAAGCGTCTGCCGGCAACCGTCAGAAGACGGAAGCTGGCCTGAGTTGGTCCATCTGACCTGACACGACGCCCTCGCCCGGACCATCCAGCTGACCATGTGGAGAAAAGTCGGTGCCGTGACCGACAGAGGGACAGCTGGTTGGCCCCCAACACAGAATGACAGACCTTGGCATGCCACACCTGGCTGACCACTAACACAGAATGACACACCTTGCTATGCCACACCTGGCTGACCACCAACACAGAATGACACACCTTGGCGTGTCACACCTGGCTGACCACCAACACAGAATGACAGACCTTGGCATGCCACACTTGGTGGCCGCAGAAAAACTCGAGGACTGTTTCAGCTGCTTCGTCCATTCGGTCTTTCCTTTCCCCTCTGTCCTCCCCTCCCCTCCTCTCCTCCCTTTCCTCCCGCTCTCCCTCCCTCTCCCCCCTGTGAGCTGCTGGGGCAAGGGTCTGAGGAGAACTGAGTTCTCTCTTCGCCTTAATTGACGTCTGTGATTCCCTTACATTGTGAACTATGAAGAGCAAAGAACCAACCAACATAAAAGCGGTATATTAACAAAGTAAAAGGGTCTACGTATGGCGGTGAAAAGCCACTTTGTCGCACATGAAAATAACCTTCGTCTGCATCTGAAGAACTGAAGGATCTCTCTCTCTCTCTCTCTCTCTCTCTCTCCTCTCTCTCTCTCTCTCTCTCTCTCTCTCTCAAAGGAATGATTTTTTTTTTTTTTTTTACAGATATTTTCTTAATTTGACAATTCAGTCTGTTGATGGACGTAAAATAAAATGTATTCCGTGTCGAGCAAAGTCCACTCCACCTGGGTTTTTGTTGTTGTTGTTTGTTGTTGTTGTTGTTGTTGTTGTTGTTGTTGTTGTTTTTAGATCCCTTTAAACATTCCAATGTTCAGTGTAAAGAGACAGACAAACAGAGAGACAGATGTGACGAGAGAAGCAGCCAGAGAGACATTGCCAAAAACAAAAAAAAAATAGAAAGACAAGAAATGAGTGAATAGATCAATGAAAAACGACATCAGACAGGAAGGAATGTAAGAAGCAAACACAGAAAACAAGAAACAAAGAAAGAAGGAAAGAAAGAGAGAGATGCCATTCCGATCAGAGACCTTGACGTCATCTTTGTCACAGAAGGGACTCCCTATCACCGTCCCAAAAGACCCTCCTTTCTTCCCCAGCTAACCCCCCCCCCCCCCCCCCCCCCCCCCCCCCCCCCCCCCCCCCCCCCCCCCCCCCGCAGTTCTGCTGAAATTGCTAGCACCAAGACAGCCGGACAGCTGCACAAAGATCGTGTAAATGAGCTTTAGCATGCGGCAAAAACACACACACAAACAAACAATAAACAAGCAGTAACCCTCACGATGATTGCAGCAGTGCCTGCAAAGACCGGTTTTGTTTTTTTTTACCAACGTGACGGGTGACAAATACCATTAATATTTTGCTCATCTCTAAGGTGCTAAGAAAAAAAAAAGTGTCTCTCTTTTTTTTTTTTTTTTTTTTGATGGAATGAGGAAATATGTCATAAATTTGAGTCACTTCAAATTGAAAGGATGAAAGAAAGACCGATCTTTTCCATTCGTGCGATGAGAGGATTTCATGTTCATCTACATCACCTAGATTCAGGATCTGTCATTGTGACAAATGAACTTTATTTCCATCATCTTCGAAAAGAACCAAATAAATCCAGTTGTTGTTGTTTCTTTAATCGATTCCTGTCAGTCACGTGTGTGTGTGTGTGTGTGTGTGTGTGTGTGTGTGTGTGTGTGTGTGTGTGTGTGTGTGTAGGGGGAGTCATTTGTTTGTTTGTGTGTGTGCGCGCGCATGCATGTGTGTGTGTGTTAGTTTCAAATTTAACGTCTATCCACTCTAGGTGATATCAGACGGAAAAAAGCACCACCCCATTAACCCAAAAGCAAACAAACAAACAAACCAAACCCTAATAATGAAACTATAGGACATTACAGATAATTTTGATGTGGGAGAGAAGAATGAGAGATAGCGGACAGATGACAATGGTCCTTCCGTACATTTCATGTAGATTAAGCAATAGCTATATGACTGATCACTTAAAGGTAACCATATGAGATGGTAAATGTGGGAAGCTATAAGTAAGACTCTTTGATAAAGAAAGAAAGAATTCATAGGTTAATACCGGTGATTCAAAAATGTTTCTAATAGTATATGTAGAAAGCATGGGTATGAATTATTTGATAGCGGCACAAGACAGAATATGATCAGCTGTCATGTTCTGTCTGCAAACCACATGAGGCGTTTTTACTGAATTTTGACGTGACAACATAGCGGAGAACGCAGATCTCTGACTTTCAACTGTCAGGGTTTAACGCAATCCTACACATAAATACCATACCTCTTTAAAAAAAAAAAAATTAAATTAAATTAAAAAAAAAAAAAAAAGAAAGAAAAAAAAAAACTATCGTTGCAGGCCGGAGAGGAGAGGGGATCCTTTACGAAAGATTAAAAAAAAAAAAAAAAAAAAAAAAAGTTAACACTTTGAACGTAGCTGGTAGTTGTCTTACTTGTCTTCGTTCTAAATACAGAAGAAGAAAAAAAAAGCGCTTCAAGTTCTGTGACTCATTGGTAACAGCATTTTCAGTGTCTCTTTCAGTTTCCAGAGTCGTCACGACCTCGAGCCAGTCGTACAGGACTCTTTCAGGAATCATTCCATGTGGAGGGGAATCGTGAACAAATATTAGCCACATACAAGAGATTCATGATGTACAAAACATGCACAGCAGCTTATCGCATGACAGCTGGGAAGTTTTCATTGGTTAAAGTACCGACGATTGAAACTAAGCCGTGTTGAGGACGTCGGCGGTCCCGCATAATTTTCATGTCCCGATAACCAAAACATGGGGGGGGGGGGGGGGGGGGAGGAGAGAGAGAGAGGAGAGAGAGAGAGAGATTAACAAAAATTACATTACAAACCGATATAGTAAACAGACATTGTGTGTGTGTGTGTGTGTGTGTGTGTGTGTGTGTGTGTGGAAAATTTTTCAATTCGCAGTTAATAATGCGAGGTTCTAGAATAACATTATTATGGGTACCTGGTTAATGTAATCTTCGAGGAAATGAACTGGCTGATACCTGTGCAAAAGAGCCTTCAATGTGCAAATCGAATACAGTCTCATGTGATATTCCTTATTCGGTTCTTGAAGTAAACAATATTCTGACAAAAGCACTTTGGGACCAGAGAAGAACGTAGTATGTTGAAGCTGCCATTCAGAACAGATGGGATCTTTCTGCCCGCAGCAGTCATTGTATAAATCCGCCAGGTTCTATTCCGAATAGAAATTTATTACACAGAATACGGGTGGATGGTTGGTTAGGCAGGTTTTTAGAACCATCTTCTTTGTGTGTCTGTGGTCAAAAACTTCACGTATCTCATTTTTTACTTGAATGTTCCACAAGTGTATATTCAATGTCTTCATGATGAAATTTTATCTAAAAATCTACCTTTAACACTGCATAATGTTTTTTGTCCCAATCCAGAAAATGGGTGGAGTCTAGCCAGTTTAGCTGTACATCTGATAAAGTCTCATCCACTTGGCAGTTTTTTTCTAACGGAATTGTTTCCAGGTTTGGGTTTTCTTTTTCTGTTTGTTTCTTTTTGGATTAGTGGTCTGATGTACACGTACAACACAGAATTTGTTACATAACATAGCTGTCCGACTCTCATGTGCACTAGGTAGCATTATTCCTTTTATGGAACTTTGCGCGCACACTAGAGAGAGAGAGAGAGAGAGAGAGCAGACAGACAGACAGACAGACAGACAGACATTGACAGAGACACAGAGAGAATGAATTTGGTTTTGTTTGCATGTGAGCGCACGTTGTGCGTGCATCCATACGTTTTTGTGCGAGTGTGTTTTGAGTGTGCGTGTGTGGGGAGGGGGGGAGGGGGGCACGGTTTGTGTGTGTGTGTGCATGCGAAAAGAGAGATTTGGTTTTATTTGTCTGCGAGTGCATATATGTGCGTGCACGCATTCATATGAGTAGGGGGAAGTGTGGGTCTCGTGTGTGTGTGTGTGTGTATGTGTGTGTGTGTGTGTGTGTGTGTGTGTGTGTGTGTTTGGTGGTGGTGATTTGTGTGTGTGTGTGTGTGTGTGAGAGAGAGTGAGTTTCAATTTTCAGTACAGTTAAGATGTAAATCGTTTAATTTTCACAATTTCTTATTTTATTATTTTACTTATAAATGTTAAATGTTTCCCTGTTAAGTTTCCTTCATGACTTTCAAGTCATTCAGATGTTACTTGTATTATTTTGGTTTCTCATAAGGTTTTTAAATGTCAGTACAAAAATATGTTCGTATGACCGTAAATGGTTTATCAGTCAGTGTGTGTGTTATAACTGACTGGGTGTGCTGTGAGTGAGCAAATGAGATTGTGTGTGTGTTGCAAGTGAATAAATGCATGTTTGTGTGTGCATGTGAGTTTGTGTGCAGTGAGTAGGTATGTGTCATATGCCATGTATGCATGTGTGTGTGTGTTCATACACATATGCACCAGAGAGAGGAACATGAAAGATACTGATGTGAGTATAGAGAGTTTATTTGTTTCAAAAGTCACCAACAAATCCATAAAAAGTCGCCAAATACGAATCTACTTTGCACAACAGTTAACACAGACTGGTTAAAAAAAAAAAAAAAAACAGAATTATTCCATACGTTTGCTTTTTTTCTCTCCAATTCTTTCAAGGCCACGCCTAACAAACCTAGAACAAATGAAAACAATTGACAGGTCTACAAGTTTTGTTGTTGCTTTGTTTTATATAATATACTTTGCTTAATTTATCCAGGTGGAGGATTCATTCCACTTTCAACATGAACTTGACATCATTAATAAAGAAATAAACGAATGCCAACCTTTGACGGATCACAGGCAATGGCACATACCACATTTATTCAGTTGAATGACCCAGTGTGCAAAGATTAATTAATCTCTAGTGGCAGTATATACATACATCCAGAGATGTCAACCTCCATACAATCAGAAACAAAGCAAAATAAAAAAAAACATTTTTTTTTTGTTGTTTTCCTTTCAGTTAGCTCAAACGGTAATGTCACATCAAACAGGTTGTCGATAGTCACTGTTCCTGAAAGTCAGTGTTGAAAAGTCTAAAAGAAATTGTTCTTGAAAACCAGTCAGCTGTCATAAAGAAGATGCTAAACCTGAGTGCTGCCAATAATACACATGAGCAATTGACATCTCTCTAAGCAGTAAGAGTACAAACACCAACAAACTGAAGCTGAGCTGTGATACAAACTTTGACGGAATGACTTTCGCCCATGTTGGTCAACAACAGAGAGCACTCACTGCAGAGTCGCTGAGTGCTCGAGCAACAAGACATACAGCTTCCTGATAGAGGAGGTACAACAAGACATACAGCTTCCTGATAGAGGAGGTACAACAAGACATACAGCTTCCTGATAGAGGAGGTACAACACTATCGACACATGACAAAGGACACAATGACAAAGGACACATGACAAAGGACACATGACAAAGGACACATGACAAAGGACACATGACAAAGGACACATGACAAAGGACACATGACACAAAAGGACACATGACAAAGGACACCACTGACAAAGGACACATGACAAAGGACACATGATCTCCTGGTAAAAAAGATTGCAATCATTACCTGACAGCTGCCAACCTTTAAAAAAAAAAAACATTTTATCATCCCCTGCTGGACAGAAGTGGGAACTGAAATAAAGTGGGGTCAGCAACAAGAGAGGGAGGCTGAGAGGTGGAGACACAAGGGTCAGGAAAACGTTATGATTCACTCCGTAGATGGTGGAGGTCAGCAGGCCACTGTGTGAAGCCGAGGTACTCGTCACTTGATCAACAGGAGTCAGTTCCATGATATGTATGGAACAACCCGTTCATGTCAGAACACACAGAGTTCAGGAGTGACACAGAGTAGAGAATGGAGAGGAAGAGGGGCTCTTCTTCTTCCTTTCTTCCATTTCTCTTCTTTTCCTGTTTTAGCAAAATTTCATACTGGTGCCTTAAATCGCTTGACTAAAGTTTATGTCCGTAAGGAGGAGCTGGCAGCCACATTGTCAGCTGTAGGAATGAGCACTTCAAAAGCAAAACAACCAAAAGGGTGAAGCACACAGCGCACATCTACATCATGCAATGGGACTATCTTGGAATAGAAATGTTATTTTCTTGTAGTCTGTCTTTGAAAATTCACAACTACTTTATGTTACTTACCAGTTTTAATGTTTTACATGAACATTTGAAAGTCTGCCACTTTACGATTATTTTAACGTTTTCCCTGATTTTTCCTTCATTACCATGTTTGTAGACATTAATTACATTCCAAAACTGAAATCAATTCAAGACGTTAGAAGATGGATCTCTGACATCATTAGAAGATCATGGTTTTGAATATAGACTTTTTTTTTCTCTAAAACTGATCAACTGCAATTTCTTAATCTCATTAGATTCTCTTAAATGCCGTGTTCAAATAAGCTACAAAATCTTTGTGAAAAAAACTTGTCATTTCAATAGAATTCCCTCATCCCCCTTCCTGCCTTTGCCCACTTCCTCCCCCTCCATCACCTCTTCTTTCCATCTTGCAAACAGCCATACCATTTGGGGATTTACTTCCCTCTCTCATAACACCAATGACAATGTGGATAACAATAACAACATTCAGTTAATCAGTTTGGGTCTACAACTGCTCGAAAAGGCCATAATGAAACTTTCTTCCCATGGTGTCTTCTGGCAGCACCACAGACCTGAGAAATAAACACACCCACAGTGTTTCAAAATTTGAGTAATGTGACTCGATGTGCGGTCCCCGTCTTCCCAGCTGAACACCCAGCGTATTCCAAAGGGTCGACCGACCACTGGATGAAAACACTTAACAGTAAACTTGGATATAGATTGGGACTGGACCAACGATGCTCAACCTGACGATGGTGACCACGGTAACACAGCAACTGACCATGTCATTCATTTAGCCTGAAAATGCCACCTCACCCCAATCAAAAGGCAAGAGTTTGAAACGATAAGCAGGCTTTGAAACGGGAAGTCACAAACTTCCTGACTGGTCGCAAAAAAAAAAAAAAGCTGCCAGTTTAACAAGTCTTGGCATTTTTTACCACACACACACACACACCCATGCACACACACACACACACAACACACACATATCAATATCAATCGACACCGCAGCATTTTTTTCTAAACAACCATATTTTGGTAGATTTGTCGAGGACAGAGGATCACATGAAAAGGTCAATGGTTCATCACTTGTGACCTTTCAGCCACCAAATAGAGCCATTTGTAGCCACCCAGTTTGTTGCCATTGGAAAGTCTCTGCCTGCACAGATCTTACTACAACAGAAAAATATGCCAAGGTTGATGCTGCCAATATTCACAGGAATTAGAGAAGTGTCTAAGCTTATCTCACTCACACACACACACACACACCACACACACACACACCACACACACACACACACGCACACATCTTAGAGACAGAGAGAGAGAGAGAGCCAGGCAACCGAGATAAACTTACAATATTCTCAACAGAAAAAAAAAACCTGGCAAACTACGTATGAACCATACAAGGTCAAGGTGAAGGGCCAGGCCTGATATGTTATAACAAGGAATTCCTTTGCAACAAAATATGGCTCCATTTTCAAAGCACCATCATGTCCAATCAAGAAAACAATCCATTAAAGAAAAATGATCCAGTTTGCTGCAATTATAAAAAAAAACCAGCTTTTTTTCCCCCAGGAAAACTACAATTTAGAACTTTCACTCTCATAAGTACATCCACTGTCAAAATCTGTAGACGTTACAAATTACATACTGAACTCTACAATTAGGACAAGGATGATAGGATCAGGAAAACAGACTTTATATAGAATGTAACACATGATTTGGGATTATTTTCAGTTTGTCTGAAAATGTAAACATAAAAAAAACTTTCGATTTCATGCAGTTTATTTAAGACTCATTAGAAAATTTGTACTAGGTTAGACAAATCCAATTCAGATTCAACGCCTATCTTGCGCTGAAAAGATTGAAGATAAGTGATCGCTCGTTCATTTTCGTTGTAATAATTGTTTTGTATCTTGCCTGAAGAAGACCTAAGAGGTCGAAACGCGTCATGTATTGTCTTGTATTTCGTTTGTCCATGTTTTTTGGGCGGTTCGCTAACATGGTAAGACCAGTTCAGAAAACAAAACACTGTACTGACTGACTGACTGTTACTTATTTTTCAACCGTTCTTCTTTTTGAAGAGTTTGATCAGATTATTTCTTTTCCTACCCACAAAACAGACTTTAACATACAAAAAGTAGTCATATCCTTTTTTCTACAACAAACACACAGATGAATACTCAACACAGTTTAGACCTCACAGAAAGAAATTTCTAAACACCTAACACAAAACTTTAGTGGATTTTTTCATCAGTGAACAAATAGTAATTGCGTAAAATATACAAAGCTTCCTTTTATCACTGCAGTTCATATCGTTATTTTAAGTAAACATTACAACAAAATCATACTAACTGAGCCTCAAAGTATAAATCTCAACAGCAACCCCTTCTCCAGGCGAAAATCTCAACACACACACACACACACACACACACATTTAAAGCAATCTCCTCAACATAAAGTTATCCTCTGGCACTTGCAGTCTTGGCAAGAACCTTTGTAAAACACAGAAACAAAATTCAAAGTCTGAATCAAAATCACAAACGTTACTTGAATTCAGAAGAAGCAGTCTCTTTGGACGATACTCTCCGACAAGGCTTTCTTCAGTCTCATTTTTGAAACTCTGAATGGAGAGAGAGTATGTATGTAGAAAAAATGCACAATCAAATATCGCAGACAGCAAAGAACCGTTCAACTCACAACTCAAAATGGGTACAGCCCAACAGGTACAACAATCCGCCATCTGTCAGCTTTTGCCAGTGCTGTCATCACTCTCATCCCAGCGAGAATTCGAAGTTTCAGAAAGAACATAAAACAGTAAGGTTCCAGGTACACAAATAATTCACATTTCTGGACAGATACGTGACTGAGCTCATGTTATGCACCATTACTCATCTGTGCTAGGACGCGGGTTGGGTTAAAAAAAAAAAAATGTTTGAAACCATGAACTGAAATTCCCATTATGCATGTTCAACATACTCTTTACCTCCTAATCGTACACAAATGAAGAGTTTTTCAACAACAGACATGATATCCAGCAAAGTTCCTATTATGCACCAGTCAAAACCTGTGTATCAAAACTATGCACCAATCGATGGCAAGTTAAATTTAGCAAAGACCAAACATGATCAACCATGCATGCAAGCTGCTGACCGATTTTCCCCATCATTGGTACACACAGGAAATGTTGACAGACTGTACCATCAGCGGACCGTGGCAGGGGTGAGAGAGATAAGCTGTCACAACAAACAGCAGCGTAAATGTGATCAATAAGGGAAGAAAGATCAATCCCATTCCACAGCACCACCAAACACCAAGACAAAAAAAATGCTCTGGTTTGATAGATATCAGCATCCTGCAAAAGGAATTCAGTTTATAGCGACAACCACCCATGGAAAATGGTGAGTGGGGGTGTCAACACTGCACCTACACCACCAGAATGATACCCCCCCCAAAGTGGACAGCAGGCATTCCAATTCATCCATCATGCGTCTGAAAGGGATCACACTATCTGTCTTGGAGAGCCCCCAAATGTAGCCATGCCCAGCACAGAGCAAAATGTATGACTTTATAATGATTACAGCTGCTGCATCCCCAATAGTCTGCAAACTTTACTGTGTGTCAGTCCACTATGACGTCTGTAGGTGTAGAAAAACAACAAACCAGTAAACAAACATCCATTCCTCTCAAGTCAGAATCTTTCTTTACAGCAGGCACCAAGCAGGGAGGGGGAGAGAAGGTGAGAGAAGAGAGTAACAATTTACAAATGACAGGGGTTTTTTCCCCTTTTTCCTTGATGACAAAAATCCCCAAACACCAAGCTGTAAACACACCACAACTAATCCGTATGAAACAAGAAAAATAAACAAGAAAACATTGAAAATAGAAGACCTCCCCAAACATGTATAGTTCAAAACATAAAAAAGTATCAACAATGAATAATCATTTGGTGTATTTTCTGGTCCATTTTTACAAAGGAAAAGCAAATGATCACAAGAAACAAACAATATCTTATGTGTACCAGAAGTAAAACCGTTAATCTTAAATATTCATAGTAGAATGTACGCGTGAGCAGCTTATCAAAAATACAGGTATGAAACGGAAGAAATTATTTCAGACATAGAACTGCTATGAGTGAATGATGTTATCAGAAACATTAAACCTGTCTCTTCTAAATTTTGCCTGGTGACAATCTTCATGAACAATCCTTTCGAAAAGACTTGAGAAAATCGGCGACATAGATTTTATTGTTGCTGTCTTTTATGTGTGTAGCTTTGTTGTTATCTTTTTCCATTTACAGATTTAGGTTACAGATTTCCTTATCAGATGAACATGCCAGATAAGGAAATCCAACAGCAGTCATTCTGATCTGTCTACGTCCCCTCCATATTTCTTTTTATCTACCACTGGTGTGTACCACATAATCACAGCCCTGTGCATCGCCTTGTGCTTTTGTACAGATCCAAGCACCCACAGCAAACTCTAAATGCTACCTGTAATCACACAAAAGCAGAACAACAGTATCACCCAAGCAGTGACTACCTATCTGAAAAACGAATAAGAGGAAAAATAATACTTTTTTTATTATGCGATATATGTCAGTAAATGAGCTATTCACTGTGTATATCAATTCTACAAGCCAAACAAAAAAAAAAGTGAAGAAATATGTGCACCAAAGATCTCAAGCATTCCAAAAGGGGACTGTAAGTTTGAATTTCTGAAAAAAAAGGTCTCCATTGTAAATATCAAGTCCCATATAAAAATAACGTTTTCTTTCTTTCTTTCTTTCTGCGTATGCAGGCTGATACTCCGGCGGACACTGCCTGTATAGACAGGCAGTGGAGTTTTGTGTGTATGACCGTTTTTTATCCTGCCATTAAGGCAGCCATACTCCATCTTTGGGGAAAAAATAGCGTTTGAAACTTTTTTTTCAAAATCAAAGAAATAAAATGCATTTTAAAAAAAGTCTGAAAGAAACAAATGTCGGATAAAGCTATTAAAAATGAACAAAGAAAACATTGAGAAAATCTTTATAAAGATCCTGCCAAAAATTCTTTATGACAATGATATCTACAGCCAACTACCATCTGCTATAACACTAGCGAACAGAAACTTTTAACAGTCCTCAGCCATGGCACACGGTTTCAAGCACTGGCAATTTAGCATGCTGTGAAAATTTTCAACAACAACAACAACAAAAAAAGAATCATCATTTAAAAAGTACATTTCATTTAATTGGTGTGTGTGTGTGTGTGTGTGTGTGTGTGCGTATATGCTTTCCTGTAAGGTATATTTGGCAAAAGATGAGTATTGGAATGCTAGCCTACATAAAGATATAACAGTAGCGTTACTTTCCCTATTCATGTGGTTTCATTCTGTCACTGTATTCCCTATCTTTGGTTCTGTTATGCTCTACCTGTTTGTCTCCTCCAATGACAGTGGCAATTCAGAAAACATGCATGAAAAAAACACTTACAGCAAGTTATTGAAACAAGTGAAAAGTGGTACACAACACTTACTTTGCTGCAAGTGAGAGAAAACAATTTCCAGTAATTTGCCATAATGATTCCACTCCAATGATGACATACTTCAGTGTTTAATTCTGGTTGCCTCTTCTTATTCCTCTTTGAGTTACTCTGTGTGTGTGTGTGTGTGTGTGTGTGTGTGTGTGTGTGTGTGTGTGTGTGTGTGTGTGTGCGCGCGCGCACATGCATGCGTGCGTGCGTGCATGCGTGTGTAATGCATACGTGTGTGCAAGCGCATGCGTGCGCAAGTGCATGTGTGCATACATGCGAGCATGTGTGATAATGACTTAGCTTTTTTTGCTGTAGTGTTACTTCTTGTTCTTGACAATTTAAAACACACAGATATTCAGAAAGAAAAAAAAACTGTCTCATGGATGCGAAAGTGACAGTCTCAGTAAGTCAGGCAGCAGACGAAGTGGTCGTTAACTTCAGACGACGTAGCCCGTCCTCCCAATTCGCACACACAGGCAGATGGCAAAGATGGCACCGATCAACTGCAAAGGATCACAGAGACACAGGTCAAAACAATGAAAGTGAAAACACTCGCAAGGGACAGGGTCTGAAAAGAAACTGAAACAAACGGATCCCTGAACAACACTGATAATCTTCTCAACAGACAGCTTGACAGTCTGTGGTGGCACTATCATCTGTATAACTCATTTCATTCTCTTCATAAATACATTCTCATGCAATTTGTGGGATTTCTGGTCTCACTCAGGTTCTACCCAGAGCTGTTGAACATGACTACACTGCTCCATACCCAAACAGAAAGACAGGAACCAGACTGTTGAATTCTATTTGTTTCATGGATGCGTTACTGGGTATGTCGCTCAAAATTCACACATTTGCGTCAGTGTGCACACTCCGGACATCGCCAGCTGCGGATGTGTGCCCAGGGATGGACTTTTTTACCATCATACATTAAACCAGCTTTCTGTACACGTCATGAATGAAACCTTTGCGCAAAAGTCTGAAGTGTTGATGCTGACTAGGAACACCACAGTGGCCTGACACGTTAGAAAGAAGGCAGAAATGTGAAACATTCTCACACATTTCTTGCAGAAAATAGTAGCGGCGAAGAACAAAAGAACGGAACAGAAGGAATATACAGAGAAAAAAGATGAGAAATGTCGTTACAAACAATATAATGTTTGAGTGATAATGTAGTGACAGACTATTAACTTGGTGGTATGTGAATAAATTTGATGTAACTGAGACGATAACATGGGGGTGAAGATGACCGACTTGTAAGATAATGTGGAAGTTGATCGATATGCAGCTACACTTGTAAACTTAAACAGGTAACCAGCCCCGTTCACACTCCTAGACTGTCCACAACCATCAGACTTTAATACAAATCATTCGTGAACAGTAAAAAAAATATGTTGTGGTAGTATTTACAGTTATGACATTGTGTGCATTTCAACAGAAAACTTGTTTAGTAACACCTACACTTGAAACAATAACACACTGGTGAAGAATATGTTATTCAAAATTGCCATAAGCTATGAATTATAGGACAAGTTAAAGTAAGCCCATATGTTATCATTTTTTGACTCACAGATGCGCATAAGATAAGATAATGTTGCTTATAGCCCAGCCGACCGCAAAGGGCCACATCAAGGCTGTCACCCCGTTAAAATCAACTCACAAGTCATTTTAAAAAAAATTAAAAAAAAAAAAAAAACCACACCTTTCACACATCTCTTTAAATGACATCTTCTAGAAACGCACCAGAAACTTCGTTAAAAATCTTTCTTCCGTAAAATCTTAAATCAGATGAAAAATGTTAATCTCTCTCAAAAACTCAAAGATCACGTCAGGCGGGACATCCCTGACACAGATGCACATGCAGCTGTCAGATAGTCATTGTTCATTAAAATCGTGTGCCATTGTGATTTTACCTTGACTATGCATTAAAAAAACAGGTAGCAAGAAGGTGACACATTGATGTATTAAACAAACCACCACACATTAAATCTCCCTTCCAAATGGGATTGCTGCATGACAAATAATTCCCAAATAACATGATGCAGGCCTGGGGAACCTGAGGATACACAAACGCATGGAAGGATTTCTCTGAGAGATGTGTGGATGCAGGAGTAATCAAGGGAGGTTATCTTCACTGAACGGATCTTTTACTGAGACGCTCAATCTTTTGTTTGGGCATAACTGCATTTAAACATACAAGTCCATCGCTTTGCCAGTAAAGGCTACACCACCTGAACATTCCATTTAACTATGTATTTTCCAGCACAGATTGTCATGTAACATTACCTGCCAAGAGTCTTGAGAAAATGGTCACCTTAAAATGCACAAGGGACAGAACAAAAAGAGTACTATGTCACATGACAGGAGTCAGAAATCAATCAACATCTACAACTTGGTTTACAATTATTCTATGCTGTTCTCAACATCTACAACTTGGTTTACAATTATTCTATACTGTTCTCTCCCCACCCCCCATCCCACCCCCGCACCTGTCCAAAAAAAAAGAAAAGAAAAAAAAAAAGACTTACCATGGTTCAATACTTTTCACAACAAATAATGATTCTGCTACTATTTAATTTTGACAGTATATGCACTCTGTTACCTCTCAGACACAACAAATTTAACACAGAATATACAAGAATTTTTTTTTTTTTTAAGCTGTTCTGCTTTATAGGCCCGCAGTTCCTTACTGCCAAGTAATTTTCCATCAGAATCATCTAAAAACTGACGCACATCTGTAAGATGCATATTATCTTGTGTTGTTTCGAAACATGATTTTCCTTCTGACGGTCCCTCTTTGAGCGCTGTGCGATGTATATAAAAACTAATGAAACCTTCCTGTTATAAAACCTAATCAGTTAAAAAAAAAAAAAAAAAGAAACCGTATTTGCCAAGTTCATGACATTATCACTACGGATATTCAAATTTTATACGAAATTCTGTCCTGGCACTAACACAACACGCACAACTTTAATGAAAACAAGCATCACATTTTTTTTTTATGTATGTGTGTGTGTGTGTGTGTGTGTGTGTTTTTTTCTTTTTTTCTAACGCAGTCAAGTCAGTGTGACATGCACGCAATGATGGAGGAACTCACCATGATGAACAGGCCAGTCAGGCTGATGCCGAGAATTATGCCATTGTGCAGGAAATTCTCCAGTGCATCAATGCAGCCCTGCAAGAGGAGCATGACAGTCATTCACTTCTAGGGAGAGGGAGGGAGGGAGAAGAAGGAGAGAGGAGAGGAGGTGCGGGGGAGGGAGGACTAAAAAAAAAAATAAATAAAAAAAATAAAAATAAAAATAAAAACCTAAAAAAAAAAAAAAAGCCACTCTGGGGAAATGCTGACAGCAATTTCCCCCTATGGTGACAGGAATAACAATCTAAGGTTTTGTTGTTTGTTTTTTTTTCTCATAGGTAACATAAGTAAACTGATTTGACCTCAAAAAAATTCTCTGACTGAAATTTCTCCCACTGAAACTTTGAAAGAATTTTCTGTCCCTGTTGTACGGAATCTAGATAAGAGATAGTATGGCTTTTTCTTTGCACACCTTTACGACAGAATTCTCATTGAAGAAGGGGTCTCTGTCAAGATCCATTGCCAACATATTATGACCTCTCCACTGATTTTTTCCATACACTATTTTTTTTAAATGTTGCCCATTGACACCACTTTCCTAACTCTCAAGTCTGCATTTGGTTCCATATTCCTAAAAATGCTTCTTGTCTAAAAAATGGTATTATGTGGTGTGAATAATTGTAAGAAATGAATAGTCATCATTGCAAAATGAATGTTCATCTGTCTTGAAATTTTTTTCAAAGACATTAATGCCCACCTATGCATGCTCACGCCCACCCATGCATGTACACACACATACACACACACACACACATATATCACACATTCAAACATTCACACATCTTCCCATAAATGCACACATACTCTCTTATGCATACATTCAAACATTCACATGTCTTCCCATAAAAATACACATACTTTCATATGCACATTACCGCATATTCTCCTTTCACTTTCATACACAGGTCTGTACAACACGGCTGTACAACAAAGTAAGAGAAGATAAACTACTGATGGAAAGATCATCAAATGAAATGATAGAAGATGATCAAATGATGGAAAGAAGCTTCCAAATCATTGATTGGGCTTATCTTCAATATTACTATCTGCTCTTATTTGTCTACACAGCCACTGCCTTAAAGAACAGGATACACAAGCAAACAAACTTATAACTTTACTCCGGCATGTACAAATCCACACCTAAATTCAATGGGTTTGTTCTTGGATCACACTAACACCTGTTTACCCTAAAACCGCTCTTGATGTCATTTTCAACTAAAAGAAGCAAGTTTTCTACCAAGATTTGTTTCCACAGAACAGCAGTAAAAAAATACTTTCTTCCTACACAAATCGCTTTCAAACCGGATTCATCGGCACACTTTGACACAAATTCATGCTCTCTCGATGGAATTGGAATTTCCCATATCTTAGGGTCTGTAGTCCCAGCTAGAGTTCCGACATATCAGCATATTGCCGATGATGCAGACACAGCCAGATGTGATATTGAGTGCAGCAGGATTTAGAAAGAGTTGTCACTCTTTAATCAAAATACAAACCTGGCACACAACCACAACAAAATGGTTACGTTCCACAAGTGCGATTACCATTCAAGAACTCATCATTAGGAGGCTTTTTTTTTTTTTTAGTCCTTTTCTTTGATTTGTGTATTTTGCCTTTTCTTTTTTTTTTTTTTTTTTTTTCACCCAATATGGTGAACTCATATGGGTAAACAGGAGTGTACATTCCATCTTTTCACCAGGTTTCCTTGAAACTGGCTCCACAGTTTGGCTCAGTCTTACTAACCAGCAGTTCGACTCAGGTCTCACTAACCAGCAGTTTGGCTTGCTACCCTGATCCTGGATCCCTCATTTGATCCGGATTCACTCTGCAAATCCAAACCAAAATTTATATTTGTTCTTGGGCCACGTTCCACCTTTAAACCGTGTTTTATAAAAAAAAATTTAAAAAATCAATCTGGCAGTTTTTGCATAACCTTGCTATCAGCCAGCAAACCAAGGAATGTGGGTAAAACCAGCCTCCTTGGTCAAGGCACTTGCAAACCAGGACACCTACTGACATGGAAGTTCTGCAGTGTGACATAGGAAGTGCAATTTAAGGTGAACTGATGCATTGTCACAGTCGGCTGACCTGTGTGTACAGATCGTCATTGGAGTTCATCAGGCTAGGAGTTACTGGAGGTCCTTCTTTGGGAATCTTGCCGTCGCCATTCGTTCTTCCAACACACTGATTCAGATCAGTGTCCGGATTGCAGCAAGAATCTGGCACATACTGTAGCCCTGTACAAAATAATGGTAACTATAATAATAATAACAGTAATAAAAAAAAATACAAATAATAACAATGATAATGATAATGATGATAATAACAATAAATTTTTGTTAAAAGCAAATGTACATATACATGGATTAAGTGATCGTTACATGTGGAAATACCACGGATGGCACATTAACCTCTTCAGTGCCAATGACGTACATGCATGTTCTGTAATGCGTTATAGTACTTGCCAATAACGTATACATGCGTCATCATAATTTGAGAATTTTTCCCGTTTCCATTTTAAAGTTTGGGAATTCCCAAAGGCACCAGCACACAAGCTCAATGTATCATGATTAATTATTCATGAGGGGCAAGACCCAGTCAGGTTTCACCGAGTCATTGCAGCTCGTTATTCATAGTACCCCTCTAGCAGTTTGAGACAAAGGTTTCAAGATGGCGGATGATAATTCTGGATGGAATGTGTGTTCAATTCTGAAATTTTGGATTCCAATTCTGAATTGTTGCTTCCATAAAGGTGAGGAAACATTTCTTTTTCATTTCCCGTTTCTTTTTCATTTCCCGTTTATTTCCTGACATTGTTCTGTTTTTACTAACCCTTTATAACTGTTACGGATGGGTGCTTGGTGCATGTGTGTCCGACTCTCCCAGAAATATGGATGCATGTTCGCGCTTTCCTACCACACACACCCACTCAACCGCATATAGACATCCAGGCAACACAATCATAATTCTTTTCTTATTTTTTTCCTCTGCCGCCTGGGCCATCCAACACATGCAAAACATCATCAACAAACATCAATAAACATGAATAACCAACATGGAGCACACCCCAATTATGGGTGTACAATATTAATATATACATATATGTGGCGCACACACCAACAGTCTGTCACAGGCACTGTCTGGCCTGGTTTCACAGTCCGCGACTGGAACTATTCTTACGCAAAAGAGTGCAGAATGACGGAGCAGCTCTGCACGAGTCACTAGCCTGGCATAAGGGGGTGCAGTCTGCAAGTAGGGGTAGACGCAGGTGAAGAATAAAGTCAACGCAAAGACACTGTGACTGTCAGTAGGGCTAGTGGCGTGCAAGCATTGGCGAAACGATGCAGCGACTGTCAGTAAGGATAGTGACAATGCAGTAACGTCTCTGCCCACAAGGAAGTAACCACTTCCTACACCCAAGAAAAGAACTGTGACTCAGTCCGATCACACTGAAGTAGCACTCTGCTACTTTTGAGGCACCAGCCTCCACTTTCAAGAGCTGTGGCTCTGTTACTGCACAGCAACAAGGGTCTCACAACGCGCAAGATAGACGACACGAAGGGTCTCAAGACGTGCAGGAACAACGCTGACGCTGCAGATCGTTGTCAATACAGGCGGTGGTTCTGACTAGGCAGGACCAGCGCAGGGCACAGCTGGCAAACAGAACTTAGGGTTTCAAACCCGAAGCGACGAATTCACTCGCAGAAGAGGCGCTGGCTCAGCTGGCTTGTCGGGTCAATACTGGCATGCACCAGCCTCTCGCACACCCGGCACGGTGGAGAATGGGGACACACAACAGGCCCCGGACCCGAGGTAGGGACAACCAGTTCCCAAGGACACCAGGGACACACTCAACCTGGGGGAACTGGCTGTCACAACAACTGAACTGAGTCCCTCGTCAGCTGGACTGGGTAGGTGAACTAGTCGGAATTTCTTCAGAGACTGGTTGGCTACCCACGCTCACTCGGCTTATACAGTGCACTGGTGAACACCAGTCAACCAACCTAACCAACCGTTTTTTTTCGTAAACCTGCTCCGGTAAGCAGAGTTGTAAAAACTGACTGGACAAAAAACGGTCGTCACAATAACATATGTTCCAACAGTATGTGAAATTCATTTATCTCATACTTATGCTAAATGTATTGCTAACCAACATGTCAAATGTACTTAAAACTGTCATAAATGGATAATCTGTTCAATTTCCTTTTCAGAAAGTATAGGTTATGTCCACTTTCTTGCAATAGTTTCCATGCTAGAATTTTTTCTTAATTATTACCCTCCGCACCCCAAAATGGCTTGGCAAATAGGGTGCAACTACCAAAACAAAACATGGCACTGAGGGGGTTAAGACATTCATGAGATGAACAACAACAATAAATGCTAAGACTTATCACTCTTGGTCATCCTGTACGCATTGTAGGTTAGCCTGTAGGCTTGGTTAACTCCCTTGCTCTCAAATTTTTAGAATCTTGGTTCAGGACGTTTGATCAAGCAAAGCAGGGGCAGGATATGCTTTGCGACACGTAAGCATGAGACAATTTCATCCCCTATAGCACCGAAGTCAAAACCTGTACCATGTCCTCTCTAGGACAAGGATACCTTCACTCCCGCCCGGCTCCATGTTTTAGTCTAATTCCAGCAGAACTTTTTGAGTACAGCTTATCATCCTGTCTCAGCGGTGAGGCAGTCGGGCAGCTGTGGGCCTAAGGAGAGCAAGCAGACTTTGCTGGGTGGATCTCTTTTGGTCCCAAGGGAAAGAGTCATCTGGGAACACCCCACTGTGGGCCTGGCACCGTCATGGCGACCTAAGGAAGGTAAGCAGGCGACCCTGGGTAGATCATGCTCGTCCCTAAGGGTGAGAAGGCGGAGTGGAATAGAGGGCGGAGGTGGAGGTCTTTGGTGCGGAAAATCTGAAGACCATGAAGAGTAGGAATGTGTGAAAAGTCGATGGAGCGTTTAACAGTGGCTAATATGTATTCCCCAGCCAGTTTTCCACTTCAAGATATGCTTATCAAACCTTACACCACATGAGACGACAAAACAACAACAGGGTTTACCACTATACATGCACTACTGAAAGTACCACTATTCAACTAGACTGTTTGAGTTACATTCTTCTGTTCTTCTCCGCCTGAAGTCTAGACTTGATGACATCTAAATGAGACGAAACCTCAATCCCTCCCCTTCAGCCTCATCCAATCTTGCCGCTGTCTTCGAACTGTTCTTGCCATTTTCACTGCATTTTTTAACACAACTGACGAAAGTTGCACTGTAACAAAGCATAATCGCCATGGACACTCAGCCCTGCACTACAGCCAGGATTCCTGCTCTGAGTCCTTGGATCTTTACCTCAAGATTTTAAACACATATTTTCAAGATGGTTTGTCTTAAAGACAATTCATGGCTAACATCGATTCTGATGAGAAGTTAGGAGCAGTTCTGAATCGCCATTTATCCTGTATGATGAAAGCTAAGCTGACAGTACCGATGAGGAAGAAAATCGATGAACTGAGAAAGCAATGAGTCACAATGTCAAGTGGGGTACAATATGCTCGAGATTTCTTTTATAGTTCATTACCTCACACTAATTGTGTAATACTGTACCAGGATCTCTTATACTGCTCACCTGCCTCATTCACATTCTGTAGTGCTGTGCCAGTCTACGAACAATTCTCTCTTTGTTCCTTCTGGTTTCTTTTCATATTTGTGTTTCTTTACATAGTTGCAAGTCACTTGCATAAATGATTGTATTGTCTGTGTGAGTGAGTGAGTGAGTGAGTGAGTGAGTGAGTGTGTGTGTGTGTGTGTGTGTGTGTGTGTGTGTGTGTGTGTGTGTGTGTGTGTGTGTGTGTGTGTGCGCGCGCGCATTTGTGTGTGTATTGTGTGTGTGTGGGGGGGGGGGGGGGGGGGGGCCGGAATAGCTCAGTTGGTAGAGCACCGGACTCTTGATCCTGGGGTTGCGGGTTCAAATTTTGGTACAGGGGGATTTTTCCCTTGGAGTTAACGTTGGTTCTGACTCCATTCCCCATACAGTCCTTCGAATGAGACTATAAACCGAGGTTCCGTGTGTGAACGCACGCACATCTTGCACACACGTAAAATCCCATCAACAACTTTCGGAAGAGAAGGCCAGTTTAGCCGTTGGTATGGATGACACGTTACATGTAGCATGCACCTCCCCGAAGATGGAGTATGGCTGCCTTAATGGCAGGATAAAAAAAACTGTCATACACACAAAACTCCACTGCCTGTCTATACAGACAGTGTCCGCGGGAGTATCAGCCTGCGTACGCAGAAAGAAAGTGTGTGTGTGTGTGTGTGTGTGTTGTTGTTGTTCTTCAATTTAACGTCTTCTCACTTAACGTGATTACAGACACAGAGAGAGAGAGAGAGAGAGAGAGAGTGTGTGTGTGTGTGTGTGTGTGTGTGTGTGTGTGTGTGTGTGTGTGTGTGTGTGTGTGTGAGAGAGAGAGAGAGAGAGGGAGTGTGTGTGTGTGTGCGTGTGTGTGTGTGTGTGTGTGTGTGTGTGTGTGTGTGTGTGTGTGTGTTTGTGTGTGAGTAGTTTCTTTTTGTATATGAGGGGTTATTGAAAGTTAAAGATAAATTCCTACTGGACTACGTAATAAATGTGGGCATAATGAACAAAGAAAAGCATAATTATTTAACATTTTAGGTAATGTCAGTGGTGTCGATCTATCATGTGAAATATTACTACCAGCCTTGTGCACTGTATTCTTTGCTCTTGGAGAATCTAGTAATAGGTGACTCACACTAAGAATTTCCCCACATACGCATTTAACATTTTTGCTGTATTTGGTTCGAAGTGTGTGTGTGTGTGTGTGTGTGTGTGTGTGTGTGTGTGTGTGTGTGTGTGTGTGTGTGTGTGTGTATGTGAGTGAGTGAATGTGCGTGTGTATGTGTATGTGTGAGTGTGTATGTGTACGTGTATGTGCATGTTGTGTGTGAATACATGCATGCATACATGTGTCTGCAACTGTGGCCTGCTAAACATGTACATGCTACAGAGCAAGGATGAACAGGAACAGAAGACATACCGAGGGTAGAGGTTTTGGTTTTGTTGAACCACTTGCTCTTCAGCTTGAAGATGGCCCAAGACGTGCTGGACTCCACATCTCCATACACTCCACAGCACTTCAGCTGAAATGCAATGCAAACAAGTTCAGTGTTTAAAAGAAATACAGCTTTGTACAAAAAGGCATAGGAGGAAGGAACAGCCGACGCTCCATGTCAACCAATGTGCCTGCATCTGCCATTGCTCACATGCTTCTGATCCGAACATATCCCTCTGTACAGAGGTCAGTCTGCTTTCAGTTGCCATGAAGGAAATTTTCATTCTAAAATTACGTTTGTTCTAACATACTTACCGTGGCTCACTAATGCAATAAGCGGCAGCAATTTGCTATCCCTGCCTCGTACACAATAAAGTCCGTACAGACAACAAAACCCCTGAAAGGGCCTTGTGCCTTGCGCATGCTCAGATCATTCGTCTTTTCGAGGTATATTAAACCCTGACTGAGAACTCCTGATGGAACCAGGAAGCTGGGGAGGTAGGGAGGGCCTCTGCGTGAGCCACGGTAAGTATGTTAGATTAAACGTAATTTTAGAATAAAAATTTCCTTTTAATTACACATACTATACCGTGGCTCACTAATGCAGAGTCGCACTACCTGGAAGGAGGGCTCACCTGGTTACTGTCTGGAGAAGCGAGAAGAGCCGGAGCGTGTGGCGGAGAGGGGTGTTGAGCCACCACAGCTGATGCAATGCCCCTAGACCCATCATCGCGCAGACGAGAAACATCACGCAGGTAGAATTGGATGAAGGTGCCAGGGGAACGCCAATATGCGGCATCTAACACACTCGGAATGCTGGCATTATGAGCTACTGCCAGCGAAGACGCCCATGCCCTAATCTCATAAGGTCTTGGTGAGAAAACAGCCAAATCCCCTTCAGGTCTCGCGTATGCAGCTTTAATTACTTCTCTCAGCCATCAAGAGATTGAAGAGCGTCTGATGTCCTCCTTATAACCTTCGTTGTAAGAGAGAAACAGGTAGCACTGCTTGGAGCGAGAAGATTTTGTGCGTTTCCTATACTCTCGCAGAGGGCGCACCAGACAGAGAGTGCGGTCTTCATCGTCTGGGGCGAGAATAGAAGTGAGAGGAAGAATGGTTTGGAGGCGACGTCCCCGGGCAGGCCACTAAGGGCGTGGACTTCACTGCAGCGCCTCCCTGAGGCCAGGGAAACGAGAAAGGCTGTTTTGAAGGAAAGAAACTTCAGAGAACACTCCCGGATGGGCTCGTAAGGCGGGAGCCTGAGGGAGGAGAGGACTAAGAAAAGATCCCATGCCGGGGTACGGCGGGGGCATCGGGCCTCCTGTAGGGCTGCTCCTCTGACCAGATCCCGCAGAAGAGGGTCGTCCACGAAGGAGGGACCCCCTAACTGGAGGATAGTGGTGCAAATAGCCGCCCTGTGAACCTTAACAGAGGAGGCAGAAAGCTTTTGCTCAGATGAAAGAAAAGCTAGGTAGTTCACCAGCTGACACTGAGAGGGAGAATGGGGGGACACTGCATGGCTGGAGCACCAAGAGAGCCAGCCATTCCAGTGCACACTGTAGACGCTTTGGGTGCCTGGCCTGTGGGTGTGTTCCACAAGGCTGATCACCGCAGGGGAGGCGCTTTGTGCAGACAGCGCGTCCCGCACAGCAGCCAGGCATGAAGATGCAGCACATCTGGATTGCCGTGTGGAATGCCTGACCATGGCTGAAGCAGGGACTTTGCTTTTAAGGTGAGCGGTATCAGAGGCACGTGAGACAGGTGTAACAGTTCTGGAAACCACGCTTGGGCCGGCCAGCATGGAGCCACAAGAATCAGCGTGGCCGCATCCTCCCTTGCTTTGCGGAGAACTTTTCCCAGAATGGGGAATGGGGGAAAGGCATAGCCCGTCAGTCCAGACTAAAGGATGGACAGGGCATCCACAGCCCACGCTGCCGGATCCGGGACTGGAGAGACATACAGCTGGAGACGGTGGTTGAACCGGGTGGCGAACAGGTCTACCTGTGGTTTGAACCATACAGTCCAGAGTGGATCCAGGACTGAGTGGGCGAGAGTCCATTCCGAGGGAAGAACCATGTGCGACCTGCTGAGGGAGTCCGCGAGAATGTTGATCTTCCCGGGAACGTGCTTGGCCGAGATCCAGATGGATTGTGCCTCGCACCAAAGGAGAAGCTGTTCCGCCCTCAGGGACAGGGAGTGAGAACGCACCCCCCCTTGCTTGTTGATATAACATACCACAGTCATGTTGTCGGTGTTGAGGAGAATGTGTTTTCCCTTCAGGAAGGGAAGAAACTCCTTAAGGGCTTGGAACACGGCTTCCAGCTCCAGCCGATTGATATGCCAGGATCCCATCTCCGGGGACCATTGCCCGGCCGCTGTCAGAGAGCTGACGTGGGCACCCCACCCGGACTGGGACGCGTCCATGAACAGGTCCTCCTGCGGAGGAGGGGGTGTGATGGGGACTCCCTGAGCCAGCCAGGACTGGGAGTGCGATTGGGCCACCGATGATTGGAACCACTGACTGAGGGGGACCGGAAGTTCCCACGACTGCAACGCCTGAGACCAACCCCTGTGAAAGAGGCGTTGAAACCGGCGTTTGTGCAGTCGTCCGAGGGGCACTAAGGGGGCCAAGGACTCCATCAGACCCAGAAGAGAGGCCAGCTTTCTGGCTGGAGCCTGATCCAAGGAAAGGAGATGGGCCAAGAGGTGCTGGAGACGAACAAGACGTTGGGGGTTGGAGAGACCAACCACTTGGTGGTGTGGAAGGACATGCCCAGAAACTGAAACTGCTGCAACGGGATGAGATCGGACTTCTCCTCGTTGCAAACAAATCCCAGCTGCTGACAGAGGTCTAGAACCTAGCGAGCTTGCTGGGAGCACAGAGTGCTGGAAGAGGCAAGAAGAAGCCAATCGTCGAGATAGGCCTTCAGACGAATTCCTCTCTACCGAACGTGCATGCAAAGTTCCCGGGCCACCTTTGTGAAAACCCAAGGGGCCGGGGTTAGACCAAAGGGAAGAGCCCTGAACTGAAAAACGCAGTTTCTCCACACGAAGCGGAGATACTTCCTGTCCCTTGGGTGGATCAAGAGATGGAAGCACACAACTTTCAGGTCGATGGATACCGCCCAGTCGCCGGGGTGCATGGCATCATGGATTGACATGGGGGTTTCCATCCGAAAATGGAGGACGAGAAGAAACCTGTTCAAGGACAAGAGGTCTAGAACAGGTCTCCATCCTCCAGAAGCTTTGGGGACCACAAAAATGCGGCCATAAAAGCCCGGAGAGGAATGGAAGAGGACTTCCTCAGTGGCTCCCTTGGCTAACAGCGAAAGGACCTCCTGGTCCAAGGCCTGAGAGGCCGCTAGATCCCGAGGAGGAGCGAAAGGAGGAGGGAAGGGAGTGAGCGGAGCCTTTACTGCACCCCAGGGAAGACGAAACCCCGACCTGATCACCTGCAGAGCCCAAGGGTTTGTGAGAAGCCGCTCCCAGGCACTGTGGTGCCTGGACAGACTGCCCACAGGATCGCCCTGGGGTGAAGTACCCAGGTCGGGGGGTAAGTCAATGGGGGTGGGCCGTCTGAGACGTGGGAGCTTTCGGACCCGCCGGCCGTGCCTGAGGCCGACCCCTGCTGGGTTGCTTGCCTCGGACCCCCCAGGGTCCAAATGACCTTCGTCCCTTGGGCTGAGAGGGACCTGGTGAGGAGAAGGGCGCTGGCGCCTTGCGTTTTGAACTGGGGCGGGGGGGAGGGTGGCCTGAGTGAAAGGCGAGGTCACGCCTAATCTCGGCCTGGCTCTTAATGGTAGCCTGCACATAGTTCCAAAAAAGAAACCCCGACTTGACTGGCAAGGCTCTGAGAGAGGCGTGGGCAGAGGCGGAGCGGGCCACAGAAGATGCCAATAGGACAGCATCTCTTCTCGCTAGGACTGAGTTCAGATGAAGCCTAGCGAAGGCCCCAGCCGAATATTTAAGCCCTTCAGCCATGGACTGGATACGGGCCACCACTGCCAATGGGTCCGCAGACTGGCGGATGGCAAAGGACTCCGAATCGGGATCCTTAAGGGCAGACAACAGTCCCCCTAAGAAGGAATCCATGACCGAGATGGCTTCCAACCCCCTCCTAGCCGACTCTTCCCACTCGGCAAGGCAGCGCTCTGAAAGGGCCAACTGCTGAGCGTGCGATTTGGACCTCTCTTGGACCAGGAGGAGGTCCTCCTGGGAGAGGGGGAGAGTGGCTTCTGGGATAGCATCATTTACCAAGAAAGCCTTCTTGGCAAATGGAAGCCTCTCTGGCTTGAGATATTTTCCGCACGCCAGCGCACCAGGAAAATCAGGGACAGCACCAGGCGTGATGTCCTGCGCCTCCGTGCCCCTGACTTTTATTTGGGCCCTCCTCATGCAGTCGGCTACCATGACCGACTCCTTTAGAAGAGAGGAGGGCATAGCCGCCAGTGGATGAGACCCCAGGGCGAGTTCTGCTGCCGAAGGGCAGGGGGCCCTGACATCCCGAGAGGACGACACCGCCTCTGGGACAAGGGAAGCCAGAAAGGCCACCGAGTCCCGGAAGGAATAAGAACCGGGCGACTGGCCCTCGTCCTCCGACTCCAAATCCACCAGGTCGGAGCCACAGACCATGGGGGTGACTGCCCTTGACGAAGCGGTGCGCAGCGAAAGCCCAGGGGGGCCCGGGCTGGCTGATTCCCTAGACACTCCGGGGGAGGGATCGGCCGCCGGATGGGCCGAAGGGGCCGGATGGGTCGAAGGGGCCTGGGAGGAAGAGGCCTGCACTGGTGGAGCGCTGGGCATAAAACCCGGCCACCAGGGGAACCCCGGAGCAGGGGGCTGTGGAAAGCCCATGGTCGGGGGATACTGCCATTGGGCCCATGGCGCCCAAGGCAAAGGGCCCTGACCCCATGATAGGGGGGGACTGATGCTATGGCTGCTGGCCCAACCCAGTAAATGGGGGGCCTAATGCGCCAGTCCCCCGAGGGACGTCCTGAAATGAGGGCGAAACCCAAGTGTTCTGCCCAAAAGAGGGGGGCAGAAACATGAGGTGGGGGGAGGGAAACAACTGGGGCCGAACGAGATTCAAGCCCTTGAGAGGAAGTTGCTTCCCTTGCATCGCCTACCAAGCGAGAGGGACAGGTAGATGAGAAGCCTGCCTCATTGCCCCAGCCCGGAGCCTCCGTTCTAGAGGGCTTGAGCATCTTCGATTCTGCCATGGGCACCGAACTGTGATCAGTAAAACCGCAGCTGAACTGAACACCAGATGCAGTAACGGGAACGACAGAACCGCAGCTGAGTCGATCGCCGTTAGGGGACAAAGGGACAGGATCGACAGAACCGCAGCTGAGCCGATCACCGTCACGAATTAAGGGTTGCGAGGAAGAGCTCGCTGTCACAACAACAGAACCGCAGCTGAGTTGAAGTGAACCCTTGGGGAAAGAAGAAGAAGAAGAAGAATAGAGAGAAAGTGATGCTGATGAGAGAGGAGGTTTTAGTGCAGCCAGAGACAAAGAGCCTGCCGGCGAGATGCGGGAATCGAATGACGAAACCTTCTTAACTCTCGCCTTACCACCCGATCGCTTCACGTACATTTCTCCCTTAAGTGAAAACATAAGCAAGGACACCAAAGAACAGCAACAACAATCGATCGATTGCAAGAAAAGCGAAAAAATACTTAGCTGCTTGTGTACACGAGGCTTAACGGGAAAAGGCTCCCGAGAAAAGAGGAATGATCTGAGCATGCGCAAGGCACGAGGCCCTTTCAGAGGTTTTGTTGTCCGTATGGACTTTATTGTATACAAGGCAGGGATAGCAAATTGCTGCCGCTTATTGCATTAGTGAGCCACGGTACAGTATGTGTAATTAAATGGTTATTTGGGAAAATTATGAGTGTTAAGATGCAGAATTCAATCAGATAGCATAAGTTCGTGTAGACACCATTTGCAGTACCTTGAAAAAGAGCCTTTTTCTTCCTTTATTTTTTTTCTTTTTTTAGTTATTCACGTTGAATGAAGTGTGACTGATAACAAGTGAGTGATAGAAATGTTACATTTTACATAATGATTTAGAAGCCAAAGCACTCGTACACTGCAACAACTTGGACCTTAGCGTATATTTACACTGATGTGACTGAAATCGATTCAAACTTTGGGGACAATAACTTCCATAACCACCTGAGGTGAGCTTAGATGGACATGGCAGCCTCTGTGCAGTGCTGATGATGATGATGACAATGGTCAGTCATCAACATAAACGACACAGAAATAATACACGAATATTGGGTAATATCCACTTCTAGATCTGAGTACAAATTTGGTGCAATTCTGATTTGCAGAGATTTTTCTTCAGTTAAGCAGTATACCATTTAGTCTAACAATCCACAATCACAATCTGGGGAATTTGGAATATTTTTTTTCCTCTTCCAATATGCAGTTAAAACATTAAATCAACATCTACAACAATCAAACCAGATCTATTTTTACACAAGCATACGCATGCACACACACACACACACACACACACACACACACACACACACACACACACACAAAATACGTAAACATAAACACACCCAGATGCATGAAAAAGCAATTGTACAAGTACATGTGCACACAAACACACACGCACGCACGCATGCACACACACACACACACACACACACACACTGACATACATCCTTATGAAGTCTGTCCCAGCTGTCGGTGACACCATTGTCACTGCCATAGTCGTTGATCAGAACTTCTTCTGCTTCCTTCCGCAGGGCTCCCGTGATCTAAACAACGAAAATTAATATCATGGAAAGGTATTACATAACACACTGTATTCCAACCTACCCCATCCCCAACACACACGCATGCACGCACGCATGCGTGTACACACACACACACACACACACAAACACACATACACACACATGTATGTATATGTGTGTGTGTGTGTGTGTGCACGTGTACATGTCTGTCTGTCTGATGTCAATCTGTCTGTGTATGTGTGTGCAAGAAATGACAAATATCCTCCTGATTTCTCACTTACATCTTTTTCACGTGCAGATAGACAACACAGCTTTATGAAAATATATATTAATGTCTTGAACAGTTTGCCTGTCAACTTTTTCTCCGTGTACATCAAACACACACATACAAAACTTTTATCTATAGAGTTTATGCATACACACACACACACACACGCACATGCGCACACACACACACACACACACACACACACATGGAGACCAACTCACATCATCCCTGAAGACAAAGCCAACAACGGAAACAGCGATGAAGAAAATGGTCAGAACCAGCATCACTGGAAAGTACTGCAACATCACAAACCACAGGCATAATCAACAACTAAAATAGCAGGACTGATTTGAAAAATCATTTATCTTGCACCGAACTGGTGCTCTTTTTCTTCTTCTTCTGCGTACGCAGGCTGATGCTCCTGCGGACACTCCCTATGTAGACAGACAAGTATTAATCCCATCTACCCAACAAAGGGAGTGGAGTTTTGTGTGCATGACCGTTTTTTATCCCGCCATTAAGGCAGCCATACTCCATCTTCGAGGAAGGTGCATGCTATGTGTAACATGTCATCCATACCAACGGCCAAACTGGCCTTCTCTTCCGAAACTTGGTGATGGGATTTTACGTGTGTGCAAGATGTTATGCGTGCGTTCACACACAGAACCTCGGTTTATAGTCTCATTCAAAGGACTGTATGGGAAATGGAGTCAGAACCAATGTTAACTCCGAGGGAAAAATCCCCTGTACCAAAACGGCCCGGCGGAGATTCGAACCCACAACCCTTGGATTACCAGTCCGGTGCTCTACCAACTGAACTATTTCGGACCCCACTGCTTGTTCATTTTCGTTGTCCTGAGTGTTGTGTATCTTGCCTGAAGAAGACCTAAGAGGTTGAAACGCGTCAAGTTTTGTCTTGTGATTCGTTTGTCTACATTCTTCTGCGGGGCCTTACAAATAATTTTTTCAATTTGTTTAGATTTCTGCCTGCAGTCGCCTCACTTTGCAACTAGCTGGACCGATGTGAAATATTTCAAGGAATACATGCAAACATATTCACTTTCCTTTCATTAAAAACAAAACAAACAAACTGTGACATGACAGTTAACGCATGTACACAAGTATGGAAAGTGCAGGCTTTCAGCTGTACAAACTGGTACATGTGAAAATCCATAATTACAGGGAAAATGACACAAACAAATATGTATTGCAAATATAATGATTCATTAAAGTGCAAAATGACCACATGATTTGTAATGATTTTCTAGTCACAGAAAACAATAATTGTGCAGGAGTCTTTTAAAAATTTCAGAATGTTTTTATTATAAATTTTTCATTGTCAGTATTACACTTTGTGGTGAAATACTGCGCCTGAAAACATTAAAAAAAAATTTCTAAGACAAAAAAGAAACGGTTTCCTCTGTGTGTGTGTGTGTGTGTGTGTGTGTGTGTGTGCGTCTGTGTCTGTGTGTATGTGTGTGTGTGTGTGTGTGCATGTGCGTGTGTGCATGCGTGTGTGTGTTGTGTGTGTGTGTGTGTGTGTGGTGTGTGTGTGTGTGAGCGTGTGTGCGTGCATGCGTGTGTGTGTGTGTGCGTTCATGCGTGTGCACTTCTGTTATGTGTATCTGCATGCATGTGTGTATTTGCTTACATGCATACAAGCGTATGTTGTTTCAATCGTGTCATGAACTCTGCAATCTTGCACAGCCAGCCAGCCATGAAGCACTACAACTCACAATGGCCAAAAGGCACCGCACAGCCAGCCAGCCATGAAGCACTACAACTCACAATGGCCAAAAGGCACCGGCTCTCCATCACGGCACCACAGCAGCCAAAGAAGGAGATGATGATGGTGAACGCCCCTCCAGCGATCAGCATGTACACGCCAGTGTTGTACATGTCAGTTCCCCAAATGTCGGATATGTGCTGGGCACCGCTCCGCTTATGCACCAGCAGAAAGATTCCCAGAGCCAGCACCGCAGCGCCAAGTAGCTGCAACATGGCAAGCACCGTCATGAAAGTACCGCTTAAAGTGTTAGTGTTGTGATAAATGTACTATATATGCGTGTGCCTCTATATGTGTGCTTGTCCATGTGTGTGTTTGTGTGCATATGTGTGTGTGTGTGTGTGTGTGTGTGTGTGTGTGTGTGTGTGTGTTTGTGTGTTGTGTGTGTGTGTGTGTGTGTGTGTGGCATCTGTCTGTCCGTCTTTCTGTGTGTGTGTGTCTGTGTGTGTGAGAGCGTGCGTGCATGCATGCGTATGTGCATGCGTCCGTGCATGCATGTGTGTGTGCTTCTTTGTCCGTCTCTGTCTGTTGGTATGTGACAGTGTGTGAGCATGTGTATGTGTGAATGTACATGTGTCTCCACATGTGTATGGACAAGCACCTGAGTGTCTACAGTCTGCTTCCGTGTGTAAGTGAAATGCAGTGCACTCTCTCAACTGGCATCTCACATAAGCTGTGACAACTTTGAATACTGTGCATACTTTTTCTTTCCATTTTAAGGCACATGCTTTTATTGTAAACAAAAAGTACAATTCTGAAGTTTCCAGTAGGGACACGAAGACCAATTTCTGTAAATTTCTGAACAGTACATGTCTGAACAATGCCTATATTTATTGAGTAGGTGATATCTTTTCAAGGGCATAAGAAAGCTTCTTACTAAAGCGGTTTGTATTGAATTCAAATCAACAAAGATTATATGTAATGTATCTTGCAAATACGTTACTGTTGTTAAAAGTCTTATCCGTTTTTTTCACTCTTCTCTCATTTCCAAAAAAAGATGTGCTGTGTTGAGGATTAATTTAATAGATCTGCATTTCAGACCATTACTGAGAAACCTTGCATGTCCGTAGAAGATGTTCTACATAAACTTTGCATGTCAACAAATGAGGTCTTACAGAGTCTGTTTCTTTTTTTTTCTCAGATCGTACACTAGCTATCCTTGTTTGTGAAATTCATATTTTTCACTATACTGTTAGTAACCAACTGTTATGACATAATCTGATCTCAAAAAATTGTTTATACTTTAAAATTCTATATTTTTTTTTGTACTCCCAGTTCTTATAGAACAGGGAGTATTTTACAATGGGAACGAAGAAATGCTGTCTGTGTGTCTGTGTGTTCGTCTGTCTGTGTGTCTGTCCGTGGTCAAAATGTGTTCCACACGCTCCAGATAAACCTTCTGGGCTGATCTTTCTGAAAATTTGTACGTATGTTCATTATGGGTCACGGATGATGCCCAATGTCTTATTTTACCAGAATAGCAGTTACTAACAGCTATAACGGCCCTATACGCTTTTTCTTTTTTATGGAATATCTCAGGAAGTACTTTGTATTCAAGATAAACTGGGAGTACGTTTATATGCTTTGCACCTTGTTCTCTTTTTTTTGCCTTGATTTTGCAATCCAAAAATATACCTAATCTTGCTTCACACCAGTCAAACTGAGTCGATTTCACATACTTATAGTTATACTCGTTTTTTTGCCTTGATTTTGATTTTGCAATCCAGTAATATACCTAGTCTTACTTGACACCAGTCAAACTGAGTCGATCTCACATTTGACACTCTATAATAAAACATTATGAATACAATGTACTTTCTAGCTCCTTTAATCAGTTTTGATATGATTTTTTAATAATATGCCATACTTTGTAGTTTCTGACGTGGGCATTAATTGCTGTATACATCCAATAAAGCTTCTTTACTTTACAGATGTCACAGCAGCAAACACAACATGTGTCCTCAGTAATTAACACATCCTTTTAATTTTGAGTCTTTTTGTTTACATTTGCTGTGTTCGGAACATGGCGTATCTTCTTCTTCTTCTTCTTCTTCTTCTTCTGTGTACGCAGACTGATGCTCCTGCAGACACTCCCTATATGGACAGACAAGTATTAATCCCATCTACCCAACAAAGGGAGTGGAGTTTTGTGTGCATGACCGTTTTCTATCCCGCCATTAAGGCAGCCATACTCCATCTTCAGGGAAGGTGCATGCTGTGTGTAACGTGTCATCCATACCAACAGCCAAACTGGCCTTCTCTTCCGAAACTTGGTGATGGGATTTGACGTGTGTGCAAGATGTTATGCGTGCGTTCACACACGGAACCTCAGTTTATAGTCTCATTCGAAGGCCTGTATGGGAAATGGAGTCAGAACCAAGGTTAGCTCTGAGGGAAAAATCCCCTTGTACCGAAACGGCCTGGCGGAGATTCAAACCCACAACCCTTGGATTACCAGTCCGGCACTCTACCCCTGAGCTATGATCTTTCCACTTCTGTTAAAAAAGAAATTTATTGTTAATAATGCGATTGTTATCAATACCTTCAAATTTAGCGTGACAACCACTTCAGACAAAAATGGCCAGAGGATAGTGAACTGAGGAAGTGAATATGTTTAATGCTACACTAACACCTCCGCAAAGATAACACATTAAGAACGGCAATGAAAATAAAAACTTTTATGCTGGATGTGGAGGAGGGGTTAGGGTCAAAATATATGGCTGCTGTGGGCTACCCCAAGCTTCTCAAGTACCTAGGCAGAACCTGACAAACTGGTTCTTTTCATTCATTCCACCCCAGGTATAGAACAACTTTTCCCATCCTTACTTCACTGTAGACCAGGTATGAGTATCCTCACCCCAATTTAGTTTACTCTTCTCTTGGACAGTAAGCTTACTCAGCAGAATCATTCAAGGGCCGCTAAATCATGACGCTGCTCCTTCATCTTGTCATCTGGAGCTATTCATCAAACTTATTTTTGTACTCCAAGTTCTTATAGAACAGGGAGTACTTTACAATGGAAACGAAGAAATGCTGTCTGTCTGTCTGTCTGTGTGTCTGTCCGTGGTCAAAATGTGTTCCACTCGCTCCAGACAAAACTTCTGGGCTGATCTTTCTGAAAATTTGTACGTAAGTTCATTATGGGTCACGGATGATGCCCGATGTTTTATTTTACCAGAATAGCCGTTACTAACGGCTATAATGGCCCAAAACAGTTTTTCTTCTTTATAGAATATCTCAGAAAGTACTTGTATTCAAGATAAACTGGGAGTACATTTATATGCTTTGCATCTTGTTTTTTTTTTTTTTCAGGGCATGGTCATCAGAACACCACACAAAAAAAGACAGACTTGGCAGACTGCAGACTTGTTTATGAAGCCTGAGAGGATTGACAAAGCAAAAGGAGGCAGTCTGGGGGCCTGCATGAGAAAGCTAAATGACCAAGAATGATCGTTATACCCTTTAAGTCAGCCGCTGCCAAGACCTTTCATTGGATAGACAAGGCAATAGGTGTTAGCCATAATGCCGTTTTCAATTTCAAAATGGAATACACATCAGTCCAGAATTCCTCTTAGAGACAGGACAGCACAGGTCAGCTATAACATCTTTCTCAATGTCAAAATGGAACATATCAGCCAAGCCCATCCCCCCAAATGAGTCTTGCACAAATGTGTTCAACTTCAAGAACACCTGGCCTCAGAGGACTCTACGCTTC
>CM065726.1:65291121-65323621 GCA_033310375.1 Conus canariensis
GTGTGTGTGTGTGTGTCCACATATGGACAATTTTCTTGCTCATGAGCACACGCCCATACATCCCATACATCCATCCATACATCCATACATCCCATACATCCCATACATCCATACATCCCATACATCCATATATCCCATACATCCCATACATCCATACATCCCATACATCCATACATCCATACATCCCATACATACATACATCCCATACATCCCATACATCCATACATCCTATACATCCCATACATTCATACATCCCATACATCCCATACATCCCATACATCCATACATCCCATACATCCATACATGTACAAGAAGTACATGATCTTAAGTGATGTACAAAATGAAACATCTGATTTAAACATGATGTATATAAAACGAAAGCCAGACTTAAGTGAAGTACTACATGAACTAGATATCTGATTTTAAACCCACTACATAAAATGAACCCCACAGAAAAGAAACCGAGTCAAAACTTTCAGTTCTTAAAGAAGCATTTGAACTGAGATCTCTGTATTTGACAATTCATACAAAATCTTTCAACCGTGCTGAGTACCACATTCTTAAACTAAAGGGGCAATAGGGAAAGAGTACACTTCTGCCATGCTAACATCAGATGATGCAGAATCTGCCCCTCTGATCTGGGTATCTACATAAAATATCCCCCCCCCCCTCCTCCCCTACCCCCCTCCCCTTTCCTTTCATTTCAAGCAGATTTTTTTTTTTCCTTTTTTTAATCCTTTTCCTTTTTTTCAGTTCTACCTGGCAGAACCACTATGACAAAAACTCAGCTGGAGAGTCTGCTTGTACTTTTTTCAAAATGTCCACTTCACAGTGGTGCAACACATCCCACCTGCATTCAATGACACCCCTGCTGGGATATGGTCATAAAATTCAGGATTCACGCTGACAATGACACGGAAGATAAACCACCTCAGTACACGGCAATGAAATTGAGATCTGTCACACAATGAATAGGAAATGTCTCCTTTCACTTTCTGTGTGTGGGGGTGTGTGTGTGCGTACGTGCGTGCAAGCATGCGTGCATGCGCGCGTGCATGCATGTATGTGTGTGTGTGTGTCTGTCTGTCTGTCTGTGTGCGCGTCCGTGCACAAGCACGCATGTTAAGCATTTCTTGTCGCTTTTCCACTGTAAAACCGTGCACACATCTTTTGGCTCTATTTCTCTCCGAAAATTCACAGTGCATCTATGTGCATGAACATGTCCAGCACATTTTACAAGACACAGTGGAGGATGGCTGTCCCAGAAGCAGACCAAAGGAATCCTGATAGACAAACACACAGGTCTGGCTGGACTGGTTACAACACCTCTACTACTGGTACTACCCATATACATACATACATACTATGTTCACATCATTCAGGGCAGAGGGCTGCGCAGATTCCTATCGACCGAACATCCATTATGGCACCCCTACAACCTGCTGTAGTGGGACAATACTTTACATTGAAATTTGTATAAAATTTCACTGATTTTAACTTAACGCATGTTCAAATCCAAATCATCCGCCCCAAAAACAATTAGTGATGGCTGAAAGTGCGTGCTCCTAATGAGAAATTGAAGAATGACGCTAACAAAGACTACGCTTATAAATGGAATATCAAATGATAAGGAACAGACAATCTGTATGTCACCAGCATAAAAGAACACAGACCATCAACATGGTTTCCTTAACATTAAATGCCAATGAACAGTTGTTGAAAACTGAAGACACAGAATACTGAATGTTGTGGCCATAGAGCCTAAAACTTACAGAGAAAGCTTGGAGACTAACACCGAAACAGCTGTTCTCAAAATCAGTTATGACTGAAAAACCTTCCTATTACCAGCCTGAGGTTGTATACATCACCAGTCAAGTAAGGTTTAAAAAGCACTGTGCCTTTAACTTTGTGAACAGCCTTATGCGATACACAGCGGCAGGGTGTCTAATCGGCAACTCTACCTCTTACACCCTTCTTAGCTTTGAGAAGTCTGAAGACAGATCTCCAAAACCTCACAAAGTGCAATAAATTCAATTCATTAGCTCCACAGCTGACGCTGGTTCCTACTAGCAACTAGTTCTCATGGATGATAACATTTATTGATATCTTCTTCATCTGTGTTGTAAAAGCAGCCAATGTCAAACTGCCAATAAATTTGTTAATAATTGAATTTGATCACAACTCTAAGGGCACACAGGAGACCAGAGCTGAAGAAGAAACACACCATGGACATTCACACTGAATGAAGTGTTTTTATTCATGAATACAGAAAGTTCAATTATGTGTTTGAACCTTCAGACCAGGGACCTAGTAGTACGTACAGCCAATCACACTGCCTATTTCTGTGCCCACTGTCACCGCTTCACATAAGTCTAACTATCCACTGACAAAAAAAGAAAGAGAAGGAATTCATACAACCATGATCCCACACGACTATTTGTGTCCCTAGTACTCTCGTGTCCTAGTACTCTCGTACACAACAGAACTATCATCGATCATTCTGACTTGGAACACTGCCAGGGAGGATAACAATCAAACACTCTGAGAGGCTCTTCAGTTAGTCTGAGTTCTCTTCCATGGAAGAAGCACTTTTGAGGTAAAAAAAAAAAAAATTTTTGTTCCAGTTTCCTAAAATTTCATTTTTGCACTTTTCACCAACCAAATTAAAATCTTCCTTACTAACAGTTTTTCAAAGGCCTGCATGAGAGCTCGTTTGTCAACAGTGTTATTAATTCACAATGTATTAATTCACACATGTATACCATTACTAAGTTCCGGCTTCCAGAACAGTCTTAATGTTACAAGCAAGCTCAAACACGCTATCACTGTACTACGATGTGCAAAACTGCTGTTACCTTGACAGATGACAAGAGAAAAAGTAAGAGAGATAGACAGATCTGATAGTGACACCAAGTCAGGCCGGCAGAAGGCAGAGTTCTGTCATGCCTACAGCACAACATACGATCAGTGTTGTCGGCAGATGGTAAATTACATGCGTCATAAAACAGTGTACAGACTGATGTATAAGACTGCCAGGCCAGGGAGAGTGGCATTAACAGTCTAGAGCTCTAGTTCACTGAATTCCCTGTGTGCTGAATATGAATGAAGCAAAATCGGAGGCCAGTACATGTTATGAAGCAAAAAGAATGAAGTGTGAAGCCTTGAGATTCCGTTTTACGCAAGACATACGACACCTCATGCACTTTTTTCGTGTGTATGTGTGTGTGTGTTTTACTTTTAATCCAAAAAGGCACCTACCATTCACCCCCTCAAGTAGGACTTCTAATATTTGTGTTTCTCTGTAACTTCCATCTAGTTTAACATTACAAACTCTGGTTAGCTTTGTTTTTTCTTAAACCAAATACAAAGCAATGGAAACCAAGTGAAGCCCATCACAACCAACCCTAACAAACCCAAACCTGCTGGTTACCAACCCAACTAAAATTCATCAGAACTCACAACAATGTGGCGACACTAAAATTGTTGTTTTACTTTTGGATGGTTGTGAGGTAAACTGAACGCCAAGGACAGTGTGCCGGCATGTATGTCACTGAGCATATGCGAGTGTGAATGAGTGTGTGACTGTGTGTGTGCACATGAATATATACATGTGTGTATTATATACATGTCTCTGTGTGTGTGTGTGTGTGTGTGTGTGTGTGTGTGTGTGGTCTGTGTGTCTGTGTGTGTCTGTGTGTGTGCGTGTGTAGACAAGTGTTTGCATGTATACACACATTTTGTGTGCAATGCCAAACCTTCCTTCCCTCCCCTTTTTCATTTCAATCTGCTCATCGTTCCCTATATTTCCTTACCTTTTTTTTTTTTTTATATCTCTACCAGCTAGATTCTTCTTTTCTAATCTTTAATATCAGTTTAATTTTCCCTTCACCATATTCTTCTTTTTCTTCTGTTTTTTCTTTTCCTTTTTTTTTTTTCTTACATAAATTGTGTACGTCGCTTTTCCGTTTTCCTACCATTTCATCCTTGCATTCCTTTGCCCTCTCTCTTCATTTCGATTTTTATTCCTTCCCCACACCCACTCCTACTCCCTCTGTTTACCTTTACAGGTTTTCACCTACACCTGTTTTCCTCAAACACTTCCTCCCACTCTCCTCAAACGTACACACCACACAACACACACACACACACAGTATTCACCCATGTGTAGTACACTCACAGACTCACACACAATCATGCACTCTGTCTCACACAAGAATAACAAGTATAAAGACTCTTCTGAGATTTTTCATATTAATGGGTTAAAATTAACCTCAGCTATCATGGTTTTATAGAACCCCAACGTCAGCAATGTTTGAATATACCCACTGTATTTTCATTTCCAGTGAACTACACTTCCTTCTAATTTAAAGAAAAGAAAGGAAAAAAAAAAGTTAATCTGTTTCAGAGTAAATTTTCAAGTATTTGAAATAAAGAAAAGTGGATTGGGTCCAGTTTCTTCAGACTGAAAGTAATCAAGAGACAAAATGATGCTGACAATGGTTATCTTCATTTCCCAGCTTAGCTGGTCAGCAGATGCATGCTTTTTCTTTTCTTTTCTTTTCCTTTTTTTTTTTTTGTGTTGTTGTTGTTGTTGTTGTTGCCATCTGGCCCTTGCCATTGCGTCACTTAGTGTGACTAACAAGACAGACTTTTTCCCCCAATGTTGTAAAAAGCTTTTGACAGACATTCAGCTGTTCCCCTGTTAACATTAAGACAAACAGTACTTTACAAAAAATATTAAAAAAAGCTGAACAAAACAATAAACTTAACTGATAAAGCTGTGAGTGAGAGAGACAGTGGTTAATCGATTGATCAACTGATGGATCATCTTTATTCCCAAGAGTAACAGAAAGCAAGAAAAATTTTTTTTGTTTTGTTTAATCCCATCTAGCCTGTCCCTTCTGAGATGAAGAATACTAACGTATATATGAACATCATCACTTAATATACAACTGATCATAACCAGAACAGTAATGATTCATATTAACATAAAACATACATATTAAAACTGTCACATGAGCGCATGAAAACACACACACACACACACACACACACACACACACACACACACACACACAACTATAAAGTATATAACATTCCTGAGGGAAAAGGGGATATTGGAAGCATCAGTCACCAAAACAATATCATCGTCTCTGCCTGAGAAGGAACGAGCAGTGATTGTTGAGGCAGTCATATTCAAGTACACTAGCAGTACTTTGCATATATCTTATTCATAATGCAAGATTAGTTTTCAAGGAGAGAGACAGACGGCGACAAAGAGTCTGAGCGCGCTGGTGACCTACTCGTTTTTGAGTGAACCAGTCTTTTAGGAAGAAGAAAATGACAGCTCCAGACTGAGACAGAGAGAGACACAGACCGTGACACAGATAGAGATTATGCATACATATCTGTATGACGTTATACATGTACACTTTAGTTTCTGACTTCGATGCTTACAGCAAAGGCTAGGTATACCACGTCATGTGGACCAGTGACTGTGACACAGGATCTTTATAGCTAATCCCTTACCTCAAAATCTGCGAGAATCTGCACTTTTCCACGGAGAGTAATTTACCACGTCCAGCGATGCGATATGCAGCGCCGCCCTGCTTAAAAATGCACGTTTTACGGATGACTGGTCTAACCTATACACTTCCGCATCAAAGCTTGTTTTGCTTGTTAAGTCGATTGTATTTTTATCCAGATCTCGTGGCAATCCTCGCTTACGACGGTGGAGGTTTATGTCCCCAGTTGCAGCACACGCGCAAATAACGTGTCAAACGATTCCTGTTAAATCCATTTCTTGAGGCACTGTGATGAAACTGAAACTGAAACTTGAGGCACAACTGACACGATGTCAGACCCACAGATCAAGAAAGCCAGGAGACTCTCTCTCTCTCTCTCTCTCTCTCTCTCTCTCTCTCTCTCTCTCTCTTATGAATGAATGAATGAATGAAGAATTTTGTCTTGTCTTGTCTTCTTGGTGGTGGCTGTTATTGTTTGTTGTTTGTTTGTATAATCATGTTTTGATGCACAACATTGTGTTATTTCGCACTAGCTTCGTAGAATAGTAACGGCAAGTATGAAAAATGGCTAACTAAGCCAGAATTTCCACCGTTGTGAAATAAAGAATCATTGTCATTGTCGTTATTCCTCTTCTCTCTCTCTCTCTCTCTCTCTCTCTCCTCTCTCTCTCTCTTGTGAAATAAAGAATCATTGTCGTCGTCATTATTTTCCTCTCTCTCTCTCTCTCTCTCTCTCTCTCTCTCTCTCTCTCGGAACCACAGCAAAGTCGTATGGGATGCGCGCAGCTCGGTGATAGCGTCTGTCACCGGTGGGCTCTGCAGTTTTGAAATACAAGCTGACACACCCTTGGTACAGTTTTCTGGTTCTGTTGTGTCGCAATTATGTCCCTTGACACCTTAATGCAGTATCCTGTGCATGGTTGCACCCTGTGTGTACACAACACAGGCTTCCAGTGTGGTGCAGGATAGCTCCCAGCTGGATGGCTTGGCAGTTGAGGGCAGTACTTCTCTGGGTACCACTGGCGTCTCTCTCTCTCTCTCTCTCTCTCTCTCTCTCTCTCTCTCTCTCTCTCTTCTCTCTCTCTCACACACCCATACACCTGACCAAACAAGAGAATACGCAAAAGAAAAATCTTCCAATTCTGGGGCTACCATACTCACTGATAGAAGCACAGATCTACCACAGGCCTACTGATAACTGCCAGACACAGCGTAGCAACGAACACAAATATTATCTAGGGGAATCTAAGACTGATGGAACCAGAATTGATTCCCTGAACAATTGATGCTCACACTTTAACAATTGTAAGTGAGCTTTCTGTGACGGCATTGCTTTAACATTAAATTCTAACATCTGGACATGACAATGTCAGCCCAACCAGCAATCTCGTGTGCTTCAAAACATAAAACCGACAAAAGCAAAGTAACTATATACATCAAATGAATACAAGAAGATATACTGAACTACGGCGAAAGTAGGGGGTGGGGGTGGGGGTATGCAGTTAATGTAGCCCCACTGCAGTCATGAGTGTGTAACTCGTCACTGGTATGGTTTTTAAGGATGCAGAATACCCTGTAAGGTACAGTGCACTACCCAACAATATCACACATTTGTTATTAACAAGTGTCTGACAGATTTTCATCCAGTAATAATGATCATTAGGGCTCACAGTTTTACTTCAATACACTTTGCGTCATTCTAGCTTCTTCTTAATAATGATAATGATAATAATAACAATATCATCATCGTCGTCATCATCATCTCATCATCATCATCATCATTAGATCTAGTTGTACAGTGAGGCAACTGCAAGCGGAAAGCTAAACAAATTTTTTAAAGTAGTTTTAAGGCTCCGAAAAAAAAAATTGACAAACGAATCACAAGACAAAAACACGACGCGTTTCGACCTTTTTAGGTCTTCTTCAGGCACGATACACAACACTCAGGACAACGAAAATGAACAAGCAATCACCTATCTTCATCGAATTCAGCGAAAGATGGGCGTTTCCACCAAGCACCCGTCTTTGTTCTGAAGACCTCTGGCCGTTTAGAATGAGCACCGGTGATGAAGGGTAGTTGTCTCCTTCAAGCTCTGCAAAAACAATATGGAGTCTCTGCCAGGGTCTAGTCGGCCACGACCATGTGGGAAGAGGAGCAGTGGGTGGTGTTTCGCCGACATGAAGACAATCATGGCAGCTCTTCACTCTGTCTTCAATGTCCTGATCAATTCCTGGCCACCAGACATGACTGCATGCCAGGGCCTTCACCCGGTAGATCCCAGGATGCTGCTCGCGGAGTTCAGTCAGCAGTCCATCTTGCAGTGGTTGTGGAACGACTCGAAAACCCCACAACAGTACTCCCTCTTCCACACTCAGTTCATGGCATCTGCTAAAAAAAAAATTAAAAAAAAAAAAGGGGGGGGGGGGGGGCACATATGGATCTGTTACATGACCTGGCCATCCAATCAGAGTCTGTGACAGTGCCTTTGCCAAGACTGGATCCTTGCGGGTGAGGTTGGATATTTGCTGTGCTGTCACTAGTAACTTCTCATGTATGGCGATTTGAAAATTACGTCTTCAGCTGCAGTCTTGTCACAGTTCTCCAAAGGAAGTCTGGAAAGCATGTCTGCATTGGCGTGTTCATCTGCTGATCTGAATTCTAGCTGAAATTTGTATGCAGCCAGAATCAGTGCCCAACATTGCATGCGTGCAGCTACCAAGGTTGGAACTCCCTTTTTCGATCTAAGTATGGCCAGTTATGGCTTGTGGTCAGTCACCAGGGTAAACTGTCTGCCACACAGATACTCATGGAATTTCTTGTCATTGAAACCAAGTGCTAAAGCTTCCTTTTCCATTTGTTCTACCCCTCTTTCAGTTGGAGTTTGGCCTTGATCTTCATAGGCCTACCTCTCTAAAGACTTCTTCATGCCTGTTCATGACTGCATCCAGTGTCAATGATGACACGCCAGTCCATTCTTACTGCTAACAACCAGTCCCGACCCAGTATTGTTGGTTGGCCCGTGGCATTTTTGACCAAGAGTTCAAGGTCTGCTTTCTGTTGGTTATGCTCAACTACAACACGTATAGCACCCTGCAAAGGTAACTGTGCACCTGAGTACAGGTTTTCTCGTGAGAGGCTTCTTGCTGAATTTTTCGTGGAAGGTGTCTTTCCCTATGATGCGTTTGGCTGATCCTGTGCCTATCTCAAAGGTTAGACTCTCATTGTCTACTTTCATGGTGACTATCTATCCATGGTTTCTTCCCTTTCTGGGAGTGATGAAACATTCCTAGTTGACTGTCTTCTTGTTCTTCAAACTCCCCTCTGTCAGTAACATGCTCCTGTTCCCAAGAAATAATTTGGATTTGGGGGAGAATTTCTGCACACACTGCGCAAATGGCCTTGCTTGTGGCAAACATGGCACTCGTATGTCTTGAACTTGCATATAGTCGCGTCATACTGCTGTCCACATCTGTAACATTTTCTAGTGCCTGTGCCCTGCATTCCGCCTGCCGCCAACTAGGCCTAGGCCTAGCGCTCCACTGTTTCACACTCCCAGTTGTCTGCCATTTCAGCGGCTGGCGTGTTGTACTGTTGCTAAAACTTTCTCTGTGCAATCCCTGCATTAATGTTAAAGGTCGCGCGATATAGCTGCGAGTGCGTGGGCGATTTCAACTGCTTTGTTGAATGGTAACGTTCTCTTCACTTCCAAAGTTTTCTCCGAGTGTCACAGTCCTTCAAACAAACATGTTTCTGAGGGCTCCGTTTAAAAAGCTCCCAAACTCTCACTCAGAGGCTGATCTTAACTCTGCTACAAAATATGTGACTGACTACAAAACTGTAATATACTTTGTATTATTATGTATAGGTAGGCGTGCTAGTATGTGTGTGTATATATATTTTTAGTGTGTGTGTGTGTGCGCGCGGGGCAGCACGTCTTACCTTTTCATTTTTTCCCCGTGTAATAGGCCTATCACCAATTATGGTGAAGACACGTTAAATAGAAGATTCATTCTGTGATTGATTCATCATCTCTTTACTTCATAGCATAAAACTTTGTTCTCCTGCAAATGACCGACTCCTGAGGTTGAATGAGCACTTTCAAAACTCTTCATTTCATCAAGAATTTTCCTTGTGGGGGATGTTCGTGCTAGCAGTGATTTAAGCAGTTTACAGGTCTTCTGTCCAGCGACATTACGTTTAAAGTTCTTGCTTTACAGAACTTGGGTTTGTTCTACCCTCCTTTCGGTTGGAGGGTAGCCTTGATCTTCATAGGCCTAACTCCTCTCGTCAAACGTTTAAAGTATGAATCTTCATTACACGACATGACGTCAAATTCTAGTTTCCGGAGATATGACATCTTGCCAAATGTAAGAATTAGGCTACAATGACGTCAATGCAAACACAGTCAACGCAGTCTCTGAACACACAATGAGCAGAAAGAAAAACAATGGTTCGATCTGTCCTGATTGTTGCCAAGTCGCAGTCCGAGATTTCACCATAAAAAGGGGAAAAATAGAATACTGATTAACTACAGTTCACACATTAGAGTCAAAGAATATAGTTTTCCCGTAAAGGAAATATTGGAGCAGTTTCGTCCTGGTGCACTTGGTTTATTTGCTTAGTTGGTTGGGGTTTTTTCTCTCCCAGTTTTGTTGTTTTTGTCACAGGGAGATTATTTCAATCATTGCAACACAAGAACCATTCACGCATCTTCGTCCCCAGTTCTATCAAGTTTTGGGGTGACTAACATTATACTACATACCTGACATAAACACGAAACTCCTGAAATGCAACTGGATAGATTCCCAGGGTTTATTCTACAATGAACCAACTAAGGACGAGGGTGATCTCTGTCAGTATTGGCCTAAAAAAAACCCACTGATATATGGTCTTTTTCTCTCTAGTGGGGAACCTTCCCTTTTTCTTGACACGTCTTATACGCGACATCATCAGGTATATCATAGAATGCGCATAGGCACATGATGGATTTAAGATTCATAACCATGACCTATGAATCGGTTACCACACCGCATGAGCAGAACAACCCAGCTAGACAATGAGGGAAGGCGTGAGGAAGGGGGAGAGGAAGGTATGAGAGAAGACGGGTGACTCACAAGGGCCGACACACATGCCGCCAAATCTAACACTTCCTCAAACTTACTGGGGGTCTAGGCGAGCGCGCAACCAGAGCAGATAACAATCAGTGTGGCACAGCTGGTATTATACACAGACGCAAACACAAGACGATAAAAACCCTGGTCACAACTGTGCTGTGCCTACGGGCCGAGTCTCAACCGCTTTAGATCAGTTCTATTCAAGTCCGTCTCTCTGCCAAAACGGACTCACTGATTCATAATGGAACTCAGAAGAAAATGCTGAGGCTATGCCTCTTTTGATATGCAATGTTTGACAGTATCTGCCAAAGAAGGGATTACTGAATGTTCGGATAAAATAAGGTTATCAGTTTCCTTGACAATGACTCGAACTTACTGATCAACCATCCCCTCGGTCTATAAAGACGTTACTGTTACCAACACCGAGGTAAAATAAATTTCAAGTCAGATACTCACCGTCTATCAGAGACAGAAGCCTTCAGTGCCGTCACGATGTTTGCTTGCGAAGAGAAAAGAAAACAAATTAAAAATATCACCGTCTACAACCCTGGAAAATCTATCCCAAACTTGAAAATGCCTATAATTAAATGTCCAAATTCTAATATGACCAGTCCTATTTCGATCGCCACCTGACAAACTGCAGTACGTGTGGTAACATTACATTATTTCACATTACCATCACCTGAGCATGGGGCATAGTGTCACAGTGAGGCTACTAACTGCTCTCAGAATGGACCGCGGTGCCTTAAAGATGCACACTGTATCCTATAACCATGATAATGATATGGTTTGTCCACATTAAAATCAGATCGTTGGCATTAGAAGTAAGCCACTGGTTACGCTCGTTTCCACTTCCCTCACCAGAATAAAGTGTGTGTGTGCGTGTGCGTGTGTGTGTTGTTTGTTTAAGGTCTCCAGTTTCTCATGCAATATAGCAATGTTTTCTCACACACTTTCCTGTCCACAGCCAAACACTGGCTCCGTCTTTTGCAGCCTCTGTGAAAGCAATCCACGTTGAGCAGTCAATGTAAGGTAATCATATGGCAACATGGCAGCACAGCACTGTTAGTTGCCGAGTCACTCAGTGGCATTTGATCACTGCCTGTTTTGATACAAGATACGCAAGGTATGCAAATCTGCTATTGGTGATATAGCCGCTTATTATGGAGTCAGTCAATAAACCTCTCCAGTGAGTGGCAGCCATCGAATGCCGAGAATGAAAATTCTAGTGGCTCTTCATACCGGTCAGAGAACTTTTGGTGCAAGGGCAAAAATCAGTGGCCGAATATGGTTTGGAACGACTTCATTTTTTGACCTCTATCATCTTGCCTGCATTTCAGATGACATGACGACTGTCACCATCCAACCCCTTACTCTCCCTCTCCGTCATCTCTCTCTCTCACTCTGTGTGATGTCTTATCAGCTTTTTGCCTACGTCATATTTTCTGATACGTCTTTCCTCTTAACCCCCCCCCCCACCCCCCCTTCCCCTCTGTCAGTCTGCCTTTGTTCGGTAATGGACCAGATCATGTGAACACGCCAACAATGCTGTAAAAAAATAATAATAATAATAATAAAAAATAAAAAACACGGGAAGTAACTGAAATGCGGCCTGACACAAGTCGAGACAACCACCGAAAATAGTTGAGATTTACGTCCTCATAGCGAAAGCTTTTAGGGACATGTCTTTCATTCACGGTAGTCTTTAAGAGACAACCACCCTTCCTTCCAAACTCAATATTACATCTCAGTCGCAACGCCTGACAACCCCACTTATCTGTTAGTTATGTGAATTCCATGGATTGATGTGGGTCGTCCCCCAAACGCCTCATTTGCTCTCTTCGCCCCACTCCTCTTGCCTTTGGAGGTAGTCATGCATAGTGCAGGCATACTCTGAAAATTCAGTGAACAGCAAATGGTCAGTTGCTTGCAGCACGTGTGATTCAAGTGACGGGTCATGTGACTTCACACCTCGGTGTTAAAGGCTGAAACTTCCCAGATCCGAGTGGTAGTCATGTTCTATCCAGTGTGCAATATGTCACACTGCGCGTGCAGAGAAGCCCACGTTTCAGACTCAAACCACCTTTTCCAAACTTGTCTAGCTGTCATGTTCCTCTGAAAACCTGTTACTCAGACAGATACCCGAAACATGAAGGCGGCATAAGACTCTAACAGTACATTACTAGCTCAGCAGAGACACACTCACCATAGGCCATAAGACTGGAAGCAGTCAATCACAGTGTGTAAAACTTAGAGCCAATGCATGCCAGAGAGGGGAATGCTACCTCCGCAATACCTCTGAGATCCTGTGTCGAAGTTTCACTGACTGACACAGCAGACGTTGTTTTTGTTGTTGTTGTTGTTGTTGTGCCCTGGCTTAAAGACTCCAGGGATCATCCAAACAGCCGAATACTTGAACACTATGGTACAAATGCATCAGCTGGGGATGAGAACATTACGTGTGTGACCGTTTTTGATTACCCCGCCACATGGGCAGCAACACTCGGACTTTGGGGGATTTTGAAGACTGATAATGTTATGCTAGGAGCTCGTCACAACTGAAGACAATCCCCGCATAACTATGCAGAGCATAACAACATTTTGATGTAGCCTTGGTGTTCTAGCCTATGTCAATTGGCCTGACACAGCCTTAAGCCAAGGCGGGACCCAGGAGAAGAAGCCTGGGACTATGTTGCGTCCATGACTGGCCCAGCACAGGAATGATAATCCACCCTAATACGGGCCAACTAACCAGCATTAACCTACATTAAGTGTGAAGTCAACAAACAGCTGAGAGATCCATCAGTCTTTCCACCTGGTCAACACTAAACATTCTGGATTCTCCTGTCGTGTCCGACGGTGACTTTCGGTTTTCATTTACTGTAAGTTCTTAAAAGTCAAACTTTCAGTTTTTGAAAATGCCTGTATGTTTTCAATAGCATAAGAAATGATCACCCTGCCCTTGTTGAGCAGAATGACTGTCAAATCATCAATTTCAAACAACTGCAAATGTAAAAAAAAAAAAAAAAAAACTTGGGTCTAGCACGTTCATCTTCTTATCAATTTCATTTGTCAAAGCATCCATCACCATATTCAAATAGATTTGCATCTTGTATTTGACAGGATCCAGCGCTCAAACATTGTCTGGTACCCCGCTGAAATAGGAAACAAGGAATGATATCTAGTGACAAAGTCTCTCTCCACAAAATCATGCTATAATTTATGCGTATGTATGTATGTGTGTGTGTTTGCATGCACGTTCTGACATAAGAAGGAAATTGTGTGTACTTGTGCATATATTTGTGCATGTATGTGCATAAGTATACACATGCATCAATGTAATTCAACTGTATGAACGTGTGTGTGTGTGTGTGTGTGTGTTGTGTTGTGTGTGTGTGTGGTGTGTGAGTGTAGTGTACCTGTGTGTGTGTGTGTGTGTGTGTGTGTGTGTGTGTGTGTGTGTGTGTGTGAGTATGTGTGTGTGTGTGGTGTGTGAGTGTAGTGTACCTGTGTGTGTGTGTGTGTGTGTGTGTGTGTGAGAGAGAGAGAGAGAGAGAGAGAGAGAGAGAGAGAGAGCATGAGAAAGCAAGCATGAATTATGTTATTTTTTATGTTCTTTTCAAAGCATTTTTTTCATGTCCTTTTCAATGAAAATGTTTTACTTGTTTTCAGCTATCAATCCTGTAATCAGGAAGCCTTTTTGTTTCCCATCATTTGCCTCTATGTAGCGCAGGGGCAGATCCAGGGGGTGGGTTACAGGGGTTCCGGGACCCCCCCCCAAAAAAAAAAAAAAACCAAAAAAAAACAAAACAAAAACAAACGCTCAGTGGTCAGTACATGCACGGAACATGCGCATAGTGAAAGCATGCTCGTGCCAGCAGTCAAGAACATGCCTGGTATCCTAAAAGAATTGGCCCTCTTCTTTTCCAGTTCCCCCAAAAGACAGAGGAAACTTGAAGCAGTCATTGAAACAGGTGAACCAGACAGCAAGAAAAAGAAGCTGGTGGATCTATGTCGGACACTCTGGACAGAGAGACACCATGCGTTTGAAACGTTTGCTGTGCTTTCACAAGTTGTGTTCGATTGTTTGGGTCAAATGGCACATGGCACTGAAGATGACAGTGAAGAATGGGATAGCGACACCATCACCAGAGCTCGTGGCTTGCTATTCTCCATCAGTGACAGCAGTTTTCTTGTGGCTTTTGTGGTTGTGTGGAGGTGCTTGCAGTACCTCCTGCCTCTGACTGCTAAACTTCAGAAAACAGCAAGGGACATTGTTCATGCCTATGGAGAAATAGGCAATGTTGCTGAAAGCATCCAAGGGCTATGAACAAATATCGAAGATGTGTTCACAGAAGCATGGTTGAGAGAAGCTGTGAGCATGGCAGAAAACTTCAACACCACCCTGGTTATGCCACGATGAGCTGGGAGGCAGACTCTGAGAGAGAACCACCCAGCAGACAGTGAAGAGGACTACTTTAGGACCTCAATCGCTGTGCCATTTCTGGATCATCTGACCACACAAATGACTGACAGGTTCAAAAATGCTAAGCTTGCCAAGGATGGACTCCAGCTTGTTTCAGATAACCTTGTCCAGCTACCAGGACCATGCTTGACAGTTCCAGAAGGCATTCAGGCCTTGACCACTGTTGGACACTGACTTGCCAGATTATGAAAGCCTGCCTGCAGAGATCCACAGGTGGTCCACTAAGTGGAGGAAAGTTGCACAGGAGAGACCTCCCAGTGTTCCATCTACAGTTCAAAGCAGCCTCCGGGAGTGTGATGCAGACTTTTATCCCAGCATCCACTGCCTGTTAAGACTTCTGTGCACCCTACCAATCACAACAACAGAGTACTTTCTCAGCTCCGCACACTGAAGAACTGTCTGCGATCAACTATGACAACAGCGAGGCTGAATGGACTTGCCCTTATAAAAATTCACCGCGACATCCCAGTGGACATTGAAGCAGCAGTTGACTCATATGCCTTAAAGCACAGATCACAGATGAAACTGCTGCCCCAAAACCTCCTACGACAGTAAGGAAACCACTCTGCTTTGTGGTGAGTCAGTATATTAGCTCATTATTTGATCATTTTACATGACTTCTGCTTTGTCCATTATAACTGCATTTAGCTTCCAGGAATGACCTCCTGAGCCTCCAGAATTTGCGTTTTTTCAACAGCTTCAGGGGCGCAAGCCCCCCTGACCCCCCAAGAGGGGGCGTTGCCCCCTGTACCCCTACTGGGGGGATACTCCCCAGACCCCTGTAACACATTTTTGGAACCCCCCCTCCAAGACTAACTGTTCTGCCCCTGTAGCGCATCCTCATACATACGTATATCTGCATGCACGCATACTTATACGAATGAAAACGCAATTTCAGCCCAGTATAATTTATTACATCACAGTATCCATGTTTGACATCCTAGAAAAAAACATTCACACCTGCAACATCCCTTCCATAAACGTGAACAAATAAAGCAAGTTTACTCCCTTGATTGACAAAGTGCATCACCAATGTGTCAAATTCATCCAGACCTGAAACAGTAATGTCTTGAACAGAAAAAAAAAAAATATATATATAATCATAAAATAACATCTGAAAACCAGTTCCACTCACTAAATTACATCTGAAAACCATGAATAATTTACATAATGGAATGTACACATGTACTTTGCTTTCTGTTTCACTACAGAGATGCATAGCATCCAACAAAGTTTAGACACTTCTGTAAGGTCATGCACATACAGAGAATGAAAGAAAGGAAGAGGAAAGCCTCCTGCACTCTTTTCTGCAATTCACACACATGATCCCCTTGCCTGAAAGTTTTCATAGCCAGTACAAATAAACAGTGAGAGCCCAGCAAACGGCAAAGACAACAATATATTTCACAACTTTTTTCTCTTCTGGTATACAAACCTGAAAGGAGACAAACTAGTGAACTTGAATAGTTCTTAAAGCTCACTTGCTCCTGCACAGATACAATATCCATCTCCCTTGTGGCACACACAATAAAACCGAACGCCCTTTCATGTTAACCAAGAACTGTTGTTCCCATCCTTCCCCCCAATTTCTCTAAAAAAAAAACTTTCCTTTCTCCTCTCTAACCCTCCCACACCCCGGCCAATGTCATAGCATGTCTTGCAAATGAAAAAAAAAAAAAAAAAAAAATCCAGTGAATTGAAAGGTTTGCAGCCCTGATTTTTCATATTGCTGAAGACTTTCATACTCTTTCTGATTCTGAATCATCTTTCAAATGGCTTTCATAACAATCGTTTTCATAATTCTTCTTGATAAGATTGTCATGGATACACCGGCTTCTTTTTTTATGTTCAAGATCTGTGAACAGTTTTTAGACCAAGTTCATAACCAGTCTTTCACAAACATTGAAATACACTTTTGTCCACAAACAGTGAACAGCCTTAAATGATCATGGAGAGAGCACATTCTCCACACTGATTAAGAGATGATTCTCACTAGATATCATCTCCATCTCAGGGTATTTTAGACTAGGTCAAATAATGAAAAGAAAATGAAAGGAAGCCAATAGTCTACTGCTTTGAAAAAAGTATAGAATCACTGTAGACCAAGGAGAAGAACCCTAAAGGTCATTCGCTCTGGTTAAGTCACCCACAAAGGAATCACTGTGTATAAGCAAATCAGAGCTGGTGATGGTCACTTTAATCTGGCACAAACCCTCACAAATAAAAAAAAACATATTGCACTGTGAAGGTCAAAATGTTGCACAAAAAGAAAAAAAAGGCAAAATTTCCGAGTCACACAGATCAGTTACCACTTTGAAATCACCATGCTTATGCAGACTTGACTATGCTTTACATATATTCATCAGAATGCCTTTGTCCTGATATTAGGGAAACCAAAAAGATTCATTTTAAAATGAAACAGGAGTATACTCAACCATGGATTCTCTCTCTCTCTCTCTCTCTCTCGTCTCTCTCACACACACAAACACGCACAAAGTAGGAGTATATTTAGCCATGAACTCTCTTCCTCTCTCTCTCTCTCTCTCACACACAACACACACACACACACACATACATAAGCACTTGCGTAAAATCCATACATCCTATTAAACAGTTAAAGCAAGCAATAAATAACAAAACTGATGCTTTTAAACAATAAGGCCCATCGTAGGGGAAAAAACATTAACTGTTTCAATCAACCTCAAATTTTACCTAAAAAAAAAAGACAAAAGAAGTATAACACAATAAGCATGCAAAAGAATTCAGTAAATCACCCTAAACATTTGGGGCATTTGGAGAGAGCCGGAATTGCTCAGCTGGTAGAGCGCAGGACTCATAATCTTGGTGATCCTGGGGTTGCGGGTTCGAATCTCTGCTGGGGCGTTTTGGTACAGGGGGATTTTTCCCTCGGAGTTAACATTGTTCTGACTCCATTTCCTACACAGTCCTTCGAATGAGACTATAAACCAAGGTTCCGTGTGTGAACGCACGCATAATATCTTGCACACACGTAAAATCCCATCACTAACTTTCGGAAGAGTAGGCCAGTTTGGCCGTTGGTATGGATGACACGTTACACATAGCATGCACCCTGTGTAAGAAATGGAAAGAATGAAGGAAGTAAGGAAATTGGGTGAACGATATTGAACAATATTGACTGGATGACATGGGAAACGACTGAATGAAGCGCCAGCTGGCAGCTCTTCAGTCGGCACTACCCAGGTAGGCAGCCTGTTGTGTAAACGAGCTTTGATTGCAAAGCGCTTAGAGCTTGGTCTCTAGCCGAGAATAGGCGCTATATAAGTATTCATTGTTGTTGTTGTTGAGACCCAGGCCTTGATACAGAATCAAAAGAGCTGTTTATGAACCTGATGAACAGTTCTTCAGTGTGCCTCCCCTATCGCTCTTCAGGGTGTTGAGGGAGAAGAAAAAGGAGAAAACACATTGTACTATGTTAGACTGGCATGCACACAGGTGTGAGGTTAGGGGACAGTAGGCACAAGGTTTATGTTTGGGGTGACGGTACTTTTTTGCTTTGCTTTGGTTTTGGTTTATGTTTGTTGCTTTTTGCAAGTGAGGAAAAAGAATAACCAACACGCAAAAATATCTAACATGCAGGTGAACTTACTTTACACCATAACTCTGTCAAGTTAAAAACAAAAAAACGGTTTTGAAAATCTTCAAATCAGGAACACATGGCATCGAATCTAACTTCAATATTTGACATGACACAATGTTTTGCACTTTCTATCGGAATACACTACAACAATAAACATGTACAGCCATTTCTATAACAAAATCTTGTATTTCTCTGCCCTGGGCACACGGTTGATGACCAGACGACCATCGTAGCTGAGTGAGGCAAAGACCCAGGGGTCAGCCGTGGACCAGTCCACGGCGTACACACTGTCTTCGTGCTCCTCGTAGGTCGCTATCACGCCATCTGTTGGGGGCTCCTGGGGTCTGCACAGGCAGAGGGCAGATTCTGTATTGTACACCAGAGTCCCCACACTTCTCATGATGAAAACCAAAGAACCCTGCAATAACCTGATGGGGGCTTTACTTCAGGACAAGCTGCAACCTCTCTAAAATTACAAATCACATGCATACGTTTGAATAAGATGCACACTTTACAACACCGCATAACCAGGTTTTGATTTCTAAGTTTTAAAATGAAACTAATGTGTCATTTACAGCACAATCACTGGTATGCTCAACCGGATGAATCCTGTTTATGACCAGGTAATATAACTGAAATGTTTCTTAGCCTCTCGCAAAATAAGCACTTACAAATACAGGTGATGCTGTGCAAGAACTAGTTATCAAGAAATAAGGATTTTCAACCCAATCCAAAGACCTGCAAGGCTTATACACCCTCTAGTATAATCCCTGAACCTGCAAGGAATGCATTAACCCTGTGCTCATGGAAAGCTTATATCATGTGGAGTGTAAACACCTATGAGAATAAGCAAATGAGTACATGCTATCCTACACTACATGCAAAAAATGTGTCTGTATCACCACTACGTCTTTTTTTTAGTTTTAACGCTTCCTTTTAACCTTTCTATTTGCACTTATTTCTGAGCTGCATGTCAATATGTTTCCTGGAGTCTCACCCTTGGGGTCACTACACCCAGGTAGTAGCCTTTTTAAGGATTTTTCTAAAATTGGAAACAGATTTTTTAATTCTTACTTCTTTTCTTTGTTCATCTGCCATGTCACATTCTAATACCTCTGGCTTTAAGGAAAACTTTCAAAGGGAAACTGAGACAGATTTTCAACTCAAATAAGTAGGCTTCACTGATTTAAATCTCCAATTTTTTTTTTCTAAGGAATTTATTTCTACAAGCAACCATGGCCCAGTTGTTGGTGCCACAGACTGCCAGAGCCATTTATTTGTGTGATTTTTTAGTTTAGCGTGCGAAGGGCTCAGTTGCGAAGACTGGAACCACACAGTTGAGTTTCATCCTGTTAACAAATGCTCAAATTTCCTGAATGACAGCGCAGGTGTCAGTGCCTCTCGAGACAGGCTGACACCAGGATAAATGATGAAAGAAAGCGTAGATCACAGCCGTGCGACTATGCAGCAGTGCAGTGTCTCCTCTGGGGGGCAGCCTCATGAAGATTTGACATTGACCACCCCCAGTGGACTGCCAGCACCTGGGCGATGGCGGGACAAGCTAGAGTGGATGTAAATGGGAAGCCGTAAAGTACGGCTTGGAGTGATGCCACTCAAGTGGCACAGAAGATGAGACATCAAAATAAAAAAAAACAAACAAAAAAAAAGAAAGAAATTTCAAGGTGAACGTCAAATAAATCACCTGTATAACTTTTCGTCACAAATTGTATTTCCAGTATCAACTGTTATTTCTGCGAAATTTGGGCTGATATTGTGGCTGTCACTGGTCAATAATACATTGGCATCAGGCTTTTGTAAAGACCAATGTGTTCTCTGCACAAAACATCCAATCAAATTAATTTTCATTTTTATTCCAGGAAAGTCCACATCAAACTGTTGCTGAATCTTCACGGGTCCAGAGACAAACATGGCTAAAGCGTGATGTGTGCACAACTTGAGCTTCTCATTCCTTTTTCTTATGTATACTGTGTTGCACTGCTCTCTTGTTTCATCATTTTACACTGCACATAATTTCACCAGATATACAATTTCACTCCATATACAGTTTCACTACGCACATCACAATTTAACAGCACATACAACAATTTTACCACACATACAACAATTTCACCATAATCAAAAAAAAATTTCAGCTGATATACGACAACTTCAACACATGCACAACAATTTCATCATACTACCTACAATAATTTCACCACTTGCATTAGTGATCACAATAGGAATTATACAACCAGCCCTTGCACTAATTATCCTGTGCCACCACTCAGCAAGCAGTGTGAGAACCAATCCAAGAGAAATCAAAACCAGTGACAACATTTAAGTTCACAGAAATAAAACGCTGTGACAAGATTTAATTTTAGCCAGGGCTATCAAAATTGACAGGAGACTTAAACCATATGCATCTTCCGAACTGTCAGTCTTGTTTCTGCTCATTTGTTGAAGAGAGTAGGGTTGATTTTGTCCGTTTTTCTCCATGACAGCAGACTCAGATCTAAAACTACCAGAGAATCGATGATGGCCGACTGTATGTACAGTGGCGTCTTTAGAGAATCAAGACAGTGCGTCTTTAAATCAGTGTTGCAACCAAATGAGAATGATGCAGGCTTGATATGACATAATGCACCGATTTAAAAACTGACTCTTATGATGGAATTTAAAGTTCACTTTTACCATGGTACACACGCTTCTTGAGAATCGAAGAACAGATTTTGCTTTCATTGCGAGGCAACCTGTGTTCTGATTTCGATGCTGGTCCCAACAAAATAAAACTGGTCCCTGGAACTGACAGCTAGAAAAACAATTTGGTATTTTACCAGCAATTGCTGGTTAATGCAATCGCTGCTTACATGACAATCAATTACTGGTTAATGCAATCACTGCTTCTATTACAATGTCATCACTCATACAGCCTTTTTTTTCCTCTCATAAGTGAAAAATAAAGGGTGGGAGATGGTGGGTAAGAGGAACTGCCATCTTCTATCCTGAGCTCTCCATGTTTGATTCCCGTGCCCAGTAACTCCAGCTGTGTGTCCCTGTTACACCTACCTATCCTGTAGACTGTCGCTGTCGCTGTCCTCATCTTTCTCCACCAGGTGGCCATAGGGCTCCGAGGACAAGGTGACCACATTGTTGAGGATCACACGGCTGTCGCTGCTGGACGTCAGCACAAGCTGATCATGGAAATGGTTGTACCTCACTGTCCACACCCTAAGACGAAATGACAAAATTCTTCTTTGTAAAAGAATACAGGTATGTAGAGATGGACAACAGGTGTTCCCTGAATGTGACGCAAAGGAAACAACACACTGCACAAACGACAACTACAGTCCAAAAGAGGAAGATATGAAAAAAGAAGGACCATCCTCTGTATACATTTTACACAGGAAAGTCTCAAGTATGTAAAATTCCTTATAGACCAGAGGATCGATCAATATCGAGATCTATCGATTTATATAATCACCTATCTACCCATCCATCTATCATTTACATATAATTATATACATATTTGTCAAGAAAACGGTAAAATCCTCAAAGCGTATGTAAGGAAAATCAGAGAAATTCTCTATTTGCATGTCAATGAAATGGGAAAATCTTCACAATGTATTTCAGTAAAATGGGTAAATACTCAAAATCAATACTCATAAAAACTTAAAGACTGCTTACAAAAATATCAACTTAAAAAAAAACAATAAACAAGTACGGTAACTCTTGCTCCCATAAGAAAACCTAACACAGAGTAACTTTTATTCAAGACCGGAACAGCCTTTTAAACTTGAATAAAGTCAGACAAATACAAAGACGAACAATCTAATAGTGGGGGAAAAACAAGCGCAGGCCAACAACTCCTCCGTCATCACAGTAATGACTTGGCAAAGATTTGAACTTAAGGCGGGGGGGTGGATGAGGGGGCGGTTGAAGATGAAGAAAATGGGAACATAAAATTAAGAGAATACATTATAAATATGAAAACTCTTCACTGGCTGCATGAGGGAACCATCATAATCCCTCCTGAAGGCAGATCTATTTGTATTTCCTGCTCCTAGGCCTTTCGTTGTTTATTGTTTATTATTTCTTGTTTATTGTTTACTGTTCCCTGCCTCATTTTATTTTCAAACTTAAAAAAAAAAAAACAGCAAAAGACACATAATTTTCACAGCTGTTTATTTAATTTACAGAAAAGGGGAAATTTCTTTTCAAAGACACGCACACTGAACATTAAAGTCACAGAAAAAACATTTCATGTGAAGATGTTAGACCAAGTCATTTGCAGCCGCAGCCACCACAATTTGCAGTGCACTCCATGCAACACTGCCTCAAGCAGTTCAACTACATAACTGTTCTTGAGCAAATGCCGCTTTCCAATTGCAGAAATACAAACAGCTGCATCACATGGCTGTCCTGAACAGACAGCTGACACAGAAGTCAGAGCTGCTCCGTTGTATGTGTAATGCGAATTGGTGTGTACATGTGTGTGTGTGTGAATGCAATGCTTACATGTGTTTCAGACAAAAATCCATCTTGTTGTTGCATCTCTTTAAAATTTCACACTGTATGTGTCTTTGCCAAGGCAACATATCTTATATTTACAATCAAGTACATTTTATCTTTTTAGTGACAATATGTGTATGTTAACAAAAAATATTTATCAGATGGGATGTGTTAGCAAAGCATAATGTTTTTTTTCCCTAAGGTTTTAACTATGTGTGAGCACTATATCCTGTCTCTATATTGAAAAAAAAAAAAAAAATTTCCTAGGACTGAACCAAAAAATGTAGGATGTACTGAACAGGATTTGCCAACAAGAGACGGGACCATAAATTCTAATTATGGCTGGTTAGAAAATGCACAGACTACACTTTCAAACAGACCCAAACAAGCAAATGCATACAGACATATAAAAGGATGCACAAATCTGCACAAAATTATAAACACATAAACGCACTTTCACCAAACCAAATCTACACACGCTCATAACTTACCAGTGTGAGTGATCAGAGAGTACTTTGAGAGGTTCTGAGCAATTGCGAGTATCCCAGAACTTGACTCGGCAGTCATCCCCACAGCTGGACAGGTAATACTGGCGATTTGGGTTGAAGTCCAGATCACGCACAAGCTGACCATGCGCACCTTCCATTTGGTACGTCTGTCTGCAAAGCCACAAAATACACCGTCACAGATGTGATTTGTATGCAACTAAAGACACTCACTATTTCAATACAAGCTGTCCGTTCATGTCTTTCTATGGTCAGGAATGGTCATATATACATGAAAAGGACGTGTCTCTCTTACATATTCTGAGGGATCCACTGTTCTTGGCTCATAACGACAATACTTTTTTTTGTTCATCCTGTTAGATTTTGACAATACTTTTGACACCTGACCATCACATACTCATATGATTCCTCGCAGACATTTGTCTTGATGGAACAGTACCAGACTGGCCTTGTTCCTACTTACATTCCGGATCACATACAGAGTTTGTTTGCCACTCTCTCTCTGTTTGGAAACTCCTGCCCCTTGCAGTGGTCCACAGAAGCCCATGCCTGCATGCACTCTTTTTCTCTTTATTACTAGAGCTTATAGACCTCAATCCCAAACCATGTTCTGTTTCTAAACTGATGATTCTGAGCTGCATATTTATCACAAATGATCATGAATCTGCTCTAAAAACAAATAAAAACCAAAAAAAACGTTAGATCTCCTGAGCCATGCTGTCTTGACATGATAAACTAAAACTACTGGACAGAAAAAATAATCAATGAAAAAATGCACATCTGTTCATGATGGTTACAAGACACACAAACACACACAAAATTCAGTAAACAATATTGCCGGATTGTGATCTGATTTCAAAAACGTACTGGACTAATTGTGACCTTCCACCACAAAACCAGTCTTAACTCGATTTTTGAGAGTTCTGAGATATACATATATTTACAGATTTTTCTGATTAATTTGATATAAAAATGAACGCTATAGGGCAAAAAATAAGAAAGTTATGGTCATTTGAAGTGGGTTACTGTGCCAACGGCCACTTTGAGAAAACGGCTTCTAAAGTTTTTGCTATCAAATCTAGCATATTTTCCTTAGCAACGGCATCATACTTTTTACCTTACTTATTTTTAGATGACACACAGAGAAACCGGGAAGAGCGTCACACACGCTTTCGAACGGTATATAACACGATGGGGTTCTGTAAGGGTTGTGTTAAGTTTTAGGCGAGTGAAAATGGGTCATTTTGCGTTAAAAGAAGTTCATTTTGATTCGAGGTTAGGCTTTTAAATCTCAATTTTAACTAATGTATTGGTTGTTTTGGAGCAAATGGATAGTGCCACGTGAAAGTTTAGGGTGTAAGGAACACAGATTTCTGCAAAAAAGTCAAAATGCCCCAGGTAGACCCTCACCAGCTATTTTCAGCTGTAGCCGTGAAGTAGGCCGCGCGAGTTAAGACTGGTTTCATGGTGGCGGGTCACAATTAACTTCTTAATTTTCCTTTTTTTTTTTTTTTTTTTTTTTTTAATTAGAGTTTTGGTACTCCATCCAAAAATCATGGTACTCCATCCAAAAACCATCCCAGCTTGTAAGAAATCGGAGATTCCCTCCCCTCACACAAAAGAGCTCACTGTTTGGAGCGGAGGTCCCAGCCTCGTATGGTCGCCTCATTGGCTGTAGCAATCTGCGCACAGTTGTGGTGCGGGTTCCATCGACCACACGTTAATCGGGGCTGACCTTTGCTCTCAAGGGTAATGGTGTCTGTGTGCTGCAGCAAGAACCAACTAAATGAGTTAAACTACTAAAAAAAAGTCTGTTGTCAGAGGTTTACAAGGTCCAGAAGATGCACCCAGAAACTATCAATAAAAGTCGTCATTCCTAATTAACAAAGTAGTACATTTTGTTAAATTGATAGCTAGCTACATCAAACATAAACAGTCATTTAAAATTAAACAGCCATGCAGCTAATAGTGCACAAAGTGGCTGATATGCTGACAGAGTACCTCAGTCCTTATGTGGCCAGCACAGTCGGCTGGGCTATAAATAACATGACTTGACATGTATAAATATGCAGTCATAACAATACATTATATTATGCCATAAATGCATACATGGCACACACAAAAAGCCACAAAAGAATTGACCAAATGTTATGCGTACAGTCACACACACATAACTATATCTTCAACAAACCACACTTTCTCATCTGCAGCTATCTGATCAGTAGAGGTCAGACTCACTGTAATTGACAGTTAACTAAATACCAAGCATACAGTCACACACACATATCTACACCTTCAACAAATGATGAACACTTTCTCCAATGCAGTAATCTCTAATCAGTAGAGGTCAGACTCACTGTGGCGGTGGAGGAGGCCACGTTCAGATCCCAGGTGATGATGCGATCCTCCGACACACCCAGCACAGTCTGAGCGTCTCCTGTAGGGTGCCACAGGACTCTGTGCATACACACCCCACACTGAAACACCTTTACAACAACACACCTTCCTTTTCATTCTACACACCCCACACTACAACACCTTTACAACACACCTTCCTTCTCATTCTACACACCCCACACTACAACACCTTTACAACACACCTTCCTTCTCATTCTACACACCCCACACTACAACACCTTTACAACACACCTTCCTTCTCATTCTACACACCCCACACTACAACACCTTTACAACACACCTTCCTTCTCATTCTACACACCCCACACTACAACACCTTTACAACACACCTTCCTTCTCATTCTACACACCCCACACTACAACACCTTTACAACACACCTTCCTTCTCATTCTACACACCCCACACTACAACACCTTTACAACACACCTTCCTTCTCATTCTGCTCTTTCTTTTTTCATATATAAAACAACTCTATTGAAAAACTGTGTGAATGTCTTCTGCCTGGAAGGCATTACAGTTTATATTATATCTCCTCTGTTTGCTTTTTCTCTTCTTCAATGCCAAAATATGTTGGAAATCAAGCGCTAAAATATTCCACTAACAACTTTACTCCTTTGACAAAAAAAATGTCGCTAAAATATTCTACTAACTTTACTCTGACAAAAAAATGTCAATGTGAAGAAAACAGCTGAGCTGTTGTAGTTGCAAAGTGAGACAACTGCAGGCGGAAATCTAAACAAATCTTAAATGAATATTAGCGAACCACCCAGAGAAACGTGGACAAAGGAGTCACAAGACAAAACACAACGCGTTTCGACCTCTTAGGTCTTCCTCAGGTGAGAAACAAACGAATAAAATAACGAAAATTCACTTAGCTTTGAAGCGAATTTTCGTTATTTTATTCGTTTGTTTCTCACCTGAGGAAGACCTATGAGGTCGAAACACGTTGTGTTTTGTCTTGTGACTCGTTTGTCCACATTTCTCTGGGCGGTTCGCTAATGTTTATTTAAGATTAGCTGAGCTGTTGTCAATGCGTTACGTGACTTTGGGGCAGATTCAGTGCTTAATACCATTGTTTTCCTTTCTTCTCCAAACTTCCCTACCCAACCCCTTTTAGACCCCTGGTCCTCTTCCCTTCCTCACTCACCCACCCCCTCCCCTCCCTCTCTCTCTCTTGCCCATCAAGAAAAAAACTGTGAGTACATTATACGGAAATAAGTATGTTGTTTTATTCTGTACAACAGTATATACCGCTCAAATCTTATAATGATCCAAGTCAATTTAGACTTTCATTGACGGTGTGTGTTCAGACATTAAAGCAGGAACAAGCTGTTCAACATCTGGTAGTTTATCTCTGCCGGGTGGTAAATTTGCATTCCATTGTCCTGTTATAAACATATGGTAAGTTGTGTTGTTTGTTATATAATTGTACAGAATTGTAAGATCTAATCAACTTTATTTGTGCGCACCCATTAAATGAGAGTGAATAGGCTAAGAATGAACAAACATTCTATATTTCCATATCTGCCTCCTCTATCAATGTACAGTAAAATAAAGATCAAACTTCCCTAACATATTCCCCAGGCATCACGGACTGAATGAGGAGAGAGACCCACCCTTTCACGTCATAGTCAGAGACCGACTAAGGAGAGAGAGACCCACCCTTTCACATCATGGTCAGAGACAGAACAAGGAGAGAGACCCACCCTTTCACGTCATGGTCAGAGACAGAACAAGGAGAGAGACCCACCCTTTCACGTCATGGTCAGAGACAGAACAAGGAGAGAGACCCACCCTTTCACGTCATGGTCAGAGACAGAACAAGGAGAGAGACCCACCCTTTCACATCACGGTCAGAGACAGAACAAGGAGAGAGACCCACCCTTTCACATCATGGTCAGAGACAGAACAAGGACAGAGACCCACCCTTTCACATCATGGTCAGAGACAGAACAAGGAGAGAGACCCACCCTTTCACGTCATGGTCAGAGACAGAACAAGGACAGAGACCCACCCTTTCACGTCATGGTCAAAGACTGAACGAGGAGAGAGACCCACCCTTTCACGTCATAGTCAGAGACTGAAGAAGGAGAGAGACCCACCCTTTCACATCATGGTCAGCACTGTCCAGGTGACACAGAAGGTTCAAGGGGTTGTGGGAACTGGAGTGGTCATCCGCAGGAGAGCTTGGGTCCACGTCGTCTGGCAGACGCCATATGGCTGCCCTCAGCTCTGACTTGGTTTCTGAGGCTGTGGAAAGGTTTTAAAGGTATGCTGTCATCTTTCAGCGGCAGTCAGAATGCCTTTGCAAACCATTCTTCAGTGCTCGTGTTTGACAAGCTTTGGTTGATCCGAGTCTTTTCATGTATTATTATGCCTTTGCAAACCATTCTTTAGTGCTTATGTTCGACAAGCTTTGGTTGATCGGAGTCTTTTACTCTATTATGTACATCTCTGTTTTAAACAAACACAATTTTTGGGAGAATTGTAAAATGACATTTCCCCTATTTTTCTTTTCTTTTCAATGTGCGTGAATGAATGAGTACATATGTGTGTGTGTGTGTGTGTGTGTGTGTGTGTGTGTGTGTGTGTGTGTGTGTGTGTGTGTGTGTGTGTTTTGTCCTTTGACAAGTCATAAAAAAGCAGGTCCCATGCTCATGTTTGATCCGGCTGTCTCTCTTGAAGTGCCAGGGGCCAGCTCTAACAATTCAAATGAGCGATGAAAAGAATTCCACTCACCTGAATAATGCTAAATACTGCTAACTGAAAACAGCAACAAAACGATATCAATACCACCTGTCATATCATTACCACCTGCAACAGTAATAATGACAATTATCTCACTTCCGTTAAAAAAAAATATACCAGGAGTCTGGACCTCAAATTCTAAATAGGCATACAGAAAAAAAAAAAAAAAAAAAAGAGGGGAAATAATCATAGAGTAACATAAACATCATAGACTGTCATAAGCGTTGCTTCGTTGTCATGGTTTCCCTTACCATTTGATTAGCCACTGAAATCAGACCCAGTTTCACACGACACTAACAAAGCAACGCGAGAAAATGACTCACTTTTGTTGTAGCAGGTAGCGAGAAGAGAACTGTCAAACGTGGCGGCACTGATGTGCCACACTTCCCCCTCTCTGTGCAGAAAGACATTCTTGTTGATCACGTTGTTCTCATCGTCAAAGTCAATGTGGTGGACCTGCAACCAGTCGTTCCGAATACACATCATGGTTCCCATCCGAACGACGAATGGCAAGTAAGGGTGTAATATGGACCTTCACATCTGTTTTAAGAAACATTATAATGCTGCATTTCCTTCACAAATAAAACAACATAGCATTCTGAAAATTTCAGGACATTTTTCTTGAAAAAAAAAAAAAAAAAACAGCAACAAAAAAAAAAGTAAAAAACAACAACAACTCTGAAATGATTAACTGATGACTGCAGCAAACCACTTGGTGAACAAACCTGCCCCATGTTATCTCCATGCCAGTATAAGCAATTTATGTCGTCTGCTGACATGCTCTTCTTTTGGTTCAAGTTCATTTTCCATAAATTTCTTTCCATGGGTTTCAGATTTTTTCCTTTTTTTCTTTCTTTCTTTCTTTTTTTATATTTATTTATTTTTTATTTATTATTATTATTTTTTTTTTTTTTTTTTTTTTTTTTTTTTTTTGGGGGGGGGCAACAACATCAAAATATGCATTCATAACCACACATTTTTCTTCCCTTGGGCTTTGCTTCACTTTACAGATGCCTATTGTGCTCATATCATGCACCAACAAGACCTTGAAAAGTTCATTGCCAAACATCCAAGCCTATCAGCAATGGTAAGTATCCTTCAAACTTAGCGTGTCCATACATCATTAAATTAATGCACGCACACACGCACACACACACACACACACACACACACACACACACACGCACACACACACACACACACGCACACACACACACACACAAAAAAAACACATGCACACTTACAGACTCTCTCTCACACACACACACACAACACACACACACACACACACACACACACACACCACACATACACACACACACACAAACACATGCACACTTACAGACTCACACACACTCACACACACACACACACACACACACACACACACACACACACACACACACATCAGGATGGGCGGGGGAGGGGGGACACCTCTAGAAGAGGATCCTCACTCACAGTGGTTCTGTTCCTAACTCAGTAATTACTTCATCGGCAGCGGACTTAACAGTCTCTTGGTTGTGTCATGCTTATTGCTGGATCAGAACATGCACCTCTGAACACACCAAAGTAACTCTGCAGCAACGCAGCGTCCCCTCTGTTAGGTTCCCTCATGATGACATGAGAACAGCTGGTGCTGGGGCTGAAATAGGAATATCCCTGATACGGCTGTGTGTGTATGTGTGTGTGTGTGGTGTGTGTGTGTGGGGGGGGGGGGGGGGGGGGGGGCAGAGGGAATGAGCAGTGTGGGAGGAATGCCACTCACAGACCAGGAAAAATGAAACTCAACACAATTAAAAACTTGTTTGCTATATAATTACAACAACAAAAAAATTACAACAAACCAAAATAAAAACAAAACCATTATAAAACCTCACCTGGTTTTCTGAACGTAAAGACTGGGTCCCCACAAGAAATCGTATTCTGTCAGTTTCTGCCGTCTGTGCAGTCAAAGATCGAGCCTGGTAAAGAAAATAAATAATGACATCAATAACATGTTCTAGCAAATAACAACACACATAAAGACACATACACTGATACAGACACACAGACACAGATAAACACACACAGTAGGACACATTTGAACAGGCAAACAAACCCATGTATGCACACATACACACGCACAATGACACATCATCATCGCAAATCCCCCCTCCTAAAGCATAGGCCGTCAACAAGTCCACCAGAGCTGTCTGTCTAGGGTCTTCCCTCCAAATGCCCCCTGGTGTATCCCGTTTGGTATCTGCTTTATGGTCTCCGTGTCAGAGTTGCTTTTAATCGGTCTTGCTTCCACTTGTCTTAGAGGCTCCATCGCAAGGCTTGCCTGTTGCTTGACTCCAGTTTCTTCAGATCTGTGTGCGTCCAGTCCACCTCCATTTTCTTCTCTTGATCTCATCCTCACCTGGCAGATGGTGTGTTCTCTGCCAGAAGATGATGTTGCTGATCATGTCTGACTTCTGCGTGTGAAGAGTTTTCTGAGATGTGCTTGGACTCTCTTGGATGGTCTTCTTCACCGTTGTCCATGTCTCTGGTCCATATGATTAGACTGACTTAAAGTCTTCTCTTGTGCCATGGGTTACTTGCATCTGAAACGACCTGTGACACTGACCAGAAATGGGAATGTTCCAACCTCCGCAGGTGCTCTCTCATCCTATGTAACAAGGGCCAGTGCTGACAGCATTCAAGTTGCACCTGCTCAAGTTGCACCTGACAAACTGCTCAAGCTATACATGACAAACTGCTCAAGTTGTAGGTGACAAACTGCTCAAGTTGTACCTTACAAACTGCTCTAGTTCTACCTTATAAAATGCAACATGTACCTGGCAAACTGTTCAAACTGTACTGGCAAACCGCTCAAGTTGTACCTGACAGACTGCTCAAGTTGTACCTGGCAAACTGCTCAAGTTGTACCTGACAACCCGCTCAAGTTGTACCTGACAACCCGCTCAACTTGTACCTGACAGACTGCTCAAACTGCATCTGACAAACCACTCAAGTTGTACCTGATAACCCGCTCAAGTTGTAACTGACAAACCGCCCAAGTGTTTCCGTGTCAGTGCTGTTGAACAATTTTCCACAATCCTCACACTATGAAAGTAATAATGAAAGTAACAAAATATGACAAAGATGCATTACACTTTTTTCAGTTTGAGTCTTGGAACAGAATCTCAAGAAGAACCAAGTTTCCACTTGCAGAATGCAGTTTCTTCACTGATATGTCACAAATGACAGCAACTGTAGAACTTTGCGACACTGGGAAAGTCTTATACTTAGGGACAACACCAACATTTCTGCTGCATACCTTAAGAAGAAATGTAAAGAAGCCCTTAATCACACAAAACAAACCTTGCACTCTACAAAGACAATTCACTCAATAAACTAATCACCTCATTGTATGTTTTATCAAAAGCTTAATCAAAACAATCACTGCCCAAAACTTGATGACTGAAAGCTGCTCAAAATAAGTTAAAAACTGGAAAACTGAATCACCACACTTGTGTGTGTGTGTGTGTGTGTGTGTGTGTGTGTGTGTGTGTGTGTGTGTGTGTGTGTGTGTTCAATTGAAGCAAGAGA
>CM065726.1:65326121-65358621 GCA_033310375.1 Conus canariensis
CTCTCCAGGTTTCCATGGAGATGGGTGCAGATGATGTGTGCAACTTCAAGCAGCTTCATAGCCACTGATGTCGAGGAGAAAGGTCTGTACTTCTCCGCTTTATCCCAGATACCCTTCTTGAACCCACAGGAGATGTTAGTTATCGGCCCGTCATTCGGGAGGTTGCCTTTTTCAGTAGAGTAATTAAAGATACAACTCAAGGGCTGGGCAAAGGTTTGCCAACAGTTCTAGACTTTGCCGAGAATGTAATCTGGTCTATTGGCCTTGGAGGTTTCAAGTTCAACAGCAATTTGGCGACTTCCTCAGTGGTGACTACGAGGTCGCCAATGCTAGGGAAATGCTGGGCCTTGTCTTTCCTTTAAATTTTTATTTATTTATTTATTTATTAATTTATTTATCTATTTATATATTTATTCATATTTATTTATAGTTGCTTAGTCGCGGAACCTGTGTGAGCGAGCTCTCCTTCCAGAGGGCTCACCACGTACGTCCAACGACAATCCCCATAAACTTGCTGATACTGGTGTCCCTAACGGAACCAGACCAAGGGCATAGACGCAGAGGCCATCGAAACTGAGGTCAGTATGAGAGCCGGGCGTGAAGGGTCACAAAATTTGAGACCTTTTTTTTTTTTTTTTTTTTTTCTTAATGCTGATCGATGAGAATGAGGATGATGAAGACAATGCTACGGATTTCAATTCTGGTCTGCAACAGAGCTGTATTCTACGCTTACTTTCATAATATGTCCCGGTGTCAACCAGGCCCGAGAGATACAGACACCTGCGATGTTGGTCAGGCGATTTGAGCAACACTCTCAGAGACACATCGATTTAGTGGATGGAACTCGACTGTGTGGTCCCAGTCTTCCCAACTGAGCTGTAGCAAACTCAGCTCTGGGTAGGAGCCGGTTGGGGCAGAAAAATCTCACATGGCTCTGATGGAAATCGAATCCACGACCTCCCAGCCGGGAGTCCGCGACGCTAACCACTTTGCCATAGCGGCTGGAATTTCTGGGCTTCTTTTCGATCCTCTGTGGGCGACTGTCAAAATCACCGCTTCATAGTCAGAAAAGCCAGGAAGTAAAGCAGAGAACTTGACCAGGAATGGGTTGGAGACAAAGACAAGCCTTAATTTTCCACCCAATTTAGAAAGATGGTTGAGTAAAAATGAGAGAGAGAGAGAGGAGAGAGAGAGAGAGAGAGAGAGAGCTGGTTGGAGGCGGTGTGTGGGTGGGGGTGGGGGGGGGGGATGGGGATACGGAGTGGAAGGGGGAGCGTGAAGGGAAGCGTTTGCTGACATAACAAAGAAAGAGAATAGAGGAGGTGGGAAGAGGGATGGACGTGGGAAAAGGAAGGACTCGACGAAGCCGGCAAAAATGCGTATGTCCGATAATTGTTGGTTTTGATTATTTCCAGTATGTAGAAATATAGTTTGATTTGGGACAACGTAAGTCGTGTCCGTAAACATGAATTTAAAGTGCTTAATTGTCAGTTCATTATTTTCATTTATGAATGCTACAATTGTGTAATTTGTTTTTTTGTTGTTGTTGTTGTTTTTAACTGACGACTGAGACTCTCAAGTTTACTTATATGCTGTAAAAATTCAGTCCATTTTTCGGTAGCAAGGGAGACAACAACGCGTCATGAATAATTTTGCTGGTGATTCTTCGAAGGGGCAGGAACACTTTGCACTCTTCGACGACACATTTATCAACGCCAGCAGGAAGAGGTACCGTTTTCATTAGAAATTGAAGGCACTAGTTTGAATATGTTTTTCACATATTTTGATGAGCATCAGATTCGAATCCGGCCAAGCTGGAAAGCATAAATTTACCCCGCAACGCAGATTCTGGCAGTCTCCGAGTCTGGTTTTTTAGTTTCATGAACACTTAGTTTCTGAGCTGGTATCACTTGTCCGTCTCTCACCGTTATCATAAAGTAATAACACAGAATTGCCCTTTGGTAAACATCAAAGCTGTACTAGCAGTCCTCCTCCCCATGACAGCCTCTTCTTCTGGATCAACATTTTCCATTGACTTGTGACTTATGACCTCAGCATAAGTTAAGTACTGGATGGCAACAAATGGTTTTACTGTTGCAGGCAAGACAGTTCTATGCATCTTGACTGGAAGCCAGTAAATCAACAGCTGTTACAAGATTTTATTCATCCATTGCCAGTATTTATGATGAATCACAGGTTCTTTGTTTCAAGAGTAGTTGACTAACATACATGACATTCACAAAAAATATTAAGGCATTAAAGCCTTAAGGTTGTTGCAGGTAAAGGTAACTTTCCTACCAGCTGCCATGGCACTGCAGATTCTTGACTGGAAGGTTGTGGGTTCAGTACCCATCAGTGCCATTTGTTTGTGGAATTTTTCGGCCTTGTTCCTATTCACGGTTGAGTTTGCTGTGGGTTCAAATGGGCTGTGGAACTACACAGTTGAAATTTAGCCACTTTATGGACATGTACCTAAGAGTGTTCATCAGAATTCTTGACCAACACTGCAGGTGTGTTTATATCTGTTGAGTCTGGTTGACACTGGGAGATATTATGAAAGGAAGACTGAAGTACAGCCATGTCATGTAGACTGACCAGAAGGAGGCTCCATATCATTATCTTCATCATCCTCATCCTTAACGATCAGAGTAAAGAAAAAAGAAGTCTCAAATGTAGTGGCCCTTCATACTCTTTTCTTGCAGAGACCCTCAGTCTCTATTTTCTGTCCATGTCTATGCCTTTTGTTGCTCCCTGTCAGGGTCATCAGTGCTGGTAAATACTAAATTCCTGAGGACTGTTTTTTGGACAGGTGTGTTGCCCCCTTGGAGGGGACACTTGCTCACGCTGGCTCCATGACTAAGCAGTTGTTGGCATCAGTAGAGGGCTTAGAACATGGTGTCCAGTATTTGCTGGGTCAAAACAGCCACCACTGAACTGTGAACACCACCAAAGTAACTTGGTAGCTGTGCAGTGCCTCCTCCAAAGGGTTGCCACATGGTAACTTGATGTTGACCGCTCCCTGTGGATTGCTGGTGCTGGGACTGTGACAGGACTAGCCAGAATCTGGATATTAACAGGAAGGGAACTGACTGGCCAGAATCTGGATATTAACAGGAAGGCACAGGAATTATTACACTGAAATGACATTGATGATGGGTCAGAAAACAAAACAAAACGACATAGAAGATATTTCAGAAAACAAAACAAAACAAAACCAAGCTGTTCCCGTCAGACTGGCCCATTAATTCAGTTGGTTAGAGGCCCATTACTAACAGTTGAAGGACATTGGTTCAACCTCCATGTTCGCCACAGAATCTATTTTAATATGATAATATTTGATTGAAAAAGAAAATGTTTTATTTATTTTCAGTGATCACACTTGTCCTGTATTTGAGGATTTTGACAATTACTAAATTTGTGTGTGGCTGCCCACCTGTGCACTCACTATGTTATTTTACACTCGACAGAAGGTTTGTGTATATGGCAATTGATAGCACTTTTTTTCTCTGTGTATACACAGAATCCTTTGAGATATTGAGCAATTTGTACTGAAGGAACATTGCGTGGAGCATGTTTTATGCTAGTTGTTGTTATTGTCAGAATCATTGTTACTAACATTATTGTTATTTCCTAAATATTATGAATATCCAACATTTGGTACAATTTGCAGTGTTTTAGGTTTGGTTGGTAGGTTTGTAGCTTACCTCATACAGAAAGGAGTGAGAAAAGTTCTCAATAGTATGTGTTGTTTGGAACTTAATGGAAAAAAAAAAATCACTTTTCATTCATTAAATCATTATCTGATTGTCTTCTTTCTGCCATTTTAAGTTGTGCATGTATCTTTAAAAAAAACTTTAATGGTGCTTCCTCTCGTTGGTTGATGATTGTATCGATGTAAGATACTATAGCATCAACATTACTGAAATGACTGTGTTGTATGTTAGTTTCATATGGCATATTTTCCATCTGTTAAGTACCTGAAAAATGGAGGACAGTACCATGTACGACGAAGAACACCTGGCACCTCTGGACGGTTCGGTGTCAGCGCTTGTTAACTCCCCTACCACCGACACCCTAGACTCTGTTGCCTTGGAGCCATCACCCACCGATGACCAGGACCTGGTGGAGGAGGAACTGTCCCCCTCTGACCCACCCAACCAACCTGGCGATGATGCCTCCATGGAAGGGACAGAGGACCCCGGTGATACAGGCATCACCTTCACCTCTGCGGTCGATGTCAGCATAGATTTGAACAGCTCTGTGATGGTCTCTGCCTCAGAGTCCCAGACCGCCGTCTCTTCTGCTGAAGATGCTGACCGAAATTCTGCCATCGGAGATCCCTGTCTCCCACTGGCTGAGAGCCAAAACATCAGCAGCTATTTCTCCAGTCAGGGTGACGGAAACGACTTTTTTGATTCTTTGGGAACTGGGGAGATGGAATCTAGCCCTGAAAGAGCTTTTGGCAATGGTGATGATGCGGGCATGAGCACAACCGAAGGTCAGAAGGCAGAGTCCGGAGGGGATCATTTCCTTTCTTTGGTCCCTGAAGAAGGCAAAGTAGACGGATCTGACAGAGTGGTGAACGAAGACATAACCCGTGTAAGTCACCGAGAGCACAAAATCTCCCAGAGTGAACCGGAAACGGTGGCATTTGAAGGAGTGGAAGAGAATGAAGAGGAGGCTCCTGCAATATCGGAGCTAACGGAAAATGAAAAGGAGGAATTCGAGTCCTTCACAGCAGGGGAAGGGTCTGAGGTGATTCATCACGCAGGCCTTGTGGAGAGGTCCGATTCCTTACCTCATGCCCAAGCGGTGAGCGGAGGAGAACAACCAGTGCGTGAAGAAGACATGGGGGGCCTTATCCAGGGACTGTCGATTCAGGGTCCGAGTGTTGGAACGACCCCGACCCAGATGTCACCACAACACACACCAGTGCATCAGCCAGCTTATGCTCAACCGCCACCGCAGATGGGAACCTCAGAACCTCCAAAGTAAGTGGAGTTCAAACTGCAGAAGTGCATTGTTGATCACAGTACACACTGTGTTGCGTACTTTTTTTGTGTGTTTATCTTGCTGATGGAGTTTTTCCCTTTCAGTATAAACTAGATATTTTATTGATCACAGTACACACTGTGTTGCGTACTTTTTTTGTGTGTTTATCTTGCTGATGGAGTTTTTCCCTTTCAGTATAAACTAGATATTTTATTTTCTTCATTTTTCTGTTTTTGTTGTTGAATATTTAATAGAATTGTATCACTACTTGTATTTGTGCAGTTTCTTTTCACTCCTAAGTCTGAGTTATACATCAATACGTATGTTTGTGAGTAACTGAAAGAAGTAAACAGATCACACGATACCTGACACACCCTCTAACATATTTATATATATATATATAGGATGAATATAATTGAAAAGCCTAAAATGATTTTAAGAGCACTCGACCCCTTGGGGAGCAACATTTGTTAAGATCAAGTCTTAAAAGGATATTTATGTATGTATATATATATATATATATATATATACATACATAAATACTATTCTGTGCATTATTATCAGGCAAATCGTTGTAATGTTAGTGAACACACCCCGTACAACAACCCGAAAACAAAAAAAAAACAGGTGCAACCAACACGCACGTAAAAACAGCTGCAACCGGGCCCCACACGCTATATAACACCAGCGGTGGGCAACCCAAACTCCATCCTGACGATAGCCAAGCGCTAGAAACAAATTTGTAGATTTTTAATATTCCTTTTAAGACTTGATCTTAACAAATATATATACATATATATATATATATATATATATATATATATATATATATTATGAACAATGTAAAAAAGTCCTTAAAAAATCTGAAGGTGCTCAACCCCTTGGGGAGCAACATCTGTTAAAAAATATTTTTAAAAATGAAGTATTAAAATCTACAAGCTTGTTTCTAGCGTTGCTATCTTCAGGATGTCTTTTGGGGATCGCCAACGATCTTTTATGGCGTGCGGGACTTGATTTCAACTCTGTGTGTGCAGGCAGATCTCATTTGCTGCACGTGCGGCCTGTGGTTCTTATTGGGGCCTGTTCAGATGGAATGTGCTAGCAAAGATTTCCACTTGTGCCTTTGCTAGCACATTCCATCTGAACAGGCCCCAATAAGAACCACAGGCCGCACGTGCAGCAAATGAGATCCGCCTGCACACACAGAGTTGAAATCAAGTCCCGCACGCCATAAAAAGATCGATGGCGATCCCCAAAAGACATCCTGAAGATAGCAACGCTAGAAACAAGCTTGTAGATTTTAATACTTCATTTTTAAAAATATTTTTTAACACATATATATATATATACATACATACATAAATACTATTCTGTGCATTATTATCAGGCAAATTAGTTGCAGTATTTTCAGCTGATTTCCTCTTGTTTTGCTGCTAGAGATTTTTTAAATGCCTCTACCAGTTCCTGATTTTTTCCACTGATAATACAAAATCAGAAGGAAATCTTGTTGAAAATATTTTTGAGAGCAGCAAATCTGTTGTTTTGCGATGTGAAACAACTGCTTTATTGCACTGTCCCCCCCCCCCCCCCCCCCTGTCTTCCAAAGCACCTTACAATCCTTTCTAACGTTTTCAGTTTTTTCTCTGTTTTTTTTTTTATTTTTATCTTCAGGAAGTAGCATGTCGGAATATTTAATCTGAGATCATCTAAGGACACATATTGCAGTATATGCTGTTAAACATAGTGAAAAAAACAAACATGCAAATGTACAAACTATAATAATAGTGCAAAAAGATTTGATTGAAAAGAAGTAATTCTCAACCATATTACTCTGTGTAGCTTGGAATATCAGCCTATGAAATTACAGATTTGTTATTTCAGGTTTGATCGTCAATCCTCGGTGCCAGGTAGTCCATTCCATGTTCCAGACTCGGGACCACCGTCAGGAGGCTTCCCTTCGTTCGGCGATGTGGGAGGCACAGATGACATCTTCACTGCCAGTCTGTCTGTCAGCGACACGGACAGGCGCTACGATGCCTGGATTCCATCAGATGCTACCCGCCATATTCTCATCGCCATGGCAACAAATGCCCCTGGAGCAGTTTCTCCTGCCACTGAGCAGTTGAGTTGTCCTGGTGTGCTCAGTAGTGAACCACAGGTATTGTCCATGGTGCGGATGATAAGACTTGTCTTTTTTCTGTAGATTTCTTACTTCTCTGGGATTGTGTGTGTGTATGTGTGTGTATGTTCGCGCACACGTGTGTGTGTGTCTGTGTATCTGTCTGTGTGTGTGGGGGTGTGTGGGTGTTCATTTCTAGTTGTGACAGAATTTTCATTAAGAAATCTGGTATGTTTAACTCAAATTTGTATCGCCCTCAGATTTCAGTATTTTGCTTTCTGATTTTTTTGTGTGTTGTTTTTCTGATTTTTTTTTCATTTGTTCATTTCATTAAAAACTTGACATTCTGAGCTGGAGTGATAATGCCTACTGTGTGTTACAGATTCCATCTGCATTGGCACATGTTTTTGGTTATTGTGCACTTGCTTAAAAAAAAAAAAAAAAAGTTACTCTAAAAACCATAGTAATTGTAAAGATTACTGTCTGTGCAGGGGGACCCTGTGCGAGACCTGGTGTACCGCTACATGGGTGAGCAGGAAGCAGTGAGGCGACATGTTCTGACGGCGGACTCGGTGTCCCAAGACTGCAGCGGCCTCCAGAAGCTGGTGGTATGTGCTTCCGAATGTCAGGCTGGCAGTTGTATGGATGGACTAACAAAATAACAACTCCAAAAGGTGCTGTGAATAAAGAGGGGTGCCTTTCAGTCGTGTTGTTTTTTTTTTTCCTTTCTGGTTGCGTCATTTTTCGTGCCCTACCATGCAGCTACCCCCTCACCGCGCATTCCGAGCGACCGGCCAGAGGGAATGATCAACGCTGAGTGGTCATGAAGCAACCACTTGGGGGAGACGTTGCCCTGCAGCTGAGTCAGTTATGTGGTGTTCAGATTGGCCTGCTGTTATGCAGTATGAGCAGGACACCACATAACAGAGTCTCCTCCCCTATCGTCAATGACTGGACATAGAGCCAGGGTGAGCAGGTGTCCCCAAGCAGAGGGCGTCATTGCATCCATCTGGTGGCTGTCTCCATGAACTGTCCAGGTTCTGATGACTGGGACATGATCTCACACCACAGGCATAGATCAATGTCATTCTCAGATTTTGTTGAACTCCACTCTCCCAGTTCTTTTCCTTTTTTTTTTTTTTTTTTTTTTTACTGTATCTGTCTCTATCCATGTATCTGTCGGTCTGTATGTCAGTCTTTCTCTGTCTTCACACACACACACACACACACACACACACACACACACACACACACACACACACACATATGTATATGTGTGTGTGTGTGTGTGTGTGTGTGTGATATAAGGAACCGGATAACCTTGGGGTTTTTGTTTTGTTTTTTTTACTTTCAACTCTTGCTTTCAGTCTTAACTAGGTGAGGAAACTCAGATGAGCATAACACAGGTGTCTATAGAAAAGTTTGTGTGTGTGTGTGTGTAGATTGTAATTAAATAATTGTATACACACAGCCAGACACAGCACTACAAATCTGATCGTTGTTCTGCATTGTTCCTGTGGATGTTCCATGTCTGTCTTGTTAATTGATTATCTGTAATGCCTGAACTGTGAGTGGCAGACACGAACAAATTAGTTAGTTAACTGATAGTAGTAGTAAGGTGGATCGATACTGTAAAGATTCTGGTTATTAACTGGTAATGGCAATAAAGTGGATCGATACTGTAAAGGTTCTGGTTAGTTAACCAGTAATGGCAGTAAGGTGGATCGATACTGTAAAAGTGTTCTAGTTAGTTAACCGGTAATGGCAGTAAGGTGGATTGATACTGTAAAGGTTTTCGTGAGCCTGGACCACTCAGGCTGAATACTGAAGCTGTCAGCTGACGCAGAATCGTGGCCTGTTGTCTACAGGACAGTGGGTGTCTGCGAGCAGCAGTGGATCTGACCGGGCGACTTTTGACCCTTGGAGGTCAAGGGGAGGAGAACGAAGGTCGGCCAACCCAGCATTCTCCAGAAATGCTGCAGGTTAGCAAGAAATACATTGATCACATGCATAGACATAAGTGGTAGTCTTTGTAATGTTTGAAATACACTGATCACATGCACAGACGTGAGTAGTAATCTTTGTAATGTTTTGGTTTTCTTAATCTTTAGTCATAGAACAAATAAGGAGTCTATGTGATGAACGTTTCTTTTTATCACACACAGGGTTATCTGACTCTGGAAAAAGTTGAAGCTGGAAAGTTGCTGTACACACTTGTACAACACGCATGCATGCATGAACATACACACTCGCCCACAGACAAACACACACACACACACACACACACACACACACACACACACATATGCATGCACGCATACACATGCACACATGCACAGTTGCATACACACATGTACGTATTCACTTGTATACAGAGAGAGACACACACATACACACATACAAGCGCGCACATGCACATACACACATACCTTTGGACTTGAAAAATATTGAAAATATGAATTATAAGTTTTTATTTTGCCCCTTGAGCAATAAATTTGCCAGCTTGCTCTGAGGAGATCGACCAATGAGGAAAACTCCAAGATAAGAACAGTCCAGGTCTTAAATGTATAGAACTCAAGTGTGTACAGAACATAATACGTTTAGTTATCAGGCAGTATTTTGAAGATTATTGCCCCTGAAGTGCAGCAGTACTTGTCAGTAATTCTCAGAACCGATTAGACTTGTTTTGTCATTGCTTGAAACTTCTTGATACTTTCCTGAACATGCATCAAGAGTTTGCAATGAATTTAGAATTTTTCTAGGATTTAATTTCTTAAGAAAACTAGAGATGTGTTACAAATTCAGGTTGTTTTTCTTTCTTTGTTTTAATAAATTGGCATGGCAGAAGAGTTTGAGATGAGAGAAAAAGAGGGAAAATAAGAAAGAAATGTTTGCGTGATTGTCATAGGCCCACTATTTTCATCATGATAATTGTCGCTCTGTGACAGGTTTAGTTAACGCTGGTTTGTTTTTAAAGAATGTTGTCAACTGCATTCTTAGACTTGGGTGTGCTGTGTGATGTGCAGCTGTGGTTCTGTCGCTTTGCGCTGATGGTGAAGCTGCGGCTGTACGAAATGGCAGAATCTGAAATGAAGGCCTTCCAGAACCTGGACACACCAGATCTGTACTTTGAGTTCTACCCCCAACAGTTCCCAGGGCGAAGAGGTCAGATGGTGATGATGGTGGGGACAGTAGTAGCAAGAATGGTGAAAAATTCAAAGTTTGTGCCCTTTTAAAGGCTTGTTCTGTTTCATGGTGGTTGGTGGGCCGTTCTGTTTTTTAACAAGTATTTGAAAGGAAATAAATTTGGGGGCTGATTTTTTTTTTTATGGCTGTTTCATTCACTTTCATGATCACCCTGGGTGGAAATTTTGCCTGTTTTGATTTTGTATCTATTGGCAAGGGGGTATGCAGAGTAGAAACAACATCAAAAAATGTATCCAATGATTGTATCTTGCTGATTGTTATTTGATAAATATGTATAGAAAAGAAACAAGAAAACCTGGTATTCGTTGTCTGACGATAATGATCACAATCCACATGTGAGCATGTAAGGTTGTATGGTGTTTCCTGTGTGTGGACTACTGCATATATGCAGGAAGATCAATGTTTTGACCTCCGTTAACACAAACACAATGTAAGATTTTAAATGTGATTATGAACAGCACAACTGGTTGCGATTTTATTTTATTTTATTTTTTTGCTGTCCCAACCTCTGCGCCACCTCAGAGGCAGTGCACACACGCCGCTCATTCCGACACCCCGTCCACAGCCACAGCCCGGTCGGGCCCGCCGCAGCCCCGGCACTGACAATCCACAGGGAGCAGTCAGTGTCAAGTCGTCAAGAGGCAACCCACCGGAGAAGACACTGCACTGCTGCCAAGTCACTTCGGTGCTGTTCAGTGGTGCCTGTTCTGATCTAACATATGCAGGACACCACCTACTAAGCCCCCTACTAACGACAATAATTGCTTAGTCGCAGATCCGGTGTGAGTTAGCTCTCCCTCCGGAGGGCGCCACCATGTCCGTCCAACGACAGCCCCCATGGACTCGCTGATACCGGTGACTTCGACAGAACCAAACCAAGGCCACAGACATGGAGAGGACATCGAAACTGAGGTCACCATGAGAGCAGGGCGTGAAGGGCCACAGAATTTGAGACATTTTTTTTTTAATGCTGATCGATGAGATTGAGGATGATTAAGATGATGCTATGGATTTCCATTTTGGTCTGAGACTACATGACAGGGCTGTACTCTACACTTCCTTTCATAATATATCCCGGCATCAACCAGGCCCGAGAGATACAGGCACCTGCAGTGTTGGTCAGGAAATTTGAGCAACACTGTCAGAAACGCATCCATTAAGTGGATGAAACTCGACTGTGTGGTCCCAGTCTTCCCAACTGAGTCCGCAGCAAACTCAGCTCTGAGTAGTAGCCAGTCGGGGCAGAAAAACCCACATGACTGATGGGATTCGAACCCACGACCTCCCAGCCGGGAGTCCGCGACGCTAACCACTTCGCCACGGCAGCTGGTCGGATGCGATTTATTTGTTCATGCTTCAAATTACATGGATAGCAGATCACAATTATGAGTGAAAAAAAAAGAAAAAGGTTATAACCTGAAAAGTATGATAGATTACAGTGTTTGGGTTGTTTCCTGTGTTGTTTAGTTTTGTTTACAGAGGAATTGTGAGATTAATGTTGTTTAGAAGAGAAAAAGTGGTCTCAATGCAAATTCATGCAGTAAGATTTTCACGTGAAACACTTGGTGCTTGCTTATTGTTTTTTATGTGCAAATATAGAGATTATCAGGCACATTTTTGTTTTGAAGCAATGAGACCATATTTTCTTTTTTGTTTGTTTGTCTGTTAAGTATTATGTATCGAATACAGTTTTTTTAAAATACATTGATGTAAATTTTGGTATGATTGCATTATCAGACTGCTTGGATTTTTCAAACAGCATGCTGCTGAGTGCGCTTTCATACTTTTCCTCATTTTATTTTTTTATGTGTTTTTGCTTTTCTGTCTTAATTTGCAGATTTAGGGTATATATACACATTATACCATTACTTTTTTGCCTAGACCTATCCATCTGCTATTTTTCTGATTTATTTGTTCATTTGTGGGCTGTGGACAAACCATCTTGCCTGCATCATAATTGTATGCTCAGTGCAGTTCGTGTTTCTACAGGGTCCATGGTGTGCTTTGCGATGCGAATGTTGCATGCAGAGTTGCCTCACCTGAACGGCCGCCATCAGGAAACGCTGGATCGTCTCTACTACATGCTGGCTGTTGTCAGAAAGGTGATCAGTGCTTGGATTGAGCGTAGTCTGCTGCAGTGCGAACCACTTTACTGCAGAACCTCTGATGGTGCTGTCCAGTAGGGGACGCATGTTCAGTGTTCTGTCTTGTGTGGTTTGGAAGGCTCACAAGTATAATGCAGTAGTTTATTCAGTGAAAGTGGGTGTGGATTTCTTTTCTTTTTTTCTTTTTCTTTTTTTTTTCCGGAATATTCTTTGTATTTTATTTTGAAGCAGTACTGGATATACAATGGACAGATGCAAACGAGAAAAAAAACACTTGTTCTTATTCATTGCTTTATACATAAAAAAATGTACACACCTTTATACAGGTGGAAAGTGGGGGAGTTGGGGGGACAGAGGAAGGAAATGGAAGCAACAAGATATCATTCTGAAGGTAATGTCAAAAATAAAAAGGTACCATTGTCTGTGTTGTGTTCACAAATGTTCATCATGATACACTTGGTTATCTTGACTACCTTTTGACAAGGCTTTAGATCGACATAATACAGAACATACACTTTTCTGCAAACTCGTTAACTCGGGAATTCAATCAAGGTTAACCAGCTGACTCCCTGTACTGGTGAAGAGTACTCTCAGCCGGATAGCAATTTTTTTTTTACTCGGTTTTTATTCATTTTTATCACAAAATTAAGGGATGAGGGACTGGAAATCCTTCAGTCCACAGCAGACCAAACAATATCAGTCTGAGCCACATCTCCCAAGTTTATGCACAGCGTCCATGATGAAAGAGGATGCCAAAATAAAGGAATCCTCATTTGCCAGTGTTGGTTGAGGGGTCTGGGTGAAGGGGGAGTGGGTATGAGGGAAGGGGGGTGAGGAGACTAGCACAGAATGGAAGTCGATCTCAATGAACTTGGAAGAGATGCTTCCTACGTTAGTTTTCTTTTCAGCTTGGATTTCCTGCTTTTGAATCAGGCCAGTCCCTCATGATTTCCGTTGACGCTGAAAATCAATTGTTCAACTTGGTTAACTCACTAGTTAGCAGATGCCAGTCAGGTTGGTAGTGCTGGCAGGCAGGTTTACTTCCATTGAACTTTTGATTTTTTTTTTGTCAACTATTATTTACCAAGCATTTGCCTTATTTTAGTGTGGTGAAGGAAATGTTGTAGACAGTTAATAGAAAAGAAAACGAAAAAGTGCTCCAAGGAAGATTTGAGATGGAGGATAATGTGAAAAAGGAGAATACATGAACAGACATACTGACCTGGACCTCTGCTTCTTTGGAGTAAGATGGGGATGGAGGTGTCAGTCTTAGTTCTCTTGGTGTCAAGAAACAGAAACATTGAGGATGCAGGTAACCGTTCTTCTTGTTTGTGGTTGTGGTGACAGTTTGTGACAGACTTTCCTTTCTCTAGGCATTAACTGAACTGCACACTGTAGTACAAGACTGGCATTGCTCTTATCTTGGACAGTTCCTTGTATGATAGTGATTGAAAGTGAATTGCCTCTGTAGTTGACTGTTTTCTGATCTGATCAACAAATTTGTATGTTTTGTCACAGGTGATTACAAATCTGGAGAGCGATTTGTGTGAAGATGGCAGCGCTGGACATCTTTCTCCTGACAACAGAAAATGTAAGGCAGCATTCCAGAATGTGTATGTGGACCAGAAATGTAGGGCAGCATTTCAGACATTCAAATACAGAACAACCTTGTGAACCTGAACTCATGTTCACAAGCATGCTGAGGCACTGAGCATGCGCTTCAAGATAGAAACACACCATACACACAGACAGACACCACACACACACACACACACACAACACACACACACACACACACAGAAAAAACAAGAGCATAATCTTGTAACCATTCAGCACACTAGCTTCAGCGGGGTAAACTGTGCTGTGATGTTTGTTGACTTTGTGTCACAATTCTTTGTTCCAGGAACAGGGGGGCCGGAATAGCTCAGGGGGCCGGAATAGCTCAGTTGGTAGAGCGCCGGACTCGTAATCCAAGGGTTGCGGGTTTGAATCTCTGCCGCCAGGCCGTTTCGGTAAAGGGGGATTTTTCCCTCGGAGTTAACATTAGTTCTGACTCCATTCCCCATACAGTCCTTCGAATGAGACTATAAACTGAGGTTCCGTGTGTGAACGCACGCATAACATCTTGCACACACGTAAAATCCCATCACCGACTTTCGGAAGAGAAGGCCAGTTTGGCCGTTGGTATGGATGACATGTTACACAAAGCATGCACCCTGCGTGAGAAATGGAAAGAATGAAGGAAGTAAGGAAACTGAGTGAACGATGTTGAACGATATTGACTGGATGACACGGGAAACGACTGAATGAAGCGCCAGCTGGCAGCTCTTCAGTCGGCACTACCCAGGTAGGCAGCCCGTTGTGTAAACGAGTGTGGATTGTAAAGCGCTTAGAGCTTGGTCTCTAGCCGGGAATAGGCGCTATATAAGTATTCATTATTATTATTATTAATGATGTGGCTACTATTCTCTTGTGATCTAGTGATAGGTAGTGAAAGAGTTAATGCTCTGCAAACTAGACACTAGCTTTGGTGTTCATTCTGCGGGGCCTGTGGGGCAGTGTGGTCTTTTTTAAAGTAATTTTTGGGGTGGTACCCTTCTGTCCATCAGTTTTGCATACTCTTGGGGGGGAAATCCAATGGGATTGGCCTGCCCCCCTTCCCCACCAGCACAGCATAGTTTCATATGTTTGAGGATGTCAATAGTCTACCAAATACAAGTTGTAGACAAACCCAACAGCATAGCTTCGTATGTTTGAGGATGTCAATAGTCTACCAAATACAAGTTGTAGACAAACCCACACAGCATAGCTTCGTATGTTTGAGGATGTCAATAGTCTACCAAATACAAGTTGTAGACAAACCCACACAGCATAGCTTCGTATGTTTGAGGATGTCAATGGTCTGGCAAATACAAGTTGTAGACAAGTATGTATATGAATATATAATGTTGTTTGAGATATGTGTATATATATACATAATGTATATAAACAGACAATATGTATAATTGTTAGTTTTCCCAGTGGGAATTCCCCATGGGTTCTCTTCCAGGACGAACAGCTCCCCAACCTTAATGGAAGACCTGTGCTAGTAATGCCCTGTTTTCTGTTACTCTGTTTTTTTTTTTTCTTTTCTTTCTTTAAAGTTGTCGACTCTTTTTGTCTTCTTGGACCTTTTTCTGCCCTTTGTATAGTATCTCTTATCATCATTAAAATTTTTATTATCTAATTGCAATTTATGACTGCCAACCTTTTTCGTTTCTAATCTGGCAGTTAGATAGCGAAAATTGTGCACAATGTCCAGATTGTACGGAAGCTGCTCATTTTGCAGTGTGTGTTTGCCAGTAGTTTGAAAGCCTTGGACGGTCTGTGTGTGGCTGTAATGATTAAAACTTGTTTGTAAACTTATTTGCTATTTCCATGTCAGGATTTTTGTACATGGTGACATTCCTGAAAAGACCATGTGTGGTCATGTGGTTGGACTATAGTTACACTTCTGCTGAAATCTCAGTGTGTGATTACCCTGGATAGCCTTTGCCCAAGCTGACTCTCCTGCTGTGTGTGTGTGTGTGTGTGTGTGTGTGTGTGTGTGTGTGTGTGTGTGTGTGCAGTGTCCAGTGTGATTACCCTGGATAGCCTTTGCCCAAGCTGACCCTCCTGCTGTGGTGTGTGTGTGTGTGTGTGTGTGTGTGTGTGTGTGTGTGTGTGTGTGTGCAGTGTCCAATGTGATTACCCTGGATAGCCTTTGCCCAAGCTGACCCTCCTGCTGTGTGTGTGTTGTGTGTGTGTGTGTGTGTGTGTTTTTTGCAGTGTCCAATGTGATTACCCTGGATAGCCTTTGCCCAAGCTGACCCTCCTGCTGTCTGTGTGTGTGTGTGTGTGTGTGCAGTGTCCAGTGTGATTACCCTGGATAGCCTTTGCCCAAGCTGACCCTCCTGCTGTCTGTGTGTGTGTGTGTGTGCAGTGTCCAAGGATCTGTGGTTGGAGCGGGAGCGGCAGGTTCTGTACAATATTGCTTGCACCCTTCTCTCTGTGAGGGTAAGTTGGTGGGTTTGATGAGACACTGTGTAGGGACACTTTGTGGCTGATGTGACGTGTGTGTGTGTGTGTGTGTGTGTGTGTAGTATATATGTGCGTGTGTGCGCGGGTGCATGTGTGTGTGTGCGCGCATGTGTGTATGTGTGTGTGGTGAGTGTGCGTGTGGTGAGTGTGTGTGTTGTGGTGATGTGGTGTGTGTGTGGTGTGTGTGTGTGGTGAGTGTGTGTGTGTGTGTGTGTGCGTGTGTGTGTGTGATTTCATTTGTATAGAGTGCAGCCAAAACTAAAATAGAGAACTATTGCTGTTAAAGCCCATATCCCAACTCCACTGCCTCATTCACACACACAGACCCACACCCCACACCCATTCTTCCCAAATTCACACTCTTCTTTTCCTCTTCTGCATTCCCAGTCTCACATTCAGTTGGAGCACAAAAGTCCAGAGCTGTTTTGAAGTTAGGGTAAAAGAAAACGTTTTTTTTTTTCCATCAGATGTTTGAAAGATTAGTTTAGATGCCTTTTGATCTGTTATGCTGTTTATGTAGCATTGTTTGAATTCTGTTCTTTTTGTGCTCGTTTCTGTCACCTTTTTCCCATCCTTCCTACATATAGACACCCTCACTCGACTATGTCCAGGTTGGCACATTCCCCCTCCAGTCATACATCTTGGGGGCTTAAGTGGAAATGCTGTCTGTTTTGTAAATGATGTGCTGATAAGAGCCATATATTTGCACAGATTCAAGGTTACTGTGGTGGTATTCAGTTGTGCCTCGTCTGATAAAACCTATGGGAAACTAGATACACTATGTCCAAAGTTTAGGACTAATAGGAGAATAATTTGCTGGTCAGACTTGGGAAAAGGGGGCTGGGGGGTGGCTTCCAAACTGATCAGGGCAATTCAGATTCTAGACTTTTATGAGTTTGAAGGAAAAGGAAGGTATTCTTCTTCTGAAGTGTGTGTGAGAAGAAACATTCCACATGTTCATTGTTTTCTTCTCTGCTCGTTTTATTCATTCTGTTGAGCCGTATAACGATGCGTTGGCATTGGTTCCAGGACTACCAGGCTGCCCTTGCAGTGTACAACACGCTGCTAGACAAGGATGTCGCCAAGAGGGCCCAGCTTCTTACCGGGATCAGCCGCATTCACTTACAGGTAAACCTGCAGTCAGAACATTCATCTTATTGAATAGGACACACACACACACACACACACACACACACACACACACACACACACACACACACACACACACACATACACACACACACACACACACATATATATAGGTTAGCATTAACTGGAAAGACACAGTCCCTTGATTACTGATTATTACCATAAGATGTCAGCTGTTTCTTAACATCTAATTGAGACATTTGTGTTGATATTAATATCATTCATTTACATGCTAAGGAATATAAACAACAATTTCAAATGTATACAGTAAAAATGTTCAAAGATTTGTTACAACCTTCATTTTTGCCATGGGTCCTTTTTTTTTTTTTTTTTGAATTGTGGAGGTCAACCCTTGAACTGAATATGTAATGTTTTTCTTTGCTTGATCAGTTAGCTTGATGTCAAGAAAACATGATTAGGAGAAGGGGGACAGAAGGGAGATGCAAATGTACTTTGTTGTGCCAGATTTAAATTATGAAGATAGATCATCTGGAGACAGATTATGAGGATTTATCATCTGGAGACTGTCAGAAAATTGTATGGGGTACAGTGGAATAACAAATATGATTTTTGTTTGTTTTTCTACGCTCAGATGGGGAATGTCTCCAAAGCCAATGAAATCCACACAGAGGTGGAAAAGCTGTTATCTAAGGGGGACAATTTGTCAGCATGCTGCAATGCCATGAACAAGTGAGTGAATGATGTTCCTGCAATGAGATCTTAACGATGTATATAAGTTAACAGCATTCAGAGGCAAAGTTTTTTAAAGTCAATATATGACTGTAGCATACATGCCTTTGATTTTCAGACTGAGAACAGTAAGACTGAAAATTAAATACATGTCAGTCCAAAAGAAGTGAACTTTTCGTTGGTGGTTATCGTGACAACCCATGGCCAGGGCTTCTGAATATGCGAAAGGACAGGCTGAAAATGAGTGGAGTTGTGAAAATGAACACTGCATGCACGTGTGCAGTCCATGTATACACCTGTGATTTTAAAAGCCACTGACTTGAGGAGAGACCTTTTTGTATTAGTTTGTACACATGTTTGGCAAAAATGCAATGAATATGGTGATCAAAAAAGAAAAAAACAAAGAAGTGCGAACAACTATATCTACATCAAAGTTCTTGAGTGGTAATTGCACTTGCGGAGTGTAACCATGGTAATGACCAAAGAGTGAAAACTCTTGTTAGCTTCTTCATGCAAAACTATGGCAGGCTGTGTTTGCTTCGTTGACAACATGCCCTGAAACATCAGACAGACCAGAGAGAGACCATGAGTTTGTGCCACAGTAGGCTGATGAAGTAATCTGTGTTGAAAAACCGTATTAATCATAGTTTATACAAAGATCGGGTAGTCAGTGCCCCTAAGCCCCCATCTCCCGGCTTTTACAGTGATTTGTTGTTTTGTGTACACTCTGTTTAGAAAATATGCTCATTTTTGTGTAAGTGACACCAATAGCAGTTTTAGGGTAAACAGGTATGCTAAAGGAGCACACAACATGAGAGATCATGTGCAGACATCTCCAGTGAACATGTCGGCCCTATGATGTGCTGAAGGGAATGGTCTGACTAGTCGCCATTGCCACTGACAAGTGTTAAAATGTTCAGCGCTTGATGGCATGAAACACTGCTGTGTTAAAAAAAAAAAAAAAATACAGGCTGGACTAAAAATAAGGAATTTTACCGCTAAAGTCATCTATGATATACTTAACACTAAACATTCCAAACAAAAGTGGCTTTCAAGTATACACATAGGTGATAGCTTCCACGAGTGTGCCACTAAGCACAGTCCAAAGTGGCATTCAGATATATACACAAACCATAACATCCCAGATGGGTTGATTACTCACATGAATGTAATAAGCAGTAGTTGGGATTCACACAGTGGTTGATCTGTCAATACTTATGTCGACAGGGGCCTATCGGCTATGTGTGTCAACAATTTTTCGGAGGCCTACAACCACTTCAAGACAGCTGTACAGCTGGAACCTGACAATACTTGTGTGAGTAGCTTTTGTGTATTTCTTGACTTGTGTTTTTATTTCCTGGGTAATTCTTGTGAGGTGCGTTCATTTTGAAGACCATGCCCTTCACTGAAAAAAAGTTGAATGAAACTGAAGAGGTTTTGATTTTACAACGCTTATATTTTCTTTTTCTTAAGACTGCAAGTGTGCTGACTAAATTGAGAATGATTGTTGCAGCTTATTTCTCCTTTGTTTTTTTTTCTTTTTCACTTTTTTACCCCTTCTTTTTGGCTGAACTGGCTCATAGTGACTGTTCTCAGAAGCCTGCTTGTAAATGCACTAGCCACCACGGGATAGTATCACAGTTATCTTCCCTAGCTGTGCTTACTACATGTGGCTGGTCATACTTCAACAGAAACAAACAAAAAATTATGTTATTTTCCAGTGAATGTTTTGAGAGATGCACTAGATGGGGTGTTAATGTGTGGGAGAGGTCTTATTATTGTAATGAGGAACGAGCAGGTGAAGAACAGGTCTTGCCAATCAGGAAAGTCTGAACTGGGCATGTCCGGCATTTCCTGCATTGTTTTGGTATCGGTCAAATGTACTTCTGTGCCACCTTCCTGATGTCGATAAACTGTATGCCAGGTAGATGTAGTTTAGATCCATATGCATAGTAGATTTGTATTTGTTTGCGTGTATGAGTGGTGTGTGTGTGTGTGTGTGTGTGTGTGTGTGTGTGTGTGCATGCGTGTGTGTGTGCCTGCGTGCACTTGCGTGTGTGTGTGTGTACGTGTAACATGATTTTCGAGTTTGGTAGTATCAACTGCACATTTTTATCCTGCACCTCTGCACAAAAGATTTCCATTTTTATGAAAGGCTGTGAAATAAAAATTTTAAAAAGTGCTAAACTTGACTGTCGATTGGGAATTTCAGCTGACCATCTTTTGCAGTATCAGTGGGGAACTGCATGTACAGCTGACATGAAAAAAACCAAAGCAAGAGGAAGAAAGCTGCGGAATGTTGATGACATTTCATTGTTGACGTTTCAGGCGGTGAACAACATGGCGGTGTGTTCCCTGTACCTGGGCCGACTGAAGGACGCTCTCAACACGCTGGAGGCCATCGTCCACAGCGACCCGGCCCGCAATCTTCACGAGGGCATCCTCTTCAACCTGTGCACGCTCTACGAGCTGGAGTCGTCCAGAGCCTTGCACAAAAAGCAGGCTGTCCTTGACCTTGTCAGCAAGCACAAGGGCGACGGATTCCCGATCGCCTGTCTGAAGATGGCGTGATGGAAAGAGGCCTTTGTGTTTCGGTTTTAGGTCAGCGAGGACGGCGGGGGTTCCACGTGATTTGAACATCATGTTTTGCTATGTGATATTGGTACAGTTGTTGGTTTACTTGTTGTTGGGGAAAAAGTGCTGCAGACAGCAGATGATGACTTCTGATGAATGCCTTGCAGGGGCTGCTTTGCAGCGTGAGGACGTTGATAATGACTTGCTAAAAATCTTTAACTGAATTATTCTGTAGGTGTGGAAATGTGTCCCCTTCTCTCAAGCAACATTCTTATGTCTCTGCTGGGCTTTATTTAAGGGTTTTTTTGTTTGTTTGTTTGTTATACATTTCACACATCAAATGGAATATCGTCTGTCAGCTATATGAGGTTGTATTTTTTCTTGGCAAATGAGGTGTCATCAACTTTTCAGTGCCAGATGTATGCTCTGTTGAGTTAAGATATGGAAAATCCATCTATCAACTGGTGTGGGTGGATATGGCTTTCTGAGCAATGCTATGTAAGTATATGTATGCAGAGTAAACCTGGTAGGTGCCTTTTTCTCTTTAGCTAGGAATTGTTTTACAAGAGTAATTTGCTTTCGATTTTATCAAATATGATTGATTATTAGTGGTATCACGGTAGCTTTCTTTAGCAGTACGATGTTGATGAAAGTGGTATCAAAGCTGTTGATGGTAGCTGCAATGCTATATGATAATGATTGTCGTATTGTTGTTGTTGTTTGTATGAAATGTAGTGAAAGTCCTGTCAGATGATGTATTAGACTGTTTGTAGGGATGGTTGCAATAGCAGTCCAGAAGACTGCATCAGATTTTTTTGTTATTTTGTTTATATAAAGACTGATGATGAGACTGTGAGTTCAGAGGAAATAACCGGTGAAAATGTGGTGTGTGTGTGTGTTGTGTGTGTGTGTGTGTGTGTGTGTGCTCTGAATGTTTGTGTATGTGTGCTTCTCTGGATTTCAATTCAGTTTTGATTATAGACAGCAGACATTGGTAGTTTTGTGCATTTGGGATAGTAGTTACGAGCATAGTTGTCACGTTGATTACTGCTGTACTGGATGATCATGGCTAGGTTACAACATTTATGTGAATGTTGTCAGTGTCACAAACTGACTTTCTGATTGCATGTAAGTGTTAATGAATATGGTGACCAGTCAGACAGATATTGTCAGAAAGAGACACAAAACATGTTCACCGAACAAACTGCAGTAATTTTACTTTGGCAATAACAATTCTTGACAAATAAGAAATGAATAGATGTATTGAGCTACCAATCCCTCTGAGGAAAGACACAAAGCATTGAATGGGGCACCAGAGTTTTGGCTTGGCTGTAGTCCCAGAGATTAAAAGTGCCCAGAGGGTGCTTTATGGAAATCGTTCCAACAAAATTCTTCCATATGCGATTTGCTGGCAAACAACACTATCAACTTCCATGGGCAGGAATAAGCTTAGGGAGAGAAAAGAAAGGTGGGGTTTTTTTGTTTTTGTTTTTAATTTATATATATATGTTTGAAAATAAATTGATCCAGTGTGTCTCACAAGAGATAGAGTACACACAAGAATAGGGTAGTGTTCAAATCCCAAAGCCTACCATGCAGAAAAGTACAAAAACACTTCTGGCTATGTGGCCCATCACACCACACACAGAGCTAGACTTCCATTTGCTCCCCTCCTCCTCCTCACAGAGAAACTGATTCTTCACCAAAGACCACGTCTTGAACAGGCAGAAACTGACAAAACATGAATAGCAAATTATATTCCAGGTGCTGTAGCTGCCTATCCAAGACCCTGTCACGAAAGAGGACACGTTAGCCCATAAAACACAAGTAAAGAAAAGTTGCAAGAAACATTTGAGCGTATTTTTATCCATATTTACACAATTCACAAGGCGTGTTAAAAATAAAAATAAAGTTTGTCCAGACTCCCAGGGGAGTAGAATTTAAACCGGCTGTTTCACACCCTGTACCCAGGGGGCCAGTTGTTATGACTCTCATACCTCTTGCAGCTTCCAGACTCCTCCTACAGTGACATGAGAACTGGCTGGGGAGTACTAAAGGGATGACAGTTCTGCGAATGTCATCACAATACTTCTCAGTCAAGTACTGTTTAACTCTAAGTGGATAAGCCAGATTTACAGTTGACAGTTCTGCGAATGTCATCACTATACTTCTCAGTCAAGTACTGTTTAACTCTAGTGGATAAGCCAGATTTACAGTTGACAGTTCTGCGAATGTCATCACAATACTTCTCAGTCAAGTACTGTTTAACTCTAAGTGGATAAGCCAGATTTACAGTTGACAGTTCTGCGAATGTCGTCACAATACTTCACAGTCAAATACTGTTGTAACTCTAAGTGGATAAGCCAAATTTACAGTTGACAGTTCTGTGAATGTCATCAGAATACTTCACAGTCAAGTACTGTTTAACTCTGAGTGGATAAGCCAGATTTACAGTTGACAGTTCTGCGAATGTCATCACAATACTTCACAGTCAAGTACTGTTTAACTCTGAGTGGATAAGCCAGATTTACAGTTGACAGTTCTGCGAATGTCATCACAATACTTCACAGTCAAGTACTGTTTAACTCTGAGTGGATAAGCCAGATTTACAGTTGACAGTTCTGCGAATGTCATCACAATACTTCACAGTCAAGTACTGTTTAACTCTGAGTGGATAAGCCAGATTTACAGTTGACAGTTCTGCGAATGTCATCAGAATACTTCACAGTCAAGTACTGTTTAACTCTGAGTGGATAAGCCAGATTTACAGTTGACAGTTCTGCAAATGTCATCAGAATACTTCACAGTCAAGTACTGTTTAACTCTGAGTGGATAAGCCAAATTTACAGTTGACAGTTCTGCGAATGTCATCAGAATACTTCACAGTCAAGTACTGTTTAACTCTGAGTGGATAAGCCAGATTCATGGTTAATACAAATGGATTGACTGATCCTTATCACAGTGTGTGATTCTGCCAACCTTCAAAGAACATTTTAGCATCATAGGGTCAGGTAAAGTGTAACCTTCTATATTGAATGTAATATTAATTATTTATGTTTGCATTGTTTGTGAGTATATATAGATATATATGTGTATGGGTGGGAAGAGGGGAGGGGAGGTTTATGATCCCATTCCATGATGGCTTTGAACATATTTTGCTCATGTGAAACCTCAGTATTCCCCATTGAATTTCTTTTGGATCGAAAGTCAAGTGAGGATTCAGGATTCCAGTACCTTGATCATCTCACAGTTCACAATGTCAGCTTTGCAAGAAGTGTCCGTATTAAGTTGCACATGCTATGAATACCTCCCGCTATGTGAAATTGTCAACTGTGCAGTACACTGTGCTTATGTCACTTTTTAGGGTCCTTCTGCACATGAACAACTTCCCCAGCTTCTGTAAATAGTACACTAGCTTCTGTAAATACTACGCTAGCTTCTGTAAATACTATGCTAGCTTCTCTAATTACCACTCCAACTTCCTTCATGTTAGAGCCTTTAAGCAAGCATCGCAAGTAGCAGAAGTCTTGAAATCTTTATCCCTGGATGCTTGAAACTGAAACACCAGCGAGTCATGGGCTACGGGAGGTGATGTTTTTTTCTTACTGAAAGGTCCTTGGGTTATGGACTGTGGAAGGTAATTTTTTTCCCCCTTCATTTTTAGAATATATGCGGTCTGTACTGGGATAATATTTGCAGATTTGTAGCGCTGTCTCTCTACGTAGTGGGAAGAAAAAGCTTTGACACAATGCAGGAATAGTCTTGTATGAAGTTTTTTTTTCTTTTTGTTCTTCCCACCTCTCCTCCCCTCGCCTTTACACCCTCTCACCCCTAGCCTGTGACTTGCACCTTCACTGGGTGGATTTCTTGCCATTGTGACATCCTGCACCATACTTAGCTTTAGGAAGCTTTGACCAGTCTATAGAATTAAGCTGTTTTTGTTGCCCTCATACCTTTTAAGCACCCAGTACATACCATGTCATGTTGACGTACTCCTGGGATTTTAAGTCAAGGCTTGAAAAAGAACAGTTTCTTTCATGATTTGTTTCGGTTGCTAACTGAAGTGATGATTTGGATGTTCATCATGTGACCTGAATTGCAAATTGGTGCATTTCTTGACTAATTGGAGATGTTTGAATTACCAGATTTGGATCTCATCTGCCTTAGCTCATATGCAATGCTGGTCCACACTTGCCATTGGATTTACTCAGAGAATAGAGATCGCCAGTTTTGTCATGGAATAGTTTTCCGTTTTGAACATATCACATGGAAACTTTCTTCTCTGTTAATTCTAAAGCTTAGAAAATCAACGGTAAGATCAGACTCAATTTTCTTTTATCAGAGTTATGTCTGCTGTAATTTTTTTTTCTCCTTATCATCTTGGACAATATTTCGACCAAAGCGGATTTTTTTAATGTAAAAATATTTCCAGGTATTTTTATATTTACTCAAAAGAAAAGCTTTTTTTTTTTTTCTTTCTTGGTGCGTTTGTTTAAATTCTTTTTTTTTTCTTTTTTTTTTTTACTGCAGATCTTAATATTGTGAGTTTGCTGATAGCTTGGCTGCAAATGTGATTTTAAATATGAAATGATAGAAAACAAAAAGATAGATTACTCTTCTGATAATAAGTTGCATTGTAATGTCAGCGAAAGTCTTCAGTTTTCATGAAAACATGTTCACCATAACTAATATTTCTCTCCAAGATGATAAAAATGTGATGAAAAAAAATGGTAGTGAATGAAAACGATAAGTAATAGCAAACAAGGAAAGTTGTGTGGTGATATTTCCAAAATCTCTGCCATAAATAACATGAAACTTCACTTAGTTGTTGGTTGTAACATGCATTTGCATACGAGATCTTGAACAACTTTTGCAGTGACTACTAACAGGGGCCTACTGAATGTACAGTTTTGTTTCCTGTATTGGAGTTTGCCTTCAGTCTGCCTTGTGTTATTTGTGTGACATTATTTAGGCAGCATTTAGCTTCACTTTCATTGGGCTTTTAGCTCTCTGTTGATGGTGGTGCTTGTGGAAAAGTTCCCCCAGATGTGAGAGAATCGTGGGAGGTCTCCACCCTTCAGCTTACTTGGTCAGGGTTTTGTGAATAACCAGTTACTGTCATGTAGTTGTCAGCCAGTACAGTCTGGGATATACTGGTATAGGAAAATCGGGATTTGAGGCCCATACGACTACATAGATGTATTTTCACCAGGAAAGTAAGTGTGCACAGTGAAAAAAAATATCTGATTGCAATTTTCACAAACCGTACTTTGGAATTTTGAGTTGATGGTTTGGCTCACAAGAGGACAACACCTCACAGACTTGACCTACTGACCTCTGATGAAAGGTCACTCTGGGGTCATTGAGCCATGAGAGGTGTTTACGTTGAATCGTGCATGTGTAGTGTGGGGCTTTTTGTGTTTTCTTCTGCCGTACTTGAGGGGGAACACATGGATTCAAAGGTCTTACATTTATTAGATGTGTAGGAACTAGTGGTTGTATGTAAAGAAATTCATGGTGGGCTGTAAGGATAAGGAACCCAGAACTCCGAAGTGGTCGACACAAATGTTGTGGTGCTTGGATGTAAGTGCCGTGCTGATATCATGTCAGAACAGGCTCTGCTGAACTCCTCGCAGTCTAGTGTCCTTCTTCAGAGCAGAGACTGCAGCAGAGAGAGTCTGGGTGTAGCTCGATGTGAGGGAGCTGGAGTGAGGGGTGTAGGGGTAGTGCCGCTGAGATGGGTTGGAAAATGAGGCAGCGCCACCCTTCCTTCCCTCCAGAACAGGTGTGAAATAGCTTAATGTGTGAAAAACATATACAGGTAAGTACTGCTTTCTGAACTGGCTGGCTACAGGTATTTAGGGGTGTGTGAAAGAATGGCTAATTATTCTGGGCAAAAAATCATGTTTGTTGTAATATCTGTCATTTTGTTTGTGGTATTGTATTTTTTACTCTGTAGGTTTTTTTTTTATTTTTTTTTATCTTGCGTAAGTTTATGTATGTCTGTGTTGTGATTTTGTACTCTTGGCAGGTCATGTCTAACGCTCTAAAAGACTCTCTGCTTTGAGTTCAATCTGCCTCTTAAAGAAATCAACATTCCTCTGCATGTATTGTGCACTCAAACATGTTTTGTGTCATGTTAAGAATAAAAGCAGAAATACAGTTTCTGTCAGTTCTCTCTCTGGTACCTGTGTTTGGCTGTGGGTGATGTCAAAATGAAGCAGATTATTCTGCATTTCATCCTCATCATCAGACTCTTGACCACAGGGTTGTTGGGGCACCCTTTGAACTGATAATCCTCTTCCGTACCGCCCTCTCAGACTTGCAGCAAGTCGGCCTGTCTGTTCCTGGATGTTGTCCTCCCACCGCTTTCTCTGTCTGCCCCTTTTTCCTGTTTCCTGGAGCAGTACCCGACAAGATAGTGTTTGGAAGCCCAGATGATCAAGAGATGTGACCGTACAATTTCAGTTTTCGTTTTTTGACTGTTGTTAGCCAGATCTTTAAAGGGGCCAGTGGCTGCTTTTATTCTTTTGCGCATTTATTAATTGGTGACATGATGTCTTTAGGAGGTGCAGAGGATTTTGAGGTAGCGTCTCATTTCAGATGTCTTCTGTGCAGATCGGCTCTCAGGGCTCACATTTCACAAGCATGGGGAAAGATTGATATCAGCAGTGTGCGCTGTCATTCTCACTTTGGAGCTGAGGGAAATCTTCTTGTTCCAGACTGTCTTGAGTTTTGAGAGTGTAGTTGATGCTTGGACCTTTGCAGTGTGAACTGGTTTGGGGGCTTCCTCAGCCACAGCTGATACCAGGGATTGGAAGCTGCTTACTAAGTTTTTGACAACTTTTAGTGGTACCTCTTTTGATGCCTGGTTTCTCAACAGTTTGGTCTTTTCTGCACTGTTTCCAGGCTGCTAGCTGCAGATGTTTTGTCCTGGCATGTTTCTGGTTGGGCAAGTTTTTCTTCCTGTCCAGCCAAGCCATCGATGTCACGGCATAGAGTAAGTTAGTGATGGCCCTGCCTCCAGTGCTGTCTGTTCCAAGATGGTCCTCTGGTACATGAGTCATAAATCTTTCCATAAAGATGTTCAGAAAGGATGGGGGAGAGAAGACAGCTCTGTCTGAGCCAACAGCTGTGTGGAACCATTCGCCTAGGTTGCCATCGTAGAGGATCTCGCTCTCATAAAATTGCTCTATGATCCTGACAAGGTTTTTGCTGATACCGTACTTCTTCCTGGTCGCGCACAAGACTGCATGCCAGCCCTGTCAACTGATTTCTGAAGGTCGGTGAAAACAGTATAGATTTTACTGGTGGTGAATGTGATTCTCACAAAGGATTCGCAGGTTGAAGACTTTTTCGGCAGTGCTTCTTCCAGCTCGGACACTTTTCTTCAGCAAGAATCTTTTCTGCTTGCAGAGTCAATCTGTTTTGAGCAGAATCTTCAGCGTTACTTCACTGGCGTGGCTGATGAGGCTTATCACGCAGTAGTTCTGACGTAGATGGATGTTGCCTTTCTTGGGGAGTGTGATGATCAAGGATTGGGTTCTTGGTGCCAGGTCATTCTCCTTTCTACCAAACCTGTTACATATGGCATTCAGGACCTTGATTGCGTCTTTTCCCCCACCCTATCAACTCTGCAGATGAATTGTCAGTTTCACCTGTCACAGAGAGAGAGAGAGAGAGAGAAGGGAGGGGGAGGGGGCGGTGACCAGAGACAACCGATGCCTAAGATGACGTGACTTTCTGGAACGGTTTCACTGCTGCCGCGACGTCCACTGTAAGCATTGAATGGTCAGGTCACTGATTGACTGAGGACGACGCAGCACAGCTTGATTCTCCGTTGTTCTTGCGACGTCCACTGTAAGCATTGAATGGTCAGGTCACTGATTGACTGAGGACGACGCAGCACAGCTTGATTCTCCGTTGTTCCTGCGACGTCCACTGTAAGCATTGAATGGTCATCCCCCACCCCCCCCATGGTCCACTGATTGACTGAGGACGACGCAGCACAGCTTGATTCTCCGTTGTTCTTAAAGTTATCTAGTTCCGTGCAGTACTTAGTCCCGTGCTGAAGGATAGTATTGATCTGCAAGGTAAGTTTTGACTGGTTCTCGTGAACTATGATTGTTTCCCTGTGTGGTAAGTTCTGTTGGTATTGTTTTTGTTCACGGCGTCTCATCAGTCCAGTCTTAATTGGGTGTCTTCATGCTCTTTTTTTTCTTTTCTTTTTTTTTTTCTTTTTTTCTTTTTTTTTTTTTTGGGTACACGGCTTGAGGCTGTGGGTGAAAAAATTCGCTCATGTCTTATTTCTGTATTGGTGCCCGATCCTCTTTCTGCCGAACTCCCCTACATCGCTTCTCTCTCTCTCTCTCTCTCTCTCTCTCTCTCTCTCTCTCATCCAGTATTTGTCATACCCTTTCCTACGTTGACACCTGTGTATCTCTCTGAGTACTGCTTCCTGCCTGTCTCCTCATCCCTATGACGCCACCTGTTTTGTCTTTCAGGTTCCATAGTCGTTAAACGGCAAAGTAATGAGTGATGTTTCTCAGACCAACACACACACACACACGCACACGCATGCACGCACGCACGCACACACGCACGCACGCACGCGCGAGCGCGCGCGCGCGCCACACACACACACACACACACACACACACAGTGAATTCGGAGAACGAGAAAGGCACTGACATACAACCAGACAGCTGTTTCGCGCAACATGAAGGTAAGGAAAATTGTGATGCAGTGTTATGGCAAAGGCGTATTAGAAACTCAGATCTAATGTGATCTGCACACGATTTATAGGCCTAACACATTAGAATGCGTGGATCTGTGAAACCCACAAGATGAAAGTGAGACGTTTCATCGTTTCTCTTCTTTAAAAAGTGTCGATCTGTGAAATCTGCAAGGCATGGATGGCTGATGCTATACACAAAGATTGTTTACTTAATTACTAATAAACAAAAAGAAAAGAACTTGTGCATACGTATTTATCCAGTATCGCTCGTGGCACCGCAAGTCTCAGGTCATTACGATAACATTCTTATGTCAGTGTGAGTTTTTAAAGTGAAAAACGGATAACAGGCCCGACAGCTGCGGTGATGGTTGATGTTCATCCCGCTTTAACACGCATTTCTGAGGCGTAGCTTCTCTCCTCCTAGAAAGGCCAACAAACGACCGAAATGTGACGACACCTTTGCTGGTACTGAAAGGCAATGTTTTGATCTTCTATCACAGAACTGGGGAGGGGGGGGGGGGGGGGTAACCCAGAGCTGAGACCAATACTACAAACACCCATCGAGATCAACAACTTAGGAGACACCCCTCCCCCCCCCTCCCCCCCCCCCCCCCCCCCTTCTCTCGTTTTCCCTGTTCTTGAAACATCAAGCACATTTGTGAAAGACTAGTTTTTTTTTGTTTTGTTTTTTTGCTTGGTTGGGTTCCCCCCCCCCCCCCCCCCCCCCCCCCCCCGAGTTATTATTAATGACATGGAGTCCCCAGCCTAAAGTTTGGTTGAAAGCTGCCGTGACTTCGCTTCAAAGCAAACACGAGATACTTTCATCCTACCGACGTTACTATTTGTGCGGAGCTTACAGTTTTGTGTGTGGTTTAGATTGAAAAATTCCGCGGTGTCAGGATCACCTTGTTCAATCAATAAGTAGAGATCAATAAGGAGAGATCACAGAGCCTCACAAATCAGGAACAACGCACAGAGTCCACAGCTCACCAAGCCCCACAGCTCTGTGTCTGATAACCGCTCTGTCCATAGGTGTTTGACTCAACACACACGTAGCTGGGGTGGCAGGAACACTAGGGACGAGCAACAAACTGCGGCATGCCCTATGAACCACCACGTAGAAAGTGGTGATTCCACCTTCGCCCGTTAGTCCGTTGGCAAGATTACGCAAAACTTACCGTGTCCATATGAAACAACCCTAGTGGAAAGATGGAGTATTATTCAGTGATGGTTGGGGTTAGATAAATGCCCTGTTAGCCGGAGACGTGTGTCTTTTCCACTTGATTATGCCTTGCTGGCCCCGTATTTTTATGGGATCATTATCTTCCCCAACAAACTCTATACCTTAATGATGGCTTCCATTTAGGTAAAGTTCGTGGAGGGAGAAAGTTACAGCCAACATCACATACAAACTGCTGCGCGCATCGACTTTGAATCACGCACGCGTGATATTTGCGACCAAGTCTGGGTCAGTCTTGAACTTTTCCTGTGTGAAAACTTTGCAGATCAGAGTAATTAACATTAATTGGCTGAAGCATTCTAGTTTCAGGCTGGTTGTATCTTTTCATCCTGCTCATCAAATGCTGTGTGTGTGTTTCAGGCTGGTTGTATCTTTTCATCCTGCTCATCAAATGCTGTGTGTGTGGTGTGTGTGTGTGTGTGTGTGTGTGTGTTTGAGACTGGTTGTATCTTTTCATCCTGCTCATCAAATGCTGTGTGTGTGTGTGTTTCAGGCTGGTTGTATCTTTTCATCCTGCTCATCAAATGCTGTGTGTGTGTGTGTTTCAGGCTGGTTGTATCTTTTCATCCTGCTCATCAAATGCTCTGTGTGTGTGTGTGTGTGTGTGTGTGTGTGTGTGTGTGTGTGTGTGTGTGTTTCAGGCTGGTTGTATCTTTTCATCCTGCTCATCAAATGCTCTGTGTGTGTGTGTGTGTGTGTGTGTGTGTGTGTGTGTGTGTGGTTTCAGGCTGGTTGTATCTTTTCATCCTGCTCATCAAATGCTCTGTGTGTGTGTGTGTGTGTGTGTGTGTGTGTGTGTGTGTGTGTGTGTGTTTCAGGCTGGTTGTATCTTTTCATCCTGCTCATCAAATGCTCTGTGTGTGTGTGTGTGTGTGTGTGTGTGTGTGTGTGTGTGTGTGTGTGTTTCAGGCTGGTTGTATCTTTTCATCCTGCTCATCAAATGCTGTGTGTGTGTGTGTGTGTGTGTGTGTGTGTGTGTGTGTGTGTGTGTGTGTGTGTGTTTCAGGCTGGTTGTATCTTTTCATCCTGCTCATCAAATGCTGTGTGTGTGTGCTTCAGGCTGGTTGTATCTTTTCATCCTGCTCATCAAATGCTCTGTGTGTGTGTGTGTGTGTGTGTGTGTGTGTGTGTGTGTGTGTGTGTTTCAGGCTGGTTGTATCTTTTCATCCTGCTCATCAAATGCTGTGTGTGTGTTTCAGGCTGGTTGTATCTTTTCATCCTGCTCATCAAATGCTGTGTGTGTGTTTCAGGCTGGTTGTATCTTTTCATCCTGCTCATCAAATGCTGTGTGTGTGTGTGTGTGTGTGTGTGTGTGTGTGTGTGTGTGTGTGTGTGTGTGTTTCAGGCTGGTTGTATCTTTTCATCCTGCTCATCAAATGCTCTCTGTGTGTGTGTGTGTTTGTGTGTGTGTGTGTGTGTGTTTCAGGCTGGTTGTATCTTTTCATCCTGCTCATCAAATGCTGTGCGTGTGTGTTTCAGACTGGTTGTATCTTTTCATCCTGTTCATCAAATGCTGTGTGTGTGTGTGTGTGTGTGTGTGTGTGTGTGTGTGTGTGTGTGTGTTTCAGGCTGGTTGTATCTTTTCATCCTGTTCATCAAATGCTCTGTGTGTGTGTGTGTGTGTGTGT
>CM065726.1:65371121-65373621 GCA_033310375.1 Conus canariensis
GATAAATGTTTCCAAACAAACAATCAAATGAATAAAAATGATTCAATTTCGTTGTTTTCTGTGTCAGGGATGTTTGTAAGGCTGGTGTTGATCGTTTCACCATTTACAAATATCTTATTTATCATCATCATCATCAGCAGCAGCAGCAGCAGCAGCAGCAGCAGCAGCATTGCCTTTGACTTCTCCTGTAGCCTAGGCCGTCGACGCACAGTTCGGTAGACCGCTCTGTAGTTAGCCTTGCTCTCCACTTATCCCCAGATGCACCCATCGGCATGAAGATACAGACAGTTTATGTTCTGTACATTAATATGACAACTACCCCAGTCCATCCCCGCTAACTCCCGTGACCTTCCGTCCCGCAGATCCCCAAATGAGCACCAAATCAGGTCACGACCTTGAACCGGCGCAGCACGGCAAACATCACCAGGGTGACCATGGCAAGCATCACCATGGCGACCACGGCAAGCACCATGGCGACCACCATCACCACAAGGACAGTCACGGCGCCCACAAGCACCCGGCTCTCCGAGACGCGGTGATGAAGGCCGGCAAAGGGGAAGGGGCCAGCTCCCACGGGCAAGGGGCGCACCCCCCGGCCCACGCCCGACCCCGGGCGGGGACCTTGACCCGCAGGGACACCGTGAGTAGTAGGCCCTGCATGGAACGGGCTTATTGTGTGAGTGCGTGAGTGTCAGCATGTGCCCGGATACTTGTGTTTTCAGAGGTGAGCGTGGGCGAGTAGGTGTATTGTGTACGTCTGTATGCGTCCCCCCCCCCCTCCCCGTCCCCCTCTCTCTTTCTCTACCTCTCTCTCTCTCTGTCTCTCTCTCTCTGTCTCTGTCTGTCTGTCTGTCTGTCTGTCTGTCTGTCTGTCTCTCTTGTGTACAAGTTCAAAGTAAAGTTCCGATAATCCGATGTCCAAAATTGATTCCTTGAAGGGTTTTGTTATTGTTGTTGTTGTTGATTTTTTCCATTCCATAACGGACATGAAGTAATGCATAATAGCCTAACACACACACACACACACACACACACACACACACACACACACACACACACACACACACTGATTATAGAACACTGTTATCCATAGGAATTCCATAACATCTATAAAGATCCAATCCTTGAAGTATAAGTTCTATGTTGTACATGTCACCACCTGAAACATTCTGAGATACCTCGACATAGAACAATTTGAAGTCATTCTGAGATACCTCGACATAGAACAATTTGAAGTCATTCTGAGATACCCTCGACACAGAACAATTTGAAGTCATTCTGAGATGCTCAGCAAGGATCTACTTTAATTGCCATTCTACGATCTTTTAACATTTTTTTTCGTCTTTACATTTTTTTTTTTTTTTTTTTTTTTGTCTTTCGTTTTTCGTATTTTTTTCTTTTCTGTTCTGTTTCCTTTCCTTTTTTTTTTGGGGGGGGGGGGGGGGGGGGGGGGAGGGGGGTTGGTAAAACTTTTTTTTTTTACCTTTTTTTTCCAGTGGGGCCTTCACCTCTTTTTTTTCCCACTTTTTCACTTTTTTTTCTCTTCAAAGCCTCACACACCATGCACTGTCTGTGTGTTACATTACCGATGGGCATTCGCTTTGCTGTTTCAGTTTTTTTTTTTTTTTTCGAGTTTGATACAAGGCGTCTTTTTCTTTTTCTTCTTTTTTTTTTTTTTTTTTTTTCTAGAACACGTTGTCGTAATCCTTACAATCATCTTTCAGTAAAGATGTCCCCTCTCTAAAGATTTTCTGTAGAACATTTTGTCTTTATCTCTGTTACATTCACTTTTCATTCAAGGTAACCTCCCTCTAAAGACTTTCCTTTTTCTCCCCCTCCCTCTTCCTTTCTTCCCTTTTTAAAGAACATTTTTGTCTTTGTCAATGCTAGCATCTACCTTCCAGTAAAGATCCACCCCCTCTGGAGACTTTCCGTTTGTCTACAACATTCTGTCTTTGGCTATGTTTTGATTTCTATTCCAATAAAGACCCACTCCCACTAGAGGCTTTTCTTTATTATCTGCGGTAACTTCCCCTGTCGATACTCCGATAAAACCCACTTCTAAGAACTTGTTTTTCGTGTGCAAAACGTCTCTACAAAAATTACCTTCAAATAAAAGTCTTCGTCCCTGTAAAAAGTTAGCTGCCTTTCCCCCGAACATTTCTGTTTGTGGTCTATACCAGATTTATCTTCCAGTGAAAACTTCCTTGCTCCCTGTAAAGAATTGTTCTTCTGAGGATCATGTTTGTCGTTATCTATACTTAATCAACCTTCAAACAGACTCTCTCTTTTTAAAGTCTTTTTTCTTCACAACATTTTTGTCCATTTTGTCGCCCAGTAACCCTCATTCCTCCTTCTCCCTCCTTTGCCCCCCCCCCCCCCTCCAAACATGCACGAAAAACTTGTCTCTCTGTGTGTGTGTGTGTGTGTGTGTGTGTGTGTGTGTGTGTGTGTGTGTGTGTGTGTGTGTTTATCCTGTCTTTGTGTGTGTTAGATTTAT
>CM065726.1:65378621-65401121 GCA_033310375.1 Conus canariensis
TTCACGTCCACATCATGCTGTTTATTCGATGCATGTTGAAGCTATTCCGAATTTATTTCAGTGAAGGGTAAGGACATAATGATTAGAATTATACATGACAGTTTCTGAAAGCAAGGACAAATTCTTATCCTGGGAAAGAATATTAAAAGCCGAAACATTGTGCCCTCACCTGGAGTGTGTTGTACATGACCTTTCACCTCTACTCTCATTGGTTATACAATGGTTGTGCAAGTGTCTCGCCCACAAAGTTACAATGTTCAACTCCCGAAACTGAGAGTATTCACCCTTGTGCTCATATAAGGTGGTCACATTTCTCACGTGTTAGAAGGCGAGAGAGCTCTTGAGCGAGACTCAGCTAATGTACTAAAGGCTTTACACACACGTTAATGAGGAGTAGATGTACTGATCATAGCAGCTTTTCAACATCCCCCTTTTGAGTAACATGAAGATGACAGCTCTCCTCACAATCCATATGCATATTATCAAGTGGTTATGTAATACACCCACTTCAAGTTTAAGAATGACCAAGTTTTTTGTCCAGTGCATTTTTTCCCTCTTTTCGGGGGGGGGTGGAGGGTGTTAGAAGTGGGGAGGAAGTGGAAAGAAGCAAAGTTTAAATTCAATAACTTTTGAAAGAATCATGAATTTTACTATTGGTGTGTTTGGTTTTGCTTTGTTTTGTTTGTTGGTGAAACAAAACAAGAAGTAACCTTTCAAGAGAATCCCCATTCCCCCCATCCTCACAACGTCTGACATCACCTGTCGTGCCCTGTCCGATTTCAACATATGCAGGACAGGACTCTCCATGAAGTCCATGCTTTCTTTCCAAAGATATTGCCTTTTGAGCACACACACTCACAGACACGCCCATTTCAGCCATTTTCTCTGCCAAGCAGGAAGTAAACAAACTGCCATGTTGTGCTCAGCAAAGGGTTAAGCATAATATCCAATCTTGTGGAGTTTTCATTTTCATTTTTTGTTTCCTTCTCTTCTACAATGGTAACATAACAAAGAAAAGCTGTCTCAAACCAATTTTACACAGACACCAATACAAAATCAATACTTTCTAATCACATGGCACTGAAGGGTCCTGCAGTGACACTGAACAGACTTCAAGTGGCACAATCACATCAGGGGACATAAATGGAAAAAATGTGTCATGAATGTTTTATTGGTGTACTTCCAAAACACACACACACACATACACACACACACACATACACACACACACACCACTGGTATTTGCGTATTTCATGACACAGACAAACTTGCATTCAATTATTTTCAAATTTTTGCATTAAAAAATGTCCCAAATAAGCCGCACACACAAAAAAACTTCTTCTGCTCAATTCATGAAATTACCCATCGAATTTGCTTATTTCATGAGAGGCAGATTTCCAATTTCCTGCAGATTTTGTAAATTAAGTAAAATCTTGCTCATTTCAAAATGAGCGATTTCACAAACAGAGAGCAACTCATGCAAGTGCAGATGGGTTTGTGTGCTTAAGTAAAAGTGGATGTGTATGCATTTTGTGTGCGGGTGTGAACTCGCGAGTGCATGCATGCGTGTGTGCGCGCGCGTGCGTGCAGTGCGTGCGTGCGCGTGTGCGCGCATGTGTATGGGTATGGGTGTGTGTTTGTGTGTATGGGTGCACGCTCACGCGTGCGTTTGTGTATACGTATGGGTGTGCGTGTGAGTATGCGTGTGTGTGTGTAAGCGCAAATGTTTTAGAGATACAGAGAGAGAAAATAAGAAACAGAGACAACTACATCCACAGGTAGACAACCAAGATATTTTCAGATCAATGAAGTCTTTTTCGGCTTCAGTTTGAATGATGTATGTATGGTTCTCCATCACAGATACAAATATTTGCGAGACATATGAAATTACAAACAGTGCCAAGCCATATTGCTGTTTCCCCTTTTTCATGCCGATTATTGATGAATGTGAGTGTGGTTGGGTATGCAGTAAGACTACTGATTAAGACACCTGACTCACTTAACAAGCAACCATTCCTGCAACCACTGTACTGTCTAGTTCTCTTTTCATGAGCACAGCAATACAGAAAATATACAGTGCTGTCTTCCTCACATTTGCATTTTTAACTACTTTACTGGGATTGGTTTTGCTAACAAGATCAAAGACCCATACATCAACATGCATTTCAACAGACAAAAATAAATGCTGCGTACCAGTTTAAATTCACACTCCAACATATGCATACACATGCACACTGAGGCGTTTATGCATTCAAAAGACAACAAACAGACAGCACAGGTTTGATATGAATCATCTCTGCCAAATTTTTAAAATGGTAAGCGATTAAAAACACGGAAGCCAAATTCAAATTAAGAGCCCAAACCTTTCATATAAAAACTTGCACCTGCATACGCATGTACACTCACAGATTTGCAAACATACACGGATCATGCAGACACATGTGCACTCACACTCGCTGCATCACAATCACTTATACAAATATCACACCAATATGTGTGGATCAATTCCATAACATAGCCACAACTTGAAACAGGTTAAATTGTCAATAGCTGCAGTCATCCAACTGCTAGTATCTCTGTATATCCTAATGGATAACAGCAGGTTTTTGCTTTCTTTTAAACAAAAAAAAAAAAAAGGAAAAGTCTCACCTACTTCCTTAATAACTACTTCATTTTCAAGGACATTATTCTGAAGATACATGCAGGAGCAATGACAAAAATCAGCTTTAAATTAAGCAACTGGGAGCAGTAAATATTGTATTACGCAAGAACAAACTGTCATGCAGTGAAGCATTTCACAACGCATCTGCCATCTTTCTGTCTGTCTCTGGGGTTCTTGACACGCGATCAACTCTGATCATCTTCATCATCAAAACCTTGTGATAACAGAAAATTAGCCGCTAGATCTTCATTCTTTTCACAGGCAAAATACGCTTGAATACACATGGCTTCCGAAAATCCCAGGGCTTTTAACTGCAACATAAAAAAATGCATCACCTTGAAAAAAGAATTTTCCATCCTAACATTTCTTTAAATATTCAACCATAATGATTAACAAATCAACAACATTAATACTGAACCATAATGAATAACGACTAATATTGAACCATAATGATTCACAAATCAACAACTATCTGTCATTGAAAAAAACTCATGTTGGCATAACTGAGGCGGAACTATGGGAAGTAACTCTTATATCCACACAACTTTCTGTAGGTGGCAAGAAGAATATTGCCAATTTAAATGGTAAAGGAAGGGGATGGAATGGTAAGTTTGGGGAAGGGGGGTGTCATCTTCTAAAAGTTTGTAAAATGGGTAGTGGGACTTTCATCTACCAAATGTTTGTAAAATGGGTAGGACTTTCATCTACCAAATGTTTGTAAAATGGGTAGGGGGACTTTCATCTACCAAATGTTTGTAAAATGGGTAGGGGGACTTTCATCTACCAAATGTTTGTAAAATGGGTAGGGGGACTTTCATCTACCAAATGTTTGTAAAATGGGTAGGGGGACTTTCATCTACCAAATGTTTGTAAAATGGGTAGGACTTTCATCTACCATAAATGGTGTTTTTAAAAATGGGTACGGGGACTTTCATCTACCAAATGTTTGTAAAATGGGTAGGGGGACTTTCATCTACCAAATGTTTGTAAAATGGGTAGGGGGACTTTCATCTACCAAATGTTTGTAAAATGGGTAGGACTTTCATCTACCAAATGTTTGTAAAATGGGTAGGGGGACTTTCATCTACCAAATGTTTGTAAAATGGGTAGGACTTTCATCTACCAAATGTTTGTAAAATGGGTAGGGGGACTTTCATCTACCAAATGTTTGTAAAATGGGTAGGGGGACTTTCATCTACCAAATGTTTGTAAAATGGGTAGGGGGACTTTCATCTACCAAATGTTTGTAAAATGGGTAGGGGGACTTTCATCTACCAAATGTTTGTAAAATGGGTAGGACTTTCATCTACCAAATGTTTGTAAAATGGACAGTGGAAGGGGGTTGGAAGACTTTCATCTTCCAGATATGTGTAAAACAGGCGAAATGTGTGAGTGTGTGTCTGCTTGCTTGTTTCTGTATGCGTGAATGCGCACACATACAATTCTGACTGTACCATACCATAGCATTTTCATTATCAATACAGGACTTTTACTGGGAACAATTCTCTCTCTCTCTGGACCTTCTCAGAATACCCCCCCCCCCCCCTCCCCCTCCCTTCCATCCCCTTCAGACTGTTTTCATTTTCAGCAGAAACCACCGCAAAAATCAGAGGAAGAATTTCAGGCCTGTCTTTTCTCTTTGGTGTTGAACAGAAGATGAATATACAGTAAGTAAAGTGAGATCAGAGACTGGCTGCTGAGCTAAAATGATCAATACAATGAAATTAGAGCTGCCATTATTGGACAAGTTTTAAAGGCCATAGTGGAATGAAGTCCTAGAAATACCTTCTCCACACAACAGTTGAATATCCTTCAACCCATGTGATTGTACTGAAGTAAAAGACAAACCTTCCAACAAATCTCACGATTCCTCAAAATATTACATGAAAGGCACAGGAAGAGCAGGGAACAGGAACTCTGACATCTTGCACATTAGCAATGTTACAGGAGATCAGCCATTTCTGCTGCACAGACCTAAAAAGATGAGATCATCAAAGGTAATCCCATTGGGCAACACGAAAGATCCACATCATCCAGGAGGAAGCCAGTAGCGGTACGACTCATCAACGGAAAGGCATCACATACTTGCTAGTTCTTGGCATGAAATTCAGGCAAGGCATGGCAAGTCAGATCCATTATGCTTTTCATGAGAGATCCACTGTGCTTGAAAGCATCAAGGCCTGTGACATTTACAAAAGTGGAAAAACAGAACAGAGAGAGAAGACACAGTAAAAGAACCAGCGTGGCCAATCACTGCAGCAAGGAACAGCCATTCATCTTCACCAAGAGACAGAGTCTTCTCAGGTAAGATGACTGAGGGTCAGAGAAATGCATCTGACACAAGTTGCACAGAAAAAGGATTTTTGGTTTTCTTTGTACAAATTCAGAACTGGAAAGGCTTGGCTGCCTGAGGAATGGAAAACAGCAGAAATTCAAAAGTTCTTCACAGTACTTGATTCTTCTGACCCATCTAAACTGCTGATCATACAGACTGATTTTTCACGTGACTGGTAAAGCAACGAATCATGTAATATGTATGTGCAATAATGAAAAGCCATACAGTATGAATGTGTAATAAAACCATAGAAATCCAGTTAAACAGTGAGTTATACCCAATGGAAGAGTTTCTGCAGAGTTCCGACTTTTGGACATGCAAAAAACACACACACCCCTCTCCCCTTCTGTTTCCCCCACCTTTTTTTAACACTGGTAAGGCTAAAGAAAAAAAGTGTTGTGGCTGTGGTACAGTGGCAAAAAAAATGTCAGCTGGAACTTTTTTATGTGATGGCCGACACATGTGTAGCCAAAACTCCCATAATGCACAGTGTTTGCTTTTGAGTTTGAGGCTTTTAGTCAAATAAGGATTCCCACCAACCGAAAGGAAAAACATTCACCCCTATCTTCATCCACCCCCACCTCTTCCTTTACCCCTCCCCACCCCTAGAAAATGTTGAACCTTTACTCAAAATGGTGCAGTCTGTGTAACCAAAATCTACACATTGAGTGGTCATAGTCTATTTTTCAGTTCTACCAGGATCAGGACCAGTTGTTCTGCTTTTCTCAATCTCTTTAACTTTTGCAATTCACCAATGCGATAAGACAAAATGGAAACTGCCCTCTTAGTGAAATTTACACATGATCTCATGGTGCTAGCATCATTTGCTACAGCATGGAAAACACCACTTAATGCTTCGCAGATTCACTGAATTTTCTTTCATATGATTTTGTTTTTCACTGTATTTCAGTTTTAAATTTCGGTGATTGGTGAAAAGTAGTAGCTCAACTAATATGCACAGGTTGTATTTATTCGTTGCGCGTACAGCAATCTAGACACCATTTAACTATCATTACTTGAAACTGCATGAAAATTACCAACCTTTCACAGTTTGATGGCTCATGAAGATTGGACGAGTTTGTTTTCTGTTACCTTCAGTTTTTCTTTTTCTTGTCTGTATAAATAATTTTCATTAATCATCATCAATAAAAAGGTTAACGTCAGCAGGAAACAACCAGGGTCCGTCAAGTTACCGTAAGCACAACTTTTTTGTGGTCTACTATGCAAGAAAAAAGAGAAATGTGGAAAGGGAAAGGCTTAAAACAAAGTCAATCAAGCATAAAACATTTCTTTTCTTGCCTTTCCTCTGTCACCTAAACGTAAATGTCAAGCCAATTCAACTGCTTTCAGTGCAAATGCTATGGTATTTGCTCCAAAGTGTGATAAGGCTTGGTATTTATCTTCTGTGACAGTCAAGATAAAAGAATTCTTACCCTTTCAATGGCTTCTTTTTCTTGTGGGGTGACCTGAATGTAACCTGAATTGCCTCCTCCCGTCTCCTGTTCCTGCCCACCACCGCCTTGCCCCACTGTCTCAGACTCAGGCTCGTTCAACATCTCCACAAACCGCTCCTGATTCTGGCTGATTAGCTGCGATGTAAATCAATCAATTCAACATCTCCACAAACCGCTCCTGATTCTGGCTAATCAGCTGCAGATGTAAATCAATCAATTCAACATCTCCACAAACCGCTCCTGATTCTGGCTATTAGCTGCAGATGTAAATCAATCAAAACCGTTAAAACACTCCTTTCTTTCAGTTCAAAACCACACATACATCTTGACTATATTCAAACTTGATTCTTTTCACACTTGAGTACAAAAATGAATCAACAGAACATTTGGGTTCAAGTCTGTTTCAAAGTGACCAATGTCAGTTTCAGTTCCATTTTAGACCCTACAAAAGCCTTCACCACATAAAAAGTGTAACCATGGGTGAAACCAGGAAGAAATGAAAGAGGGAGGCAGAGAGTCAAAGGGACTGCTTTAGGCCTCCTGGTGGTTACGGTTTGGAGCCCTTTTCATATTGGAAGGCACTGCTGGGGGCACAAGCTACCAGGGACAGGACAAGTTAGTTCTTATCAACCATGTTTTGTTTTCATCATTAATAATATTGAGACAATACTTGATTTTGACAGGTGAATTAATTTGTGTTCACCAGAAGTTTGTGCACTTACCCTACCAAAAGTAAATTTGGGTGAAAGAAAAAAAAAAATTACTTTTAACAGAGGAGGTGAAGAGGCCACAATACTGAACTGAATGCAAGCATTAACTCAATTTTAATGAAAGATTTTAACTATAATACAACAATGATAATAACACTGGCCAGATCAATATTCAAATCTTAACATAAAAGGTAAGAACAAATCCCACTATCACATCCTTCCTCAAACCCTTAGCATACTACAAATGCAAGCGAGAGAGAGATAAAGGTATGTGTTTCACATATTTCTGATTTTTTTTTTTTCTGTGCCGGCATCCTGACGTGCTGCACTAAGTTGATCACCACCCACTTTGTCAGGGCCTCTAATTTCTACCCATTCTGATTTCCAACTGTCCGAAAACTATAGTGGCAATGACCACGGTTCAGAAACTATTGTCAAGATCACCGAAGTGAAAAAAAGTTTAAAAAAAAAAAAAAAATGGCATCCATGCCCTGATTGTTGACTACATGAAACAGCATTCACATAGAGACTACATATGGTGACAAAGGAAATCCAATGTGGCTTGGTGCTTGGACAAATTGTACAGGACAAATTTACCATAACATTAAACAACAACAACACTTGACACATAGCAATTCCTGGATTTCCAGAAAAATAACAAAGTCAAATTTCTGTTTCCGGACATTCCAGATGAGTGGTTTTGTCCATTGGTTACTCCTTTCAGGAGAAGAAAGCCACTGACATACACACACACAGTACTCACAATAATTCAAAACACAAACTCTAGGAATAAATCAAAACACATGACTTTACATTCATATCTCTATGGAGATCAAACTACGCTGGGCTGAGCAATCAGTCAATCAACCTGGTTTTTCCAAGTCAGATGAAACGAAAATGTGAAACACCAACGAATATTTTACTGTTTCAAAACATATAAGAACAATATCAGCACGCAGAACTGAAGAATGGACAGCTAGCACCCATTTTGGCAGGTTTGTCGTACCACCTTGTTGTAACATTAACAGCTAGCATGATTCAGACTGTAACTTGAAGCAAACGAATGTACAGACTACCCAGAACATAAGTGAATGGGCCACACAAAGAGAGAATATAGTGGGGCAAAGAAAGGGAAAAGAAAAAAAAAAAAAAAAAAAAGAAAAGCAAAGTCAATCAGAGTCACAGAAAAGAGGAAATTTTTTCAACAGATGTCTGCAACACAATTTACACTGCAAGATCCCACAATAACCATGAGATAAAAAAAATGTGTCGGAACTTTCTAGAACAAAGACAGATCAATGTGCCACTAAGGCTTAAAAAATGATGAAAAGGAAAAAAGGACATGTCAAAGAAAAGAGGAAACTACTTGCACAGAATTCCCAGGAAGCAGAGATAACATTGTTACCTGTAAAAATGACAGAAAACTACAGGTACAATGCTTTTGTTGACATACTCCATGAACATCTCTCACACATTCCAACCAAAGTCAATAAATTGTCATGATGATTTGACAGCATACCCCGCCCCCTCAAAAAAAAAAGAGGAAAATTGTAAAGAGTGTAACTACTGGATAAAGAGGTGAAGTTACCTGTCAAAATAGTCTAAAAATGATCACACTAATCATGATTAACATATATCTCTTGTATGTTGATGCAGCCCTGATATGGCCCTTTGTGGTTGGCTGGGCTGAAAGCATTACATTACCTTACTATCCTTCTGACACTTGAGATCATAAAACTCACTTCATGACCATGAGACCTCCGACTTCTTATGTTATCACCATGACTTTTGCTTGTTACTTGCATTTGTTGCACAGAAAGTGGGCCTGCTGCTGTATTTCCTGGCACAGTTCAGAAAACAAAAACCAACGTGAAAGTGTTTACTATTTCCAATCTTCACCTGGAAATGTATTGCACAGAGGGCAGTTATCGAAATACTACACAGCGCATGCTTCAGTAAGGCAGAACTATTTCCTTCCATCTTTCTTTCATGAAATCGAAACTGTCACTTTACATCCAATGAAACCGGTCCCTATAGAAAGACTCCCAAAATTTATCTGTGTTAGCAATGTTACGCACCTGGATGAAGCATAGGGAAGCACTCGATATCCTGCAATTGACTGAGAGGCAATTTTTCTGTTCCAGAACAAAACCTGTGTCGAGTTTGTTCAGCAGTTCAGTTTCAGAAGCTAACCTTTATTTATATAATTTTTTTTCCATCCAGACTAGTGAACTGCAATGTTTTCAATCTGAATGTGCTGTATGAAAACTATGGATGACGAAAGCAATCCATCTTACTGTCAGTTTCAGTTTCATCAAGGAGGCATCACTGCGTGTGGACTAGTCCATATACGCCACACCACATCCGCTAAGTTTTGACACCACACTTCGCATGATTTTAAGCTGATGGATAAATGAATTAACAACTAAGATGCGAGAATTGAAGAGGAGGGTCTCGTGACTGCGACACTGCAGATGCATCTTACCGTCAAGAGGGGAGGATTGGACTGGCCTATCTGCTGCATCAGCACAGGTAAGAGACCAGGGTTTTCACGTATGGCAGCTCTCATTCGCTGAAACTGTGGCTGTGACCGAAGGAACTCGAGGGTCTCACCTGAGCCAGCCGCTTGAGCTGGAAGCACAGAAAATGAGACATGTCTTGAGTTATGCAGCATGATACACAGCTACTGGCACTCTTCTTGTGTAATATTAGGATCTGCAAACTCTAGATCAAAGCCTCTGATGAACTACAAATTTGGCTGAAATGTTTAGGTACAACTGTATATTGTTATCTCCTTTGTGGAGAAACTACGAAGTTGAAGGCTGGAGTTCTTCATCTTACATTGCTTTCACTGTTTTTTTTTTTTGAAGATCCAAATCAATATATTTTTTGTTCGTGCTCACAATCTCAAAAAGACTCCAAGATGACGCAGAAAGTGGGTGAGGACTATTACTACAGACTCAGCTGGGAATCAGTTTCTTTTCTTTTCTTTTTTTTTTTTTTTAATCAATATTAAAGTAATCTGTCACAGGTAAATCATGTCCATTCATACAGAAATTCTTGTACTTCATAACGCAACTTAAGTGCAGAAATATTTAAGTACCAACGGACTTGTTTGACATGCACTGGCATCTTTAGTCAAGTCATCAACCATGATATCTTTTATCATTCGTCATCCGCTAAGTTTTGAGACCACACTACGCATGATACCTTTTATCATTAGTCAAGAACTATGACCTCATATATTAAAGACAGTACATCCCTTCTCTCCATGACATTCAAATTCAAGGTAAAAATCATCTCAAATGAAAGTTGAAAATCTGTGAATGACTGCATGTTCTCCTGGACGGTCAATAACAAGAAAAAGTCACAAAGAAAAAAATAAACAGCATGCAATTTTAACACATTTCTGTCCACACAGATTCTCTGGTTTTGGTATTTTCTTCTTGTCAACTATAACCAGTTTTTTAATATTTCAGGTCCGCATAACCTCCCCCCGTTTCCCTTTTTCCTGAACCGTAGAATGAAGCATTAGCCTTTCTTTGGGGGACAACAATGGATACAACGTTTGCATTTTACAACATCTTATCAAAAAGAGAGAGAGAGAGAAAGAAAGAGAGAGGGAGAGGGAGAAGAAATACAACAGCATTTTTCAGAGAAAAAAAATGGTGATAATTTACATCAAAACAAGTCTTTGAGACCAGCTTGGACCAAAGACTGCTACTATTTCTATCTGCCTGGACAGAGAAGTGTCAATCACAAAATCAACAGAACGGCAAAGGGTTATCAAATGCATCTGATCACTGGACCCCCCCCCCCCCCCCCCCCCCCCCGACACACACACACACACACACACCCTTGCTCTCAACCCCTTCTACAGTTGCTATGGCAGCTCTTTTCAAAGCCAGTCAATGGTGGCATGTGTGTTTGCACTTCTTGCATTCATCGGTCATTCGCTGAACTCACTCTTGGTGTTTTCATCAAACTGCAGAAGATGAGGCATCTTGAATCAGTTATAATGAATTAAATAGTAAACAGACTTGTGAACAATCAAGGATTCTGAAGAGAACTGCTGTTTTTTTTTTGTGTTTGTTTTTTTTTTTTCTTTTTTTTCCCAAACACATCAAAATCTTTTCCAAGGTAAAATTTTATTCCTCTTTAAAAACATTTGGTTATGTGTAAGCAAAATGAGAAACCTTTTATTCTTTTTTTTTTCTTTTTGTTCACTCTTGTTTTTGTTTTGTTTTTCCCCCACCCTTTCAGCATATGCAGCAAAAGTAGACACTGGGCAGTTTCAAGATAAAAAAAAAAGCAACAAACCTATATGGTAACAACAGGAGTTTAGTGCATTAAAAAGAATCTTCAACTTGTCAAATAGAACAAGAACAGATTCGTAAACCAGGCAGAACTCAGCATTAACTAAGAAACTTTATACCACCATCTCCTTCCATGTCAGATTCACCACTATCACTCCCTTCCACGTCAAATGGATTAAAATCTGCATCCTCTGTAAGTTGCAAAAAACATACACATGCAGACAAAGTTCTGTTCATGTTACCTTTTTGCTGTAAATTAAAAAAAAAATAGGTGGCAGCAGAACTGCATGTTTTACATTCTAAGGCTTGTCAATAAAACTGGAAAGAAAAAAAAAAACAGACACAAAGTTCTGTTAATGTTACGTTTTTGCGGTAAAGAAAAGAAAAAAAAAAACATGGCAGCACAAAGCATGTTTTACATTCTAAGGCTTGTCAGCTAAACTGGAAAGAAAAAAAATTGCAGTATATAACCCTACACTCAAAGGAAACAAAATAGTGAAGCCAAATTTTTATCATTAGCAAGCACACAGACTTCCACGCACACACATAAACTAGTGACCTATAAGTGCACACATTCTGAATTTTGATCCCAACTTCTGGCTTTTGTTTTCCTGAAATTAAGTACTGCACACCACTGTACTGATCAGGAGTACAGAGTAATACTTGTTTTATCGCTGGACCAGACTCGTATCACCAACAGTTGTGTACAGCTGCTTTTTAACATGATGCTGTTAAAGGAGTCTCCAGATCGGCTGGACTTTACTGTTGGCAATTTGTGAATGCTGTTTTCCCCTTCCACCATTTTCTTCGTCATTTGTACATTTGTTTAACTTTTCACATCATCTGCAACCACCATTTTCTTTGTCATTTGCAAATTTGTTTAAATTTTCACATCATCGACAATGCCCCATTTCCTGCAGTCTGAGGCTTATATAGGCAACAGAACATTTAAGAGTCATGAACCTCTGTCTCCCTGTCGCATTTAAACAAAATAATACATGAAGTTAACAAACCCAGATCAAATAATGAATGATAAAACTAAACTCACACAGTGGCAGTTCACAGCTATTGAAAGTTAAGTAGATTAACCTGCAAACTACCTACTTATGAAATACTGACAGGTCAGATCTACATATCTGATATGTCTAACCTATGCTGTACACAATTTTAAGGCTTTCCACCATAATCTGTAACAAAATTCCTCATCTTTGAATGTTCAGTGTGTTCAAAAACTTTTCCCCCTGGGGTTGCATTGCAAGGGTAAAAGGAGGTCACACTGGCTCTATTACACCACCTGTCAAAACACAGTCATGCATATCTAAACACTGCATATTGATGGAAGGATGTTCACAAGTATCCCCACCCCCCCCCCCCCCCCCCCCCCCCCCCCGAAGAACATTTGTTCGATGCTCCTGCAACATCTCAGATCCCTCTGCAGGATAACTGCGAAGCTCAATCACATACAACCATCTATCCTGTTTTGACGCCCCCACCTCCTCGTCCTCCAAAAAAAAAATTCAAACTTACGAGCAGCCGGACTCTGGGCGGTGGCTAGACCGGAAGTGGGAGGTTGGGTGGGGGCACCTGTGGCGGCTGGAGTCCCTGTGCCTGCAGCCGGCGGGTTTCCAGCGGCTGACACTGGGCTACTTTCTTCCTGTGCAGGCATGTCTGGAATACCCTGGAAAAGAAAACCATGACGAAAAATCAGCACAGGATATTTTCATTATCACCATTTTTTATTTACTTTAGCGATGAAGTAAATGTTTAAAGAAAAAGGGAGGTAGGGTGGAGGGCCAGGGTGAGAGGTGGGCATAAAAAAGGAAAAGAAATGCAGTCATACTGTCATTTTTCAAAAACATCCGAAAGAAAAAATGTGGTATTGGTTTTTCCCATCAGAGCATTAGAACCTGGCACAGTGGTATGTCACAGACATCAGCAAATATTGTGGACATGAAGACAAACTGAACAGTTTCAGGCCCTGGATGGCTCCTACCACAAATTGCTGAACATACTACAGCCTAAAATGGAGTGACCGGAATCACCCATGTTTTATCCACTTAGTGGGATGCATTTCTGAGGGTGTTGCTTAAGTTTCTGGATAACTCAACATGCGCCTATGTCAATTGGCTAGATTAGATTGGAACACATCATGAAAATCACTGTTCAATACATCCCAGCCTTGAATTCTCTCACTGGAACAGAACACCTTTGCATCATTTCATATCTTTACTGATCATCATGTTCATAGATCTCCCATTCTGTGGTCCTTCAAACCCAGCTCTTGTGGTCTGACCTCACTGTCTATTTCCTCTTCACATCCATAAGTGTGGACTGACTGGGCCACAAAGTCTTCAATGTTGAGAAACTCTGATAACTGTAATTGGATGGATGTGGTGGTAGTCACCCTCTGGAGACAGGTAATCCCTTCCACCCACTCAGCAACTAAGCTTTTACTGGAGTCATTGGCAGTGTTTTGTGTGTATCGAACAAGACTACCTATCATCTCAGAACAATATTCCCCATCACCGCCAATATGACTTAGCAGCAGTGCACAGTCAGCTCTGATCAGTGGCCTTATGTTGTTGACCTAACAATAACGTTTTCTCAGGAATGCTAGCAACTGTGACAGAGAATCAACCTGAAGGTATTGCAACAGCAAGCCTAATGATAGGTGCTGGCAGATGCTACAAAACAGGGAATAAGAGCAGCATGGTTAAAAGACATGGGACATCGCAACCACACACTCTTTTTCTTTTTTTTAACTGATCGATAGGATTACGAGGTAGAAAAAAGAATCTGACTACATGAAAGAAAAGACTGGATGTGTATGCACTGACCCCTAAGCAGTACTCCACGGCTCTGTCTGGATTGTTGAAGCTGGCTCTCAAGGCTCTGACCACCTGATCGCGCTCAAAGCCCATCATCATAATCTCTGTCACCATGCTTTCGTAGGCTGACCCCGTCACCAGGGTGCTCTCTGCTGACTGGACGGCTGAGCCTGTAGCCCCACCCTCTGACTGCTGAGTGACTGGGGTGTCCGGAGGACCAGCAACACTGCAAAGAGAACTTAACATTAGTGTAAAAACGAGGAAAGTCTTCCTATTCTCTCCATCTTCCCCTCTATGTGAGTTTATCCCCCCCCCCCCCCCTCCCGTTTTTCCCATCACTCACCTTTCTCTCCACATTACACATCTTTAACACATATTCTCTGAAATTCGGTAAAGCGTCTTTCCCCTCCTCTAACATCAAAACATTCATTAAAGTGACTGGACACCCTCCCCTATATACACTGCACTAATGAACATTTCAAATGACACACAACAATGGGCCTTGTAGCATAGCTGCCAACCTTCTGGAGTAAAAAATGTGGGAAGCAGGGTTGTAGTGGGTGGAATGGCTGAAGAGGAGGCAAGTTGGCTTTGGGCTGCACGCATTTTTAAACCCTGCTGCTTACACTGACTAATGTGGAGGTTAAAATGAAAATGCATTTTGCCACAACATATACTAACTGAAATTCACAAAGTATTTGGGCCTTCTTCTGCAGTACTTCATAAGCACTATTTGAACTCCACAGTTTTCAACTATGGTGTGTCATTCTGGATAGTCAAGATGATTTCAGGAATTATTTTCAAAATCAGAAAATTCCGAAAAATTTCTGGCAGCTGTGATGTAGGATGAAACGTGGTACTGTGGATGGGGTGGGGTGGGGTGGGGGCACTTGGCATGGGTGGGATTAAGAAAAAGGGTTCACACAATGAATAGAGAACAATGGTCAGGCATGAGACTTGAGCAAGAGTAAAAAGCTTGAGCAAGAGTAAAAGGCCTGTAAAATTCTAGAAAGTCCAGGAGCTGTCATTGAACCCCCAAGTGGTCTCCAGGGGCAATGGCCTTGAGGGCTCATACGCTAGGTCCCCTGAAAGTGTGCTTTGTTTTGTTTTGTTTTCAGACTTTAAGACTATATTTAAGCAGGTGGTATGCTCAAGCGATTGTACATCCCAACGATTCTTGATGCCTGGAGTTCTTGCCAGCTCTGTTCTTAGCCTTTGAAACATTTTGAGCCAACAGACTTTTTTTTCACCGCTCAAATTTTGAGGTACAAGGAAAAGTTTTGACAAACCAAAACTGGAATATAATAACTGATTTTGGGAACTTGAAATCTGATGGTCTTAACATTACATACCTCCCCCCTCCCCAGTTTTCTCAGCAGATTTACGCTAATCTCAAGCATGGCCTTGGAGACCTTGAAAAAGCCTGAATTCAGGCTACAACCTGAAAAGTCTCATGTCAGATGGTCACGGACAAAAGTGGGAACAGAGGCCACCCAAGAAAAAGAAGCGTGGTCAAATCGAAGCCAGTACAGACTAACACTGTGTACAGAATACTTCATCCTTTGTTTATAATATACTTATTTTTCAATCCTACAATTTGTTGGTTGCTGAAAAATGATAACAGCTTCCTTCTGATTTGTCATGGTTCTTTTACATTGGAACTGAAAATGTTTTTGGAATTAAAAAAAAAAAAGACATGGCAATCAATATCCACTTCTAATCAAACGGCATTTTTGAGCTAAGTGTCAAAGAAAAGCATCTTATACTCCCTTTACGAAATATCAAAAGAAGGAAGCTATTGTCACCTGTACAGCTGGCTTGGGTCAAAAATGAAACCCAAGCCCTTAACAGCACTATAATAAACAACACAGACATATACCCTAACAAAATGACAATCTGCTCCACACTCTGGCACACCTTCACCACTTCCTGCCTGTGCAACCACCACTACCTGCTGTCTGTGGCAGGCTGGCTGTCTGCTGGGCCTTCAGTCCGTGGCTGTGAGGTAGGTGGTACAGTGACAGGGGGATGACAGCAGGGGGAGCAGCCGCCTGGGCTGTTGGGGCGGGGGCTGGGGTGGCCGCCGCTGTGTCTGCTGGCTTGCTGGGCTCCGATGCTTTAGCTGGAGCTGCCTTGGGCTGAGGATCAGAGCGAGGTGACTTGTGCAGTTTGCTTGAGCTGACAGATACATTCGTATCAATAACAATCATAATCAATTTATCTGGAGATAAAACCCTGACACATGATTATAAGGCTGCGTGTCCGACTTGACACAATATTAAAAAAGCAACATAGCTTTTTGTTTTGTTTATCATATGAATAAAATATCTGCATTTGGGAGGGAGGATGATAACTTTAATACACAATACAGCTTTAAAATGTGCGTGAATGCATGCGTGTGCGAGTCTGTTGTTGGGGAATGTGATGAAAGAAAAGCTGATACTTTTTGTACATTATCCATAACTTAAATCAAAAACACTGAAACTGTGACAGGATGGTGAAAATCAAACTGATAAAAAAAAACCAGTGATATGAACTTAGAAATGAATGAATTCTGACGTCTCTGGAAAGTTATAATAAATACTGCCATGAATTTCACTGGAGACCAACAAAACACAAACATAGGTCTGGCATACATAACCTCCCCCTACCTTACATTTATATCATTTTACATTTGATAATGATATAGTATGAGACAACACTGCAACTCTGTTTAACAGATCTTATCTAATGAAAAGAAAAAAATACAGAGATGCACACAAACTGGCCGAGAGATTTTACATTTAGAAAGAAAACAAAAATGAACTCTGAAAAAAAAGGACCTTTGCACACTCTGCAAGTAGTTCAATTCCAGTGAAGTCAGCTTCAGAATACTCAAACTGTGTAGATATATGATTCATTCATTCATTCATACAATAATCAAACACACACACACACACACATACACACACACACACTCTCTCTCTCTCTCATACAAACACAGACACAAACATGCAAAAGAATTATTTAATACAGCGTACATTCAAGCATCTTCTTACCTTGGTTACCATCACCACCACAAAATTCTTCTCTTCAATCTTGTACTCCTCCACTTTCTTTTCATCATCAAGAATTTTACCTACACACAAGAAAAGTAATTCAATGTCAGATGATAATGTCAGCAGCAGGAAAAACACAAGTACACCAAAGCTCTTTTTTCAGTAATAAATGTCAATATGGAGAATGAAATACAGAAGACACATTGTGCACACAGTCAAATGTAAAGGGACAGATATATGTGAGAAAAGTGGAAAACTGGACATGTTTATGGAGTGGATGTAGAGAGATAGAGAGAGAGAGAGGGAGAGGGAGAGAGAGGGAGAGAGAGAGAGAGAGGAGAGAGAGAGAGAGAGGGAGAGAGAGGAGAGAGGGAGAGAGAGAGGAGAGAGAGAGAGAGAGAGGGGGGAGAGCACTAGCATAAAGAGACAGAAAGAGTGTGATCACATAAATGGGCACACCATGCAATATTTTCATGCAAAGCTATGTGTGAAACCAAGATTGCACCTTCTGCATGGGTGTCTGTGCAGTATCAGTCTGCGCAGTTAATGTGCGCACTATGCATAGCAATTAGCATGAATTGTATGTCAATTGTGCATGACAGTGTATGCAGACGAGAGTGTATGCAAGCCTGTTTGTGTGTGCAGGTTTGTGTGTTTATTTGGTGCATACAAATTGAAAGGAACAATCATATCATCTGTCAACTGAGTACTTTCTCTGCCAGTGCGGTCTCACCTGCATAAATAAGTTTTTGTCCATCTGCAGGATAGTCTTTGCCCTTCTCAGCTTCTATCTTCTCCTTTAACACTTTTACCTGTCAAAATAAATATTTGGCCGTCAAATCACTTTGATTACCACTACCACAACGAAGTATGCATCCTGAACTGAATGTCTCAACAAGAAATATGACGTATTTTACTTTTTAGTTCTTGAACGTTAGACTGGAAAATAACTGACTCACTCAGCTACACCAAAAGCATGCTTGTCACTGAAGTTCCGGTATATTCCTGTTAAGACAGGGCCAAAGACTACCAGGTCTTCAAATAATATTTTTTCGTCATAATATTTCCACCACCAGGGCAGCAATACTTAACAATTACTCAGCTGAATTGTTATTACTAAAAAAAAAAATGCAAAGTTGAAACTTTTTGTATTTCAAATTTATCTGCGCCACACTAATGTGATGATGATACTGGGATTTAGCAGTCAAATGGTAACACCACAGTGGATTCTGACAAAACAAGCCTTGATAACACATTTATCTTGCAACAAGACCAGATCTAACATTCCATGATTCATGATCAAAATGCTTTTTCCCTAAAATTCCCCAGGGGTTAATACACGCATTATATCCTAAACTTCAAATGAATGAATTCCTCAGTCCATGACAAACAAAATGTTCGTCATTGATCTTTTGTTTCTCTCACTAGAAATATGAAAAACCAATCTAGTTTTCTCACTTTTCTTTTTTAAACAATGATACAAAGGCAACGGTTTTCCAGCAAATAGCAATAAGACACCACGATGGGTACATTTTTTTTGCTAGTCCATTCAAAAAGCTGCTGTGCTGCATTCTGTAACTGGTTTTGGAGACTACAGAGTAAAAAGATGGCTTTGACTGACGGACTCGACTATCCACACAGAGCTTAGTGGACAAAACAAGTAACTTAAATGATGGCTTTGTAAACACTAGGCTCTTAAACATTCATCATGGAACAAACACGTCGTGATCTCAGTTACTAAAAAAAGAAGTTGAAAAATAAATAGTTGCTGACCTTGACAGAGGCTAGAGCTAATGTGACATTGTAAACATTGTTGTCACAAGGCTATAATAACGGAGCCACTGATAACAAATTAAGTCAATTCTGCAACTTGAAACATCTGAAATGAAACAATGCTGAACTTAATATGAACTTCTTTTTCCTTGCTTTCGTCAAGATCTACACCTCTGTTGAAAATTTGGTCAAGAAGAGTGCATTTAAAATTATTTCATCAGCAATTTTTCTCGTAAATAAAGACATCCTTTGTTGTATCTCACACCCATTTCTTGAGATACCAGTATACTACATGAAAATGGGTTCACACACACAAAACTGTTTCTAGTGCCCAGTAAGACGTAACGTGAACGACTGTTATTACTGTTGTCACTGAAATAATAAATTACAGCTGTTTTGTTTTCATTTGGCTGATTAAAAAAAAAAAATCAATATTTCTGTGCAAAAAGAAAAATGTAACTTGGAAGCAAAAAACTATGAATTTAATAGCAATGAAAAAGCACACTGACAGGCTTCCAAACTTCCAATGACTAACTGCGAGGCTTCAAATCTTCCAATGCAACCATTTAAGGAGTTTACTTCACGTGAAAAAAGAATCTTTGTGACTGTGAGATTTTACTGGGCTGACAAAACATAACAAGAAAAAATACATCGTTAAGAAAGTAACAGTCATAACAAAGTAATCACTATGATCAGAAATAATACTTGTAAAATATTATACATGAACTCAATAACTGGAAGAACACACCTTCTTAATCTTGTTCCCTTTAAAATATAGACTAGGAGAAGGATGGCGATTTACGAGACACATAACATTAGCAGAACTTGCTATAAGTCACTTTTCACCATTTCCTTACAGACTTTGTATGCTGGCGGAACAAACAGTTTTCCTGTGTACATGTGATGTTTATGGCTGCAAAACGATTGCCTGAGTAGCATGTTTAGCAGTTTACTCTTTTTTTTTTTCTCCTAGTCCTATGTTAGATCTATGATGTAGTTCCATAATCGGCATTTTTAATAGATCAATTCTAAATCTAATACCTAAAATTGATTCTAAAGTGGAAAACAATGATTTTATATACTGCTGTACATCAGAGTGCTTGGTGCTAGGTGGTGCATTATGAATGCTGCAGTCCATATATATATGTGGACAGCATGTTAGGACAAAGTTAGCATGCCTCCATGATAAGCTGTACATTAATGGATACAAGATACCCATACAGAGATTCTGAAAACGGAAATTTCTCACAAAATTTACAAATAGAAATGAAGCTTGACTGAAAAACTCCAAGACCATCTGTTTTGATGACTTGATGACATTTAATACTAACAGAAGGAGAGAGGCAGGGAGAGATGAGGAGGTGGGGATGGAAAGAAGAAGTGCTCAGCTAGGCAAGTGCCAAACACTGGAACAACAAGCCAAAGTCAGGAACTGAGAGTCAATGACAACCACATCTTATACTGATCTAGACAGGCACCTGATTTTGATGAAGATCTTTGGAAACGCTGGTGAGGTAAAACGTGTTTATACTGCAAAACAAAAACACTAAAAAAAAACAACAACAACAAAAAATCCACTTAATTAGCAAGATAACTGTGAAATGTCATTCATGAGAAAGCCTGTGAATTGTTGTTAATGGAAAACGAAAACAAGTTACAATCCTTCCATCAAACTCAAATGGCGACTATGCGCACTCAAAATTCTTTACATCAAAGTACTGTAAAACACTTTGGGCTACTGATCTGCTGTCGGAAAAGTTTCAATACCATTTGTTTTATTGATGGAAAATATAAAAGCAACCAGAGCCCCTGTAATAAATCCAATGAAATCCCAAAAAGGAGGCATGCCAACACACTGATACAAGACAAAACAAAATCAGGTCTGTCCAATGAAACATTCTGCTTGCCGAATTCAATGTCAAACTGAAATTGCATGCATTTGAAGATAAACTTAAGTAATTCTTTTCAAAACAAACTTTAAAAATTTTTATTTTCAACCCTTCAGCTGGCCACTTTGGGCTATTCTGCATGAACGAAAAGGATATTTTCCCTAAACTTCATATCTCAAACATCTCTAACGCACACACGTGACACACACACACACACACACACTATACAAAGCATATATTATCTTGTGACTAAGGCTTTCACATGGTTATTGTGGAATGATTGAATAGCATTATACTTAACGTTCACACAACACTTAATATATGACGCACTTCAGGACTTGTGATGTTTTCATAAACCCCAAAATTATTTGATTTTTAAATGATGGTCAGAATACTTTAACACTGTATCTCATTCAACTATTTTAGTTACTAAGAAGTAAAATACAGTTATAGCTAGCATTTAAACCCTGTTTTATCCTAGATCTCCCTCTCCCTCCCTCCATTCCCCACATCTCCTGTCCTGTTTCCTCTTGTCACCACACCGCAGATGTACTGTAATGTCCCCCTTATTCATTACTAGTCTTAAGACTCCCCATCTCTATTAGCTCTGCCATGGAAACAGTCCCTCAGTACCATTACTACCAACTATGCTATTTGGACCCCTTAATACACAGAATTTGGGCTGGTGTTGATATACCTCCATTGAAGTTCTGCACTTTTGTTTTACAAGCGATAAAGTTTCGCTCTGAATGTATGTCACTGGAAGCAGAACTTTTTATCTTTTTAGCCTGTAATCCAGCATCATATATTTTTCATAGTTCCTAACGCATATCAAATTGATGTACACAACCATAACCATCCTAACCCCAAAAATGAAAAAGTGGCCTTATACATACATCGCATGTAATGATCTTGCCATCAATGATCAAAATCAGTGAATGCATCTCCAACACACTCATCACTGCGCTGCGGTACACCGACACTCCCCAACTTGGAACAGTTGCAGTTTTATTTATTAAAACTTACCGTGCTTTCAGGATCAAAATCGATCTTGAAAGTCTGCTGTTGAAGAGTCTTCAGCGTTATGATCATTTTGTTAACTTAAAACAAAACTATTATTGTTCTATCCCAGGTGAAACACCAAACGATGCTTTTTGTTTGTAATGATGCTATCCCAGTAACTGATGAAGTCTTATACGGGCGCCATTGAAAGTGACGTCACGCAGAAAACGCTCGCATGCGTTAGGGCAATAGGAAAAAAAAAAGAAGAATAGAACAGATAAAAGTCAGGTTAAATAAGAAAAAAAGAAATAAAAGAGAAACCATAGGTACACACGTTGATGCAACGATATATACGGAAATAAACAATTAAACATTAAATTGCAGCATGCAAATCAGCATGTCAGTTTTTGTGACATATATATGCAGTAAGCAGTGTCTAAGCATCTAAGAGTCTAGATGGCAACTATACATACATATCCACATCTACAGACAC
>CM065726.1:65420858-65428358 GCA_033310375.1 Conus canariensis
GCGGGGGTGTAGTGGGTGACTCGTCTAGATTTTCATAATAGAAAAAAAGAGTCGCTGCAGTCTTTACGAAAGTTGGGGCATTGCTCACATCTTGCTCGTTCTTGTGAAAGCGGGGGTGGGGTGGGAGGCTAGTCTAGATTTTCATTAAAAAAAACAATGAGTAGGGGGGTGGGGGAGTTGTAGACTCTCATGTTTTAAGTATGTGTGAAAAAAAAAAGGGGGGGGGGGGGGGGGGAGACTCTCATCTTCTCGCTTTCCATGAAAATTGAGTGTGTGTGTGTGGGGGGGGGGGGGGGGGGGATAACAGACGGCTGTGATCTTCCAAATTCTCAGTTTCCACACGTGTCAAAGAAGAGGACTCATATTCCAAATAATAACAAGCAACAGGGGGATAGGTGGTGGGGACTCATCTCCCAAACGTTTGCAGATCTGTGAGTGGGAGAAGTGCACCGCGACACGCCGCCTACATATCCATTTCCAGTAACCCCAACATTACCACACCCCATTCGAAAGGGAGGAATAGCGAAAGTGTTTTTTTCGGTTAAGAATTCATTCAGAGAGGGGAGTGTCGGAGGAATAGGTCAGGGGACGTTTGCGTTGTCGGAGGGGGAAAGGTCATACACGTGACAGGTAGGCAGGTGCTGAACAATGAGGTGGAGTCACGTAGCAGCTACGTGACTAAAGAGCTCAAATATGTTTGTGCAGTGTAACAATGGATTTAAGTAGTTGTTTTTTTGTTTTTGTTTTTGTTTTTAATTTTTTTTTTTTTACTACCAATGCTAACGTTACAGTATTATAAGTGATAAAAGATCTGAATTTGTGTCTGTGATTGAGAGTGATAATAGAAAGAGAGGGGGCGGGAGAATGGAGGGGGGGGGGGGGGGGGGGAGGCAAGACTAGCTCAGTTGGTAGAGCGCTGGATTTGTAATTCTTATGATCCTGGAATTGCGGATTCGAACCTCCGCAGGGCCGTTTCGGTACAAGATTTTCCCTCGGACTTTATATTGGTTTTAACTCCATTTTCCGAAAAGTGTTTTGAATGAGACTGTGAACCGTGGTTCCGCGTTTGAAGGCATACGCGTAACATCGTTCTAGAATTATATTTGTTCTTTTGAAAAACAATGCGATAGACGTGCATTACCATTCAATGTGAATAGATAAAAAAAAAAAAATTCTTTGATTATGACTATTGTCCTTATTCTGACTTACGGATGTGAAAATATGAAGACACACAATAACCGATATGGCTTTGAAACTTGAGAGCTACAGTTCTATCATCTTGTTTACATTTAAGACAAACAACACCAAAATCTATCATGTTCGGAGATATTGGGAAGCAAACTGTGTCTGTCTAGTGAAAACAAGAATGCTTTGCTTTTGATTTCAGCTTTCTTGAAGAAACAACGAAAATGAATCGTTAAGTATTGTAATCTTGGTGATTCTGGAGTTTGCGGGTTCGAATCTCCGCGGGTTCGAATCTCCGCCAGGCCGTTCCGGTACAGGTGCATTTTTCCCTCCGAGTTAACATTGGTTCTGACTCCATTCCCCATACAGTCCTTCGAATGAGACTATAAACCGAGGCTCCGTGTGTGAACGCACGCATAACATCTTGCACACACGTCAAATCCCATCACCAACTTTCGGAAGAGTAGGCCAGTTTGGCCGTTGGTATGGATGACACGTTACACATAGCATGCACCCTGCGTGAGAAATGGAAAGAGTGAAGGCAGCAAGGAAATTGAGTGAACGATATTGAACGATATTGACTGGATGACACGGGAAACGACTGAATGAAGCGCCAGCTGGCAGCTCTTCAGTCGGCACTTCCCAGGTGGGCAGCCCGTTGTGTGAACAAGTGTGGATTGTAAAGCGCTTAGAGCTTGGTCTCTAGCCGAAAATAGGCGTTATATAAGTATTCATTATTATTATTATTATTTATGAGTTATTGAATGAACGGTCTTTGGCTTTTTCAGGACAATTTAAATTGCAATCCTCTCCGCTTTCAAGAAAAGGTTAAGTTATGTCTTAGTGACCAGTTGAAACACACTTGGTACTCTGAAATGCACAGGGACGACCGAAGTATGAATTGCTGAAAAGATTTTGGCCAAGAAAAATATCTAAACTTACTTCCGAACCTTCGTGCAATTCATTTTGCACAGTGCAGAACCACAAACAACGTTCCACCCGTTAATGTTCTTCGAGTTCAGGGAATTTCAAGGAAGAAAGAGTTTGCGAACGATGTCATGCCAACGAAACTGGTGATGAATTTCATTACTACTTCAGTCGCACCTTTTATTTCAGGACATGAGAAAAAAAAAATCTTACCACCATATTGCTGGAAAATCCCAACTGCGTTAAGTTCCAACGTTTGTTTTCCAGTGTGTGTGTGTGTTGTTGTTCTTCAATGTAACGTCTTCCCACTTAACGTGATTACAGACAGAGAGAGAGAGAGAGAGAGAGAGAGAGAGAGAGAGAGTGTGTGTGTGTGTGAGTTGTGTGTGTGTGTGTGTGTGTGTGTGAGAGAGAGAGAGAGAGAGAGAGGGAGTGTGTGTGTGTGTGTGTGTGTGTGTGTGTGTGTGTGTGTGTGTGTGTGTGTGTGTGTGTAGTTTCTTTTTGTATATGAGGGGTTATTGAAAGTTAAAGATAAATTCCTACTGGACTACGTAATAAATGTGGGCATAATGAACAAAGAAAAGCATAATTATTTAACATTTTAGGTAATGTCAGTGGTGTCGATCTATCATGTGAAATATTACTACCAGCCTTGTGCACTGTATTCTTTGCTCTTGGACAATCTAGTAATAGGTGACTCACACTAAGAATTTCCCCACATACGCATTTAACATTTTTGCTGTATTTGGTTCGAAGTGAATTCAAACGCATCCTATGAATTAAGGATACTACCTCTCTAGATATCGGACTTTCGAATTTGTCTAATTGCGTCTTGGGATGAATGTCAGGATTTGATCGTATACAATTTTGATAATATTGACTATCTGTGTCTTTCAATAACCTTTTGAAACTGTTAAGAGATGCTTTATTAATCAAGGTATAACATTCTGATAGGTCTAGCGGAATGTTCAGTGCAGTTATGCCTTCAATATTTCGAGCTGCTCTCCGAGCAGCTTGATCAACTTTCTCATTTGTTGAGATTCCACAATGTGAGGACACCCAACAGAACGTCACATTTATTCTTTTCATCGATAGGAGATGTGTCACGTAATTAATTTCTGTAATAGTCTTACAACGAATTTTTGAATTTAAAGACTGTAAGGCAGAAAGAGCTGACTTTGAGTCACTGCACAGTAAAAGTGGACAATTTTCTATGGAAGAATTTAAAACATGCTTCAGGGCCATCAGAATAGCAACTAATTCTGCAGTAAAAATTGACAAGTGTATGCCAAGATGATATGATTTCTCTACTTTTAATTTTGGTATTATAAAAGCTGCTCCTGTTCTTTAGTCATCTAACACTGAGCCATCTGTAAAAATTTGAAGATGGTCCTTATATTGATTTTCCAAATGAGAATTTACATAATATTTTAAGAGATATGGTGGATCGTTTTTGTTCAGTTCAGTATAGTTTGTGTCATAATTTGCTTTGGTTTGTTTCCATTTGGGAATGGGTGGAAAGGACGAGTCGACAGCTATTTCACTTTGGTTAATGTTGGTTTTTTTAAGAAGAGTAGATGTGTATGACTGAATAGATTTAGTTGATTTTATGTCTTTTGCTCTTTTAGCAAAATCTGTCTCTGAAATGAGAGATACTTCATTTGTACAGAAACTTTTCTGTGAAAGGTTCTTTAAAACAAATTTAGAGGCGGACACTTTTCGAAATTCGTTCAAAGGTAAGATTCCAATTTCATTATAAGTCCCAATGTTACATGCATGTGTGGGAACTCCAAGAGCAAGTTTATATGCTTTGCAGTCTACACTTTGTAACTTATTAAGTAGATGCTGTGGAGCACTAAAGAAAACTTCTTGAGCATAAATCAATCTAGAGCGCACAAGAGCCGAAGATAGGAGTGTTAAACTCTCTTTATCTTGTCCCCATTTTTGTTTGCTTATGATCTTTAGAAAGTTTAAACTTTTTCTTGCTTTATTCAAAATATATTCAATATGTTGGTTCCATGAGAGTTTTGATGTTAAATATACTCCTAGGAATTTAACAGATTTGACGTATTGTAAGACTGACCCATTCAGGGTGAATTGTGGAAGTTTCTCTGGGTCATATCCAGAGTTAAAAAGCATTAGATTTGTTTTTTCTGCCGAGAGTGTCAATCCATTTTCATGTAAGAAACTACTGATTTTGTTTAATTCATGTTGATATTTGATCTTTATGTAATTTAAGGATCTTAATGGGGTTTTTCTTTTCATAGTGACTTTCATCCACAGACATATGTCGTCAGCAAATTGTACTAAAACTATGTCTTTGGATAAGCCTTTTGTTATATCTGCAATTAGGATATTAAATAAAATTGGAGATAATACTGATCCTTGTGGAAGACCCATTTCCAGTGTTCTAGTGTTGGAATATGTATGCTCTATTCTTGTTTGAATAATTCTACTTTGAAGGAAAGCTTTGACATAGTTATACATGGTTCCATTTATTCCAATAGTTTTAAGTTTATACAAAAGTCGTTCATGCCATACTTGTTCGTACGCTTTCCTTATGTCAAAGAACGTTGCCAGGATGTTTTTTCGTCTTGCGAACTGTTGTTTAACATGTGTTGTGAGTTTTACTAGATGTTCTGTTGCTGATCTGCCTTTCTGAAAACCAGCTTGATTTATGGGGATAATTTGATGTTTGTTACAAAAATAAAGTAATCTGTTTAGGACAATTCTTTCCATTAGTTTACATGCGTGCGACGTCAGGGCAATTGGGCGGTAGCTGTTTATGTTACTTCGAGGTTTTCCTTGTTTATGTATAGGAACTATGATAGAACGCTTCCATAATGAGGGCAAATTGCCGTCTTCCCAGCATTTTTGAATGAATACTGAGATAAAGCGTTTTACATTAGGTGGGACATGACGTAACATTTCATTAGAGATACCGTCTAAACCCACTGATGTTTTTTTGGTGCCCAGATTAGCAAGACATTCTTCTACTTCTTGAATTGTTATGGGAGCATTCAGATAGTGGTTTATTATAGGGTCTGGATCGTTGTAGATGAGCTTTCCTTCTTCTTGCTCTCTGTGCAGTCTATTTTCTGTTGATAAACTATCTTTACTGCCATTTTTGGCGAATATGTCAACAAAAGCTTCGGCCTTTTCTAGATTAGAAGGGAAATCAGAGTTTGGGAGCTTTACAGGACATTTCGGCAAGTTTACTCCATCTTTCATTGTTCTTAACTTTTCCCACACTTTTTGGGCATCTTTATGATTTGATATTTCATTCTTACAAAAGTTAGACCAATATTGCTGTTTTGCTTGAGCTGTGATGTGATTAAAATGATTTTTTGCTCTTTTTTTCTCAAGAAGCTTTTGAGCGCGCTCTTCTCCTTTGCTTCGTAAATATTCTCTCAGTTTAATGTTTTTCTCCTTTTTCCCTTTTTCACATGTCTCATTCCACCAGGCATTACCTGCGTGCTTTTTTGAACTTGATTTGACAGGTTTTATCATAGGTATTGACTGATTCGCAGCAGATAGCATAGCATTCTGAAACTGATCGTATAGGTCATCAATAGATTGAGTATCAAGTTCTTCTGTGTCGACATAGAATGCTTTTAGTAATTCTGTGAATTTACCCCAGTTAGCTAATTTATAATTATATTTTGGGACTTTTTCCATTGATAAATCTGTTAGTTCAGGCCTTGAAGTTTCAAAGGTAGTAATGATAGCAATATGATCACTATTGAGTGTGTCATCGAGGGTTTGCCAATCACAAAGTGGCGCTAGATCTGGAGATACTAAAGTTAGATCTATTGCACTTGGCTTGTGCTTAGGGTTGTCAGGAATTCGTGTTATTCTCCCATCATTCAAAAGATATAAGGACGAGTCGACTAGATTTTCTATAAAACGGTTACTAGTAATCGACTGACAATTCTTTTCCCAAAACGGGGAATGAGCATTAAAATCTCCAGTTATAAGATATCTATTGTTTTTATCTGGTCTTGTATGTAATGATCGTAACCATTCAGAATTAAACTCGTTAGGTCCCCGTGGTAGATAGACTGACACAACAGTTAATACGATGTTAGAATTTACCTGAACCCTGACTGCGCAGGAATAGGAATCAGGTGTGTCTGGTGGAACGGGACTTGCGCAGAGGGTGTAGTTTTCTCCTTCCTTGATGTAAATGGCTACGTTGATTTTTTCATCTGTGTTCCCCTGTTGAACAATTGGGGGGAAATAATAGCCAGCAAGTTTAGGTAATTTGTTTCTATGTGTGTTTAGGGATTGTAAGGCCAATACATTGTAGTTTTCTTCTGCAAGCTTTTGTGCTAATTGGTCAAGGGAGGTTATAATAGATCGACAGTTCCACTGAAATACCTTAAAGGAACCGTATTTTAACATTAGAAAATTTCACGTATCAACAGAACTTATTTGTAAGCTAGTGCAAACAACATTGAGATATAGTAAATAACAATAATATATCAATGAATGACTGTGCCAATGGAAAATGAATGATGATTTTTATACTGCAGTTCAAATATTAACGAGAGTTGCGTTCTAGTCACAAGTGGTGCTGGTGTTTTGCAAAGTTCCACTTTCACCAGTCGCCCAGCACGCTGAACCTGTTGTTCCAGGGGCCCAGGCTGTAGAGCAGAGGATCCGGGTAGGGTTGGTAGTACCAGGATGGCTGGTACCGTGATCGTCCGGTCTTCCTGGGTCGGCTCCACAGCAGGTCTCTCACGTGACGCCCGATGTTCCTAGCCAGGACGCTGGCACCACTGTTGGTGGGGTGGAGGCCGTCATGGAGATGCCAGGAGCTCGTGCGCAGGTTGTTATGGCTGATCAGGCTGACGTCCTCGTCTTCACTCAGCTCTAATGTCAGGAGGGCGTTGAACAGATCTCTCTTGATGGTCAGTTGAGTATCTGTGACTGGTGCTATTTTGCTGACAATTATTTTGAGACCAGGATTTTCTTTCTTAATGCCTCTGATACACTGCACCAGATCTTTGCTGCAGTCCGTGGGAGATGTTGACTTTAAATCATTCACTCCGCAGTGAATCAGTAGCGCGTCGTGTTTTTGATATGCTGAATCAAATGTTTGTTGTATATCCTTGATTTTGAACGTTTTCCGAGATTCTGCTTGAAATCCAAAGGAATCTCCAAGTCTCTTGTCATTGACCTTGTTTGTCACGGAATCGTGTATGAAAAGCAGACTTGGCAGACCAGACTCAGTTCTTTCGTCATTCTTTTTTCCTTTAGGAGCAGAATCCTGACGTTTTGCTGTCGCCTTGACGTAATGTTTTTTTTGCGTCACTTCGTTGTTTTTGCTGTGTTCTATTTGTCATTCTATGGTCGTTTCCTTTGACTTGAGGCTTGTTGGTCGGT
>CM065726.1:65433358-65435858 GCA_033310375.1 Conus canariensis
TTCATTGCTTTTGAATTTTTCAAATAGAAATAGCAAATGATAAGTGCTGTTTTGACTTATAAATAAAATGTAATTGCATGCAAAAATCATTTTTGATCAAAAGAAAAAAAATCACCAAGCTAGCTAGTCTGGATCCAGAGATATTGTGTTCCTTGCACATCAACCATTGTCGAAAGAAGTGATTTTGAGAAAACGACGTTTGAAAATAAAGAAGTTGAGCAATTTGCACATACACCTCCTTCAGATAAAGTCATTTTTTTTTTACTAAGAAAAATGTGAAAATAGACAAAATGAACACCAGAGATGGTTTCAACAGACTTTCTTGAGCACAAAAACACATAAAACCCAAAAACATGATTTTTGAAAGAAAATGGTCAATTTTCGTGCCGCCTCTCCCAGGCAAAGTTGTCCGTGCCTTCGGGTACACCTCCAACCATTGACAAATTGCTTAGGCCAAGGTTGCACTCTTGAATACACCCCTTTTACTAAATTTCAACCTCTTCTCTTTCCCCTCGATTGAAAATCTCTTGAACCGTGGATAAATCTGCTACTTTCTTCCTTTTCAACAATCTGTCTAGATGCGCGTCTTTCTGTTTTGGTTCATTCTCGCCAAACTGATCCCGTAAGGATGCAGAAAAATCCTGCACCGGAACCAAAACGAACAAGAAAGACAGCTAGGTCTGTCTTACAAAATTGACGCAAAATTATAATACGACAGCTGAGCTGTTCACACCCTGACATCAGGTAAGACGAGGCAGATGCTGAGGATGCCAGCCGCTTTGCTTGGTTTTTGTAGCCTACAGTTTTACCATTCATTGAATCATTTTGCTTGTAGCCCAGCCGACTGCTAAGGGTCACATCAGGGCTGTAAACTCGTTGAAGTGAACTGTCAACACACACACACACACACACACACACACACACACACACACACACACGCGCGCGCGCGCGCGCACTCACACACACACACACACACACACACACACACACACACACACACACACACACACACACACACAAATCAGCTTGAAAATGAAAATAATAACAGTTCAACAACAGCAGCAAAATAATTAAGTAAACAAACAGAAAAGGCGATACTGGCAAATGAACGCTCCAGCTAATATCCATTCCATACAGCATGCATTGTCTCACTACTCAGTTGTCAGGTTTAAAAAAAAAAAAAAAAGAGCTAAAAGTTTATTAACTGAAATGATGAAAAAAAAAAAAAAAAAAAGGGGGGGGGGGGGGGGGGGGGGGGGAAGGGGGGAGAGGGGGGAGGGGGGGGGGCGGTAGAAAAGACTTTCAAGAACAGAGACAGGCGAAAGGGCTGCAAAAAAGCAAAGGAACAGGGGAGGACGGTAATGACAGATTATCAACAACAACAACAACAACAACAACAGCAACAAAACATGCTGTCAAAGAGAGTCACAGAGCGAAAGGAAACTACTGGCACAGATTCCAGAGGACGGGAGTACCTTTTCTTTTGAAAGCTATCCCCCGCCTCAGGCATACCCAGGGAAGGGAGGAAGGGAGAGAGGTTACTGCAATGGTAAAATCTGTCTCTTGTAGTCGGATACAGTATACCTCTTTTCCTTCCTTCCTCTTTTGTTCTTTCTGTCTTCCTGAGGGTTAGGCAGTTTTATTTCCATTCTGAAATAAATCATAAAATATAAAACCAAGAGAATGTTTCAAAACGGAGTGACTGAGGGCGGAAAATGAAGCAAAATGTGAAAAGAAGAGGGGGTTAGTTACCGCCAAGGACACACAGACACAGACACAGACACGTGTTGTATTTCACGTCACATCTTTGCTCTGTGTGTACTTGTGTGAACGCTGTAAGCCACTTCTCATTCTCATTACCCTTCATTTGATCGTGAGGCGAACATGAGAAGATTAGTTGTTTCTCGTTCTTCGTTTTCATTGTCCTCAATGTTATTTGTTTTTGCCTGAAGAAGACCCAAGAGGTCGAAATGCAATGTGTCTTGTCCTGTACTCTGTTTGTCTATGTCCTTGGCGGTAACTAAACCCCTCTCTTTCTAAATGTTGCTTCAAGAGAATGTTGTTCAAGTACTACTTTCAGTCCTCTAAAAAGGAAGAAGATCAGAATGGTTGGGTTCCCCGTTTGATGGATCCTTGACCTTCAGTTCATGGACCGTGGGTCTTTTATTAAAAACCCAGCAACCGTAGATGAGATGGGCGGCGAAATGGACTCTGTGAGGTCGTGAAGAATGGTCATTGTCGGTCTTCGTCAAGGACGTTTCTGTCTTCAGTCCGCACGTGACCGCCGGCTCACGTGACGTGAGAGGCAGAGTTCAAGGTCAGTGCATTTTGAGTTAGGAGGAAGGAAGGGTGTGAGCCGGCGGAAGGGAAGATGTAGGGGAGGGGAAGGATCGACGGGTCAGCTTTGGGTCTTTGTGGTTTAGTCGCATAGCGCTGACAGAGAGTTTCAACGCTAGGAATCACACAAAGGTTCTGGAGATTTGAACACACTCTCTCTCTC
>CM065726.1:65440858-65443358 GCA_033310375.1 Conus canariensis
TAATGATAGTGGAAAGTGAACGCACACACACAGATATATACGCACGGACGCATATAAGCAAGTCCGCCGTGGGAAGAAATGAAACCAACGAATTTTGATCTTCAGGTCTTCTACCATACCTCTCTATCAACGCCCACTTTCAGCTCAGCTCTGCGAAATCTGATGTCTTTACCAACCATGCTACACTACACAGTCTCTCGGCGTTGCTTATCTTAAAATGGAATTGAAAATGAAATAAGGCAGGAAACAGCAAACAAGTAGGTACTCTTGCTCCCATAAGAAAGCCTCATTGAGAGCAACCTTTATACAAATACAATCCAATAGAGGGGGGAAAACAAGGGCAGGCCAACAACCCCTTTGTCATCTCTGTATGATTTGGCAAAGATTTGAACTTAAAGAAGGGGGGTATTGAAAACGGGAACATGAAATTCAGTAAATATATCATAAATATGACAACTTTTCACTAGCTGCATGAGAGAACCATCGTATCTCAAACGCAGTTCTATTTGTATTGCCTGCTCCTAGGCCTTTCGTCCGCTGGGTCGGACTCATCAGGAAGACACAGCTGATTGCGTCTGTGCTCCTGGCGTCAAATAGAGACACACCACAGTCCATAATACTGTGGTGTTCTCACCACCAAGGGTTCAAAAAAGAGTCGAACAGCACCCCCAAAGCAGCCAGCGAAGGGTAGTAAATGAAACAAAACGAAAGTGGGGGGGGGGGGGGGGGGGGGGGGGGGGGGGGGGGGGAGGTAAAAAGTTGCTGAAAAACTAAAGACATTATGCAAACAGTATAAAATGTAGGGGACAATCTTCGAGCCTACGCCTGAGGATCCACCCAAGAATGCAAGGGAGATCAAAAGACAAACACAAAGACGGACAGAAACAAATACAAATAGGCCTAACCTTGATTTGATTTAAAATGAAATGAGGCAGGGAACAGTAAACAATAAACAAGTAGGGTAACTCTTGCTCCCATAAGAAAACCTAACTCAGAGTAACTATTAGATCGTCTTTGTACTTGTCTGACTTTATTCAAGTTTAAAAGGCTGTGCCAGTCTTGAATAAAAGTTACTCTGAGTTAGGTTTTCTTAAGGGAGCAAGAGTTACCCTACTTGTTTATTGTTTATCTTAATTCTCTTTTGGATAAAAAAATATGTACAGAACAGGTATTCGTCCGTTTACGTAATGTTTTTTACACACGTCATTGCCTATACGTAATTGTCTTTCATTTGATGTCATCAGTCTTGAAGGCGGTCTATGACCAAAATCTCGAAGATTTTTGGTCTTTTTTTTCCAGTTGTTAAATCTTCTAAACATCCTCAAAGATAGTTTGTAGTGTTGAACATAATAAGAGCAGCAGTCAAAAATCATTTGTATTATTCTACTACCTTCGACTGCATCCTTGTTGCCCATCATTTTCGTTTTCTTTTCGTCAACCTACAGGTCTACTACTTTGCCTCTAGCAACGCCCTTTTTCAGCTCAGCTGTACGAAAACTGAAGTCTCTACCAACCAGACTTCATTATCTTGGCTTGCCAATCTTAGACCTGTTTCTGATTAAACAAGATACACAAAACACGTATTCGTCCGTTTACGTGTAGGTTTTTATACGTCATTGCTTGTACCTATTTATATGTTTTTCATTTGATGTCACCTGTCCTCAAGACAGTCTATGACCAAAATGTCGCAAGTTTCGTTCTTTTCTATTCTATTGTTAAATCTTCCAAGCACCGTCAAGGATAGTTTGTAGTGCTGACAAAGAAGATCAGCAATCAAAAAACGCACACACGTACGCACGCGCGCGCGCGCACACACACACACACACACACACACCCCTTGCCTATAGATTCAAACTTAATGCTTTTAAGACGAAATTCACTTCCAACATCACCTGTGTTTGTGGTGGGAAAATTTCTAATGAACATTTACTTTTCCACTGTAGAAAAATGAAAACCTGTCTGCCTACTTTTTCGGAAAAGTCCCTGAAGGAGGTTTTAATAAAACCCCTTTTGATTTGTGACATTGTTTTAGGACTTGTTCAGAGTACCATTTTTAGATTCCTTTAATAATTCTATTTTCACGTGTAAATGTTATTATCCTGTTACCTTTAGCGTTCATTTGATTAAAAAAAAATGTTATTCTAGTTATGTTATAGGTTGCAATTTTTATTCATGTTAACATTTTTTCTTCCGATTCTCATTCTGATCCTCCTTTTTCTCTTTTTCCTGTTTTCCATTTATACTTCTTCATCTTTTTCTATCTCCCTGTTTCTCTATCTCTTTATCTCCTTCAGCTGCCTGTCTACCCACCCCTTCTCCCCCTCCTTTTCTACCTTGTTTATTTATTTATTTTTGCTTGTCTAAAATCACTTATGTGTATAGACATTAAATTGAAGAACACACACACACACACACACACACACACACACACACACACACACACACACACACACACACACACACACTGTCATAAAATGTGTGCAAACAATATTTCAAAAGA
>CM065726.1:65448358-65453358 GCA_033310375.1 Conus canariensis
CTTTAGTATAATCCCCTTCACTAAGACTAGATGATTTTAATAGGACTGCTTTAAGCGCTCTTTTGTAGACACTCTTAAGAGGTTTCATGGCATTAGCACTAGCAGAATCAAATAGTGTTGAACAATAATTGATTGAAGAGAGAACATGTGCGTGTAGGAACAATTTCCTGGCATGAAGGTTTAAGAAATGCTTAATCTTGCACAGCTGATATGTTTGTCTGGATATTGATTTACATGAACTGCGAAGGTGATAAGACCAAGAAAGATTATTATCAACATATACGCCTAGAACTCGATGGCTATCCACCACTTCAATTTCCTGATTATTGATAAAAACAGATGGGGGCTGTGTGGTTATGTTTTGTCTTCTCTGCCTTGTTGTTATCAGCATTAGTTTTGTTTTGTTAGGATTCAGTGACATGTGATTTACATTGCACCAATTACTTAAGATGTCAGCATTCTTCTGTAATGAAGTGAAAACAGCTTCCAAGCTGGAGCTACTTGTATGGACAGTGGTATCATCACAAAAGAGTTCACATGAATCCTCAATATAAAGAGGGAGATCATTTATATAAACTGAGAACAGCAACGGACCTAACACAGAACCCTGGGGTACGCCATGTTGGATAGGTAGCTTCTCTGATAAATTGTTGTTGACACAAACGATCTGTTGACGATCTTCTAGGAATGATGTTATCAGTTGGAAGGTATTTCCTTTTATACCATATAATAAAAGCTTCCTGCATAACAGTTTGTGGTCAATTACATCAAAAGCCTTTGCAAAATCAACAAACAGTGCGCCACAATATTTATTCTCATTAACACTGGCTAGCCATTGATCTACTAGGTTTGTAAGCGCTGTATGACAAGAATGATTTTTCCTGAATCCTGATTGATTTTTATTTAGTAGGTTGGAGGAGTCAAAATAGTGGCAAAGATGTTTATTTATGTGTTTTTCCAAGGGCTTGGACAGAACTGGCAAAATGGATATAGGTCTGTAGTTGGATGGTTCAGATTTGTCTCCAGATTTGAAAATGGGTATTACTTTTGCAACTTTGAACTGAGCGGGAAAGTGACATTTATCAATGCATAAATTGTAAATGTAGGCAAGAGTTTCGCATATAACAGGTGCTGATAGTTTCAGTATTTTTCCATCAATCCCGTCAAGTCCGCGGCTTCCTGTCTGCTTCAATTGGCATAAAGCTTGGCAAACATCACTAACTGTCATAGGCGGAACTGGTGTTGCTGGACGAATGTTCATAGCATTGCAAAAATTTTTTAATTTTTGTAATTCATTTGAGTCAGTATTCTTTTCTTTGACAATGTGTTCTGCAACTGTTGTAAAGTGTTGGTTGAGTTCATTTGTTGTTATGCTGGTAATGGGACTTGTCTTTGACTGTGAAGTTTTATTCGTAAGTTCATTTATTGCTTGCCATATGGACTTCGAATTTTGTTTGTTGGCTACAAGTTCACGAAAAAAATTCATTTTTGCTGTCCGTTTGAGTGAATTGACTTTATTACGTTGCCTTTTAAATCCATCCGACTTCCCTTCTGCTTCAAGCAGATCGTCGCGTAAGAAACAAGCAGCTTGTATTTCATCAGTCATCCACTTTGGTTGTGCACTGTGTTTAACTCGACGCGTTTTGAATGGCGCATGCTTGTCATAAACAGAATTAAACGTGTGTAGCCAATACTCAAGCGCTTTCTCTGGATCAGTATAATTATAAACATTTGTAAAGGGGGAATTCATGAGGTCAGTGAGAAAGGTATCTTCGTGGAAGTGTCCGAAAGATCTGTAAGTGATGTGTTTGTGGCCAGTTTTAGGAATTTTGATTCCACTTCTTTTCCACGTAATGCATACTGGAAAGTGGTCGCTGCATCCATTCAAAGGCACACATTTCTCAATGACGTTTTGTGGTTCAGAAAGATAGATGTGGTCAATTAATGTTTTGCTAGTGAGTGTTACTCTGGTTGGCATGTCTATAATTTGGGATAAGTTGTATGAGGTGGTCCTATCTGACCATGATGTTTGGCCCTTCAATAGATCAATATTGAAATCACCTAAAAGCATTAATTCTGTGGCATCAAGCGATGCTGCATCCATCATGGCCGTAAACTTGTCCATCCAACCAGCATTTTCCGCTGGGTTTCGATATACAAATCCTATTTTGATGGGTTTTGTTCTCTTCAACTTGATTACTAACCAAACTGCTTCAATTCCAAAACTTTCAAGATCATACAAACGTTGGGCATTTAATGTTTCATGAACGTAAAGTAATATGCCTGTAGATTTGGATTCGGTGGGATCTCTGCGTACAATATTGTAGCCAGAGATTAAGACAGTGGCATCAGGGACAATATCTGAAAGTCTTGATTCAGTGAAGCCAAATATACGAAAGAGAGAGAGAGAGAGAGAGAGAGAGAGGAGAGAGAGAGAGGAGAGAGAGAGAGAGAGAGAGAGAAGGGGGTGGGTGAGTGGGTAGTGGCAGATGTCTGGAACCTCATCACCCACTGAAGTCGGCCTTAACAACGACGGTGGTGCCGCTCTGCACCATGACGACCACGATGCCCAAACTCACAATAAACCCGTGGCAGACAATACCACACGTTCTCCGCGCGCTGTCGTGATTTAAAGCGATTAGTGCCTACCTGCAGTTAGCCCCTGTAATCCTTGCATAACTGCAACGCATAGCACCAAGACTAATCACATCAACAATGCCTGGGAATAGAAACACACACAACACAACACACACACACACACACACACACACACACACACACACACACACACACACACCGCGCGCGAACACACACACACACACACACACCGCGCGCGAACACACACACACACACACACACACACACACACACACACACACACACACACACATGCACGCGCAAACACACACACACATACACACACACACACGCGCGCGCACACACGCACGCACGCACGCACATACACATACACACACACGCACACACACATACACACACACACACACGCGCGCGCACACACGCACGCACGCACGCACATACACATACACACACACGCACACACACATACACACACACCGCGCGCGCGCGAACACACACACACACACACACACACACACACACACACACACACACACACACAATCAAATGCGCGTGCGCACGCACGCATGCATGCATCAATGCACAAGCACACACATGCATGCACGCATACATAAACACACACATAAACACACATACACAGAAGCGCGTAGAGAGAGAGAGAGAGGAGAGAGAGAGAGAGAGAGAGAGAGAGAGAGAGAGAGAGAGAGACAGAGACAGAGACAGAGACAGAGACAGAGATAGCTCAGAAGTCAGTTTATTCATGTAAAGGCCATGAGGGGGGGGGGGGGGGGGCATGGAGAACAACAATATATGAATCTTATAAAACACAAGAAAGACTGGATGGACTTCTCTCTCACGAAGTCATAACAGATCGAAACTGAAATGCCTTGAACAAGAAGTAATTTGAGAAAATTCTTACTATGCTTTCATTCCGATATGCCATTAGCAGACTTAACCCTAACTGACAGGATTCCCTGGAAAATTTAATTGGTGAATATTGCGCTCTTAGTCGAGAGAGAGAGAGAGAGAGAGAGAGAGAGAGAGAGAGAGAGAACGGACAGACAGACTGACAGACAAACGGACGGACAGACTGACAGACAGACAGACAGACAGACACACACACACACACACACACACATACAGACAGAGTGAGAAAGACAGAGAGAGAGAGAGAGAGAGAGAGAGAGAGAGAGAGAGAGAGAGAGAGAGAGAAGACAGAAGACAGGCAGGAATACAGAGAGAGAGAGAGAGAGAGAGAGAGAGAAGAGAGAGAGAGAGGAGAGAAGATGACAGAAGACGGACAGACAGACTGACAGCAGAGACAGACAGAAAGAGAGAGAGAGAGAGAGAGAGAGAGAGAGAGACAGACAGACAGACAGACAGACCGACAGAGACAAACAGACAGACAAACAGACAGACAGACAGGCAGAGAGACAGACAGAGAGAGAGAGTCAGACTGTATGATGTAACATTTTCCTTCGTGTGGGGAAACAAGTGCCCTCAAGGACGGGGAAGGAAGGTTTGGAAAAAGGAGCAGCGTGGTGGGCGGTGCGCAGAGGGGACGGAGGAGGGGGGGGGGGGGGGGAGGGGAGGGGGGGAGGGGAGGGGGGAGGGGGGGGAAAGGGTGTGGAGGTGGGCTGTTGGTCACAGGGTGCCAGAGGTTGACACGGTGTAACACAATATTGATTCTGTTCTGGCGTGGGAGCGCCGGTTTGTGCCAGACCAGAGAGAGATACGAAAAGGAGAACGAGACGGAAGCAAGGGGAGGGAGGTGGGAGGGGGGGTGGGGGGGTGGGGGTGGGGGTGGGGGGGGAGGTGGCGGTTGGAGTTTGGGGAAAAAGGGGTGGGTAGGGGAAGAAGGTGGTAGTAGAGGGAGTTGGGGGAGGAAGAGAGGTACCAGAGAATACTAATGAAGCAAAGACGCTCAGGTGTGTGTGTGTGTGTGTGTGTGTGTGTGTGTGTGTGTGTGTGTGTGTGTGTGTGTGTGTGTGTGTGTCATTTATTTAACGTCTTTCCACTAATCGTGATATTAGACGATTAAAAAAAAAATCGAGCCGAAAGAGAGAAAAAGAAAGAAAGAGCGTATGTGCTTATGCTTCTGAACGCACACGTATGTGTGCATGTGCGTGTGCGCGTGTGTGTTTATACATATGCGAGTGTGTTTGAGTATGTGTGTGTGTGCATATGTGTGTGCTGATATGAGTGCTTATATGAATAAAATGGTAATTACATAACACTTAAATTTTTCAAATAAGTTTCAAAGGAAAAAAAAAGTTAAAATTTGAACAAAACTAATTAATTTAACAACCATCAAGGCACAGAAACTTCACCTTTCTCCGTCCTTGTCACTTTTGAGCTTTGTACATTATTCCATCTTCCCTCCCCACACATATCCCCCATCC
>CM065726.1:65458358-65478358 GCA_033310375.1 Conus canariensis
ATTCCTACAACAACAACAACAACAACAACAACAACAATCTAACTCCTGATATTCTGACAGCTGCAAAAGGAACCTCTCGATTGCGATGTTCTTACAGGGCATACTGTTCTAGGCTATGTATGTATGTATGTATGCATGTATGTATGTATGTATGTGTGTGTATGCATGTGTGTATGTATGTATGTATGTATGTATGTATGTATGTATGTATGTATGTGTGTGTGTGTATGTATGTATGTATGTATGCATGCATGTATGTATGTATGTATGTGTGTGTGTGTATGTATGTATGTATGTATGTATGTATGTATGTATGTATGTATGTATGTATGTGTGTGTGATGTATGTATGTATGTATGTATGTATGTATGTATGTATGTATGTATGTATGTATGTATCTATGTCTGTATGTATACATTTATGCATGCATATATGTATGATGTTTGTATGTGTGCATGTACGCATATATACATTATATGTACGTACGTACGTACGTACATATTGTACAATGTGCAGATATGTATGTGTGCGCCTATTTACGTAAGTGTATAGCTCTCTCTCTCTCTCTCTCTCTGTATACACACACACACACACACACACACACACACACACAACATATATACAAAATTGTGTGTGTGTGCGTGCGTGTGTGTGTGTGCGTGTATATGTGTGTGTGTGTGTGTGTGTGTGTGTGTGTGTGTGTGTGTGTGTGTGGAGAGTGAGAGAGAGAGAGAGAGAGAGAGAGAGAGAGAGAGAGAGAGCGTGTATGTATGTGTGTGTGTGTGTAAATATGTACGTATATGTGTATGTTTCATGTATTATATGTGAACAGCCATTCTACACAGAAGGTTCACTATTTCAGAATGACATCCAGAGTCCTCTTAATGCTGATGCAGACATTCAGGCAGTCCTGCTATAATGACAACAAACACCAAATGAAAAAAAGAATAATGAAAGAAACTTAGTAAAGAAAAAAAAAAAAGGAAAGGGGTGGGGGTGTGGGGGGAAGGGGGGGAAGAATCAGTTACAAAACGTTTTGGCTTATTGTGTTTCATATTCACTAACTGCTGTGTATCTATTTCGTTCATTTGTTTGCTTTTACAGAGCTACGATTTCTTTTTTGTTTTTGTCTTCCTTCCTTTTTTTCTTTTCGTTCTTTCTTCCTTCCTTTCTTTCCTTCTCTTTTCTCTCTCTGTCTGTCCTTCCTTCTTTCTCTCACTCTCTTTTTCTTTGTTGCAACAAAGAGAATGAATGTGTCAGTACACCAAACATTAGCACATTAATAAAGCCAGTCGATCTGTATCAAACACTAAAAATACTAAACTTCACATGAGAATGTCCATCGGTAAAACAACATACAGATTTGAAGAGAGAATGAGAGTTGATAAAGCAAAAAGAAATTTTAAAAAAAGTGGGGGGAAAAATTGGAGGATGGAGGACCCACAAGAAGAAGAAGAAGAAGAAGAAGAAGAAGAAGAAGAAGAAGAAAGAACTTGAAAAAAAAAAAGTGGAAAAAGAACGGAGGTTGGAGGACAAAAAAAAAAAAAAAAAAAAAAAAAGTTACAAACTTTTCATCGAACATCAGTTATCAACTTCAAACATTTGCTGGACTGACAGATTCACGTTAGACAAACTGAACATGGTATAAGACAACAAAGAGTGTACACACCAGACACGGCTCGCAAAGCAACACAGATAGGGAAGACTGACGACGGAGGAAAAGAGAGCTGAAAATGAAGAAACTAATAAAGACGAACAAGCACGAGCTCTCTCAGCTTTACGCGCTTAGAAATACACGCGTTCACCCGAATGGAAAAAAGAACAGGCCTGTATGAGAGGAGAGAGAGAGGAGAGAGAGAGAGGAGAGAGAGAGGAGAGAGAGAGAGACAGACAGACAGACAGACAGACAGACAGACAGACAGGCAGGCAGGCAGACAGACAGACAGACAGAAAGACAGAGAAATCATGTCTTTCCTTCCTTCCTGCTCGTAAATCAAGTCTCCTAGTAATCTCAGTCTCACCAATGACCCTGACCCCTGACCTCTCAGTCCCACCCTCACCGATTTTTTTGTTGTTTTGTTTTGTTTCCCATCATGAACCTTTCGTTACAAGCTCCAAGTACTGACTTGCCCCAAATCTATCAACCTGTTTATGTGAGTGGCAGACTGTCACACGACATGTGCCCGATACCATTACCAAAGGTATCGGCCCGCCCCCAGCTACTGGTACAGTGCCAGAACTGCACCCTGAGACGGTTAATCTACCCTCTCTGGCGTCCACACACAGCGCCACGCGCGTCCCTGCGTCCACGGAACTAACTATAGACCTATCCTTGGATTGCGACTGTTGTTGTTGCGAGAACCCGTAGTCTACCTACCTGCCTATAAAAGCCGTGGTCGGTTGGCGGAGTTTCTCATTGCGTGCGAGACAGCCATTGTGAAACGAAGATTGTTACTGAGAGCCGACAGCGGGCTTTTTGTTATCGAGGTTACTTGTGTGGATTGTTGTGGTTTGTGTGAAGGCGAGTCTAGGGACGAGGTAACGTCCTCAGCTTTAAACCTTAAAGGTTGAAGTTTGTCACGGAATCACAGCGGGACTCTGAAAGGGTTCCAACCACAAGCTTCGGCTTATCAGAGCCAGGAAAAAAAAGGCAGAAGGTAAGACAGATGACACTCTTTTATTTTTCGTCTTGAATTTTTTTTTTTACTGTCTTCCTTTTTGCCTTTCTTACCTCCCCTCCCTTGTCTTTTACTTTTGTGTCCTCCCTCCCCCTCCCCCTTCCTTTTTTCCCTTCTTCTTCTTTTGTTTCATTGCAACTTCGAATGTATCTGTTCTATGATGTGCCTACTTTGCCTGTGATTTGCCGGATTTTCTGGTATTTTTTGGGGGAAAAAAAGAGTAAAATTCAGTTGTGTCTTTTTAATTTTGGGAAAGATGTGCTTCCTCTTTGAAAACAGAAAGGTTTTCGTGATTTTTTTCTTTTTTTTAAGAAATAGTTTAATGATGCAAAAATAACAACATACAAGAACAACAACAAATACAGCATAAATGATTCAAACAGATACAAAGAGACAAAAGGGTACAAGAGAGAGAGAGAGAGAGAGAGAGAGAGAGAGAGAGAGAGAGAGAGAGAGAGAGAGAAGAGGAAAAAGAAAAACAAGAAGAAACAAAGGCGGAGGAGGAGAGGAAGAAGAAAGAAGAAGAATGAAAAAGAAAAACAAGAGGAGGAAGAAGCGTGTGACCCAGGATACATTTGGAATCAACAAACATGTGTAGACGACACTTTCCAAGCCTGTAGCAGGATCTAAGCAAAGACTATCAAAACAAAACAAAGCAAAACAAAAACAGCAAGACAACAATCTTGTGTGTGTGTGTGTGTGTGTGTGTGTGTGTGTGTGTAGAGAGAGAGAGAGAGAGAGAGAGAGAGAGAGAGAGAGAGAGAGAGAGAACAATGAGAGTAATGACAGACAATGCACGTTTATTGCTTCTCTATACAGAAAACATACGCGCAAATTATGGGGCCTATATATTTCAACCTTTAAGTGTCATCTGAGCAAAGCAAAAAGAAAAAAAACAAACCTGAAGCAAAACAGAGAGAGAGAGAGAGAGAGAGAGAGAGAGAGAGAAGAGAGAGAGGAGAGAGAGAGAACTTAGAGAGAGATAAGTTATACTTAACGTCGATAAGCAAGCGCAGCGAATCCTCTTCCAAATAGATCCTAACCTAAGTAGAAGATTTATGAACAGAAACCATTGAACAATGGTGCGCGCGCGCGCGCCACACACACACACACACACACACACACACACACACACATCCAAACTGGGTTCATCATATTCTTAACTACGTTTTTAGGAAGGTTACAATTTACGAGGGAAATGTAATATTTATGTATGCTATTTGGACGCTGAATCCTTTCAATTTAAATCGAACCTAGAATGCTCGACGACGACTTTTTACGACATAAAAAAAAAGAGTTTTTTGAGGAAGTCTTCTTGTGAAATGAGAATCATTATTTGATAAATCAGTTAATTAGAATGTTTGAATTATTGTAAAAATATTTTCGAAATAAGAATGTGTTGGGACATTAAAAAAGAAAAAAAAAAGAAGAGACAACAAACAAACTTGATTTACGAAAAATTTTGCTTAAGGAAAACAATCAAACGAAACAAAAACAAAACTCATACCTACTATTTTATTTTTCGGGAGGAAGGGGGGGGGGGGGGGGGGGGGGGGGGGGGAGCGTGTTTGATTAATTGGTAAACCCACTATATAGATTGGCCCAGAACGCACACACACACACACACACACACACAACGCACACACACACACACACACACACTACACACACACACACACACACACACACACACACACACACACACACACACAGAGAAGAGAGAGAGAGAGAGAGAGAGAGAGAGAGAGAGAGAGAGAGAAGATGATGATGATGCAAGGAATTCACCAGCCAAGCTGATTCCAGAGGCTGGGGTATTTGTTCTACTTTACACTCAATTTTCTCCGAAAAATTCATTGGATCTGATATGGTAGGAGCAGTTTCGGATTCATCAATTTAACTCTGAAATATTGAGTTATTTGTTTATTTGTTTACAGATTTGCATCTGGTGGGCTGACGTCTTAGCCCAGAGGTCAACCAAACCGAATCAGAGGGACATCGACAGGTGGGGGCACAAGCGAGACAAACCCACCACCGACTACCACCATCTCAGCTTTAAGCAACGACAACCTGTCAGAACAACATGGAGGACGACACTATGGAAGGCTCAGCAAATCCCGTTTCGGACACGCTCAGCGCGGAGTTCTACTACCTGAAAGCACTGAGGTACATAGCAACCTCTGGAGAGGGCAGCTCCGCGGACGGTCACTGCAGCTGCCTCCATTGCCCATCGTCGGAGGACAAGATGGAAGACGACGACGATCACTTCAGCACAGGTTTCAGGCCTGGGCTCACCCTGGACGACCTCCAGGGCTGCGGCATGTCCAGCGAAACCAGCTCCCTGAGTCAGTTCTCTACCTCGCCCCCATCCGCGTCGGTGCCCTTCCTTCACGACCACAAGAACGGCGCCAGCGGCAAGACGAGCTTGAAAACCCGAAGTGGCGAGCCCAGCCGGAAGCTGCGCCTGAAACGGAGGTTGTCGGATGGTCACGTGCACTGGGCCGACGAGTTTCAGAAGGATCTGACACGCTGCAACCCCCGGAAGTCGTACACCCGTCATCCTTCAATGAGTGTAGCGCAAGTCAAGCCGATTCTCAAGGCTACTCCCGAGGATGGAGATCATAGTTAAGACCTGAAGACCGTGAATAAGGCATGAAAACTCTGATGATCAGAGTCCCCGTTGTTGAAGAAGAATCAACCCTGAAAACTATGTGATCGTCGTCAATGGAAACGAGAATAGTGTGAAAGGGGGCATGACGGGGTTCCCGTTTATATCACCGTGGCTGTTCAAGTCGAGGCCGTGCAGGTCTCTCGTGCAAACAAACTTTACAAACTGTTATTTTTTTGTGCACTGCGACAGTGTGTGTGTGTGTGTGTGTGTGTGTGTGTGTGTGTGTGTGTGTGTGTGAGAGAGAGAGAGAGAGAGAGAGAGGAGAGAGAGAGGAGAGAGAGAGAAATCTTATCCACGCGGTGCTAATGTATATAAGTTCTTTACCATATGTTTAGTAAATGATTATTGTGTTTAAATCATAAGAAATGTGATTTCACACTGCACTGGTTAATGTACATAAAACACAATGTTCCGCATCGTGATCTATCCCAGAACGGGAACAATGCAAAAACAAGTTGGTCTCATTCCAGACTGACCTGCATCGCCCTGTGTTATGTATGTAGTGCAGGCTTTGTACTTTCTTAGGAGAATTGTTGCAAGATTTTTGTGTTTCGGATTTTTCCTGTTCGGGTTCTTCTAAGACTGTGCAATTTTGAGAATTACAGAATTTTGGGGGAAAATGAACTCTCGCGCGCCATTTATACGATTTGTTCGTACATCATCCATTAATTTGTTTCATGCACGAGTACGAGTCTACATGCTGATTTTGTTGGAGATACCTGCAAACTCCTATTTTCCCTGTTTTTTTTTTTCGAAAGACTCGAATACTTTTTCTCTCCAAATGATTGAGAAAAATAGTTCTTTCGCGAAAAACACGAATTTGTTTATATTTTAATTTTTTTTTTTTTTTGCACGAGTACCGACTTCCCTTGTATGCTATGAAAGAAGCAGCCATAAATCATCAAAGATTATCCATTGAATTTTTTGTGAAGAATGTTGACAGACTTTAACATCAATGAACAATGTCAATTACAGAAAAGGAACTGTTCATAGTTGTCATCCAATTTGAAACTCATTTGCCTTTGAAGTGAAGGGGGAAACACATCATTATTGTTGTTTTATTATTATTTACATTGCTTTGTTATCATTTTAATCTATGAATTATTTTCTTAATGTTCTGATGTTCTGGAACATACTGCCATTATACCACAATGTCTTCCAAGCAGAAGAAAGTGCGTATTATTCTACATGCTGATTCATTTTGTAAAAGGTATTCTTTATTCTGCACATAAACCACGCCCCTTCACGCGAATATGATTTTGTAATCGTGCGGTGACGCAGTTTATTCTCCGTACAGAGAGCGTATGCGCGTGCTGCTATGATTTTTTTTCTTTTTGGTACAACAAATGCAATGTTTTTCCACAGTGATCAATAAACGAGTATTGAGCAGACTATGACATTGATTGCGTGTCTTCTCTCTTTCCCGTCATTTTGTCCCCCGGGCTTTGTGTATGCAAGACAGCGTTGTTACGTGTGTGTGTGTGTTGTGTGTGTGTGTGTGTGTGTGTGTGCTTGTTTGCGTGCGTGCGTGCGGGCGCGTGTGTGATGTATTGAATGAATGAATGAATAAATGTATTGGGGGGGGGGGGGGGGGGGACAGAGAGAGAGAGGAGACTCATACCAGCTTCTTTCATAATAATTCCCATATCTGAATCATCACGCCGGTGCTCCACCCGTATAACACGCTTCGTATAGGAACAAACAAACAAACAGACTAAAACAAACAAACAAACAAACAAAGAAACAGGATGTAAATAATCTGTGTGAACATTTGAAAAGCAGACCATGATCCTAACAGAACCAGAATTGAAGCAAATTCAGTCCTCATACAGTCCCTCCCACCTCCCCTCCACACCAAGTATTTCATTTCTACTTAACGATTTTTACCGTTGACATCACTCTCGATCTACGAATACACAAACCGTCCAGTACCTGACGTTATATTTCAGACCTTCGAAGTCACGTGACCCCATCTTTCCACCACTGGCTTTCCCTAAACGACCCCATTCCATTAATATCATCTCTGTCTGTACGGAGCCATCTGTATCTTCCTGTTGTGCGTACGAAGACAGGAATCAGGGGAAATCATTTCCATGAATTCCTGGTGAGTTACCGCAGCATGCACCCTCAAAAGAAAATATTTAAAAGACCCAAGAAAACGCACAGTTAAGTAGTTGATAATATGAACATTAATGGCGTTCATACAACGTGTCATAACTCAACTCCGAGAACCATCGTTCTGCCAATGGCGATCATGCATGGTATGGACCATAATGGCACGCACGGCGTTAATGTTCTGTTCATGGCGGTCATGGTGAGGACCATAATGGCACACACATCGATATTGTTCTGTGAATGGCGATCATGGTAAAGACCATAATGGCACACACGGCGTTAATGTTCTGTTCATGGCGATCATGGTAAAGGCCATAATGGCACACACATCGATATTGTTCTGTTTATGGCGATCATGGTAAAGACCATAATGGCACACACATCGATATTGTTCTGTTCATGGCGATCATGGTAAAGGCCATAATGGCACACACATCGATATTGTTTTGTTCATGGCGATCATGGTAAAGGCCATAATGGCACACACATCGATATTGTTCTGTTCATGGCGGTCATGGTAAAGACCATAATGGCACACACATCGATATTGTTCTGTTCATGGCGATCAAGGTAAGGACCATAATGGCACACACGGCGATATTGTTCTGTTCATGGCGATCATGGTAAAGATCATAATGGCACACACGACAATATTGTTCTGTTCATGGCAATCATGGTAAAGACCATAATGGCACACACGACAATATTGTTCTGTTCATGGCAATCATGGTAAAGACCATAATGGCACACACGACAATATTGTTCTGTTCATGGCAATCATGGTAAAGACCATAATGGCACACATGGCGACATTGTTCTGTTCATGGCAATCATGCAGCTTGTCGTAATGGCACAAGTAAGGTAAGGTAAGGTAATGTTGCTTATAGCCCAGCCGACCGCAAAGGGCCATATCAGGGCTGTCACCGCGTTGAAGTCAACTCACAAGTCATTCATTCACACAACTCTTTAAAATACATCTTCTAAAAACACACCCGAAATTTTTGTTAAAACTCTTTCCACTGTAAAATCTCAGATCAAATGAAAAAATGTTAATCTCTTTCAAAAACTCAAAGATGACATCAGGTGGAACATCTCTGAACAAGGTTTTCATGGAATCTGCTGTAGGATGTTTATGTCTCACATCATGCAAGTCCCAATGGCACAGACAGCAACAGTGTTCTGTTAATGAGGATTATATAGTGAGTCTTAAAGGCGCACACAATCACACTTTAAGTCATTTTCATCATCTTAATGCAGCAAGATCACGATCGCACACACATGCAATAATTTTTTTAATTTTTTTTTTATTATTGATAACTTTCATGCAGAGGTTACAATGGCTACCTGTGGTGTCGCTAATGGGAATGACCGTCTTTAACATGTGCTAAACGTTTAACCGCGCAGATCTGACGTCAAATCTATCAATTGAAAACTGATTAGTATTCTTTTTCTACATCAACATTTTTGTAAGCGCGACAAAACAGAACGAAAACTGAAAAGTTAGTTGCAAATGCAGGCGACTGCGGAGATCTAAACAAATTAATTTGAAAAAAAAATATCGATGACTCCACCGAACAGTGTGGACACACGAATCACAAGACAAAACACGACGCGTTTCGACATCGTAGTTTTTTTTTTCCAGGCAAGATAGATAACACTCAGGACAACGAAAATGAAGAACGATCAATCATTTTATCTTTTTCGAATTCGGCGCAAGATGGGTGTTGCTCGTTCTTCATTATCGTTGTCCCGAGTGTTGTTTTATCTTGCCTAAAGAAGACCTACGAGGTCGAAACGCGTCGTGTTTTGTGATTCGTTTGTCCACGTTGTTCGGTGGAGTTATAATAAACATTTTTTTGTGTGAAAAATTATGAAATGAACGTTTAATTATAAGTTTCTATTCAAATCGTTCTTCTTGTTGTTTATACGTAGATTTGATGGAAAAAGACGTGCCAATCAGTCCAATGCTAAAATCTAAATTAACTTTTAAAGAGAAATTATAATGAATCCGTCAGGGAAAAGAGTGAAAAACAAATGACAAGAGAAAACACGACGCGTTTCGACACCTTCGGTATTTTTCAGGCAAGATAAACAACATTCAGAACAATGAAAACGAAGAACGAGCAATCACTTATCTTCACAAATTGCTCGTTCTTCGTTTTAATTGTCGTTATTCTAAATGTTGTTTATCTTGCATGGAGAAGACCAAAGAGCTCGAAACGCGTCGTGTTTGTTTTGTAATTGTTTGTCCCTTTTGTCAGGCGGATTTATTATGATTTCTCTTTAAAAGTTTGCTTCCATTTCCACCTGCAGTCACCTCCCTTTGGAACTGAATTTTTAATTAATGAACTTGACGTCGGGATTGTGAAGTGAAAATTTATTAACAATACCTGATTTATACTCTTGTGAATTAATCCAAATTATGGAAATATATGTAATTAATCAGAATTTATGTAAAAAAAAAAAGAAAAGCTATTTACCATTGTGCCCAAGGCACATTGTTAGATTAATTCATGAATGAAGGCTGATTACTTGGAACACTAAATATTCTCATGGCATTACTTGTGTCTGCCGAGAAAACATTTCTGTGCATCATCTTTTGTTTGAATGCTCAGTGTTGATCTCGCTCTATCAGGAGAAAGGTATTGAAACGACAAACTTCGATTATGTCAATACTGAGTTATGTGGTTCATATGTTGCTGAAATTGCCATGGCTAATTCGCAGTCACAGGTTGCAAAAATGTTTAAAAGATCAACAATTTTGTGTACCTTTAGGGTATTTCACTTATGTAAATATTCATATATCAGATGTGGGTTTGAAAGTATTAACGTAAATGATAAGTATGGAATTTTTTTTTTTTTTTTTAGCTAAGTGTCTAATATTATCTGCCGATGAAAAGACATTAAATAAACCACTGAACTGATTGTGAAGTGAAACGTTTTGTTACGGCGGTTCACTTGTTCTTTTAGCACGCGCGTTGCCGTTTGCGACAAAACCTGTTGGCGACACAACACACATTACATGCATAATTATTATTCTGTTTGGTTATGCCAGTCATGACGTGGAATCACTGAGGCACTGCTGCTTCTGAAGACTATCATACATAGCTGGCTGGCGAAAACGAGTGCCTGCGAGACAGAACATCTGATTACTGAAGGTGCGGTTAGCGCCCTCGGCGCAACTTTTCCGAATTCATAACTTCTCCCTCCCCGAACGCTTCTCATATAATGATAATACTCCGCTCCGCTCTGAGCGTACTGTATTCACTAGTGTAAAATCTCTCTCTCTTTCCCCCTCTCTCTCTTTCACAAATACGCACACACCAGCTCGTAATGAGCTTGCTGATTGATGTGCAAACAGAGGAGCCAGAAATGAAAAGTGCACCACGGTATTGAATATACCCTTTTCTTTACCTGAAGTCAATCAATTATTAGAGCAAACCGTCTGGTGCCGATTCAAAAACACTACAAAACATACGTTGCTTGGTGTGGCTGATAAAAATACTCATTTAATTAATTATGAGCATGTAAACAGCATTCTTCATTTACAAGTGAAAACTATGTATCAATACAGAAACTTCATTTCAGTATTTTATGAATGAAACCTTGATGCCATAAAAACTAAATATAGGCCTATAAGCGAAGCAAGATGTATTTGTGGAGAACGAAGAATAACCAGCAAGCATCTGCTGTTTGACTGTTTACCCCTTCAAGCACATTGACCACCGTTATCAGGCATGTCTTTATGTGATGTCTTTTCAGATTTAAAGTTTGCCTTCAATGTTGTTTTTTCTTTAATTTGTAGTCCAGTTAAGCATTTGCTGTAAGATCATTTGCTGGTATGTTGTAGGGATGTAAAGGGGGACATTTATATGCACTTACATAACCAGATTATGCATACACTTGCATAGTCACAGACATTTCTCTCTCTCTCTCTCTCTCTCTCTCTCTCTCTCTCTCTTCGTCTAATATCACAGATGTGAACAGACGGAAAACTAAAGTACTACTACTACTACTACTACTACACACACACACACACACATCATGACGCAAGCCTGACAAACATCAAATTCATACGTCATTTCATGACCTCAAACGCAAAGCCTTTTCCAAATCAAAGTCTAGGCCTATTGCATGTTCGGCCTGTTCCTCAACAAGTTTGGTGTCTGGGCAGCAAAATTCCAACCCCTCCAATGTCATTTCGGCACGCCTGCTGACAGCACAGGGCAAAAACTCACGTCAACATGTCGATCCGAGTGGAGAAGATCGCCACCACCCCCTACGATGACCAGAAGCCTGGAACCAGCGGGCTGAGGAAGAAGGTGCCGGTATTCCGGCAGCAGAACTACACCGAGAACTTTGTACAGGCCCTGCTAACCGCCGGCCTGGGCGATAGGTTGAAGGGAAGCGCGCTGGTGGTGGGGGGTGACGGTCGCTACTACCTCAAGGACGCCATTCAGATCATCATCCAAATCGCGGCAGCTAATGGGGTAAGAACTGCTTGGAGGAGATTGATTTGGGCATCATGAAAGTTTAGAGGCCCTTTGATTCAAAAGCCAGTTTGAATTTGAAAAAAAAAAAAAAAAAAAAAGGCTTTATTTTTGACAACATTAAGGGCAAGTTAGTTGATATAGTGTCCAACTTACGTGTTTATCAAGGGCGAATTAGTTAAAACAGATGCTAACGTGTGTGTGTGTGTGTGTGTGTGTGTGTGTGTGTGTGTGTGGTGTGTGTGTGTGTGTGTGTGTGTGTGTGTGTGTGTGTGTGTTTCCATATTTATACAACGTTTTGGTACAGTCTGAGTACCGGGGCCCTGTATTCCAAACCAGGCAATATTGAATTAAAGGGGCCCGCTATCAAACCTCTCGACATCATCGGAATTTAGGGACTAGCTATTCAAACCCCTACTAGATTACTTCACTTTTGTTTCTCCGTTCAAAACCCTGTGAAAAAATAAAAGCATATTTACTTAGGCGTAAAAATAAAAGATAATAAAAAGAATTTTTACGCATATTGAGCTCAGTCATTCAATGCTGTTTACGCTTATCAAGTGGATAAGCAGAAGCAGCACAAACACACACAGACACAAACACACGCGCGCGCGCCGCACGCACGCACGCACACACACACACACACACACACACACACACACACACACACACACACACACACACGGACACCTGCGCGTCTTCGCGCTTTTCATATCTAGTAGCCTATACATACACACTGGAACACACGCCTGTCCTAAACTACAGGAAAGATCCATCGGGGTACAAAGTATGTCCAGTAGTCCTTCCACATCAGGTGTCCAGGCTATTCATAGGGGAGATGGGAGTCCTGTCCACTCCGGCTGTGTCCTGTATCACCCGCAAATACCGGACAGATGGTGCTATCATTCTCACCGCCTCGCACAACCCCGGCGGCAAGGAAGCCGACTTTGGCATCAAGTTCAACACGGCTAATGGAGGTGGGTTTCTCTTTCACATCAAGGCGCAGATGAAAGGAAGGACGGAAGAGGGAAGGGGGAGGAGGGGGCCGTGGGGGGGGGGGGGGGGGTGAAGCTGGTGGAGGGGGCGGGGAGGTGTGAGGTGTGTGTTTGGGGTGGTGGTGGTGATGGTGATTGGGTGGGTACAAAAAGTATCAGAGAAGGGGGCTGGAGGTGGGGTTGGGTTTCGAAGCTTTCGGACTCACCGTCACATCGTTCTCATTCCGAAAAAAGAAATCTGAAAATGAAGAGGAGAAAAAAAAAAAGAGGAAACAACGCAGAGAATTGTAGAAGTACTATAGCAGCAAATCTTCTCCCGGATTTACAGACAATGAGAAGACTAAGCAATTGTTTCTTACATCTTCCCCCTCCCCCTCTCCCCTCCCCAACTAACTCACCATGTCTCTTCTTTAATCCCCCCCCCCCCCCCCCTTTTCCTGATCACAAGTTTTAATGGTTGTATTCTATGTTATAATCGAAAATATTCTCCCTCGTTAATTTTTTTTTTTTTTTTTTTTTTTTTTTTTTTTTGGCAAGCGTAATTGATTCGGTGCAAAACGTGAAAAAAAAAACAAAACACCGTTTCGCACCCCCTCATCTCCTCCCTTCCCGGCCCTCTTTTCACAGGTTCGTCATTAAAAAAAAAAAAAGTACATTAAATGAGAATTAGAAGAACCACCTTAATTCCCGCATGGACAAAGCGATTGTTCCGCTCACGACATCTGCTGAAATTTCATTCTGTAAATCAGTAAGACTGTCAATGATTGGAGCAAAACTGAGGGTATACACATCGAACGTAATGGTTACACGAGTCATGCCCTCTTCCACAATCCATCTCGCTGTCAGTAAACACCTTGACCTCAGTAGGGACGGAGGCTTCGTACGTACCCTGTGTTGAATTCCTCACAGCTGTCAATAAGCACCAGTCCCTCGGTGGGGATGTAAAACTTGTGCCGTTTGTTGATTGTATTGCCCCAGTGCTCTGCCCTGTCATCGGTTACCTGTTCGTTTCAAGGGACGGAGATTTCGTGGTGTCTGTTGAATATATCGACCCTGTCTGCAAAGCCGTCATCGGTCGATTACCTTTCCTTTCAAGGGACGGAGATTTCGTGGTGTCTGTTGAATATATCGACCCTGTCTGCAAAGCCGTCATCGGTCGATTACCTTTCCTTTCAAGGGACGGAGATTTCGTGGTGTCTGTTGAATATATCGACCCTGTCTGCAAAGCCGTCATCGGTCGATTACCTTTCCTTTCAAGGGACGGAGATTTCGTGGTGTCTGTTGAATATATCGACCCTGTCTGCAAAGCCGTCATCGGTCGATTACCTTTCCTTTCAAGGGACGGAGATTTCGTGGTGTCTGTCGAATATATCGACCTGTCTGCAAAGCCGTCATCGGTCGATTACCTTTCCTTTCAAGGGACGGAGATTTCGTGGTGTCTGTCGAATATATCGACCCTGTCTGCAAAGCCGTCATCGGTTACCTGTTCGTTTCAAGGGACGGAGATTTCGTGGTGTCTGTTGAATATATCGACCCTGTCTGCAAAGCCGTCATCGGTTACCTGTTCGTTTCAAGGGACGGAGATTTCGTGGTGTCTGTTGAATGCAGCTTTTCAATGGGGGCAAAAAAAAAAAGAAAAGAATTATCTTTGGAAGAGTGAAAAAAAATCTGTTCCTCCTGGTTCCTACAACTGACGGCAGCACCGACGCCATAGGCGGTTCAGAATCAGTTACAGATCCTCAAAGCATTTTGACATTTCATTTCATTTTCCACCGATTCACTCGCCAATATCATGTACGCATCTGATAACTTTTTCGGTTAGTTTTGTTTCAAATATCCGAGAGAGAGAGAGAGAGAGAGAGAGAGAGAGAGAGAGAGAGAGAGAGAGAGAGAGAGAGCGAGCTGCTGGTGCCGCTCCTGCAGCTGCTGCTGCCACCGACTACAGTCACATTGTCTGTCAAACAGGTCCAGCCCCAGAGAACGTGACCAATGCCATCTACGACATTACCCGGGAGATAACCTCTCTGAACATCTGCCCTGATCTCCACTGCGATATTAACATCCAAGCCGTTCACAGATTTCAAGTAACTAGAGCGCTAGCTCTTGGTTTACATGACGGTTTCCACATCGATAACATCGTTCACACAGCCAGTTTAGGCAGAACAGAATGCAGAGTCAAACCATGAGACATGGTAAAACTTAATATGTAAAGTCGAATCCACAGACGGAAGGTTTATTGTTGCCTCACTTCAGTTTATTGATTTGACACAAAAGATAATGGCGTATTCATTCTCATCTCTGTTGTTCTTAGTTATTCGTTGTCATGTCTCTGTCTTCCAAGCTAAGCCGGTCCATAGGTCGTGTATTATGACATGTGTCTGATATAATGTCTGTACAGCAGACGTCAGTCCATTACGATAAATGCTGAACATATAACTCTCTCTCTCTCTCTCTCTCTCTCTCTCTCTCTCTCTCTCTCTCTCTCTCTCTCATCACTTGAAATATTAGCAAGCACACACATTTTGACAGCAATGAAACATAGTCATCAGTGAAGTCGTTAACAAACTCAACGCACTTCCTCATTTTTTGTTTTGTTTTTTGATGTCACGCTCTTTGCTCTCTCCCGTTGGTCTTCTCGTTCATCACACAGATCGAAGGTCAAGGACCGTTCGAGGTGCATATTGTGGACAGTCTGAACGACTACGTACAGCTGATGAGGGAGATCTTTGACTTCGAGGCTTTGAGGGAGCTCTTTGCGGGCACCACCCCTCTGAAGATCTTGATCAACTCCATGCATGGGGGTAGGATGATTAGTAGCTTGTATCGTAACAGTTTGTGTGGCCTGCTTTTTGTCCTTTCGACGTTTCCATTATTCAGAACATGTTTGTGCTTGAACATGGATGTGTTTGTAACGTATGCACAGATGTTTGTTTTGCCCATCTCTGGCGGAGAAAATACATGGAAAGAGCCTACTTCCAACCCGTCCCCTTCTCCCCCATTCTCTCCGTCTGCCTTATCCTCCAAGGTGGGTTAACCCTGAATGTAATAAACGAACTGACTGACTGACTGACTGGCTGATTGACTGACTGACTGATTGACTGAGTGAGTGAGTGAGTGAGTGAGTGACTAACAATGAATGACCTTCCAACCTACCTATCTGCCTGCGCCCACATCTTAGGAACGCACATATGCTTGCATCACACACACACACACACCCCACACACACACACACACACGCACACACGCACGCACACACGCACGCACGCACTCACGTACACACGCACACATGCACGCACGCGCAGAGAGAGAGAGAGACAGAGAGAGAGAGAGAGAGAGAGAGAGAGAGAGAGAGAGAGAGAGAGAGAGAGTTTCTGCCAATTACGAAAAATGACAAGAGAAATCCCCACAGACAGCCTACATGCATGTCAGGGCGGTGACATATAAGACACTTACCATGTCTGGGGCATGGCATCATGGCAGGCGGCGCCCATCCGCCGCCTTAACCTTCCCTGACCTGAATGAGGGACCCCCTTCACTGGGTTTAAAAATCTTATCCCAAGACTGGTTCGAACTCACGGCCGTCACATCCGCAGACAAACTCCCCTATACACGCTTACACTTTGAAAAGCGAAATGCAATGGACTCGATTATTTGACATCCACTGACTTTGAAGACTTGCTGTGAACAGTGACGGGGCCTTACGTTAAACGGATCTTCGTGGATGAACTCGGAGCTCCACCAGAGAGCGTAGTGAATGTGGACATCTTGGAAGACTTTGGCGGCCTTCACCCTGACCCCAACTTAACCTACGCGGCTGACCTTGTCAATACGATGAAAAGCGGAGAGCACGCTTTCGGGGCAGCTTTTGACGGCGATGGTGTGAGTTGGTCGGTGGGAGACGGAGGGGGAGGGGGTTTCAAGGGGGGTGGGGAGAGTGGATAGGAGGGGTGGGGGGGGGGGGGGGGAGGGGGTGTGGAAGAAGATGGGTGGGAAGTGAGGTCCGCCATCTTTAAATTTCGCCGTTTCCCAGATCGCCAAATTCCCACCTCCTCGTTTCTGAAAACTTCTTTTAATTTAATATGCGTCTTGACACAGACGTAAGGAGAACACGCTCAGTATTTTCGCCTTTCTGAGTTGAGTTCCATTGCACATACTGGAGGCATTCATACTCCTCGTTGATCTGTTTCACTATATGGCCGTCTGTTTACCACTCTTCACAGCTAGCTGACGGTGTCGAACTGTCAAGGTTGAAGTACATCCTTGTTGGTTCGCAAGCCGCGCGCAGAGAATACTGATAGTGTTAACGTGAGAAGTTTTAAGCACACACATGCTGGTTTGGCAAGCCCGGCAAAGGCTACGTGCAAGCGACAGGCCGACCTGGCTGAACAGCGCACCGGAAGAAGCTGGAATATATCTCACCTCTGAAAGGTAATTCATCAGCGTGAGCAAAGAAGGTACCTCGAAGAAAGCCAATGGAAAGCGAGGAGAGAGACCGACCGTCGTACTTTGTTCATCTTTGGTCTGTATGACGAGTTGACACCAGCCGGGTGACGTGTTGAGACTGAAGACAGATTTCCTTTTCAACTGCCGCCTTTGGGCTACTTCAGAGGATAAGGCCATTTGGGAAACGGCCAACTGACAGCCCACCAATTTCATTCTTCTCAGTATGTCTGTTTGTTTGTCTGTCTGTTCGCGTTCTTTTCTCTCTCTCTCTTCTCTCTCCCCTCTTCTCTTCTCTCTCTGTGTGTGTGTGTGTGTGTGTGTGTGTGTGTGTGTGTGTGTGTGTGTGTGTGTGTGTGTGCTGAATAAAATGAATACCAGTCTCACTGGAAACTGGAACACAGAAATTAAGCAAAAGACTCGATAAGAATGACGTTGGAAAATTAAACATCGCATCAACAGTAAAAAGACCCCAAAAAAGTGATGTTCGATGTCTGGCGATTAGGACTGTACCATGGAAGCACTGATTAAAAATAAATGAATAAAAACGACCAGTAAAAAGGACATTTTGGGAAATTATATACCTACATAAACATAAAACCACAAAGGGAGTGACATTTGGTTTCTCGCGATCAGGACCACAACGAAATGCATCGATAATGAAAAAAAAGAGACTCGATTCAAGATACGGTAGTTGAATACAGTGACATCTCTTTTTGGTGAAGGCACATAGTAATGTTTGGTGTCAGGCAAACTGGACAGAAACGTGGAAATAAAAGAAAAGACTAAAGCAAATCCTTTGACGAATTGACCACCGTGTTAAAAATAGAAACACAAAGTAATGTTAGAAAATTAAATCTATGTTTATATGATAGTTGAAGATAAAGATTATACAAGTTGCAGTCTGATGTGAGACTACTAAACACAGCTGTATTTTACAATTCATGAAATATTCCGGCGTCAAACAGGCCCGACAGATATAGATACCTGCGAAGCTGATAATGAGATTTTAGCAACGCTCTTTAAAAAAAAAAAAGCACCTTTATCAACTGGACGAAAATCTTTTTTGAGTCTCCAGTTCGTCCATTTTGAGCCCAGAGCACACTCATCTCTGGATACGAGTCAGTCGGGGGCAGAAAAATGAATAAACTGCGTCAAATGGGATTCGAACCCACAATCTTTCAACCCGCAGCCTGCGGAGCCTGCCACTGCACGACTACAGCTGGTCACAAACATACGATTTAGGAGGGTCCGGCGATGAGGATCGGAACATGGGGATTGAAGAAAAAGAAATTCAGTTCCAATGATAGTGACGACGTATGTTATGTTGTTGGACGATAAAGACAGGCACCTGGTGACCTTCTGGTGTACGTTGACCAGGATCGCAACATGGTGCTGGGGCAGAATGCCTTCTTTGTGACGCCCAGCGATTCTCTGGCGGTGCTGGCCAACAACCTGGAATGCATCCCCTACTTCCGGAGGACAGGGGTCAAAGGCTACGCGCGCAGTATGCCCACTGCCAGTGCTGTGGATAGGTAAATTGAGAGAGAGAGAGAGAGAGAGAGAGAGAGAGAGAGAGACAGGCAGAGAAAAAGAGGAGAGAGAGAGAGAGAGAGAGAGAGAGAGAGAGAGAGAGAGAGAGAGATTGCGTGTATGATCGCGCAGGCGGTGTGTGTATGTGTGTCTGTGTGTCTGTGTGTGCGTGCGTGCGTATATGGCCTTTTTATTTTTCTCTTTCTTTTGAGGCATTTTTGGTGTGGTTTGATAATTCTTTTTGTTTGCTTTCGATTCGGTCTGAATGTATGCAATTTGAATAATCTTTCTTTGGTGTGTGCGGTGTACGGCGGGTGACCTCCAAGGATGTTATGTTTTCATCCACTTTTGCTGAAGGGAAGATGATTGATGTCATTCATTGAAACATTTAGATGCTTTGAAATTATGTAATGCAACAAGTAATACGTAAACATTTTATGTTCATTGCGAAAGTATTTAAAAAGAATTTTATGAGCACATTAGAGATCGTTATGATTTTTCTTAAGTGATAAAGTTAGTGTCCATTGATCGAAATCAAAATTTTAGTGTGGTACATTTCACACTGATTGGTGCCATCGTAAACATTCAATATATCAAAAGATATTCCAGAATGCTCGGAATATGTCTTAACGTAGACACCTAGAAAAACAGGCAGAGGGTTATTGAAAAGAAATAAGAAGAGTGAGAGAGAGAGAGAGAGAGAGAGAGAGAGAGAGAAGGCGTCGACAGCTAATTGACCTTTTCGTCATGATGTTTCATTATCGGTTAGTGCTTGCATTACATTCAAACGAAAAATCAACGTGCTTTCTCTCCCTCTCCCTCTCTCTTGGAATAATATGATGATATTATGACTAAAATCGGAAAACATAATCATGACAAATTAATTCATTGAAAATGATAGAAGAAATCAACTTTCGTAATAATCAATGACAACGATGAAGATGATACCTTCGAGTTCTACTCGGGTCTCAACATGCAGGTTGATGTCCGCAACGCTTGTAAACGTTAATAACGTCTCGGCGTCGACCAGCACCGAGAGAAACATGCACCTGCAGTGTTAGGCAGCAGTATGGAATCACAC
>CM065726.1:65483358-65505858 GCA_033310375.1 Conus canariensis
CGCCAGCTGGCAGCTCTTCAGTCGGCACTACCCAGGTAGGCAGCCCGTTGTGTAAGCGTGTGTTGATTGTAAAGCGCTTAGAGCTTGGTCTCTAGCCGAGAATAGGCGCTATATAAGTATTCATCATTATTATTATTAAGTTGAAAAACATTTGCTCAACGATAATGGTTCTGGCGTTTTTTTTTTCTGGATTCGCTGGTTTCACATCCGCTCCACAGATCTACATAAAAATTGAATGGGGTTCTCCTTGGGGTACATTCCATCTTTTGACGCAGTTTGGTCGGTTCGGTAGTTGTTGCATCACCCTGTTGACAGACAGACAGCGAACAAACAGACAAACAAACACGCAGAGGCGATTGAAAACAGTACCTCCTCAACGGAAGTAATAGACCTGCTCTGGAAAAAAAAAAAAATTCAGAGGATGTGAATGCCTGTCTTTCCATTACTTCATGGGCCAAGAGAACTTTGCTGACACTAGCAAATTGGCTGAGGACCGTACACAGTGGTGCACCTTGACTGCCTCATGCGTCGCAAGACGCGGGAGCATCTAAGCTAAGCTAAAGCAAGAGAACTTTGCATGCGTCATTTTTGGTAGTAAGCTAACGTGACGTCAAACCCAGTACCAGTAGATCTGAATCGATCAATGATAATCGTGAAGCCGAATTGTTTGTTTAAACAGTGCCTGCGTTACAGGCGCCTGGTTTTGGCATTTTCTCTGTCTGATAGATCTGCTGAGCGTACTGATGGGGCAACCTGTTCGGGAAAAAAAATCAGAAGTTGATAACACCTATCTGTCCATTGCAAATAGAGGTACCTTTTCTCAGTTGTATGGTCCAAGCTCTTAGATCTAGAGAGTCAAATATCTGGTTTGAGGCACACGCCGGATACGTGTATCTGGTTTGAGGCACACGCCAGATATTTGGTTTGAGGCACACGCCAGATATTGGGTTTGAGGCACACGCCAGATATTGGGTTTGAGGCACACGCCAATATTGGGTTTGAGGCACACGCCAGGTACGATCAGGATATCGACTGTCTGCAGTACAGGCGCACCGTTTAATACCCCCGTATTGATTTTTATTTCTCTCTGAGTGAACTGTTAACCTGACTGAAGGGATACAACTGCTTTGAACTTGCTCACCAGCGGTATTTGTCCCATGAAATAGGCCGTGTCACTTTACTGAACGCGAGCTCCAACACAGATTACCCTCCTCGCAGATTTCCGAACATCGCCTATTAGTCTCTTGCAGAACAAAACTGTCCCAACAGACGCATATTTCAGTTCCGCCATATCCATCGCTACTGACAGTTTTTTCCTCATTACGCTGAACAGAACACAGTCTGAATGAACGCAGACTGCTGTCCCCACAGGTATGATTACGAAGGTTGTAGCGCTGAGTCTGGCGCAAGGATGATGGAGATGCTGGACAGGCTGGTCAGCGACACGAAGAACATCGTGGGCAAGAAGTACGTCTCTGGGGACAAGAGCTACGTCGTCGCCCAAGCCGACAACTTCTCTTACAAGGACCCCATCGACAACAGCGTCAGTACCAACCAGGTCAGAGCTGTTTGTTTCTAAGCGCAGAGAGAGAGAGAGAGAGAGAGAGAGAGAGAGAGAGAAGACAGACAGACAGACAGATAGGCAGATAGACAGACAGACAGACAGACAGATGCAGACGCAGACGTTGATTCATGAAGGCCGCAGCCCCTTACATATCACACTGCGCAGTTCAACATATTTAACTAACTTAACCACCATTTATAATTTTTTTTTTTTTTTTTGTCCCTTGCAATGAAGGTTATATTCCCATTCAATACACACGTTACATCAACAATACACACATTATTCAATACATTTATATACAATGTTTAACTAGTGCTGTCAAGATCATACAAAAGTGTCATAATTCAAAAGTCATAATTCGCATGTTACAATATAAATTTATTACACTATATCAATTATTATTAAATGAAATATTAAAAAGCTGCAAGGGTATATACCAATTACAATATATAAACAAAGGCTATGAAAAGAAAAGAAACAAAAAACGAACAAGGGAGGGAACCAATAGCCCCCACACCACACCCCTGAAAGGGTGGGTGCATGGTGCCTAGGCATGGTGGGACAGGGGAATTAAAACAACAACAACAACAACAACAACAACAAATTCATGCTCACAAAGAAAGTATTGTTCGCTCAAATTTCATGGCTTGTGTGTCAATCCATTACAGGAGCATCGTTTGTGTTTTGTTGTGTGTGTGTGTGTGTGTGTGTGTGTGTGTGTGTGTGTGTGTGTGTGTGTGTCTTTAACATTTTACAAGGTGTCATGTCAACCATGAAAGACTGTTATAGTGTTTCGCATAGAGCAAGGTAGGGTAGCCAATTTTTCAAAAAGACATGATAACGCATTTCTGTCATATGTGCATGCTTTTCTATATTGTATCGAAGCTTAAGTTCAATTTTAAAACCTGACAATCTGGGTTTAACACTATTAATTCTGCAAGTGTAAACAAAATATTTCTCCCACAATAAAATGAGATCAAATGATTGGTCTGTTTTTGTGTTTTCATCGGTTCCAAACAAAACCAGCTCAACATTAAATGACAATCTGATACTATTTTCACACGTTGTTTTCATGTAGTTTTCTAATTCTTTCCAGAATTCTTGTGAAGTAGTGCAGTACCACAAATAGTGATGTATACTATCTCTCTCAATTTGACAAAAACTGCATCTATCGCTATCCCTCAAACCCATTCTGTTTAGTATGATATTGGATACAAGAATTCTATGACAAATTTTCAATTGGAACCACCTGAATTTTATTTCTTTTATTTTTCTCGCAATTTTCAATACGATTTCCCAATCCCATTTATAATTTTGACACATCATTTCGCATTCTAAATGCACTATACAATACAGAGCGAACTATTTAATTTTTTTTTCATTTGATGATGCGATTAACATAATCAGTTTGAAGAAACAAGGATTTCTTAAGTACTTAAGTGGGATTATTCGCTGTCTAACAACTTGTAGTTCAGGATAACTGAGAACAAATCGAACTTCTTTTTCATCTTCATGATAAAGTGGGCCTGTACACAAACATCCGATACACCAAGTCTGATCTTTGTGACAATATATTTGACATGTCTATCAGTCTGCGTGGAGACAACCTCTCGTCAACATGGAAATCCCATCTCTGCCACTCACAATCGATTAACCTTTGCCGACACACTCAAATAAATCTATTTATGTCATCTTCATCCTGATTCTCCCACACAAAAGATAAACCAAATTTGTTGTACAGTTTGAACCTCACTCTAGAAGCCCAGCTGCTGTTGCCTCTAGCATCTAGCTGTACCAACTTTTTATACGTTTTATGTGGTAATCTTTCAGGTGACAATCGGGTTATTTTCTTGCCCATAACGAAAGCAGCTAACCACCGAGAGTAAACAAACTGGATATCTGTTAGTCTCCACATAGACCAGGTCTTTTGACGTTTGTATGGAAACACCGAGAAACTTTTTCAATCCATACAGATGAATCATTTCAGTTTGTATTGAGCTAGATTCGAAGCCCCATAACTCAGCTCCGTATTGTAGAAGTTGAGAATCGAACAACTTTAAAAACAAAATAAGAGATCCATTACTGAGCATGCAAAGTTTATGTAGAATAGAAAGTAAACATTGTTTAGCTTTGCTTACAAGATCTTTGCAAGCAAAACCGAAACTTAAAACGATTGAAAAATATGTCCAAGTTCTTATAAACATTCACTACTGGAATAGTTATACCGTTGTACGTCCATTTTCCCATGCAGCAAGATACCAACCTTTCCTAAACACTACAATATTACTTTTTGCCACGTTTACCTTCAAATGGAATGATGCACAAGCTCTTTCTAAACTGTTATACTGATATTGCAGACCAACTCACACACACACACACACACACACACACACACACACACACACACACACACACACACACACTGAGAGGGAGACAGAGACAAAGAATAGTGCTTAAGAACCAGGGCGGATCACTTCGCCCCGAAGGCGGTCCAATGTCTTCTCAGGGGTCAGGGTCAACGGAGGTGGGACCAAAACGTTGTTGAGGGTGTAGTGGGGTGTGCATGTACCAATAACAAACTATTCTCGTTTAGCCAATGGAGCATCCTGATCAAAAAGTTGGTAGAATGGTGCAACAGAAAAAAACAGTGAGGGGGGGGGGGGGGGGGGGGAGGAGGACAGGGAGCTGGAAGGGGGCGGGGGGGGGGGGGGGGGGTAGCTTGGAGGAGGAGGCGACAAAGGGAGTTTGATTTTATCATCTCCACATTGGCTGAAACTTTTGCAGCCGATGGATGACTCGTTCATTTTCATTGTCCTGAGTATTTTGTATCTTGCCTGAAGAAGACCTAAGAGGTCGAAACGCGTCGTGTTTTGTCTTGTGTTTCGTTTGTCTACGTTTTCTTGGCAGTTTGCTATTACTTACATTTAAAATTTGTTTCTGTCCAGTTTTCTAACGTTTTTTTTTCCCCGACATATGCGCAGCTCCTTATAGCTTTTTTTTTTTTTTTTTTTTTTTTTTTTTCATTTTTGGGAATCAGGTCAGGGTAGGATGGTAAGGGGCGGCGGCTTAGTGTATGGGAAGGAGAGGATAGGTGAGAGTTCAGAACCTGTACACACCTTCCTCATTCCACGCTCTCTCTCTCTCTCTCTCTCTCTCTCTCTCTCTCTCTCTCTCTCTCTCCGTGTTTCTCTGTGTCTCTGTCTCTCTCTTTCTCTGTATGTCTCTCTGTCTCTGTCTCTCTCACTGGCGTGTGTGTGTGGTGTGTGTGTGTGTGTGTGTGTGTGTGTGTGTTGTGTGTTGTTGTGTGTCTGTCTGTCTGTCTGTCGGTCGGTCGTCTCTGTCTGTCTGTCTGTCTCTTTCTCCCCCCCCCCCCCCCTCTCTCTCTCTCTCTGTTTGGTCATTGATCAATCCACTGTTCGGTGGTATTCCAATCTTCTTCACCACTCGCCCAAACGACACCGTCACTGCTTTATCAAAATCAATTTTGGTCATTGAGTGACAAGCGCAGTAAATATATATATATATATATATATATATATATATACATAGAGAGAGAGAGAGAGAGAGAGAGAGAGAGAGAGAGAGAGAGAGAGAGAGCAATCAAGGTGTTTTTTTTAAGGTAGCGTAGCTGTAAAAACAAACGAGCAAAAAAAAAGAAGTAAAGAACGTTGAAAAATCTATTCAGAACTTGGTTTGAACTGTCTGTATCTATTAGAACTGTCTTTTAAGCTTAATCAGACCCTGAAACCGAAAGATGTATCATTCTGATTAAATCAACAAACAAGAAAAAAAAAATCTGAAGTTTTGGAATGGCAGGCAACGTTTTCATCACAGTTTGTGCCATCCGACACTCTCGTTTCCTCCAGTGATCCCTATACACCTTTTCAGACAGTGTGGAGCTGAAAATGCTGATGTAAGGTTCTCTCCTCTGTGCAGGGTGTTCGCCTCATCTTTACAGATGACTCACGCATTATTTTTCGCTTGAGTGGCACAGGCAGCAGTGGCGCCACCATCCGTCTGTATATTGAGGGCTATGAAAACGATTCCACCACGTTCGAAAAAGACGCAAAGGTAATGGCTGACTCTGTCCACTTTCGTTCTTCAGTGACCATATAAATTCTTCTTTCTTTTTTTCTTTCTTTCTTTCTTTCTGCGTACGCATACTCCTGCGGACACTGCCTGTATAGACAGGCAGTGGAGTTTTTGTGTGTATGACCGTTTTTGTTTTTTTTATCCCGCCATTAAGGCAACCATACTCCATCTTCGGGGAAGATGCATGCTATGTGTAACGTGTCATCCATACCAACGGCCAAACTGGCCTTCTCTTCCGAAAGTTGTTGATGGGAATTGACGTGTGTGCAAGATGTTGTGCGTGCGTTCACACACGGAACCTCGGTTTATAGTCTCATTCGAAGGACCGTTTTGGGAATGGAGTCAGAACCAATGGTAACTCCAAGGGAAAAATCCCCCTGTACCGAAATTCGAACCCGCAACCCTTGGATCACGAGTCCGGCGCTCTACCAACTGAGCTATTCCGGCCTCATGTAAATTCATGTTACCATATGTTGGCGAGAGAATAATTATGCTGAATATTTTGCCATTGATTCTGGTCTGGCGAGTTATTTTCTCCAACGCTACTTCTCACATCGAGAAATCACGCGGAAAACGGATTTTTTTTTCAAAACGCGCAGATATTCCATTCTATGGATGAGAAAGACCTCACGAGGTGGACCTCACGAGCCTGATCTGAAAGGAATCGTGCGTGATCATGTTATGTCTGCACATTTCATTTGGCAGGCGGCTCTGAAATCCCTGTACTGCCCTGGATATATTTATATCGTGTCGGTAGTTTTCAGATCCCGAATCAACTTCGCCCCGGACATTTCTCTATTGTATGTGTAGTACTTGGATCCCAAGTCAGTTCTGTCTTGAACATTTCTGTCCCAAAATCAGCTCTGCCTTGCACATTTCTATGGTGTGTCGGTACTACTTAGATCCCTAATCAATATGCCCTTGACATCTTTATATTCTGGGGTAATACTTAGAGCCCTTATCAGTTTTGCCCTGGACATATTCAAATTGTGCTGGTAGTATTAAGTTTTTGATGCTCTGGTTAGCTCTAGACATTTTTGTGTCGTGCAGGTAGTACTTACTAATGTTTCTGATTAACTCGGATCTAGGTTAGCATTTTCTTTTTCGCCTATTTTGAGGAGATAAGAGATTGTTCGTCCTTCGTTTTCATTGTTTTTGAGTGTTGTTTGTCTTGCCTGAAGACCAAAGACGTGGAATCGCGTCGTGTTTGTTGTTGTTGTTGTTGTTGTTGTTGTTGTTGTTGTTGTTGTATCTTGTAATTTGTTTGTCTTTTTCGTGCGGCGGACCAGTAATTTTTCTTTTAAGTTTGATCTAGACATCTCTATGTTGTGCAGTCAGTGCTTAGATCCCGATCAACTTTGCCCCGGACAATTCTGCATTATGCAAGTGGTGCTTAGATTTCACAATAAGATTGCCCTGAAATTTCTATAGTGTGCTGGTGGTTTTTAGATCTCTGTTCAAGACTGCCCTAAACTTTCCCGTATTGTGCAGTTGGTAGTTAGACTCCCAATCAACATTGTCCCGGACATGTTTGGGTGGTCCTTAGATCCACGATCGACGCTGTCCTGGGCATGTCTTGATTGTGTAGATGGTACTTAGATCCCTTATCAACATTGTCCCGGACATGTTTAGGTGGTCCTTAGATCCATTTTTCATCTGATCTGAGATTTTACAGTGGAAAGATTTTTAACAAAATTTCGGATGTGTTTTTAGATGTATTTTTAAGAGTTGTGTGAATGAATGACTTGTGAGTTGACTTCAACGCAGTGACAGCCCTGATATGGCCCCTTGCGGTTGGCTGGGTATAAGCAACATTACCTTACATTACTAGATCCACGATCGACGCTGTCCTGGACATGTCTTGATTGTGTGGATAATACTTAGATCCCTTATCAACATTGCACAGGACGTTTTTATGTGTAGAATGTGGTACTTAAATCCTTGAACAACTTCACCCAGGACATGTATTCAGTCGGTGTTACTTTGAAACCTTATCACTGTTGCCCTGGACATTTCTATAGTGCAAAGGAGGTATGTAGATCCCCGACCAACTGCCATATACATTTCTGTATTGTATGGATGGGAAACTTAGTTCCTTATGAACACTGCCCTATATATTTCTATATTGTGTGGGTGGGGGTAGTAATATTGTGTGGGTATTTCTGTATTGTATAGTTTGGGGTATGTAAGTTTCCAATGAACGCTGCCCTAGACATTTCTGTATTGCATGGGTGGTGGGAATTAGTTCTTTGATGAATATTTCTGGATATTTCTATCTTGTGTGGTGGAGTACTTACTTTCCAAACGAAAACTTTCCTGGATATTTCTCTGTTGTATAGGTGATCCCTAATTCCCTTTGGTCTAGCCATTTCTGTATAGTGTAGGTGATCCCTAATTCACTTTGTTCTAGACATTTCTATATTGTGTAGGTGATCCCTAATTCGCTTTGTTCTAGACATTTCTATATAGTGTAGGTGATCCCTAATTCGCTTTGTTCTAGACATTTCTATATTGTGTGGGTGATCCCTAATTCACTTTGTTCTAGACATTTCTATATTGTGTAGGTGATCCCTAATTCACTTTGTTCTAGACATTTCTATATTGTGTGGGTGATCCCTAATTCATTTTGGTCTAGACATTTCTATATTGTGTAGGTGATCCCTAATTCACTTTGGTCTAGACATTTCTATATTGTGTAGGTGATCCCTAATTCACTTTGGGCTAGACATTTCTATATTGTGTAGGTGATCCCTAATTCACTTTGGTCTAGACATTTTTATATTGTGTAGGTGATCCCTAATTCACTTTGGGCTAGGCATTTCTATATATTGTAGGTGATCCCTAATTCACTTTGGTCTAGACATTCCTATATTGTGTAGATGGCAAACAAGTCCTAATCAACTTTGCCCTGGATGTCTGCATATTGTGTGAGAGTTCTTAGATCTCTGGTACTTGAATCCCTGATATGTATTGCCTTGGACATTTCTGTATTGTGTAGGAGGTACTTTGATCCCTGATGAACATTGCCCTGGACATTTCTATATTGTGTAGGAGGTACTTTGATCCCTGATGAACATTGCCCTGGACATTTCTATATTGTGTAGGAGGTACTTTGATCCCTGATGAGCATTGCCCTGGACATTTCTATATTGTGTAGGAGGTACTTTGATCCCTGATGAACATTGCCCTGGACATTTCTATATTGTGTAGGAGGTACTTTGATCCCTGATGAGCATTGCCCTGGACATTTCTATATTGTGTAGGAGGTACTTTGATCCCTGATGAACATTGCCCTGGACATTTCTGTATTGTGTAGGAGGTACTTTGATCCCTGATGAACATTGCTCAGGACATTTCTATATTGTGTAGGAGGTACTTTGATTCCTGATGAGCATTGCCCTGGACATTTCTATATTGTGTAGGAGGTACTTTGATCCTTGATGTATGTTGCCCAGGACATTTCTATATTGTGTAGGAGGTACTTTGATCCTTGATATATATTGCCCTGGACATTTCTATATTGTGTAGGAGGTACTTTGATTCTTGGTATACATTGCCCTGGACAATTTTAATTTTAATCTAGCAGGTGGTAAGCTTACATAGATCCCTGATCAACGTTGTCCTGAACATTTGTACACTGTGCAGATGGTTCAAGATTTCTGATCAGTTTTGCCCTGGACATTTCTATATTCTGAAAGGGGTGCTTAGATCCCTGATTAAGCTTTGTCCTGGACATTTCTAAACGTGCAGGTGGAACTTAGATCCCTAATCACTATTGCCCTGCACGTTTTCATATTTTGCGGATGGTACTTGCATTCCTGATAACTGATAACCCAATCATTTCTGTATTGTGTGGATGGTGCTGAGTCCATGATTAAGATTTTAAGACCTTATTCTACATTGCCCTAGACAAGTAGGGTAACTCTTGCTCTCACAAGAAAACATAACTCCAAAGGAATGCTGCTTACGACACCGAATCGCCTAGCAGACATGACAGCACAGAGCACACACAACAAACATGGAAATTTGTACTTGTCTGACTTTATTCAAGTTTAAAAGGCTGTGCCAGTCTTGAATAAAAGTTACTTTATATTCATTCATTTCTCCAGTTCTTGTTGCTGTGTAGATGTGTTCAGTACAGGATATATGGGCAAACTTGGAACATCCTTTTTGGGGGTTGTTTCCTTGTTTGCTGTGTGTGCTCTGTGCTAGATGGCAAACAAGTCCTAATCAACATTGCCCTGGATGTCTGCATATTGTGTGGGAGTTCTTAGATCTCTGGTACTTGAATCCCTGATATGTATTGCCTTGGACATTTCTGTATTGTGTAGGAGGTACTTTGATCCCTGATGAACATTGCCCTGGACATTTCTATATTGTGTAGGAGGTACTTTGATCCTTGATATATGTTGCCCTGGACATTTCTATATTATGTAGGAGGTACTTTGATCAACATTGATGAGAGGCTCGTCCAAGTCATCCAGGCCCTCTACGAACACTCCAGCAGCACAGTTCTTCTCAATAGCCAGCAGGGCCAGCTCTTCCCGCCCACAGTCGGAGTCAGGCAAGGGTGCCTACTATCTCCAGTCCTTTTCAACATCTTTCTGGACAGAATCATGCAAGAGACCCTCGAAGAACACCACACCTCCATCAGCATTGGCGGCAGGTCGGTCTGCAACCTTCGTTTCGCAGACGATATCGACCTCATGGGGGGCAGCAACATCGAGCTCCAGGATCTTAGAAACAGACTTGTCACAAGAGCAAGTGCCTACGGCATGGAGGTCAGCACAGAGAAGTCAAAGGTCATGGTCAACAGCACAACTAACAGCAGTGCCAACATAACCATGAATGGTGAGCCCCTGGAAGAAGTGACCAGCTTCAGGTACTTGCGAGCAACCCTGTCCAAAGATGGCACCTGCACGGCAGAAATCCGAATCAGGATCAACTCCGCATCAGCAGCGATGGCCAGACTGAACAGAGTGTGGAAGAGAAAACATCAAATCCTACACAAAATTTCGGCTCTACAAGTCACTAGTGGTCTCTATCCTCTTATATGGCTGCGAGACGTGGACGCTGATGGCCGAAACAGAAAGAAGAATCCAGGCGTTTGAGACCAGGTGCCTGAGGAAACTACTCCGCATCTCCTACAAAGAACACAAGACCAATGATTATGTGCGGAACCTGGTCACTAACCTAGTTGGGCCCCACGAACCAATTCTGGCAACCGTCAAACGACGGAAGATGGCATGGTTTGGCCACGTCATTCGTCACAACACCCTCTCCAAAACCATCCATCAAGGTACCGTTGAAGGAGGGCGCAGACGAGGACGGCAGAGAAAGAGCTGGTCCGACAATATAAAGGACTGGACCAAAATGACCATGCCAGATCTCCTCACGACAGCCACCAACAGAAGAGCCTGGAGAGAAACGGCGGCTGCCTCATCACGTCCCCCCAACGACCCCCAGCGGTCAGGGGAATGACTGACTGACGGACTGACTGCTTTGTGCTGTCATGTCTGCTAGGCGATTCGGTGTCGTAAGCAGCATTCCTTTGGAGTTATGTTTTCTTGTGGGAGCAAGAGTTACCCTACTTGTTTATTGCTTATTATTTACTGTTCCCTGCCTCATTTCATATCTAATTACATTGCCCTAGTTATTTCATTCCTATGGTAAAGCTGATAGAGAGATCCATGATCGACTCTCACCTTGGGCATTTGTTTGTGCAGGTAGTTCTGGGTCCGCTAATCAAGATTGCCCTGGAAATTTCCAAGCTGAAGGAAATCACAGGCCGCAGCAAACCCACAGTGATCACATAAAAGACCACAAAAGTGCCATGACGCCTGCCGGTTTTTGCCTACTCTGCCACAATGCTACTCAGCTCTCACACACAAAAATAAAGTTGCAACACTGACACTAGTTATCGTAAGATCTGCACAAAATGCTTCACAGCAGTAACACGAATGTCACGGCTGAGACGTTTGTCTTCATTTAGTCTGCCAAAAGGCTTCACAGCTTCCACGTGAAAGGTCACTACTACACAGACACTATAGTTCCAGCAGAGTCAGCCACAGTGTTGTTCACATTGTCATAAAAGAAGAAAGAAAAAAATCACAGTCCTGGCATGAGTCTTTGCAAAACATGCCAAAATGCTTCAAAACCACCGCATAAAATATTACAATATTGACACATGTCTCCCCCTCGTCTGTCAATAGCGCTTCACTTCCGTCACACAAAAGGCCTCAACACTGAGACTACTTTTTGTTTGTCTCTTTGTCTGTTTTGTTTTGGCTGTTCGTTTTTTTTTTTTTTTTTTTTTGGGGGGGGGGGGGGGGGGGCATAGCCTGGCAAAATGTTTCAGAGCCATCTCATGAAATGTAATAAAACTTGATGTTTGTTGTCGCTCGGTCAGCCTTAAACACTCCACTTACGATGACACCATTGGCATTAGTTTTGATGTCAAAATGTTCGAGTCATACCTCAAAATGACACAACCCGTACTGGTCTTCATCAATACTATAAAAAAGAGAAAAACTTCGCAGTCATAATGATTACTAATCACACCCACTTTTCGCTGATGAGTCCAAATACTCCGTAGTTACCACTGACACTGACAACACTGATGAAGACCCTGGCTGGCTCAGGGTCCTCAGCATTTCATACTTCTCCTGTGTTTCTGTTCACAGCAGAGGGCCTTCTGTTACTGAGTGATTGCAGCAGTTTAGGGTGTATTTTGTTTCTGCGTGAAAGAAGAAAAAAAAAAAAAAGACAGGGAAGATGGAGGTGTTAATGACATGCGGCTGATATCACAAGGAAATAATACCAGAGGGAACACGTTCCCTCTCTGATGATTCACACTTTACTGTCAGAATCTTCAACTGGATGAAGGTGGACAGCTAAGAAAGAAGAAGAATACCCAGTCGCAAGAAACCGACGAAAAACCCAATAAAAAAAAAATTGAAAAAACAAACAAAAAACAACCCCCCCACCCCCCCCCAAAAAAAAAAAAAAAAAAAAACCAAAACAAAACAAAAACCCACGGCAGACATTTGTTCATATTACGAAAACGCTCGCTTTAAGTTCTACGCTTCTCGTAGACGTGTATCAGGGGAAATTACTCGATGCTTCCCTGTCTGCGCTCAGTTTCACTGTGAAGTCCCGTGTACCTGTATACCTCCTAACGCTGAAGTCTTAGTATTTTGCCTACATGCTGAAATATTATTAAAGATGAAATTAAAGGCAGCTAGAACCGTGAGTAATTGCGAAAGTGTTCAAGATAACTGGTCTGTCCTCTCTGTTTTTTTTTGGTTTTTTTTGTCTGTCCGTTGGCGATTCTCCCTTCCTTCCCCCTTTCTCTCTCTCTCTTCTCTCTCTCTTTTCTCTCTCTCTTGCACACACACACACAGACACACACACACTCTCTCTCTCTTTCTTACACACACACACACACACACACACACACACACAACACAACACAACACAACACAACACAACACAACACACACACACACACACACACACACACACAGGTGTACGTTGAAATGAGAATTGATAGTTTTGAGTCTAGGTCCAAAATGCTATCTCTCTCTCTCTCTCTCTCACACACACACACACACACACACACACACACACACACACACACACACACACACATACAGGTGCGCGTTGAAATGAGAATGGATAGTTTTGAGGCTAGCTCCAAAATGCTATGTAGCGTCTGGTCATGTGCATTATGTGAGAGATCATTTACTTACTGCGAGCCGTCAGAAACCTCAGTAAGTAAACCCGTGTAATGGCACTAGAATCGTGCACTGAAGTTAAACAGCCTGGCTAGATGAAAAAAAAGTCCCTTAATTTCTTTTTTTAAAACGGAAATCACAAATTTGGATGAAGTAGAACAGAAAAGCGAAAAGCAAAAGATCTTCTGGTCATATGACAATTAAAAAAAAGTATTGGCTGACACCTTGTCCAATCGGTAAACGCCTACAGCCGACATTTTGACGAGGACTTGAGTGTTGTCGACAAACCCACCTATGACGAATCTTAAATAAATGTTAGCGAACCGCCCAGAGAACGTGGACAAACGAGTCACAAGACGAAACACAACTAGTTTCGACCTCTTAGGTCTTCATCAGGTGAGACCTTAACGAATAAAACAATGAAAATTCACTTAGCTTTGATCGCTTCAGATCACTTGGTAGGTTCAGTGCAAGGAAGAAGGCGTTGAATGGTTCTCATTCAACGCCTTCTTCCTTGCGCTGAACCCTACCAAGTGATCTGAAGCGATCAAAGCTAAGTGAATTTTCATTGTTTTATTCGTTAATGTCTCACCTGATGAAGACCTAAGAGGTCGAAACTAGTTGTGTTTCGTCTTGTGACTCGTTTGTCCACGTTCTCTGGGCGGTTCGCTAACATTTATTTAAGATTTGTTTAGATTTCCCCCTGCAGTCCTCTCGCTTGCAACTCAACCTATGACGGTGTTGTGACCCATAATAAAAAAAAAAATAGTACAGTCAAGTGTTGCTGAAATGGATTTTCGTTGGAGGAAAAGGGGGGTGGGGAAGGGGGCAGGTGTTAGGTCGGCGACAGTCAGGAAAGTTTGGGCTTTCGTCGGTCAAATTTTACGTGAGTGATGGGTGTCTACAGATCTCATGAATCAGTCGGTTGACCCGTAGCCCCCGAAATAGAAACCAAGTTGTAAATAGAACAGAAAAGTAGAAGCAAAAGCGCACGCAATCAGTACTCCCGAGTCCCAAGATGGCGTAGGCCTCTCTCCACTGTTCGAATGCGCCGCCTCATTGCGTGACGTCATACACTGGCTGCAATAGCCAGTGTCGGGCCTTTTTTTTTTGGGGGGGGGGGGGGGGGGGTGGCACGGTTGACTGATTTGAAGGCATATACTAGTAGTGTTCTGGGTCCTCTCGATAACGCTTGAAGTTCCAGTTCTGGTTCTATTGTCATAGCCTAGCACACCATATGTAAAGCCTTCTCAGGACTAACACCAAAGAGCTCCACTCTGAAAAACAAACGAACAAGAAAAACGTCATCAAAAACTTACATACAGTAAACAACATTTTAGCTGAAATAAGACGTGCTATTGGCGACAACGATTCCGCTTGATTTGTCGTTCCAAGACTAGAAAAAAGAAAAGGCACTGAAAAAAAACACACAAACTACGTTTAAATGCGCGAATAACTCTAACAGAACATAAGAAAACCTACGCATGAATGTGTGTGCCCTGAAAAGTGTGTATAGTTTGGCTACCTAATCGCCAGGTTTCAACGAAAAAGCTGGCATGTCACTCATTGTGACATCAGCGAAACAGAAAAGTGTAAAAGACGTGTTAGAACAGAAACAGGAAAACAGCAGACGGCAGTACCTTCAAGTTCCCTGAACAGACTTTGTCTACGAAGTGTTGGGGTTCAGTACAAGTAAATATACAACTTTCATTGTTTCCTTCACCAATCGTACATTTGTTGTTGGTGAACTACATTTGTTTAAAGCATAGGTTCTCTAAGCCTTCGCTTTGACATATACGTTGGTGTGCATGCAGTCGCCAGTAAATTGATCGGGTCCCATCTCATTTGGTTGATGTTTGTCTGCCCCGATCCGTTTCCTACCCATCTGGATGTGCTGTAGGCTCCAGGGGAAGACGGAGTCAAGCACAGTCCATTTTTATCCGTGGTCTGAATGCGTCGCTGAAAGCGCTGCTCATTATTTTACTGACCGACGCCGCAGATACCGGCTGCCGACGACGGGGTGCACTACACATGGAAGCGCTGAGGACAACCTGAGCACAAATTGTTTAGTACTCTGACACCGAAGTGAAACCCTTTGGCATCATCCGCTCATCCTCACCGTCATCCACTCTGATCATGATAACCCATGTTCCAGATTCGGCAGCCCTAATGCCCTGCCCATGTGGTGATGTCGGGTTTGAATTTCTCTTTATGCCCCCCCCCCCCCCCCCCCCCCCCTGCCCATGTGGTGATGTCGGGTTTGAATTTCTCTTTATGCCCCCCCCCCCCCACCCGCCCATGTGGTGATGTTGGGTTTGAATTTCTCTTTATGCCCCCCCCCCCCCCCCCCCCCTGCCCATGTGGTGATGTCGGGTTTGAATTTCTCTTTATGCCCCCCCCTGCCCATGTGGTGATGTTGGGTTTGAATTTCTCTTTATGCCCTACCCATGTGGTGATGTCGGGTTTGAAGGCGGAGGGTGTCGGGGCACCTGCCTATGATCTTATGAAGCAGCTCATAACGTTTTGTAAACAGAACGCCAGAGCCTTAGAGGCCACGGCAGAAGCAGCTGAAAAGAGTTCAAGGTTTAAATTTTTACACGTCACAGCAGGTGTGTGATAGCAGGGTGGTAAGACATCTATCTGAAGATGACTTGACCATGACGCTGTGAAGATGACTTGACCATGACGCTGTGAAGATGACTTGACCGTGACGCTGTGAAGATGACTTGACCATGACGCTGTGAAGATGACTTGACCATGACGCTGTGAAGATGACTTGACCATGACGCTCTGAACATGACTTGACCATGAGGAGCCTACCAAGCAGATGGTGCGGGTCCAAATCACTGCAGCTCCGAATGGAAAAAAAAAGGTGACAGTAAGAGAGCCTCCTGTTTTCATGAGCTGGATACGGTCCTGTCCCGTCACAGTTTAGGAAGTCTAATGGCAAAGCGCTCGCATACGTCGTTGTTACCGCACAGAATTCTTTTGTATGTGCATGTTCGAAAGTTGTGAACTGTTTATTTCAGCAACTCAGTTTGTTATGTTGTAACCCATGCCAGTTCTTTGTTTCTGCTTTTCTCTGTCAGCCCAGTTTTGGTGAATGTTGTGAGTCTGAGAGCCACGAGAGATAGGATTGGGGAGTGTGTGTGTGTGTGTGTGTGTGTGTGTGTGTGTGTGTTGTGTGTGTGTTGTGTGTGTGTGTGTGTGTGTGTGTGTGTGTGTGTGTGTGTGTGTGGCACAGAATACAGGGCAGTTTGGTCCATGACCTAAATCCTTGTCTATGAAAAAAAAAAATTATACTGGGCTCACTTGTACAAGACTATATAATAAAACATTACTGTGCTTGCTTGTACAATAAAGTACAATGCAAGCACAATACAACACAGCAGCCTACAGGACACTACAATAGAATCCAATGCAGTAGAAAGCAACCACTGTACACTGCATTCTCATACAGTGCGATGACACCCAAACAGTACAAAACTAGAAGAGCTGTCGGGGGAACGCAGACCTATGCCACGGTTGAGCAGTCTTCTGGGAAAAAACAAAACAAAACAACAACAACAAAAAGCGTAATCACGTCATCGGGATTCTAGACAAAGCTGCGAGTTTGACGGCTTAGCTGGCGCAAAATGTGATGTCATTTTCTACTGGTGCAAATGTGATGTCATTTTCTACTGGCGCAAAATGTGATGTCATTTTCTACTGGCGCATATGTGATGTCATTTTCTACTGGCGCATATGTGATGTCATTTTCTACTGGCGCAAATGTGATGTCATTTTCTACTGGCACAAATGTGATGTCATTTTCTACTGGCGCGAATGTGATGTCATTTTCTACTGGCGCAAATGTGATGTCATTTTCTACTGGCGCGAATGTGACGTCATTTTCTACTGGCGCAAAATGTGATGTCATTTTCTGCTGGCGCAAAATGTGATGTCATTTTCTGCTGGCGCAAATGTGATGTCATTTTCTACTGGCGCAAAATGTGATGTCATTTTCTGCTGGCGCAAAATGTGATGTCATTTTCTACTGGCGCAAAATGTGATGTCATTTTCTGCTGGCGCAAAATGTGATGTCATTTTCTACTGGCGCAAAATGTGATGCCATTTTCTACTGGCGCAAATGTGATGTCATTTTCTGCTGGCGCAAATGTGATGTCATTTTCTACTGGCGCAAAATGTGATGTCATTTTCTACTGGCGCAAATGTGATGTCATTTTCTACTGGCGCAAACGTGATGTCATTTTCTACTGGCGCAAATGTGATGTCATTTTCTCTGTGTCGTCGTACTTGAACTTGACTTGAGCCATTTTACATAATTAAGTACGTCAGACCTCTAGTAACTTTCTTGTGTTATTCATAAGAAAAAAAATTTAACAGAACGATCCGGATTCCCTCAACAGATATCCCCCCCCCCCCCAGAAAAAAAAAAAGAGAGAGAGAAAATTAAAGGGTTCGTTGTAGCATATCCCAGGGCTGGGTGGAAAAAAGCATGCGCAGTTTGCTTATCTCATTACCCTGGTTAAATAAAATTTCGTTCGTTCGTTGGTTCTCTCTCTCTCTCTCTCTCTCTCTCTCTCTCTCTCTCTCTCTCTCTCTCTCTCGTGAAGCGTTACTTGCTTGTTTGTTTAAACTTATGTTCTCTCTCTCTCTCTCTCTCTCTCTCTCTTTCTCTCTCTCTCTCTCTCTCTCTCTCTCTCTCTCTCTCTCTCTCTCTCTCTCGTGAAGCGTTACTTGCTTGTTTGTTTAAACTTATGTTCTCTCTCTCTCTCTCTCTCTCTCTCTCTCTCTCTCTCTCTCTCGTGAAGTGAAGTGAAGTGAAGTGAAGTGAAGTGAAGTGAAGTGAAGTGAAGTGTTACTCGCTTGTTTGTTTAAACTTATGTCTTCTGACACAGACACGAAGCGGAACCTGCTAACAGTGACTTTCCGAGGAGAGACGCACACTCTCTATAAAGATTTCTTTTCGAGTGACGTGTGTGTGTGTGTGTGTGTGTGTGTGTGTGTGTGTGTGTGTGTGTGTGTGTGTGTGTGTGCGCGCGCGCACGCGCGTGTATGTGTGTATGTGTGTGTGTGTGTGTGTGTGTGTGTGTGTGTGTGTGTGTGTGTGTGTATGTGTTTTAAAGCTAGATTTAGCAACCAGCAGAAACTCGCTCCTCATACGGACCCGATGTTCAGATATTAAAACAAAGAAACAAGAAAGTAGTCTTTGTGCGGAGTCAGTCGGCCCCCTGACCCTGGCAAAGCGGCTGATGCTACTAAGGGCAGGACCGCTGAATTAACTCCCGTCCGCCATGACACGGGTGCTTTCCCAGTGAAGACGTTGCACAGGAGGAGGTCTAGCACTCTCCGCAAGGGGTCCCGGATCTATGTCCCTTAACGCCAGGCTCGCCACCCTTCCCATTCCCTTCTCCCTGGATCTCCTTCCAGCGTCTATGATTCTTAACACTCCTTCCTCCCTCGTGGGCAGCTCTTCCAGGACCTCCTACCGTCCCTTCTTCTTCCCCTAAAGCGATCCCTCTACATTCTCATCTAGCCCTGGTAGAGGAATGGCTCCCCGAGCTGGTCTCCCCCCTCCCTCCGTCTTCCTCCTGGCCAAAGGCTGAGCTTGGTCTTCCTCCTGGCCGAAGGCTGAGCTTGGTCTTCCTCCTGGCCAAAAGCTGAGCTTGGTCTTCCTCCTGGCCAAAGGCTGAGCGTGGTCTTCCTTCTGGCCAAAGGCTGAGCTCGATCTTCCTCCTGGCCAAAGACTGAGCTTGGTCTTCCTCCTGGCCAAAGGCTGAGCTTGGTCTTCCTCCTGGCCAAAGGCTGAGCTTGGTCTTCCTCCTGGCCAAAGGCTGAGCTTGGTCTTCCTCCTGGCCAAAGGCTGAGCTTGGTCTTCCTCCTGGCCAAAGGCTGAGCTTGGTCTTCCTCCTGGCCAAAGGCTGAGCTCGATCTTCCTCCTGGCCAAAGGCTGAGCTTGGTCTTCCTCCTGGCCAAAAGCTGAGCTTGGTCTTCCTCCTGGCCAAAAGCTGAGCTCGATCTTCCTCCTGGCCAAAGGCTGAGCTCGATCTTCCTCCTGGCCAAAGGCTGAGCTCGATCTTCCTCCTGGCCAAAGACTGAGCTTGGTCTTCCTCCTGGCCAAAGGCTGAGCTTGGTCTTCCTCCTGGCCAAAGGCTGAGCTCGATCTTCCTCCTGGCCAAAGGCTGAGCTCGATCTTCCTCCTGGCCAAAGGCTGAGCTCGATCTTCCTCCTGGCCAAAGGCTGAGCTTGGTCTTCCTCCTGGCCAAAGGCTGAGCTTGGTCTTCCTCCTGGCCAAAGGCTGAGCTCGATCTTCCTCCTGGCCAAAGGCTGAGCTTGGTCTTCCTCCTGGCCAAAGGCTGGGCTTGGTCTTCCTCCTAGCCAATGACTGAGCTTGGTCTTCCTCCTGGCCAAAGGCTGAGCTTGGTCTTCCTCCTGGCCAAAGGCTGAGCTTGGTCTTCCTCCTGGCCAAAGGCTGGGCTTGGCCTTCCTCCTAGCCAATGACTGAGCTTGGTCTTCCTCCTGGCCAAAGGCTGAGCTTGGTCTTCCTCCTGGCTAAAGGCTGAGCTTGGTCTTCCTCCTGGCCAAAGGCTGAGCTTGGCTCCGTCAGCCGCTTCCGAAACTCTGGCTGAAGCTTCCCTCCTTCTCATCCCCTCGCCCCCTCCCCCTCCTCCATCCCCCCCTCCCCCCCCTCCCCCTCTGCGTCTCCCTCTCTTCCCGCCCACCCCCGCCTTAATTAAAATTCATCTCCCGGACATCACCGCCTTAATTAAAATTCATCTCCCCAGACATCACCGCCTTAATTAAAATTCATCTCCCCGGACATCACCGCCTTAATTAAAATTCATCTCCCCGGACATCACCGCCTTAATTAAAATTCATCTCCCGGACATCACCGCCTTAATTAAAATTCATCTCCCGGACATCACCGCCTTAATTAAAATTCATCTCCCCGGACATCACCGCCTTAATTAAAATTCATCTCCCCGGACATCACCGCCTTAATTAAAATTCATCTCTCCGTACATCACCGCCTTAATTAAAATTCATCTCCCCGGACATCACCGCCTTAATTAAAATTCATCTCCCCGGACATCACCACCTTAATTAAAATTCATCTCTCCGTACATCACCGCCTTAATTAAAATTCATCTCCCCGGACATCACCGCCTTAATTAAAATTCATCTCCCCGGACATCACCGCCTTAATTAAAATTCATCTCCCCGGAAATCACCGCCTTAATTAAAATTCATCTCCCGGACATCACCGCGGCTCGGAAGGAAAAAACAGCTTCTTCGCTCCTTGTTTCCTAGAATCTTTCCTCATTCCTCTTCCCAGCAGGGAAGCTGTTTCCATCGCTTACCCCCCCCCCCTCCAACACAGCCCCCCACCAGCTGGTTTCTTTAGGATATTCTACAGTGGAGGACCATCCAACTCACGGCGGATCACCTACCGTACGGCGGACCACCCAACATACGGCGGACCACCCAACATACGGTGGACCTCCCAACATACGGCGGACCACCCAACATACGGCGGACCTCCCAACATACGGCGGACCTCCCAACATACGGCGGACCACCCAACATTCGGCGGACCACCCAACATACGGCGGACCTCCCAACATACGGCGGACCACCCAACATACGGCGGACCACCCAACATACGGCGGACCACCCAACATACCGCGGACCACCCAACATTCGGCGGACCACCCAACATACGGCGGACCTCCCAACATACGGCGGACCACCCAACATGTGGCGGACCACCCAACATACGGCGGACCACCCAACATACGGCGGACCACCCAACATACGGCTGACCACCCAACATACGGCGGACCACCCAACATACATTGGATGACCCAACACACGGCGGACGACCCAACATACAGAGGATGACCCAACACACGGCGGACGACCCAACATACGGCGGACCACCCAACATACATTGGATGACCCAACACACGGCGGACGACCAAACATACGGAGGATGACCCAACATACGGCGGACGACCCAACATACGGAGGATGGCCCAATATACGGCGGGCGACCCAACACACGGAGGATGACCCAACATACGGAGGATGACCCAACATACATTGGATGACCCAACATACGGAGGATGACCCAACATACGGAGGACGACCCAACATACGGAGGACGACCCAACACACGGCGGACGACCCAACATACGGAGGATGACCCAACACACGGCGGACGACCCAACATACGGAGGACGACCCAACACACGGCGGACGACCCAACATACGGAGGATGACTCAACACACGGCGGACGACCCAACATACGGAGGATGACCCAACACACGGCGGACGACCCAACATACGGAGGATGACCCAACATACGGAGGATGACCCAACATACGGCGGACGACCCAACATACGGCGGACGACCCAACACACGGCGGACGACCCAACACACGGCGGACGACCCAACATACGGAGGACGACCCAACACACGGCGGACGACCCAACATACGGAGGATGACCCAACATACGGAGGATGACCCAACATACGGCGGACGACCCAACATACGGCGGACGACCCAACACACGGCGGACGACCCAACATACGGAGGACGACCCAACACACGGCGGACGACCCAACATACGGAGGACGACCCAACACACGGCGGACGACCCAACATACGGAGGACGACCCAACATACGGAGGATGACCCAACATACGGAGGATGACCCAACATACGGAGGACGACCCAACATACGGAGGATGACCCAACATACAGCGGACGACCCAATATACGGAGGACGACCCAATATATGGAAGACGACCCAAGATACGGCGGACGACCCAACATACGGCGGACGACCCAACATACGGAAGACGACCCAACATACGGCGGACCACCCAACATATGGCGGACCACCCAGCATACGGCGGACCACCCAACATACGGCGGACCACCCAACATACGGCGGACCACCCAGCATAAGGCGGACCACCAACTTAAGAGAGTTCGGTCCCTACGATTGAGTTGGGGAGAAGGCTTGGTAGGGACGTTTGTATTTTCTTTCACACAGTCGAGTATTCTCGCCGGAGGGGGATTGGGGTGTGGGGTGTG
>CM065726.1:65520858-65523358 GCA_033310375.1 Conus canariensis
CTAAACTGAACAATAAACATATCAATAATCTTAAATACAACAATTAGTGGAGAAAAAAACCAATATATAGCAAGAAGACAAAAATCCTTCACTATCTTAAACAAAATGAGTTAGCTCAAAACTATCTAAATAAAAACCCCAATCGGACTATGAATTAAGTATTCAGCAATTTCGATCAGCAGAGAATGATTCGAAAGTAGATCTTGCAAGTTTTTTTCAGAAAAAGTATTGGATCGTAATGATGTTGGTAAGAAAGTAGTCAACTTGTGACAATTGAACAAAATGTGGTTCAGTGTTATCTCTTTACCACAAATACAGTTAGTATTCTTACTAAACTTTGTTTTCAAAGCATTTAGCTTTAATTGAATTATAAGGGAAGATATTTGTCTGGAATAATAAACTGGAAGATCAGGCATTTTTCTTAATACAAGGTCTATTGGAAAAGCTTCCCATTGGTTGGATGAAATCTCTGTAGACGTATCAACATTTGTTTGAGCTCTCTTCCGTGCAGTCGATTCAAGAGTATGATAACATTCTACTACTGACGGTTTTATTTTCAACTCAGAAAATGACCCTGCTTTTTTAGCACCTTTTTTCGCAGCCCTATCAGCCAAATCATTTCCAAGTATACCAGTATGCGAAGGAATCCAGCAAAATTCTATAATAATGCCTTTAGACACCAGACAGTATAAAAGATATTTAATTTCAAACACAAGGTCGGGTCGTGTCGATATATTAGAGGAGTCAAGGGCAAGTAGGACTGATTTTGAATCTTGAAGGGGGCTTCTCTTCTGAGGACTCTCTGCTGCCACGCTCTCCACGAGTTTCTTTCTACTGAGGAGTCAAGGACAAGTAGGACTGATTTTGAATCTACAAAGAAAACTATCTGAGCGATGTTAATGGGAAGATCTGTTAGAAATTCCATTGCCATCATTATCGCTAACTAATTCGGCTGTGAATATAGATAAATTGCTACCCAGAAAGAACGATCTTTGAGTTTTAAGGGAAGGTATAACAAATGCTGCACCAACATTTCCATCATCTAAAACGGAACCATCAGTAAACACCTGAAAATGATTTTGATATCGTTCGTATACATGTGATTTTGCTAAATTTGTGATGATATTAATATCTACCCTTTTTTTGATATCAGAATAACCAGTATCAAGAATAGGTTTTGGTATCTCCCATGATGGAATAGATGAAGAAGATGGTTTTTTAGCCACTTCTTTAATATCTATTTTTGAACATTTAATCAAATCAGAAGTATATGTAGCTATTGTTTCTTGCGATTTAATCGTAATTGCCCTTTTGGGAAAGTCAGTGTCCGATCTAATTTTTAAATCTTCTTGAATGTAATTATCACCAGCACTCGATTTTATGACAAATTTTGATGCAGCTAGTTCACGATAATCATCAAGGGGCAAGATTCCAGCTTCTCTATATGTCTTTGCGTTTGAGGCATGAATAGGGATACCGAGAGCAATTTTAATGGCTTTGCAATCCAAACTTTGTAACTTTTTTAGAAGAAATTTTGGAGCGCTAAAGTACACTTCTTGACCATATGTAAGTTTTGATCTAATAAGAGCAATAGAAAGATGAAGTAGAGTTTTTGAATCCATTCCCCAGGGTAGTCTGCTTATGATCTTTAGTAAATTCAGACTTTTCCTAGCCTTTGTTAATATGTAATCAAAATGAATATTCCAAGATAATTTTGGAGTAAAGAAAAGTCCTAAAAATTTAATACTTTGTTTATATTCTAAAGGTTCCCCTAGAAGTTTGAAGACTGGTAAATTTTCTGGATTGCTTCCTGCATTAAACAACATCATATTTGTTTTTTCAGTGGACAAAGACAGACCATTTTCTGTCATATAGTTCCCTATGCTATCTAAATCTCTTTGATATAGTCTTCTAACATAATTCTGTGCTCTTTGTGGGGTTGACTTTTTCAGAGTTACTTCCATCCACATACAGATATCATCTGCGTATTGCACTAGAACAACATTTTTGGAAACTGCTTTTGGGAGATCGTGAATAAGGATGTTAAAAAGAACAGGTGCTAATACTGAACCTTGCGGAATTCCCATGTCTAGTTTTCTGAGTGTTGAGTGTCTTCTTCCTACTCTGGCTAACATACTTCTATTATTTAAAAATGATTTAATATAATTGTACATGTTTCCAGATATTCCAATCAGTTTCAGTTTGTATAACAAGCGCCTGTGCCAGACTTGGTCATAGGCTTTTTTAACATCAAAGAAGGTAGCGAGTATACTTTTCCTACGAGCAAACTGACGCTTTATTTGAGTAGATAATTTAACCAAGTGCTCAACTGTAGATCTTCCTTTCATAAATCCAGCTTGATTAATTGGTATTACATTGTTCTTTTCACAAAAGTGCATGAGCCTATTTAAAACAATTTTTTCTACAAGTTTACCACAATGGGAAGTGAGAGCTACAGGGCGATAGCTGTTTTTGTCATTCATAGGTTTTCCAGGTTTTA
>CM065726.1:65528358-65533358 GCA_033310375.1 Conus canariensis
CCCCTCTTCCTTCTCTCAAACATGGTAAGTATGGAGTGCCGTTTACAGAAAAAAAAAACACCCTCACGACACCATTTGATAATTTAGAATAAATTAGACAGTGTGAAAAAAAAATTATTCAGCTAGGCCTACATAACACAATATTTACATATCATGAATTATTTAAGTGTATGGTATATTATTTACATATTACGGTATTTCTGTATATGTTGTTGTTTGTCTGTCGAGACGACGAAGACCATCTAGTCATCCTGGGATCGGGGTGAGTGCGTAGATGGCTGGTCAGGCCGATCTGCACCCGGAAAGACCTATCACAGTACGGACAGGGGATGGTGGCGGCAGTTGGAGATCTGTTGGCGCTGGTCTTCCTGATCATCCTGCGCTGCTCAGCTGCAGCAATTCTGTTGCCTTCACAGGTTTCTGCACCTTTGCGGACAACTGATCGCCACCCGTCTCTGTCCTGGGTAGTCTGCTCCCATGTTGTGTGGCTGAGTTGAAGGCCTCCAGGGAAGATTTGAGGTTGTCTTTGAAACGTTTCTTCTGGCCTCCATAAGAGCGTTTTCCTTGTTGTAGTTCGCCAAACAATAGTTTCTTTTGCAGTCGATAGTCCGGCATGCGAACTACATGACCTGCCCAGCGAAGCTGTGACTGCATCAGGATGGTGAAGATGCTAGGCAGGCCAGCACCAGTGAGGACTTCAGTGTCCGGAATCTTATCTTGCCACTTAATGCCCATGAGTCTTCTGAGGCAGGTGGTGTGGAAATGGTTCAGTTTCCTGGCGTGACGCTGGTAAACCGTCCATGTTTCACAGCCATAGAGCATAGCTGTATATAGCGTGGTGTTGGTATATCATGATTTACACATGAATCATATGCCATATTGGCGGATTATGAACGACGTATAAACGATGCAGATGTCACCTGTTGTTCGCCAGAGACGTTCATTAAGTTTACAATGATCCCAGTTACAGTCATCATCACATCAATGTATACGAACGGCATTCATGTCTTTCTCTACTAACCCCCCTTCCCGCTCAGCTTTGTCTGTCTTTTATTTTTAACATGGCACATACGTTTCCGCATCGGTCTAGATAGTTAAAAAAAAGAATCATATTCATCACTCTTTCACTCTCATCCTCATCGTGGAAAAAAACACAACCCCAACAACCTCTCAAAGTGTGTGTCCTTTCACGTACTACTGTCATGGTCACCTCAGTTTAAATCCCCCCCCCCCCCCCCCCCCCCCCCCATGTCCTTGCCCTTGGTGAGGTCATGTCAAGGCCGGCAGTATCGGCAAGGTCACGGAAACGCGCTAGATGCACGTGCTGTTACCTCACTACTTGATGAGGGCGCCTGCCCGCCCACTCTGGCCGACTCCGCCACTAAGCCACTGGTGTCCTAAGTAGGGCACACAATGACGTGGCTGGTGTCCTGCGAATGCTGGATCCAGAACTAGCACCACTGATATAGTGTACAAGCAGCAGCGCAGCGTTTCCTCCGGTGGGTTGCTTCGTGACAGCTGGAGGACACTGTGGATTGCATGTGCTGTGGGGGTGGGGTGGAGGTGGGGTGGGGAGGGGGGAGGGGGGGGGGTCAGGAAAGATCTAGACGTGGCTGTGCATACAACAAGGAGCCGTAATGACTTACTTAGACTTAGACTTAGATGCTCCCGCGTCTTGCGACGCATGAGGCAAGTCAAGGCGCTCCACTGTGCACGCCGGTCCTCAGCCAGTTTGGTAGTGTCACTCCATCCTCTTGTCAATGAGTCTGAGGTCTCTCTCCACTGTCTGTCGCCAGCCGTAATGAGCCCTGTGGGAAAGCAAAGTCGCTGAAACGAACACAAGGCGGGAGACAGACAGCCTTTCTCCCTTGAACGGGCCATTGTTGTTTCCGGAGGACTTTTTAGTCTACGTCTTAATCAGGGGCTTCGTCACAGTGTTCGGAGAAACGGAACTAACGTTCTGGGTCACGTGGTGTCTTTCTTTGTTCCTATTCCTTTTTTTTTTTTTTGATCTTACCGTGGTTTTTTTTTTTTTTTCATATCCTTTCAAGCTTTCATGTTTTCATTTCGTCTGCTTATTATTTCTTTTCTGTTTGCTGTCTTGCCGTTCTCTCTTTCTTTCCTTTATTTCTATTAGCATTCCTCTTCTATCGCTCTCTTTTGTACCTTAATTCTGTCTGTATTTCTTCTTTACTACCGCTTAGCTGGCTTCTTTTGTGTGTGTGTTTCTCTGTCTTCGTGATTTCTGTTTGTATTGTGTTTTTTTTCCTCCTTATGTTTTATTCTACGTATACTTTTTTTTGTTGTTATTTCTGCTTGGATTTTGTCGTTCTTTGCTTTCTTCTCTTCCTGCATTTCTTTATTTCTCCTTACTTGTATTCATTCATTGCCTTCTTTCCTGCTTTATTGTTTCATTATTTTTTCTTCCATTCATCATATATATATAATATATAAAATTATATATATATAATATTGTAGATAATAAAACATCTATCTGAATCTTTGAAACTATATATATATATAAACAGTTTACTTGTGGGGAAAAACAAGTACAGGATAATAAATCTTCCGTCATGACATTAACAACTTGGCAAAGAAAAAAAAAGGTATGGGGGAGGGGGGGGGGGGGGGAACGGGGGAAGAAACAAAATGAGAAATATGAATTGGAGAAGCATTTGGTAAATACTAAACCCTTCACTAGCAGTTGACTGGAACCATCGTGAACCATCCTGAAGACAGATCCGTCCACATGGCCTGCTGCAGGGCCTTTCGTCCGCTGGATCAGACTCATCAGAGAGGCACGACTGATTGTGTCTGTGCTCCCTTGGCATCAAGTGAAGATATACCACAGTCTATAATTCTGCGGAGTTCTCACCGCCAAGGCAGACAGAATCCAGCAGCACCCCATAGCAGCCAGTGAAGTGTAGAAAGTTAAAACGAAAATGGAAGTGTGGTAAAGAAAATAAGTTGCTGAAAAAAAAACTGAAATCATTATATAGCCAGTGTAAAATGTAGGGGAAAGTCATTTGAGCCTATGCTTAGAGGATCCACTTAATTAAGGATGCAAGGGAGGTCGCAAGGTGTCCAACAGTCCGAGTGGTCATCTCTGCTGTTTAATAACCTAAGCACTGCCAGCAGCTAAGAATTGTGCAGTACAACTTTTTGTTGGATCTTCTAAGAGATCCAGTCTCCCACCGATTGACCAAACAATATTATTCAGAACAATTTAGTGGGGAAAAAAAAAATATATATATATATATGTGTACACACACACACACACACACACACACACACACACACACACACACACACATAGTGTCAATGCTGATTTTTATATGTGCCCTTGACTATTGTCAAGAGACTGAAGGGCCGATATTTGCGGTGGACACAGGTTCTCTTTCTACTAGAGAAAATGTACTCTGATTTGAGATGTATATATTTACACACACACACACACACACACACACACACACACACACACACACACACACACACACACACACACGCACGCATGCACGCACGCACGCACGCACACGCACGCACGCACGCACGCACGGACCCACCGACCCACCCACCCACCCTCCCACCACTATTCAGCCGTCAATACGCCATCAGGATGGGCTCATGCCAGAACGTTGAAGTAGCTGATGTAAGCCGATTACTTAACTAAAAAATCACATCATGTCCCACAGCGAACCACCGAAGAGAGGGATAGGTGGGTGACAGAATGTGACGCACGTTGCTGGTGGTGTAAGGCACTGATGTGCTTCCGGGCTGATTGACGATTTGAGGAAACAAGGGAAGCTTACGCTCTCTCTCTCTCTCTCTCTCTCTCTCTCTCTCTCTCTCTCTCTGTGTGTGTGTGTGTGTGTGTGTGTGTGTGTGTGTGTGTGTGTGTTCGTGTGTGTGTGTGTGTGTGTGTGTGTGTGTGTGTGTGTGTGTGTGTGTGTGTGTGTGTTCGTGTGTGTGTGTGTGTGTGTGTGCGATTCATTTGACCGTGAGAGAGAGAGAGAGAGAGAGAGAGAGAGAGAGAGAGAGAGAGAGAGGGAGAGACAGAGAGAAGGAGAGAGAGAGAGAGAGAGAGAGAGAGAGAGAGAGGGAGACGGGCAGACAAACATACAGACAGACAGAGACAGAGAGATGGAACGAGAGAAAGACAGACAGAGAGAGAGAGAGAGAGAGAGAGAGAGAGAGAGAGAGAGGAGGGATGGAGGGAGGGGGTGGAGATCGACAGGGAGGGGGTAGAAAGAAAGAGAGAGGGAGAGACATACAGATCGATCAACTGCATACATCCTGCGGTCGTTCTTGCCTGCATGAGTCTTCAAGCAAACGCGCGTCTTAAGAGTATTCGTATGGACACACATTATATTTAGCTATGGGCGTTGTCCAAACTGGTCATCAGAGTTGAATAATGTATTCTTTTTCCTGACTTTAAGCCAAGGAAGGAGCGGCCAGTTCCAAGAAGAGTCACACAATATATCAGTTTATCGGCTTCTACAGACCTGTCTCTCCTGGGTGCCTGGGACCTCTTCTTGTTGATGCCGAAGTCAGCCCACGTGTACTTGTCTGTGACCGAATCGATTATTAGAGACAAGAAAGGTTATATACTTTTCAGCGTAAATTACATTTAGGTTCAACGTCCGCACCCATCCATCAAGAGGCAGGAAAATCGTTCAAGGAGAGAGGTGGGGTGGAAGACCTATCTGTCACTATAATAATGAGAGAGAGAGAGAGAGAGAGAGAGAGAGAGAGAGAGAAGAGAGAGGAGAGAGAGAGAGAGAGAGAGTCACACACCGAGTCACACACCACATTAGTTCACACCCAGGCACGAACACAGCATGCTTTCTCCGTGCTCACACGTCCATAGCTAACAACAGCGCTGACCATGACACAGAAACCATTCTTCTTAAAACCTGCAATGACTTACTGACTGCCTCTGACAACAACGACAATACTTATGTCACTTCTGTCTCTGCTAGACCTGTCTGCAGCTTTGTATG
>CM065726.1:65538358-65540858 GCA_033310375.1 Conus canariensis
ATCATCATCATCATCATCATCATTATTATTATTATCATTTATTATCTTATTATCATATATTATTATTATTATTGTTATCATCATCATCATTGTTATTATCGTCATTATTGTTACTATTATTATCATTATTGTTGTTGTTGTCTTGCTTTTGTTGTACTCCTAGTTTTTATAGAACAGGGAGTACTTTAGAATGGGAACGAAGAAATGCTCTGTGTGTGTGTGTGTGTGTGTGTGTGTGTGTGTGTGTGTGTGTGTGTGTGTGTGTGTGTGTGTGTCCGTCCGTCCGTCCGTCCATGGTCAAAATGTGTTCCACTCGCTCCAGACAAAACTACTGGGCCGATCTTTCTGAAAATTTGTAGGTATGTTCATTATGGGTCACGGATGATGCCTGATGTTTTAGTTTACCAGAATAGCCGTTACTAACGGCTGTAACGGCCTGTAACGCTTTTTCTTCTTCATGGAATATCTCAGAAAGTACTTGGCCGATCTTTGTGAAAATTAGCAGGTATGTTCATTATGGGTCACGGATGATGCCTGATGTTTTAGTTTACCGTTATAGCCGTTACTAACGGCTGTAACGGCCTGTAACGGTTTTTCTTCTTTATGGAATTTCTCAGAAAGTGCTTGGCCGATCTTTGTGAAAATTAGCAGGTATGTTCACTATGGGTTACAGATGATGCCCGATGTTTTAGTTTACCGTTATAGCCGTTACTAATGGCCATAACGGCCCATAAGGGTTTTTCTTCTTTATGGAATATCTCAGAAAGCACTTTGTCGATCTTTCTGAAAAGCTGTAGGTGTGTTCATTATGGGTCACAGATGATACCCGGTGTTTTAGTTTACAGTTATAGCTGTTACTAACGGCTATAACTGCCCATAACGGCTGTTCTTCTTTATGGAATATCTCAGAAAGTACGTGGCCGATCTTTCTGAAAATTTGTAGGTATGTTCATTATGGGTCACGGATGATGCCCAATGTTTTAGTTTACCGTTGTAGCCGTTACTAACGGCTATAACGGCCCCTAACAATTTTTCTTCTTCATGGAATATCTCAAAACGTACGTAGCCGATATTTCTGAAAATTTGTAGGTATGTTCATTATCGGTCACGGATGATGCCCGATGTTTAAGCTTACCGTTATAGCCGTTACTAACGGCCCATAACGGTTTTCTTCTTTATGGAAAATCTCAGAAAGTTCTTGGCCGATCTTTCTGAAAATTTGTAAGTATGTTCATTATAGGTCACAGATGATGGCCGATGTTGACCAGAATAGCCATTACTAACGATTACACCAGCCCAAGACGGTTGTTCCTCTTTATGGAATATCTCACGCGCATTTAATGTAGTGTTCAAGCCAATGACAATCCATGTTATATGTATATTTACAGTCGTTGTCATGGAGACTGGTCCGGAAATGAGGCATGTGAATTGTAGATTAACAGTTTTTACCAGAGACCTGCCCCAAGTCGAGTAAACGGCGCTCTGCGGGCTCAAACACACGGGCTGTATTTCTCATCCGTTTGTGTGTGCTATTGTATTAGTTAAACAGACACACAGATAGTACAGTTAGGATAAACTGGGAGTACGTTTATATGCTTTGCATCTTGTTCTTTTTGTCATCACTGTTAGTATCATTATCATTGCCATTGTTATCACATACCCTGGACACAGGCATAATCATTATCTTTTTGCCCCCTCCACCTTTTTCTCAATCACTCTGTGTGTGTGTTGTGTGTGTGTGTTGTGTGGTGTGTGTGTGTGTGTGTGTAATGCGCCTGGATATGTACACACGTGTCTCTCCCTCTTTCTCTTCTGTGTGTGTGTGTGTGTTGGGGGAGAAGGGAGGGGGGTGCGCGCGTGTGCCCGTAATGCGTGTCGATATGTACAAGCATCCGTCCGTCCGTGTGTGTGTGTGTGTGTGTGTGTGTGTGTGTGTGTGTGTGTGTGTTGCGCTCGTGCGCGCGCGCGCGCGCGCGCGTGTGTGTGTGTGTGTGTGTGTATGTTCATGAGCATGTTTTCCCCCTATGCATCTGTGCAGATATTCTGCACATGTATATATACTATGTTAAAACGCGCACTTTCGCAGAAGCGAGATGGTGTATAACATTCCCGTGCAAGCCCGTATGAACCGTGCTCGCCTCAGTTCCCGTGCGCTATGACAATTTAGCCTTTGTGTTTTACACGCGCCCGTCGTGTAGTAAGTAGAGAAAATCCTCCACCCATTTTACCTGCCCCTGCATGGGGAGGGGGGGGGGGGGGGGGGGCTGGCTACTTCACCGACAAAGCACAGTTTGCTACCGCGAGTTCCAATTGGCCGGGAGGGAAGGGGGAGGAGGGGGGGGGGGGAAGAAAAGGAAAGAAAAGGCCAACAGACACTTTCGCTGCTATTCATATAGCTTGTTCTGATGCTATCATTGCGGTGTCTGGTTCCCCTGTGCCCCCCCCCCCTCTACTCCCCCACACACTCCTCCTCCAATCCATTCACCTGCACCCTCTCCCC
>CM065726.1:65545858-65550858 GCA_033310375.1 Conus canariensis
GAACATTAGGTGGGCCCATACTTACTCAGTGCAGCAGAAACGCGACATGAGAAAACGACTCAGGGTAGCACCAGCAGGCAGCCCCTCAGTCGGGTCTACCCAGGTAGGCAGCCGTGTTGTTTAAAAGGAGAGCGTGGATGGTACAGCGCTTAGAGCTTGGTCTCTAGCCAAGGATATGTGCTATGTAAGTGCTCTTGAAAATGAATGAATGAATAAATAGACAAACTACTGCCGCTATTACTATACTACTACTACTACTACTACTACTACGACGACGACGACGACGACGACGACGACGACGACCGACGACGACGACAACGACGACGACAACGACGACACGACGACGACGACTACTACTAGAACTACTACTACTACTACTACTACTACGACGACGACGACGACAACTACTAGTAAGACCACCGCTACTACTACTACTGCTACTGCTACTACTACTACTACTACTACTACTACTACGACGACGACGACGACGACGACGACGCTAGTACTACTACTACTACTACTACAACGACGACGACTACTACTACTACTACTACTACTACTACTACTACGACGACGACGACGACGACGACGACGACGACGACGACGACGACGACACCACTACTACTACTACTACTACTACTACTACGACTGACGACGACGACGACGACGACGACGACGACGACGACGACTGTTACTACTACTACTACTACACTTCTACTACTACTACGACTACTATGAAGTTCTCAGCGCTGTTCGCCGGTCGGCGGAGGTCTGAGGTCTCCCGCGTGCTGCTGTTTTGCGGTTCCAGAGTTGCCGCGGTGGAAGGACTTCCAGTGTGTGTCACGGAACTATGACGAGCTGCGCTGCACCTGGACACTGACCAGCGGCTTCTTCGGGTCTCTCCACGCTGGCAACGGATTGGTCAGCTACTCGTATCCTTGCGAGTGAGTCGAGTACTGTGAAGCCTTCCCTCTTCCCCTCCTCCCCCCCCCCCTCCTGCATGGGCACACCTTTCTTCAGTTTTAAGGAAGTGTACAGATGGAAAGCTTGAAAAGGGATCAATACTAAAGAAAAAAACAAACGAACAGTGCATCTTTTTTTTTTTTTTTTTTTTTTTGCATCAGTTGTCGGATCAATGGAGCACCTAAGGCAGTGATTTTTTTTTTTTTGTTCCTTCCCCCCCCCCCCCCCCCCCCCCCCCCCCCCCCCCCCTTTTTTTTTTCCCCCTAAGGCCGAAATCCGCCTCTTCATTTTTTGGTGCTTCACACCGTCCTCTTCATCTGCAAAAACAAAAAACAAAAAAAGGCAAAAAAAAAAACAAAAAAAAAAAACCAACAAACAAAACAAAACAAAAAAAACAACAAAAACACAACAACAACCAAAAGCAATTTCCGCGACTAGCTTTTTTTTCTCTTTTTTTTTCTTTCTTTTTTTTCTCCTTTCTTTCTTTTTCTTTTTTTTTCCCCCCTCTCCAATCAGTCCCTTATATACCATGCATAGTCTGTATGTTCCCTTACAAATGGACATAGTCTTGCTGATTTTAGTGTTTTGGCGTTTCATACAAAGTGTCTGGCTTTGTTAATGTTCTAATGTGTGGTGTACTGGCACTGTCACACTGATAATGTGCTGCTTATACAAAGAGAACAACATAAATGGAGCTAAGACTTTTTTTTTTTGTGTCCCCAAACTGGCGCCACCTCAGAGGCAGCTCACTTCCCGTCTCCCCACTGTCAGTCCCACTCTCCCTCCCATCCCCAAATCTCCGGTCATCCCCCTGTCCAACCCCACGTCTCCCTCCCCCCCCCCCCCCTTTCCCTTTCTTTGACGAGTTTTAGTGTCTGGGATAAAATGTTTGGGTTACTCAAGGACTGGTGTTAGGTGTGACTCTTGAATACATACGACATCACATTTCTGTCCTTTGAAGTAATTGAACATCGCCTTTCTTTTCATGTTATTTCTTAGCCCTCTTGCGTTGATAGATAATACCTTGAAAGAGTCCCCCATCAACGAACGTATATTCTGGCATTTGAATCACATTTCAGATCTCATAGTCCATTAACATAGCGAGGTCCGTAAAAAAAGAGAAACGATGGGGTTAAAAAAAAAAAAAGGGGGGGGGGGGGGGGGGGGGAGGGAACTAGCCAACGTGGTCAGTCATTTCGTGGAAGATAGGTTCATCGTCGTCCGTGTCACAGTCCGTGTGTTCCGCTAGCTTCGGTCGTTTGTCTGACGGGTCCGAAGGGGAATCCTTGCACTGTGGTCGTTTAACCGACCCGGATCCGTTTCTTCTATAGGTTTTCAGCGTAGTTTGTCTTTGTTTTACTCTTGGTCTACTATGGTCCTTGGAACTGTCTGTCTTGTTCTGGATGTTGCTCTGGTTCCCTGCGAAGTGGCACAGCAGCAAACGCCAAGAAAGAGGTGGCAGCTCTCCTTTGAGGGGCACTGCTGTGAGAGGTCAGTGTCAGGCGGCGCAGCGAACCTTCCAGCCGTATGGGTGACGGCGGGTCTAGGCTAAGTTGCCGGTGTGGACGGCTCCTGGAGATGTGGGGCTATCGGCGATGGAGCGCTGCTTAACTACGATTACCGTGGCCTGGGATACTATGCTTTTGAGGACTGGGCATGGGGGTGCCGCTCTCAGGGTTAGGCTAAAAAAAAAAATTGCCCGATCGGCCGTAGTCGGCGTGGACCACAGAAAGGACTCGTGTAGCGCTCCAGCGACTTTCGTCCTGCGGCCTCAAGCGGAGCATGAAGAAGGCCGCCTGGGGACCCTGAAGACAGGCCTTTTGAGGGGGAAAGATGCGTAGAAAACCGAGGCCCATCATTGGACGACCAACACCACAAAGTGAACCTGAGTTCACAAGAAATCAGAGCCGAGAGAGCGACAGACGACAGCTCCAACACGGAACCAGACCAACTATTGCCAACGACAGCAACTGCCACAAAGTACGCAGACTTTAGTCTGCAAATCTATCTTGTCCTTAAGGGCCTCCGGCCGATAGGACGTTAAACTCACCCATTTACAGTTTCATTAACAAAATTATGTTTCGGGGCTCGCTCTTTGGCTTGCCTTGCTATTTTGTGGTCACACCCGTTGAGTTCGCGGAAAAGCAGACTGGATGCCGACAGGTCACGTGACTGACCCATTCGTCACTTCGGCGGAGCACTCTATGTTGTTAGTTCAGTACATGTTGGGGAGTTCTGACTCGGTTACTTCGGGGAAGAGTACTAATTAACAAGCAGAATCACACGTGACACAGATTCTGAGAGCAAGAGCGACTTCTTGATCATAGACGCATAATTGACGTCAATTTTAATTCGGGAACACAGCATGAAAACTGGCCGTTTAACGGGTAAAATTATCATCATTATCATTATCACGACCATCATGACTTTTCTTCTGTTCTTTGACGTCTGTTCAAGTTATCAGTAAAAAAAAAAAAAACAAAAAAAAAACAACAGTTTGTTTTATCATTGCTACCATAGTTTTTGTTGTTGTTGTTGTTGTTGTTGTTGTTGTTGTTGTTGTTGTTGTTGTTTGTTTTGTTTTGTTCGGCTGCACTATTAATTAATCATCTGACTATTCTTTTTTCTCATCAGTTTCCAACCCAGTTTTGTCATTGTTGTGGTCGATGCTATAATTTCCAGAATGTCTGGGCGGGTTCCGTTTTTGATTTTTCAATGTCCGTTTCTCAGTTACGCGGACGACCAAGGTTGCACGGACGGGAAGCACTTCATTCACAACCAGTCCCGACCCCTCCATCTGTCGCCAGGCGGCGACAACATCTCCCTGGACATTGTCGTGGGGTTCGAAGAGTTCAGTTATGACGTCACCTACTCCTTCACCTTAGTCATCCCTACCGACGTCGGTGACGTCACCCATACCGACAGCGTCATCAGTGACCGGAGTATTGGTAAGAAGCGCAACGTCACTACTATCTTGGCGACGCCGACGGCAGCGATGATGACGTCGGCGTGTCTGTGTCACTGTGAACATAATCGTCGTTGTTGTTTTGTCTCATGTTAACCATCCGTGATCATTGTTATCAACGTTGTCTTCATCAATGAATAAACATGAACATGGTGAATCTTTTTGTTGTTGTTGTTGTTGTTGTTGTTGTTGTTAGGATGTGAGAGGGCAAAGGAGGGTGGTTGGAAGGGAATGGAATTCGAACACCTAAACAAAAGATAAACAAATAAGTGAGCAAATAAATTGGAAAAAAAAACAACAAATAAATCAGCGATTTGAACTAACGAATCAGTAAACTTAAATGGATAATTATAATAATGATAATAAAAACAAAAAAGTAGCGGTACCAGAATGATGTTTTCACGCAATATTATCATAATTTGGACTCAGGCAGGGGTTTTCCACAGATTTTGCCTGTTGCAAAACAACGTTTCCATCGGCTCAGATCTTGGAAACGGCTCGACAGATTCCATGGTATGGAAATGTTTCTAACCATTCTCTCTAGCCCCGCGTCTTTCCACAGAGAAAAAGGGGGCATTTGACCAAAGCAGTTTTCTGGATCAGTTGGATCACACAGCATTGTCTCCCCTCTGGATCAGTTGGATCACACAGCATTGTCTCCCCTCTGGATCAGTTGGATCATACAGCATTGTCTCCCTTGCCCTTTCAGAAGCACTCACTCCATCAGGGATCGGAAGTGGGGGAGCGGGGCCGGAATAGCTCAGTTGGTAGAGCGCCGGACTCGTAATCTTGGGGTTGCGGGTTCGAATCTCCGCCGGGCCGTTTCGGTACAGGAGGATTTTTCCCTCGGAGTTAACATCAGTTCTGACTCCATTTCCCATACAGCCCTTCGAATGAGACTATAACCTGAGGTTCCGTGTGTGAACGCACGCATAACATCTTGCACACACGTCAAATCCCATCACCAACTTTCGGAAGAGAAGGCCAGTTTGGCCGTTGGTATGGATGACACGTTACACATAGCATGCACCTTCCCCGAAGATGGAGTATGGCTGCCTTCATGGCGGGATAA
>CM065726.1:65560858-65580858 GCA_033310375.1 Conus canariensis
GATGCCTGACGTGTCATGCAGTCCTCTGTGACGCCTGATGTCAGTCATGCATTCCGCTTTGATGCCTGACGTCAGTCATGCAGTCCTCTGTGATGCCTGACGTCAGTCATGCAGTCCGCTGTGATGTCTGACGTCAGTCGTGCAATCCGCTGCGATGCCTGACGTCAGCCATGCAATCCGCTGCGATGCCTGACGACAGTCATGCATTGCGCTGTGATGTCTGACGTCAGTCATGCAGTGCGCTGTGATGTCTAACGTCAGTCATGCAGTCCGCTGTGATGTCTGACGTCAGTCATGCAGTCCGCTGTGATGTCTGACGTCAGTCATGCAGTCCGCCATGGTGATGCCCACAGAGCGACGTCCACTGGCGGACGGCGGACCTCAACGGCGGATCCTCCCTCATCGTCAACGGCCACGCCATTGGCAGCCCCTCTTCCTCGGGCTCTGGCGCCGGCTCCGTCTGGCACTTCGGGGTGGCCACCACCGTCGGCAATCTCAGCGCGGGGATAGTGTGGAGCGACTGCACTTTCGACGATGAAAACGGTCTAGGTGAGCACCTGTTGAGGTTCTGGGTGAATGTAATGTAGGTGAGCGGCTGCACGGTTAATGATTGAAATGGTGCGTGTGAACGACTGCGCTTTTAATGGTGAAAATGGCGTAGGTGTGCGACTGCACTTTTAATTATGAAAATGGCGTAGGTGTGCGACTATACTTTTGATGAAAATGGCGTAGGTGTGCGACTGCACTTTTAATGATGAAAATGGCGTAGGTGTGCCACTGCACTTTTAATGATGAAAATAGCGTAGACGTGAGACTGCATTTTGAATGATGAAAATGGCGTACATGTGCGACTGCACATTTAATGATGAAAACTGGCGTAGGTGTGCCACTGCACTTTTAATGATGAAAATGGCATAGGTGAGCATATACACTTTTAATGATGAAAATGGCGTAGGTGTGCATATATACTTTTAATGATGAAAATGGCGTAGGTGTGCATATATACTTTTAATGATGAAAATTGGCGTACATGTGCGACTGCACTTTTAATGATGAAAATGGCGTAGATGTGCGGCTGCACTTTTAATGATGAAAATGGCGTAGATGTGCGGCTGCACTTTTAATGATGAAAATGGCGTAGATGTGCGACTGCACTTTTAATGATGAAAATGGCGTAGATGTGTGGCTGCACTTTTAATGATGAAAATGGCGTAGATGTGCGGCTGCACTTTTAATGATGAAAATTGGCGTAGGTGTGCGACTGCACTTTTAATGATGAAAATGGCGTAGATGTGCGATTGCACTTTAAATGATGAAAATGGCGTAGATGTGCGGCTGCACTTTTAATGATGAAAATGGCGTAGATGTGCGGCTGCACTTTCAATGATGAAAATGGCGTAGATGTACGACTGCACTTTTAATGATGAAAATGGCGTAGATGTGCGATTGCACTTTTAATGATGAAAATGGCGTAGATGTGCGGCTGCACTTTTAATGATGAAAATGGCGTAGATGTACGACTGCACTTTTAATGATGAAAATGGCGTTGGCGTGCAACTGCGCTTTTAACGATTAAAAGTGGTCGTGATGTGCGACTGCACTTTTAATGATGAAAATGGCGTACATGTGCGACTGCACTTTTAATGATGAAAATGGCGTATATGTTCGACTGCACTTTTAATGGTGAAAATGGCGTATATATGTGACTATACTTTCAATGATGAAAATGGCGTAGGTGTGCGACAACACGTTTAATGATGAAAATGGGGTATATGTGTGACTGCACTTTTCATGATGAAAACGGCGTAGATGTGCGACTGCTCTTTTAATGATGAAAATGGCGTAGGTGTGCGACTGTACTTTTGAAAATGAAAATGGTGTAGGTGTGCGACTATACTTTTAATGATGAAAATGGCGTAGATGTGCGACTTCGCTTTTAATGATGAAAATAGCGTAGGTGTGCGACTGCACTTTTAATGATGAAAATAGCGTAGGTGTGCGACTGCATTATTGATGATGAAAATGGCGTAGGTGTGCGACTGCACTTTTCATGATGAAAATGGCGTAGATGTGCGATTGCACTTTTAATGATGAAAATGGCGTAGATGTGCGGCTGCACTTTTAATGATGAAAATGGCGTAGATGTGCGGCTGCACTTTTAATGATGAAAATTGGCGTAGATGTGCGGCTGCACTTTTAATGATGAAAATGGCGTAGATGTGCCACTGCACTTTTAATGATGAAAATGGCGTAGATGTGCGACTGCACTTTTAATGATGAAAATGGCGTAGATGTGCGATTGCACTTTTAATGATGAAAATGGCGTAGATGTGCGGCTGCACTTTTAATGATGAAAATGGCGTAGATGTGCGGCTGCACTTTTAATGATGAAAATGGCGTAGATGTGCGGCTGCACTTTTAATGATGAAAATGGCGTAGATGTGCGGCTGCACTTTTAATGATGAAAATGGCGTAGATGTGCGGCTGCACTTTCAATGATGAAAATGGCGTAGATGTGTGACTGCACTTTTAATGATGAAAATGGCGTAGATGTGCGATTGCACTTTTAATGATGAAAATGGCGTAGATGTGCGGCTGCACTTTTAATGATGAACATGGCGTAGATATACGACTGCACTTTTAATTATGAAAATGGCGTAGGTGTCCGACTGCACTTTTAATGATGAAAATGGCGGTGGTGTGCGACTGCGCTTTTAATGATGAAAGTGGCGTTGATGTGCGACTGCACTTTTAATGATGAAAATAGCGTAGATGTGAGACTACACTTTTAATGATGAAAATGGCGTACATGTGCGACTGCACTTTTAATGATGAAAATGGCGTACATGTGCGACTGCACTTTTAATGGTGAAAATGGCGTATATATGTGACTATACTTTCAATGATGAAAATGGCGTAGGTGTGCGACAACACGTTTAATGATGAAAATGGCGTATATGTGTGACTGCACTTTTCATGATGAAAATGGCGTAGATGTGCGACTGCTCTTTTAATGATGAAAATGGCGTAGGTGTGCGACTGTACTTTTGAAAATGAAAATGGCGTAGGTGTGCGACTATACTTTTAATGATGAAAATGGCGTAGATGTGCGACTTCGCTTTTAATGATGAAAATAGCGTAGGTGTGCGACTGCACTTTTAATGATGAAAATAGCGTAGGTGTGCGACTGCACTATTGATAATGAAAATGGCGTAGATGTGCGACTATACTTTTCATGATGAAAATGGCGTAGATGTGCGACTCCACTTTTAATGATGAAAATGGCGTAGATGTGTGACTGCACTTTTAATGATGAAAATGGCGTAGGTGTGTGACTGCGCTTTTAATGATGAAAATGGCGTAGGTGTCCGACTGCAATTTCAATGCTGCAAATCCTTTAGGTAAACAATCGCAATTTTACCGATGAAAAGGAATTAGACATGCAACTGCATTTTTATCGATGAAGTTGATGTAGGTGAGTGACTGCATTTTTAGCTTTGCTAAATGATTCAGCTGAAATTTTTGTTGAATACTGACCCAAATGGGTCAGGTGTCCATATTTATCCAAAAACGTTGATGTCAGTGATCTAGATTATCGGAGCACTTTCGAATGAAAATAATGGTCAAGGTAATATGTGCATTGTTTCATACATGCAAATGATCACGGTGAAGGAATGTGGATGTATATACATTGTGCATGTGTGTGTGTGTGTGTGTGTGTGTGTGTGTGTGTGTGTGTGTGTGTGTGTGTTGTGTGTGTGTGTTGGCGGTGGTGGTGGAGGTTAGATAAGGGAAGGGAAAGGAGTATAATGAGAGCTCTAATACAGGTGATACTGGGATGGGTCTGTGGATAAACCGAGTATATATGTGGCACACACACACACACACACACACACACACACACACACACACACACACACACACACACTCACACACACACACACACACACACACACACACACACACACACACACACCACACACACACACACACACACACACACACACACACACACACTGCTTGTTTCTTCGGTTTCATGTGTTCTGTCTGACGATGGATATTTCTTTGTTACAGTTATTCCCCCGAATTTTAGGCTCCGGGAATCCAACGACAGGGAAATAACTGTCACGTGGGAAAGAAACTGTGACGCCCTTTCTGGTACGCGCGCCCTCTGCACTACAAGATTTCTTACACAGAAGTCAACGGAGACCTCAACGAAGCAAAATGCACGGAGTTTTGATTATATCATTTTCGTAGTCTTACATTGAGAAAAAAAAGTAATGTGGAGGGAAGAAAACTAATTCCCAGTGTCAGTCTGATGATTCGTGTTTGGTGTATGTGTAGTGTGTGTGTGTGTGTGTGTGGTGTGTGTGTGTGTGTGTGTGTGGTGTGTGTGTGTGTGTGTGTGTGTGTGTGTGTTTGTGGTGTATGTGTGTGTGTGTGTGTGTGTGTGTGTGTGTGCACGTGCACGCGAGTGTGATGCAGGGTTGGGAAAAGGTGGGCTCGGATTCTATCAGAGGCCAATATTCATAGGATTCTCTTGTCGGGTGCGTCGTTCCTGGCTGCCTCATCTTCTGACTTAATGAACGTGCCACGGCTTCAAACGGCCTTGAAGCACACAGCGCAGTGTTCTGTATGAGGAGCTGAAGTAGAGTTGTAGTCTACACAGGATAGACACAGCATAACCGGACCTTTAAGCCTGTCTTCCATACCTGCGATTAACGTTAAGGAGTTGCTAAATTGGCTGTGAGTTTGAAACAAGCCGAAACAAACCCGCCTCCAAACTACCACGGAGTCGCCGAGAACGTATTGACAAACCAGACAGTCTTGAAGTTAGATACGATTTAGTCAGAACGTAGTATCAATCCACATTAATACATACATACATATATATATATACACACATACACTTGCACGTATCCTCTGCACAAATAGGTACGAACCCGAATGAAAGGTTTCGAATAACTTAATTCGAAAATCCAAGAATGCAAACACACCAGTACTTGGCAGATCAACATCGCCTGCATACCAGCATCTTGACAGCGGTAGAGTTTTTAGCCAGCTTTCTTTTTAAACCTGTAGATACCTGTTGTGGCTACCCACTGACACCTCAACCCAGTGGAAGATTGTTAGGACAAAGTGGTGGGTTTTTAAAACTATTTTTAAAACTATTTTTGCGCTCTCCCTGTTCCGTCGTGTTTATAGCCGTTGATTGGCTCCTGCGACGTAATGATCCAGATTCAGATCCAGATCCAGATTCTCACCTAATGATACGTCATACTTGCATACAATGGTCACGTCATTGGTCATGCGGTAAAAAACAACAACAACAACAACAACAAAAAACACGTATTCTGCTCGACAACATCAACGCACGTGCATCGGAAATCGGAACAGAAGAATAATGAAAAGCGGTGCCACACTCCTGGATGGCCACACCGCAACTGCTGAAATCATCAGCGAAGAAGTAGTGCCACAAAGGAGCACTGGAAAAGGAAGGCGTGGGGGGGAGGTTAAGTGCGGGTTGCCAGGGAGGGGGGGTGCCGGATGGAGAGAAGAGAGAGAGAGAGAGAGAGAGAGAGAGAGAGAGGGGGGGGAGAGAGGGAGGGGGAGCATGAAAGATGAAAGCAAATACAGAGATTTGGCAGCAACTCTGAATCCATAATGAATCGGAGGGGAAGAACAGAGGGTTTCGGAGGAAAAGAGGGGTGTGGGGTGGGGTGGGGAAGAGAAAAAAGCCCCAAATCAAATTACTGAGAGAGAGAGAGAGAGAGAGAGAGAGAGAGAGAGGTCCAGCCTCGGCTCACGTTGACAGCTTGTCCTTTCTTATTGACACAGGGGTCACCATAGACGTGACCGCACAAGCGAGCAGTGGCGGGGAATTTAGCCAAGTCATCTCCGACCTTAAGGCAGGCGCCACGTACAATGTTCGCATGAGCATTGTCCCCACGCATGGCCGAAGTGAAGTCGCAAAGCCAGCAACTCTCACGCTGAGACCGGAAGTGGCTGAAAAAGGTTCATAACTTTGCTTTTTGTTGTCGTTGGATCTTTTTTTTTGTACTCCCAGTTCTTATAGAACAGGGAGTACTTTAGAATGGGAACAAAGAAATGCTGTGTGTGTGTGTGTGTGTGTGTGTGTGTGTGTGTGTGTCCGTCCCGTCCGTGGTCAAAATGTGTTCCACTCGCTCCAGACAAAACTACTGGGCCGATCTTTGTGAAAATTAGCAGGTATGTTCATTATGGGTTACGGATGATGCTCGATGTTTTAGTTTACCCCGTTATAGCCGTTACTAACGGCTGTAACGGCCTGTAACGGTTTTTCTTCTTTGTGGATTATCTCAGAAAGTACTTGGCCGATCTTTCTGAAAATTTGTAGGTATGTTCATTATGAGTCATGAATAATGCCTGATGTTTTAGTTTACCACTATAGCCGTTACTAATGGCTGTAACGGCCTGTAACGGGTTTTCTTCTTCATGGAATATCTCAGAAAGTACTTGGCCGATCTTTGTGAAAATTAGCAGGTATTTTCATTATGGGTCACGAATAATGCCTGATGTTTTAGTTTACCGTTATAGTCGTTACTAACGGCTGTAACGGCCTGTAACAGCTTTTCTTCTTCATGGAATATCTCAGAAAATACTTGGCCGATCTTTGTAAAAAATTAGCAGGTATGTTCACTATGGGTTACGGATGATGCCCGATGTTTTAATTTACCGTTATAGCCGTTACTAACGGCTATAGCGGTCCATAACGGTTTTTCTTCTTTATTGAATATCTCAGAAAGCACTTTGTCGATCTTTCTGAAAATTTGTAGGTATGTTCATTATGGGCACGGATGATACCCGGTGTTTTAGTTTACCGTTATAGCCGTTACTAAGGGCTATAACGGCCCATAACGGTTTTTCTTTTTTTTTATGGAATATCTCAGAAAGTACGTGGCCGATCTTTCTGAAAATCTGTAGGCATGTTCATTATGGGTTACGGATGATGCCCAATGTTTTAGTTTACCGTTATAGCCGTTACTAACGGCCCATAATGGTTTTCTTCTTTATGGGAAATCTTAGAAAGTTCTTGGCCGATCTTTCTGAAAATTTGTAAGTATGTTCATTATAGGTCACAGATGATGGCCGATGTTTACCAGAATAGCCATTACGAACGGTTACACCAGCCCAAGACGGTTTTACCTCTTTATGGAATATCTCACGCGTATTCAGGATAAACTGGGAGTACATTTATATGCTTTGCATTTTGTTTTTTGTCTGTCTGCCTCTATCTGAAGCTAAGAAAGGGGAAAGTAAATGTTGATTGTGGAATCTGTGTAACTGCTTAGGAACATGACTGGAGTAGATCGGTTTCGTCATCTTTCTAAAGCCCAGTATCAGAGTCCCTAGGGTAAATAGTTTTTTTTTTTTCCAACAAGCTACTTGCGAGTGTTTTGTTGTTGTTATTGTTGTTGTTTTTTTTTTTTTGCTTTGTTACATTTTGTAAGTATTGGTGGAAGAGAACGAGGTGAGAAAGAGAGAGAGAGAGAGAGAGAGAGAGAGAGAGAGAGAGAGAGAGAGAGAGAGAGAGAGAGAGAGGTCTAATCCTTCATTGCAGCGTGTGCATGGCAACAAACAAACAAAACAAAACAACAGCAACAACTGCAACAACAACAACAACGACAACAACAACAACAACAACACACACACACACACACACACACACACACACACACACACACACACACAAGGACAACAAAGAAAAGTTGAGAGTATGCTTATTCCATCGCCACGATCTGCTGCTAGTTTCAGTTTTTGTTTGTTTCTTTTTTTGTTTTTCAAGTGTGTTTATTTCTCTTTAGTGTTTTCTGCCTGAGATTTGGTGTGTATCTAAATTGTATCAAGTATTATATGATTTATATAGAAATCAGGGTTTTACATCTAGGTGGTTGATGTGTATACGGGATGTCCTAATAGAAACAGGATTCGACTGTGTGTGGGAGACACAAAAGTTTTCGTCTGTTCACAGTCTCTGTAGAAATGTTCGTAATGCGTTAGAAGACATTTACATACGTGCATGGAATGATGCTTTAGAATCTAGTAATAAGTGTTTATTTTACAGAAAATCTAAAACAGAGTTTTGCCGTGAAAAAATATATTGAAATGTTACCTGATGTTTATATATACCCAATGATTCGGTTTCGCTGTGGTAATAAAAAAAACTCATGATAGTAATTGGCAGACGATTTGGAATACCTCACGATGAACGTTTCTGTCGGGACTGCGACCAGAATGACATCGGTGATGAATTTCATTTTGTAATGAAATGTAACAAATATACCGACATGAGAAAGCAGTTTATACCAAGAAAATTTACATGTACAAAGTCCGTATTCAACTATTGTATTTTGCTGTGTGGTAGTAAAAAAAAGTGTTGCTAAACTTAGCGAAGTTTTTAAAACTTAGTAAAGTTGTGTAACATTATATTCAGTGTGTTAATTATAGGGAAAATGTTTGGATGTTTAATTTGTTTCATTTCTATGTGTTTGATTTGTTTCAAGTCTTCCATGCCCCAAAAGGGGTCACAGATTTAAAATCTTTGAATCTTTGTGTGTGAATGTGTGTGTGTGTGTGTGTGTGTGTGTGTGTGTGTGTGTGTGTGTGTGTGTGTGAATGTGAATGTGTGTGTGTGTGTTGTGTGTGTGTGTGGTGATTAATTTACTGATAAAACCACCATTGACTGGATTGCAACACAGAAAACGTGGTGGTGATTGTGGTTCCGACCGTGGTGTCGCCAGCTGTGGTGCTCCTGCTGGTGGTGATCGGATGGTGAGTTCCCCTTTGCCCAGAGACTCAGGACGACTTAGCCAGAAGGAAAACAAGAGGGATAGATGGATGACTAGATCAAGGATGGATGGGTGGACGGGAGGGTGGGTGGCTGGATGAATAAATGGCTGGAGGGAAGGGTGGGGGATGGAGGGATGGAGTGGTGCATGGAAGGATGGAAACAAGAAACAGGGTGTGTTGTTGAGCCAGTGCTGCTTCTGTCGCCCCCATTTCCATGTCGTGCCTTCCACAGATCACTGCATTATCTCTTTCTGACATGGCATTGCCATCTGGGTGGAATGAAATGATTACATTCATGGTTCATAAGGTAACATCGTAGACACATACTATGGCAAAGAGGCTGGGAAGTGTTTGCTCGTTTAGCTGTCTGTCGCACTCTCGGACCACGCGTAGGGTCGGGATTTTCACGGCTTGAAATCCCTTTGTGTCCCCCCCTCCCACCCGCCCCCTCCCGCCCCCCCCCCCCCCCCCCCCAGCAGTGAATGGGTACCTGATTCAAGTCAAGGAAAGTAAAAAGGCGGCGGAGGGAGAAGAATAGGCTCCGCCTCTCACTGTACCATGCCCCAGATACGGCTACAGAATACTGTCCTTGCGACCGATCGGCTGGGGATCTTCACCTTGGCCTCTTAACGGTACGGCCCAGTACTTCCGTCTTCAGCACTCGAGGATTTCTGGAGGGTTGCTGCATCCTTACATAGGACTCTGTATATCCAACTTGAAATCGCAGATAGGATTGTTTGATCTAGTGGCGTTGGAAAATATTTTGCATCGAGGGGATGGGGTCCGGTTGGGTGAGGGGCAGCCTTAATTGACAAAATGACAAAAGCATCACTGCGGTTATGACTTAAAAGAGAAATTAATAAAAGCAGGTGTGGGAAGAGGGGAAGTCGTCTTCCAAACTTTCCTAGAATGGTAGGGACGGGGAAGGCAAAATTCTTGTGAACGCGGGGGTGGGTGGGTGGGTGGGGGGGGGGAAGGGGGAATCTCATCTTTTGCATTTTCAACAAAGCTGGAGGGGAGGGGGAAGGGGAGGGGGAAGGGGAGGTGGTGGGGGTGGGGGGTCCAAAATTCTTGTGCGGGGAGAAGAGGTTATCATTCCTCTATCTTTCAAATTCTCAGAGGGGGCATGTTCTTTCATCTTCCAAATTCTCAGCGGGAATGTTCTCTCATCTTCCGAATTCTTAGAGGGGATGTTATCTCATCTTTCAAATTCTCAGAGAGGATATTCTCTCATCTTCCAAATTCCTGTAAAAGCAGGGGTGAGGGTGAGGGTGAGGGGGCGGGCTGCGTCAGAACGTGCCATCCTATTCTTGGTGCCCTCATTCCCTCCGCTCCTTCCCCCCTCCGCTTCTCCCCGCATCCAGTTCCGTCTGAACTATAACCAGGCCCTACTCTGAGACTAGAAACTACAGCGCGGATCATATTTGCTGGCTGGACTCGTCGTGAGACTGGCGGGGCGCTTCTTGACGACTGCTGTGCCACCTGTTGATCCCTACGATCCTGACAGACACATCGCCAGTTTACGCAGAATGGTGTATCCGCATAGACGAGTCTGTCCTACATCGCAGATTTCCTCCATGTTTAGAGGACACGCCGCCATCCACAAATGTACACCCGCTAGGTTGAGGGTGGCCTTCTCTTGTCCGGACTGGAGATAGCCGTTGTCCGGGTCGTTAAGTGTATCTTCAGGATCTTGGCTTCAGACGATAGTCACACATCAGTTGTCTCCCTCGCAGGTGCGAAGTCAGTTCTGGAGGCCCTTCAAGGGGGAAGAAAAAAAAACCTTCCTCGACTATTGGGGAAAAACATCACATAGAATCGCAGCGTACAGACGAATGGCCTTCAACGGGTACCTGCCCACTGTGGGCCTTCGGGCAGTGACATGGCAGACTAGCACGGAAACTGGGGAGCAACAAGCTGAAAACAGAGTTAGCTGTAGGAAACAGAGGACAGTAAGTAATCAAGACTGCCTCTCAGAGCGCCAAACTCCAGGAAAGTCGTCCGTTGCCTTGACCGTTGGCAGCAGGTGAGCCTCATGGGAGTGTGGTGAGGACGCCGCCTGAAGCTGGCACCTTCACTCGGCTGCCGTTGTGGCACTGGAAATCAAACGTCAGAGCATGTGCTGCACACCTGTCCCTCTCTCTAAGACAGAGAAAGCAGATGTGGCCAAGAGTAGTTCCCCTTTGCAGCACGTTTGTAAAGTGACGGAGTGGACACGGAGAGAAACTATCTCATTTGTGTCACAGACTGATCGGATATCAAGGAAGAAGAAAATCGTATCATCTTCCAACCAACACGCCCTTTCTCTTTGCTTCTCACCTCCCTCCTCCATGTTTTCCTTGAAAGGATCTGTGTCGTGGATAGACTATAATCCCCACTTTCCGTTATTTCATATATTATCTATTTTGCTACATAGATCTTTACCAAGTCATTTCATATTCATGATAGATTTGTTTATCTCAACTTTGCCTTCGTCACCACTTTTTTGTTGTTGGACTCTCTCTCTCTCTCTCTCTCTCTCTCTCTCTCTCCCCCCCCCCCCCCCCCCCAGCCCTCTCTCTCTCTCGTTCGTATAATTTTCCTTCTTGTATCAATGGTGTCAATTAAACTAAAAAGACAAAACACAAGTTTCTCACCTCAGAAATGAAATTTGACCAATGGGCTAGCTCAACAGAAGCAGTATTAATGATACATGTTGACAACGTTCGTTAAAACACGTGCCGCGCATGCGCCATGTGTGTTTTCGCTCATATGAAGCGCAACGCTGACCTAATTGAACAAAACGCGTTACATTGTCGGTCCAATCCTCCTCTCAATCACTACACGTTGTTGGTTCAATTCTCCTCTCAATCACCATACTGTTACGGCTGACTGACAACGAGCTGATTGAGGCCAGTAATCGATCAACAAACGGGTGAACTAAGGTTTTTTTCGGGCACAAATCGCAAGGAAATTTACAGAATTCAGCTAATTCTAAGGCTTGACACATGTTCTAGCATGTGACCCGTGATCTGTGCGGGTAGTAACACGTGTCCAGTTTCTTTCGCCAGGGTAGGTATATGCTCATCAAAAAACTTAGATGGAAAGTTAGTATACACTTGATATTTTTTGCAATATTTGCATAGTTTGACTCCTGGGAGAATTTAGTCAGATTTCAAGGCAAAAAGGCACTTGCGTCTGGTTGCTATTTTTTTTTAATAGAAAGCCTCTGGTGATTAAGCTTTCAATCTACTAGACCTGAATGGACTGTGATATTTCTAACTTAAGGCAACTGGTGTTCGTCATAGTGCACGGAGGCTTTCAATATTGTGACTGCCCAATGTCACCCATATTATTTATTTAGTGACTGCTGGGAGAATTTAGTCAGATTCCAAGGCAAAGAACGGTGACTCCTGGGAGAATATAGTCAGATTCCAAGGCAAAGAATGGTGACTCCTGGGAGAGTTTAGTCAGATTCCAAGGCAAAGAATGGCGACTCCTGGGCAAATTTAGTCAGATTCCAAGGCAAAGAATGGCGACTCCTGGGAGAATTTCGTCAGATTCCAAGGCAAAGAATGGCGACTCCTGGGAGAATTTCGTCAGATTCCAAGGCAAAGAATGGCGACTCCTGGGAGAATTTCGTCAGATTCCAAGGCAAAGAATGGTGACTCCTGGGAGAATTTCGTCAGATTCCAAGGCAAAGAATAGCGACTCCTGGGAGAATTTCGTCAGATTCCAAGGTAAAGAATGGCGATTCCTGGGAGAATTTCGTCAGATTCCAAGGCAAAGAATGGCGATTCCTGGGAGAATTTAGTCAGATTCCAAGACAAAGAATGGTGACTCCTGGGAGAATTTAGTCAGATTCCAAGACAAAGAGTAGTGGTGATCCACCCCTCTCTCCAACTCTGTGTGTGTGTGTGTGTGTGTGTGTGTGTGTGTGTGTGTGTGTGTGTGTGTATGTGTGTGTGTGTGTGTGTGGGGGGGGGGGGGTGTACAACCTTTTTACCTGTAATTATTTACCTACTTGCTTGTTTGTTTTTTTTAACACTCCTCCCTTGTGGTGAAGGCTGAAAAATCACTCTACACTATCATTCTTCATGATAAAGACAGAGGGCGAAAACAGAGAGCCAGGCTATTATACAGCTGAGGCGCTTGCAATAATGCTAGTAGCAAAATAAGATAAATACACCAAATGATGATGAGAGTGATGATCTTGAAGATGATGATCATGATGATGATAAAGATGACGAGGATGATAATGATGATGACAGGACAATCAATAATTGCTATTGCTTATGAATTAGTGATATAAATAAAGAAAATAGAGATTACCAAAGGAAAAGCTGTTCTCAGACAACTTCATTATTTATAGGTATTAAAAGAAATACACACACTTAACGCGCTTACTTACCTCTTCATTTACTTTTCCGTGTTTTGATGTGTCTCCCCAGGCTGTGCAGAAACAGTGTGCAGAACAAGCGCAAGAAATTCGCACCCTCCATACAGCAGTGGGAGCGCCATGTAAGTTCACGCTCAATGATGTAGGGGTGCAGGTTGAATGGGGGGGGGGGGGGGGGGGGGTCTACTGCAACTTGAATTCTATCATATTGTAGACAAGTTGTCGTTTTGGTGTGACATTTTTCGTTTTTTTTTGTTTTTTTTTAAATTTTTTTTATTTGGATGTCAAGAGGTTATCTGTCGTCCTCATTTGTGGCCCATTTATTAATTTGTTGATGTTGGTGATGGTGGTAGTTGTTGTTGGTGGTGGTGGTGTTGTTATTGTTGTTGTTGTCATTATTCTGGAATTGAGACCACAAAATCGTGAATTGTAACTTACCCTACGAGTACAGAAACAAACATAGATAAACAGACTGGTGTGTTTACTTTTCATCTCAGGTTGTATGGACTGTCTCCAAAACCCATTCTACGTCCACGGCTGACGCTCGTCTCCAAGCAAAGGAGAACGAAGGCCACACCCCGGGACTCACAGACCCCGAACCAACCACCACCGGCAAGCCCCTTGATAAGGGGGACAACCAAGGCTACAGCCCCAGCTTCACAGACCCTGAACCAACCACCACCGGCAAGCCCCTTGATAAGGGGGACAACCAAGGCTACAGCCCCAGCTTCACAGACCCTGAACCAATCACCATGGGCAAGCCCCTTGATAAGGGCGACAACCAAGGCTACAGCCCCTGCCCCACAGATCCTGAAGAACCCACAGCCGGCGAGACCCGTAACGAAGAAGTGGACAACCAGGGCTACACCCTGTACCCCCAAGACCCTGCGCAAACGGCAGGTGCTAGGACCTGGGGAGAGGATCCAGGCTGCCTCGCTCGGGTACAGCTCGCCGCGGAAGGTACGGACGCGCACTCCTTCCCGCTGCCGGAATACATCGAGGTAGATGTTGCGGTCCTGCCCACAAAGGCTGGGAAAGTGGCTCACCGGGAAGAGGAGACTGAACTGGGTCTGGATAAAACTTCAGCTCCGGCAGCTGGGCACACGTTCCCATCCACAAACCACTCTGCTCATGTGGTGGCCTCAGCTTTTGCCACTGAGGGGCCCCCAGAAAGTGACCCGGATTCTACCTGCCTGGTGCTCGACCCACACTGCAGCCAGGTTCCCCCATCGTCCTCGCCTCAAGGCCCGGGGACAGACAGCTGCACCATGGGTGACAGCTACATCCAGCTCGCCTTCGCATCGGGGACGACGAGTCCCTTGGAGGAATTTGATGGTTCCTCGGAGTGTTCTAGCCTGTCCGAGGTGTCGACAGCCATGGACCAGCCTCTCGTTCCAAACCACGATGACGCCATGACAGGTGTCTACTGTGACAATGGGGGGCTCCAAATAATACCGGAGCTGCTGCACACTGGGGATTGCGTCAACAATAACTATATTCCTGACTCGCTGGACGACACGAAGACGACCACCGTAGGTGGTTCTAACTTTAACAGTTCCCACTATTAAAGTCGATGGCTGCAATCACATTGAAGTCACTCATGATCCTCAACATCGACACTTGCCAAACTGACTTTGGAGATTAAGCTCACTTAAGCCTTCTCCGCCACTGTCAGGTATCGCAAAGCCTCTTGTTTAGGAGTAAGATGTCTGGACATCAGTACACCCAGCACATTTCGCTTGGGTGCTTGGAAACAATTCATTGTCGGAGTTGATGTGGTGAATGCGACACGTTATGCGTGTACAGGAGATGCCTGCTTCGTTTTCTGTCATTTTGTTTATACTCCTTACCAGCAACGTCTGTTTCCATTGCAGCCCTTTCTCATTTCTCATACGTGTGTAGACAGAAGGCGTGCATCTGGACGGGGAATGAGTTTGCTCTGACGTCAGCTTGTGTACAGCAGAAACAGTCGCTGTCAGTGAGGGGTCGACAGCGCTTCTGATTGGCTGCAGTGCACGTGGCAGATCTGTTCTGATGATGACGATCTGGACGCGGTGTTCAATGTGATGAAGACCAACACGTTGGCACTTTGGAGCACACCACTGCTACATCACAGTTAAAAGGGACACAAGGGAGAGCAAACGAACAGAGACGAAGGCGAGGCTTCTTTTCAACCCTACATTGTAATAAACACAATCGTATTTCAAGACTTCGTGCAGCTGCTACCCACACATTCCTCCTTTCTATCCTTGGCACTCACCCTTGGTGAACAGCGTCAACTGAAAACTAAGCTTGGACTTTCCATGGAAATGAGTTCGTCCCTGCATGCGCACGACTGTTTACTTGGCGCCCTTCATTAACGTCGACTTCCGCGTTGCGAAATGACCCATCATGAAAGAGATACACTGTGTTATTAGTGACCATTTCGGTCGAGCGATGAGCGCGACCTGAGCCTCGTTTTAAAGTGATGGCTGCTGGTTTGCGCAGGTGGCTTGATTTCGGTTGTCACAGAGTCACGGCAGCCAAGCAGCTGCCTAAGCAGCGGTCCATACTATGCACACGCCATTCTGAACAACATTTCGAGTTCTTGTAAAGTTACTTCACTTCAACGATGAGGGTTCAGGAATTCTTCAGAGTTCTAGGCTCGTCAGCCTGACACGAACTCGGTGAAGTGTACAGCTCGGTCACACTGAACTGAGGAAAAGGCAAGTCAGGAAAGTGGCCTGATCATGATGTCATGTCGCTTCCTCCCCTCTCCCCTCTTGCGGACATTTTTGTTTTATCAAATAAATGATACTGCAAGTCAGTCTTCAGTTCAGAAATGTTCTTGGATGTAAATAAAAGAAAGAGAAAAGGGAGCGTTGTTTTGTCCGATCACAATACTGTACATTCTTAGTATGCTTTTAGAACGGGACCACGTACTTATCTCTAAACTTGTATACCCACACACACACACACACACACACGCACGCACGCACGCACGCACGCACGCACGCACACACGCTCGCACGCATGCACGCACGCATGCATGCGCACGCACGCACACATGCACGCACCACATACACACATCATCATCATCATCATCATCATCATCATCATTAGGCATATGAAATAATTATCTCCACATACAAAGTTTCAATCAATCCCGAATTCTTCCAGCGAACGGAGCAAGATGTAAACCACTATTGTCCTCCACACTTTCGTGAAATAAACTGAAGCTGTTTTGTGTGAGACACATCACACGATACAACGTCCGTGGCTAAGTATCAGCGGTATCAGCAGGTCTGCTGCCCCACGGACTGTCCGACTGTGGCCCGAGAGACCCACCTGCCAGGTGTTTGGTGCCCGTGACTTGCAGCCCTGCTGCCGTACTTATATGTCGTCGGTAAATGTACTTCTACAACGAGATTAACTCCTGGCTACAGACCCTGTGGGTTCAGCGCATTCTACTTCCGTACCTATATCCTCTCGGTTTCTACCTATGAAGTATCTAGAAAGTAAAGGGTGAAGGTCAGATAAAAAGAGGGATTCCCTCCTTCTGCGCATGTCTTGCATAACCTCCAACCTTCTGCGCATGCCCACAAACATACTGACACAGACACACACAAAGACTGGAAAAGCAGCTTAACTAAAACAAGTTTGATAAAACTATTAAAAGGCCATAAACATGATGAAGTCACACACACACACACACACACACACACACACACACACACACACACACACACACACACACACCAAGAGCTAAGCCAACTATCGTAGCACACGAACTTGGGAGCAACAGGCACACTTGTAGAGCAGGGAGCAGAGTTCCGTGTCTCAGTCTGTGCAAATCAAATTCAGTGTCTTCTCGGAGAGTGTCTGTCAGCTGGAAGATGTTGTGACGACGAAATCTTAACTTTGCGTGAACTTCGTGATCATTGAGCGTGTTGAATGGCATAGTTTTGATCTAACCCAGGGCGAACTCATGCCCTATCCTCGTTGTAGGTTATCCACCCCTCACCCACTGCAAACCACGAGGTTAAAGGTTACTATCGACATATTATGGATCTGCAACTAACGGACCTTCGAGCTTACAACGAGGCATGTAGGTCACTTCCCCATTACCCACGACATGTAAGTACGGCTCCTGCTGTTGTGAGCGCTGCAGACCCAGGGGGCGGAATTGATCGACCGAAAACTAAGTTTTCACCATGTTCAGAATCTGAGGCGGGCACATTCTGCAGTTCTCACCGGCTATTTGGTTTTCGTGCGAGGCATGGTCACGTGTCTACCAGCCGCGCTGTTCACTGGCTGCTGACGGCCAAATTCATGCAAATTCTCCGAACTACTTTACGTCTTGAAACGAAGCGCGAGCATGTCGTAAAATGAGAGCGCGTGCACGTCGTAAAATGATGCCCGTGCACGTCGTAAAATGAGAGCCTATGCACATTGTAAAATGAGGCCCGTGCACGTCGTAAAACGAGAGCGCGTGCACGTCATAAAATGAGAGCTGTGCAAAATAACATCAATTCATTTCTTCTTCTTCTTTCTTTCATTTTTCATTTTTATTTATTTTTCTTTTACAAAGCATGTCAGACGGAACACGCAGAAAAAACACCGTGCTGCATGTATGTTCCACACAAAACGTTGCTTGAGATTCCCGTGTGACATAGGCTGTTAACAAATGCATCGACCCGCTACGCGATTCTTATCTTCCCCTCCCCCCACCCCTCCCCTCCCCTCCCCCCCCTCTCATGACTTTGACATTTCTGATTTCTGGGTCAACAAAAATGGACGGGTATTGTGGAAAGGACCATCCAACAGCAAAGGAAAGGAACAGGGACTCGCCACATTTTCCCGCCACTCTCACTGTCACACAAGTCACTATCCGCTTCCGGGCGAGAGACTTCAGCTATAACCACGTATGCCAGCTTCTTCCTGTCCGCTCGTCACTGTGGTTGGCGGTACTGCATGTGTGTAGGCTTTGCCCGCGTTCCGTGCACCGTGTTGGCACTATGACATCCCACGCTGTCACATGCCAACTGTGATGAACACCTCGCGTACCCAGTAAACAGACACAGGGGACACCATCAGACCCGCACGAGGAGGGGGGAAGGCTTGTAATATGGCAATGCGAATATGTACATAAAAATCTACGGGAGTATCAATCAACCTTGATTTTTTCCCCCTTAATAATCACCTTTATTATTCTGTCAATGGTTACTTATGTTTTAGGCAGTCCTGTACGATCCGCGCGTGCTGTTCTTTATCGAATATCATAGGGGAAAAAAGGCTATTAATTTAACTGTGCGTCTGGCTTACCACTACGGTTCGCTTTCAATCGGGCTTTGTACGATACTTTGATGGTGTTCCTTACACCAGGGCATTACGAGTTTTGTCTAAAAAAAAAAAAAAAAAAAAAAAAAATCCAGATATTGTTGCTTCTTTTTTTTTTTCTTCTTTTTTCATCTATAATTCAAAGATAATCAAGAACGTCAAATTACTCATTACGATTGAATGCATTTTGTCAGCTAAATAAATATAGGAAGCAGTATCCAGGTTTGCGTTGCAGAAAGGAAAACTTGTTGCTGGGGATCGCTTCTTGAAGGCTGTTGCCTTCCTTGTTTTCAGATAGGATTTGAGCTGCCTATTGCTGTATAATGGTGACAGACTACCACGACACGAGCGGCAGCGTGCGTTCGTGCGTGTGCCTCTCTCCTCTCTGTGTGTGTGTGTGTGTGTGTGTGTGTGTGTGTGTGTGTGTGTGTGTGTGGCGCGCGCACAATCTTTCCATGGTTCCTCTTTGTTTTCTCGAAAGCAATTCCACCGTAAACATATCGAATGTTGGAATGACACACTTTGAAATGGCATCTAGTTGAGGTTAATTCTTGAATCGCTCGGATTGAAATGGACAATAATTTTTTTTGCATTTGCTTGATTTTGTATGTTCGTTTTGATGAAATAGACTTTTTTGTTGTGTGATTTTTGTTGAACGTGTTTTTTGCCTGATGATAGATGTTAGTGAACGTGTTTTTTGGCGCGGAGGGGAAAGGTGTGTTGGAAGGTTTGGGCGGGGAGGGGGGGGGGGGGGGGGGGGGGGGGGGGGGGGGGGGGGGGGGGGGGGGGGGGGGGGCATGGCGTACCATGTTTGATTTTGATCTGCTTTGAGCATTTCCGTTGAAATGATTTGGAAATTGCTTTTGTTTTATCTTTTATTGTCGTTATTTATAGTTTATTTCTTTTCATTTGAAACTGTTCTTTATTACTGGATCGATTATTACTATTATTAAGGCAAGTGCTAGGATCGGTTTAACAGTTTAGGCAAGAAAGCACAACGGTAGACCGAGTACCTTTTTAATGAAAAATTAAAACTGAAAATTTTCTAGAATTTGGTCGATAAAATAAGTGTAAACAGACTTACTGAATTAAAAAAAATTGCGTGTAAAAGTTTCCTGAAGAACGAAACGAAACAAAAATAAGAAAAAAAACAACACACAGAAAAAGCGAGTGTACGAGTAAAGACTGCTTCTGCAGTATTCCTGCAATATTGAATGTAACTGCAATAGTAGATACAATTTATGATTTTGCTACAAAAACAGAATTTGTGTGTTGAATTTTTTGTTGTTGAAAAGTGAACATTAACTATGTACAAAATTGGTGAAAATTTTAAGGTGATAGGTTTATGATTGCATATCAGAATTTGCCATGAATGTTCAAGAAAATCATTTGAAATTTCTGATGATAATAGTTTTTACACTGACTGGATAAACAGCCCATGTTGCTGTGCAGTCTTTCAACAACTGTGTTCAGT
>CM065726.1:65585858-65588358 GCA_033310375.1 Conus canariensis
ACCCAGCCTTGTACTGAAACCACACAGCCAGGCGTGAAGAAAGACTGGTTTGTACTACCATGGTTTTAGCCACAACAAGCATAGACACGAACAGGGCCGCGTACACGCGCACACACGTATTGAAAGAAATATGTGGACACTCACGTGCACGCATGCACGGACAGCCGGGCTCTCTCTCTCTCTCTCTCTCTCTCTCCTCTCTCTCACACACACACACACACACACACACACACACACACACACACACACACACACACGTGAGCGCGCGTACGTGCACTCACTCATTCACGCACCCACCTGTGTGTGTGTGTGTGCTGTGTGTGTGTGTTTTGTGTGTGTGTGGTGTGTGTGTGTGTGTGTGTGTGTGTGTGTGGTGTGTGTGTGTGTGTGTGTGTGTTTGTGTGTGTGTGTGTGTGTGTGTGTGTGTGTGAGAGAGAGAGAGAGAGAGAGAGAGAGAGAGAGAGGAGAGAGAGAGAGAGAGAGAGAGGAGTTAATATAGACCTGCTCATTGTGGACATGTGTGTATTGTTCTGCATGGAAATGATTCCGGCGGTTCAGTAGAAATGTGTTCTTAGACAGAAAGATAGACAGATAGACACAGACAGACAGACAGACAGACAGACAGACAGACAACAGACAGACAGACACCACACACACACACACACACACACACACACACAACACACACACACACACACACACACAACACACACTACTCGCACGCACGCACGCACACAACCACACTCACACACACGCACGCACACAACCACACTCACACACACGCACGCACACAACACCACAGAGAGAAGAGAGAGAGTGAGAGAGAGAGAGAGAGAGAGAGAGAGAGAGAGAGAGAGAGAGAGAGAGAGAGAGAGAGAGAGAGAGTTTTGAACATCTTGAAAACTATTTAACATATACCGTAAGTTAGCGAATGCCTTTCGCTGGGAATCCCATCACATGTTCCCCAAATGCAGAGAACGAGCACTCGATTCCCCATCCTAGAGTTTAGCCAGCACACATTCATTTTGACCCGATCGCAATTTGATCTTTCTAGCTTCACTTCCGGCTTTGGTGATCGGTTGTCATTCTTCCGGACAGGAAACGGAAGTCATGAGCGAGAGGTAAGGAGAGAAATAAAAAGGCCATGGGTCTTTGAACGGAGCTAGTACAACTGCACCGGGCATTGAAATGGTTGTATATGTGTTCTTAGGGATTTAATGAGTAAGCAGAAATGACCACGTTCCGTTCTTCTCTCACACACACACACACACACACACACACACACACACACACACACACACACACACACACACACACACACACACACACACACAACACACAAGCAAGAGAGAGAGAGAGAGAGAGAGAGAGAGAGAGAGAGAGAAGAATGTGTTGTTGCTGTGCGCATGCAATAGTGACTTTTTATGCAAAGATTTTGATTTATAGGACACTTCAATCTACGGAATCATAAGTGTACTGAAGTGAATAATTATTTAGCTTATAAATTTGTTTCTGACGCGGGATGTTTGTTGATCTGTGTGTCTGTCTGCCTATCTCTCTGTCTGTTTGACTATCTATCTGCCTGTCCTATCAATCTACTATGTCTGTCTGTCTGTCCACAATCTGTCTGTTAGTCTGTCTGTCTTTCTGTCTACCTAACTTCTCACTTTTCTCTCTGTCTGGGTGTTCATCTGTGCATTTTTCTGCGGATATTTGCGTGCATACATGCGTATGTGTACGTATGTATAGGTACATGTGTGTGCATGCAAGTGTACGTGTGTGTGTGTGTGTGTGTGTGTGTGTGTGTGTGTGTGTGTGTGTGTGTGTGTGTGTGTGTGTCGCGCGCGCTTGTGTGAGTGTCTGTCTGTTTGTCTGTCTGACTCTCTCTCTACGTGCGTGCGTGCGTGCGTTGTGTGTGTGTGTGTGTGTGTGTGTGTGTGTGTGTGTGTGTGTGTGTGTGTGTGTGTGTGTGTGTGTGTGTGTGTGTGAGAGAGAGAGAGAGAGAGAGAGAGAGAGAGAGAGAGAGAGAGTGCGCGAAATTTCTGTGAACGAGATACTGATGACTGGAAGAAAAGCAGAGGTTACGAAGCTGAATTATCTAACTGGTATGCTGTCCGTTGGTGCCTTAAGCCTGACTCTCCGTTTCTGTTATAAACAATATATAACGGCCGTCAAATGCCAGAATTGATTAACCTAGTTACAAATCAAGCTGAAAAATGAAAGTAATCGGTCAGCACATTTCGATGGGAAGATTTTGTGACTGGGAAGTTATGAGTGTGACATACTGAACATTATTAAGGGAATAACTATACCAGGGTTCATCCAAAACAAAACAATTTAAAAGCACCGAACATTGATTTAATACAGGCATAGCTTTACCATAAAAGCATGGAAATATGTTTGTGTATTCACTTATTAACGACAGCATCGGGTATTTTGTATCTGAGCGTAGAAACACTTACAAATGGTTGAACATGACACGGATTTGAAAATACATGCA
>CM065726.1:65593358-65595858 GCA_033310375.1 Conus canariensis
CTCCTCCTTTCTCTCTCTCTCTCTCTCTCTCTCTCTCTCCCCCCTCTCTCTCTCCAATTCATCTTTTCAAAGGATAGTATGTATCTGAAGCATTAACAGAAGCACAGCAAAAGACATGGAGCCTAAGAATTTCACTTCCATGCCAGAGAAACATAAAAAAACAACAACAAAAAAACACATCCTTTGAGAAGCGTGTTAGGGTGTCACAGTCGACTGCTAACCCTTTTTCATCTGCATTCCCATAGTTGTCTGTGTGTCATCCATTTCACCAAGAGAACCGAGAACCATTAACCTCTTCATCACGGAGCAACAGCTGATGCGAGACATCGTTAAATGCGTTACGCGGCAAAGGGATGCAGAAGGAAGCGGGAACTTGAAGTGAGACAGTCATTAGTCACGTTTAGGAGGGTCTGCCCGATTGAATTAACCCTCCTCCGTTCGCTTGGCATATGGGTAACTGGGCTAAGGGGGGGGGGGGGGGGGGGGGGGGCGTACAAAGTCATTTTCTCGGGAAAACAAGATCCAGGCACTATCATGCATGGGGGGGGGGGGGGGGGGGGGGGGAGAGAGAGAGAGAGAGAGAGAGAGAGAGAGGAGAGAGAGAGAGAGAGAGAGAGTTAGTTTATATGTATTGAAGTTGATAAGATGCTGAAACCACTGCCAAGATTCAGTTCAAAAATAGAAGATCTCTTCTGACATGTGGAACAGAACCTTGCAACTTTGTTCCTTTTAATTCAAGATAACTCGACAATTATCTCGTTATGTTACTTTTCTTATCATTTTTTTTTTTATCGTAATGGCTTCATGTCCACACACATGCTCTGTGCAGGTTCAGTCTCCATAAAAGTCACTGTCGTTCTCTAGCCGACATGTTGTTTCAGTTTCTAGCCAACATGTTGTTACCACTATTGCTGCTGCTGCTAGTGGTGGTGGTGGTACTGCTGCTGCTACTACTAGTGCTGCTGCTGCTGCTGCTAGTAGTGGTGGTGGTGGTGTGCTGCTGCTGCTACTACTAGTACTGCTGCTGCTGCTGCTAGTAGTGGTGGTGGTGGTGGTGGTGCTGCTACTACTACTAGTACTGCTGCTGCTGCTAGTAGTGGTGGTGGTGCTGCTGCTGCTGTTGCTGCTGCTGCTTCAAAATTGCGTGTTTCGAATTTCAAAACACAGAGGACTTTTGAACTACTGCTACTGCCGTTACTACAGCTATCTAACGACTTTGCTAAAAAAAAAAAAATCTGGGTTTGTTTCCCCCCTCTAGTATCAGTCTTGGGTTGTTATGTTTTGCTTTTGTGTAATCTCATTGTTGTTTTTGGCGTTCATTGTTTGTTGTGTGTGTGGATCGTATGAGGATTTTCATTTCCTTTTCTTTCCTATTTTGGATCTTTTCCCTCTGTTGAATCTTTACTCACTTTTTATCAAAACTGTGTACGCCTTCTGCAGAATAGGCTCCTTCGTGGATCTTGTATTTATACTTCTTGCTATTTTTGTGTGGGATTTACTGGATGGTGTGTAAATGCTCCTTCCTTTTTAGATGTGGGTCGGGTTTTGTTTAAAAAATTTTTTTCACGTCCTATAAAGTTTATTGTTTTTGTCTTGTATCTATTAACCATTCTTTTGAAGTTAATCCAAAAGCTGAGATCTAAACTCAACGTTTTTCATTTTCGATAATAGTTCCTTTGCTCACTTTTGAAAACTTTCTTCGCAATTATTCTTTCGCTGTGACGTGCAACAGTTTTCCTTCTCCATGTCGTTTCGGGAAACCTTTGTATTCATATAGTTACAAGCTTAAAAAAAATTTTTTTTTTATAATAAACTGCATTTTCACAAACTTTCCAGTTTTATAAAATATAGATTTTTTTTTAATCCCATATGATCATTGTCTAGCTGCTCATTTTCCCAACTCGGCCCTCTGCAATGTTTTATTGAGTGATCTTGAATTTATAGTTACACTGAATAGCATACCACATTTTAAGAATTGTTTTCTATTTTTCCACCTTTTTTTTGACATTTTACCTCCTAATCCCCCTGTCCGCTTTGGGTGTTAAGTATTCATGGGCTAATTGCTATGGTTAATCGGACTGTTCTGAAGTGGTATGTCGGAAACAACCCTAAGTACATGCAGATCATGATGGAGGATTGTAGCTGCAGAAGAGAACAGAGACAAGACGTAGAAGAGGAGATCACTCATGATTGAAATAGTTTGTCTGATGGGATTTATTTCCCTTTGACGGTTTAGAATGTAGGTTGCTGGGGCATAGTAGGTGGGGGAGTTAATTGCTCACCGGCTGATCAAAAATGCAGTTAACTCCACTTAAGAGAGAGAGAGAGAGAGAGAGAGAGAGAGAGAGAGAGAGAGAGAGAGAGAGAGAGAGACGCTTTGAAGAATGGGACAAATTCTGTCAACACATCAAAGAAAGACGTTCAGCAAAATTCTTATGCGTCATGTAAGAAGAATCTACGAAGGAAGAGGATGTTATCTGGAGACAGATAAATGCGAAAA
>CM065726.1:65605858-65610858 GCA_033310375.1 Conus canariensis
CGTGATATGTATCAGTACAGAAACTTTGTTTCAGTATTTTATAGACTGAAACTCGACGCATTCAGAACGAAATATAGTGCAGGAACAAAATGCATATGTGGTAAGGCAAATGTGTCAAGAGCCCACGTTTTATTTGATTGTGTGACTCTTAAGGCATACTTACCATGTTTATTAGGCATGACAGTGACTGATGTTTTTTCTGATATTGATTTTGCTTTGAAAGTTACCTCTTGTTTAATATGTAGTCCTGTTAGATATTTACTATAATGTTATAAGTAGTAATTATTCCATATTTTGCGTGCACTTCCACGCACCTATGCTTCACACACATACTCTTACACACACACACACACACACACACACACACACACACACACACACACACACACACACTCTCTCTCTCTCTCTCTCTCTTGTCTAATATCACATAATTTTGTGAAAAGACGTAAAAATGAAAGTACTACTACTACACATGCATACAAAGATACATACAAAGATAAATACATACACACATACGTACATACATACATACATACATATACACATACATTGACCACAATCAGCCCCTGCAAACACTCGCAGCTTCGCCACGTTTGAAGCAATTCATTCAGTCACTGCTTTGGGCATCTCTCAGGGTGTATCAGTCTCACAGGGAGAGGCATCGCCTGAAGTGCTGCAGAAGTAAGCCATGGCCTCTGTGCCGTGCCGAGGCGTTTAGCACCACCGACGTTGAGACAGCTAACCCCTTAACTGTTACTGATGAATGCTTATTGTTACAGGGAGACGTTGAGATAATTAAACCCTTGACTGTTACTGATGAGTACTTGTTGTCAGTGGTAGACGTTGAGAGAGTTAACCCCTTAACTGTTACTGATGAATACTTGTTGTCAGAGGGAGACGTTGAGATGGTTAACTCCTTAACTGTTACTGATGAATGCTGGTTGTCTAGGGTAGACGTTGAGATAGTTAACTCCTTAACTGTTACTGATGAATGCTGGTTGTCAGAGGGTACACGTTGAGATAGTTAACCCCTTAACTGTTACTTATGAATGCTGGTTGTCAGAGGTAGACGTTGAGACAGTTAACCCCTTAACTGTTACTGATGAACACTTGTTGACAGGAGACGTTGAGAGAGTTAACCTCTTAACTGTTACTGATGAATACTTGTTGTCAGAGGGAGACGCTGAGACAGTTAACGCCTCAACTGTTACTGATGAATGCTGGTTGTCAGAAGGTAGACGTTGAGATAGTTAACCCCTTAACTGTTACTGATGAATGCTGGTTATCAGAGGGAGACTGTTTGGCACTCTTATGATGGGACGGACAGATCGGGATACCAGATGCTAATGTCTGTCTTATTTCACATGGAACGGTACAGGTTTATTCAGTGGCAGAAAAAAACAAACAAACAAACAAAAAAAACAACAACTTCAAAGTCGACAGAAAGTATAGCAACTCTTCATTGAAATCCATACACACCAGGGTCAAAGGCCACTGTGGGGGTAATGACTGATGGTGGCGCTGTACACGAAGTCGCGGCTAGATCACGGAGCCATGAGCAGGTTTCACAACGAAGACACATCGCAGGACAGACCAGCTGGACCTTATGTGCGTTGAGGATCATTCATTCATTCCTTTATTGATCTGTTCATTCATTCCTTTATTGATCTGTTCATTCATTCCTTTATTGATCTGTTCATTTATTCCATTATTGATCTATTCATTCATTCCCTTATTGATCTATTTATTCATTCCTTGATTGATCTGTTCATCCATTCCTTTATTGATCTGTTTATTCATTCCTTTATTGATCTGTTAATTCATTCCTTTATTGATCTATTCATTCATTCCCTTATTGATCTATTTATTCATTCCTTGATTGATCTGTTCATTCATTCCTTTATTGATGTATTCATTCATTGCTGTACTGATCTCTTCATTCATTCCTTTATTGATCTATTCATTTATTTCTTTATTGATCTGTTCATATTTTACTAATCTATTGATTCATTCCTTTATTGATCCATTCATTCATTCCTTTACTGATCTAGTCATTCGTTCCTTTATTGATATGTTCATTCATTCCTTTATTGATCTATTAATTCATTCCCTTATTGATTTATTCATTGAGACTATAAACCGAGGTTCCGTGTGTGAACGCACGCACAACATCTTGCACACACGTCAAATCCCATCACCAACTTTCGGAAGAGATGGCCAGTTTGGCCGTTGGTATGGATGACACGTTACACATAGCATGCACCTTCCCCGAAGATGGAGTATGGCTGCCTTAATGGCGGGATAAAAAAACGGTCATACACACAAAACTCCACTGCCTGTCTATAAAGGCAGTGTCCGCAGGAGTATCAGCCTGCGTACGCAGAAAGAAAGAAAGAAAGAAAGAAAGAAAGAAAGAAAGCAAGAATTCTCCAATCCATCCACCGCCTAAGAAACCTATTCATTCATTCATTCATTCATTCATTCATTCATTCGTTCGTTCGTTTGTTCATTCATTCATTAATCTTCCAATCCACTCATCGCCTCAATCATTCATTCATTCTCTTATCTATCTATCGCCTCACACAATCACATACTCACTCACTCACTCATGTTCCCTTCATTCATTCAGTAAGTGACCCCATGACCCGAACAAGGGTGACGTGATTCCAGGCGACACAGAAAGACTAATCGTCATTTAATCGGAACAGCGATTGATTTCAGAGATCGATCCAACGCGTGACAGTAATGAATGTTGGAAAAGGCGAACAACCCATTCATCTTGTTTGTCTGCGGGAGCAAGACAGCGTATTTGTCACAAGAGTAGGGAGAGGAAGATGGGGAGAGGAGGGGGCAGGTTTGTTATACACATACAGAGAGAGAGAGAGAGAGAGAGAGAGAGAGAGAGAGAGAGAGAGAGAGAGAGAGAGAGAGAGTATGATATAAATTGAAGGTAGAAAAACAAAACGCAAACGCGTAAAAATATGCACACACACACACACACACACACACACACACACACACACACACACACACACACACACAAAATGATCAGAACACACCACACACACACACACACACACACACACACACACACACACACACACACACACACACACACACACAAAGGGGAGGGGGGGGGGGGGTTCTTGGCCCCTTTTTTATTCACAAATCGCCGTGAACAGACCATTGATTTGTCTGGGCCAATATAATAATAATAATAATGTATAATACTTATATAGCGCATTTCTTGTTACACAACTCAATGCGCTTACATCCACCATTTGCACTTATTCATCAACACTCGTTTACACAACGGGCTGCCTACCTGGGTAGTGCCGACTGAAGAGCTGCCAGCTGGCGCTTCATTCAGTCGTTTCCCGTGTCATCCAGTCAATATCGTTCACTCAGTTTCTTTACTTCCTTCATTCTTTTTTTCCATTTCTTACGCAGGGTGCATGCTGTGTGTAACGTGTCATCCATACCAACGGCCAAACTGGCCTACTCTTCCGAAAGTTGGTGATGGGATTTTACGTGTGTGCAAGATATTATGCGTGCGTTCACACACACGGAACCTCGGTTTATAGTCTCATTCGAAGGACTGTATGGGAAATGGAGTCAGAACTAATGTTAACTCCGAGGGAAAAATCCCCCTGTACCGAAACGCCCCGGCAGAGATTCGAACCCGCAACCCCGTGATCACCAAGATTACGAGTCAGGCGCTCTACCAACTGAGCTATTCCGGCTGAGCTATACTGAGCTAATATGGCCTGTGGCCTTTCCTGCAGAGCCAGGGTGCTGGTGTTCATTGTGCTGATTGAATCCTCTTTAAGCCTTGCTTCCCACAGTTATTTCTTCTGCACTTAATCCTATCTTGTGTGTGTGTGTGTGTGTGTGTGTGTGTGTGTGTGTGTGTGTGTGTGTGTGTGTGTGTGTGTGTGTGACTTTTGAATGCCTCTCTCTCGGTCTCTGTCTCTTTGTCTTTTTGTCTCTCTCTTTCTCTCTCTCTCTCTCTCTCTCTCTCTCTCTCTCTCTCTCTCTCTCTCTCTCTCTCTCTCTCTCTCTGTTTTGAAGGTGCCAAACATTCTTTAGCATTAATTGCTGAATGCTTCCTGTGATATGTGCTCCACTTTTTCCTGTGAAAATTGCAAAACAAGTAACGCTACTGACCCTTGTCAACATGTGGCTTTGACCATACGTACATACATTATTTGACCCTCACCACCCCCTTTCTCAATTTTTCTCCCTTTCTGTCTGTTTGTCTGTCTGTTCTCTGTCTCTGTCTCTCTCGAAAGGGGAATCCTAGATTCCCAGAACCTCTGGTGAATACACTTCATGTTGTCTTTCAGGACATCTCTGAACAAGGTTTTCATGGAGTCTGCTGCAAAGTGTTTATGTCTCATATATTTGCAAGTCCCAACACTAGGAATATGTTTCACTGTGAGTGGTACATGACACAGAATGCACCACGGAGCTTCTTCACCTTTTAAAAGATGAGAATGGGTGTAAAACGAGTGGCCTGCATGCAAACAGCACAAGACTGTTTCTTCTTTACGGCCGCCTCAGGAACATGGTAAAAACTCTTTCAGGTTTGGACGGATTTTATACAATTAGTTATCCGTCTGCGATTTCCATTCCTCTTGCCCGAGGTTTTTGACGTAAGCCTGTGTTTAAGGTTTCAGATCACCTGATGTGATCTTTGAATTTCTGAAAGAGATTAACATTTTTCATCTGATCTAAGATTTTACGGAAGATTTCTAACGAAGGTTCCGGTGTGTTTTTAGGTGTATCTTAAAGGGTAGTGTGAATTTTTGTGTGTGTGTGTGTTGATGACTTGTGAGTAGACTTCAACGTGGTGTCAGCCCTGATATTGTCCTTTGCGGTCGGCTGGGCTATAAGCAACATTGCCTTACCTTACCCGTCCTTCCAGGAGAGGCCTCCAGTTCTGAATAAGGGCGTTACTTTCAGCCAGGGCCTCTGGGCCCCACCATGACCTAAGCGAC
>CM065726.1:65615858-65623358 GCA_033310375.1 Conus canariensis
GAGAGAGACATACAGACAGACAGAGACAGAGAGAGACAGAGACAGAGACAGACAGACAAACAGATAGATAGATAGATAGATAGATAGATAGATAGATAGATAGATAGATAGATAGATAGATAGATAGATAGATAGAACAGACAGACAAGTAGATAGATAGCCAGCCAGTCAGCCAGATAGAATAGACAGACAGACAGAAAGACTGACAGATAGATAGAGACAGACAGACAGACAGACAGACAATAGATAGATAGATAGATAGCTAGGCACACAGACAGACAGACAGACAGACAGACAGGCATTGGGATTCTGTGAGGGACAGCCTCGCCGAGCGAACGGGTTCCGCCTGCGCTCTGTCGCCACGCCGAATGTGATGAGTTGTGTTCTCACTCAGTTCTTCCGCTGCCGTTTTATACTTACCTTAAAAAGTGTTTGAAATAACCCCGCCCGACAACATAGATAAACGAATCACAAGACAAAACACGACCATTTAGGTCTTCTTCAGGCAAGATAAACAACGCTCAGGACAAAGGAAACGAAGAACGAGCAATCGCTAGTCTGTTCAAGTTGTTGCCGCCTTGAAATCGTTTTCGAAGACCTTACCGACTCAAACGTCGTCCGATCTTTCTTTTTCTGTGATTTCTGCTTCTTCTTCTTCTGCGTTCCCTGGTCATGCTGGTCAGATACAAAGTCCGGTAGCTTGGGCAAAAGTCAGCGGTCCGTCGGAGTGAGTCTGCTGTTCCCCACAGCTGTTCTTGGAGTTCCACTGCACCGGGCCAAAACTCACGCCGCAGGCTATCGAAAGTGGGACAGCACTGAAGTACGTGGGCTGGGTTTTGTGGGCCAGTACCACATGGGGCACTCATCTGTGTGCGATATATTCAGACGATAGAGGTGGGAGAGCAACTGACAGCGTCCAGTTCTTAGTCTGAAGATGGCGACTTGTTGGGCACGCTCAAGATGGTGAATGTCATCCTTCTCTACCTCCACCTGTAGTCTTTCTCTCCATGCTGTCCTGAACTGGCTGCGGATGATGGTCTTCGCTTCTCTGTAGGATACAGCATGGGCTATTTGGTCTTGTTGGCTGCCCGCCTTGGAGAGTCTGTCTGCCTCTTCATTTCCTGCAATACCACAGTGGGAGGGAATCCACTGCAGGACTGGTGTTGTCTTTCTGCTCAACGTGTGTAGTTCCTGTATGGTTTTCTGTGATTTCGATTTGTGGATTTGGCCGTGAGCGTCCAGTCGGTCTTCTTGAAATCGAGATACATCCCTGACACTGCCATTAACCGTCCAACCGCTGCGCTGGAGATTTGCTTAGCGGCAGAGTGCATCGCCGAACAAGAGTCAGTGGTTGGTGCCCAGCAGATCGGAGGGTTATGGGTGATATACCTAGCTACTGGAAAGTCGAGTTACCAGCTTCTTGTGCATGTCTCAGACGTACGGTGCTACAGGTAGTAACCGTAACTCTTATATCTTAAGAAGTCAATCGGGTAAAGAACAAGATGCAAAGCATATAAACGCACTCCCAGTTTATCTTCCTGAAAAACGTCACAATCAAACATGCGTCATAATGTATTTCGTCACTGAGATATTCCATAAAGAAGAAAACCGTTTTGGGCCGTTATAGCCGTTAGTAACGGCTATTCTGGTAAAATAAAACGTCGGGCATCATTCGTGACCCACAATGAATATACCTACAAATTTTCAGAAAGACCGGCCCAGAAGTTTTATCTGGAGCGAGTGGAACACATTTTGACCACGGACAGACACACAGACAGACAAACACACAGACAGACAGCATTTCTTCGTTCCTATTGTAAAGTAGTCCCTGTTCTATAAGAACTGGGAGTACAAAAACACGGAACTAAAGTCTTCATTGACAACATTCCCATATCTGTGGCAGACAGTGACATTGAGCACTCTCTTCTAGAAGCGGGACGCCGGCTTCGCTCCTCTTTGAAATCTAAAATAGCGAGGAACAATGACAGTTAACTGATACGATTCCTCACTGGACGAAGAATTGTGTCGCTAACAGTTAGGTCTGTCTCCTGAGAGAAAACACTCAAGGACATTTTAATCACTGCAAAAGTCAAGAGCAGGAACTCGCGAAAAAGCCAGTGCTTGTTGCAATCATTTGGAAGATGACCACCACACACCTGTATGCGTTAAAGACGTTGTGTGCAGGGCCTGTAAAAAGTCGGGGCACAAACGAAGGGATCCTGCTTGTGACCTCACTGTGTCGGATCAGCCTAACAGAAGGTGTGTGTGTGTGTGTGTGTGTGTGTGTGTGTGTGTGTGTGTGTGTGTGTGTGTGTGTGTGTGTGTGACTGCCAACACTGAGGAGGCGCTACAACGGCTCATCACCTGCTTCGCTGATGCCTGCACCGAGTTTGGCCTCACTATCAGCTTGAAGATAACAAACATCATGGGCCAAGACGTCAGCAGACTCCCCGCATCTCCATCGGCGATCAAACCCTGGAAGTGGTCAACGACTTCACTTACCTGGGTTCCACCATCTCCAGCAACTCCTCTCTGGACGCCGAGTTGAACATGCGGATCGGGAAGGCAGCAACAGCGATGGCCCATCTAGCAAAGAGAGTCTGGGACAACAACATGCTAACATCAAACATCAAGATGAAATGTACCAAGTCCATGTGCTGGACACTCTTCTCTACGGAAGCAAAGCATGGACCCTGTACGCTTGACAAGAACGCAGAGTGAACGCCTCCCACCTGCACTGTCTCAGAAGACTCCTGGGCATCACTTGGCAGGACTGCATCATCAACAAGGACGTCCTGGTCCAAGCAGGGATGCCTAGCATGTTTGCCATGCCGACACAGAGACGCCTGCGCTGGCTTGGCCACGTCAGCCGCATGGACGACGGTCGCATCCCAAAGGACAAGCTGTGCGGCGAGCTGGCTACAGGCTCCAGACCCACAGGACGGCACGCCCTACGCTAGAAAAATGTATGCAAGCGTAACCTGAGGCCAGGCAGCCTCGACCCAGCAGACCTGGAGACAGCAGCTTCAGACCGGGTCAGCTGGCGGTCCACCATCAAGGCTGGCATCAAACACACAGAGCAGAGGAGAGAAGCCCAGTGGGAAGAACAGAGGCGCCGCTGACGGCAAAGGATTACGTCGGCTCGAACAGACACTCATGACCGAGACTTCACTTGCAGCAACTGCAACAGAGTCTGCCGCTCAAGGGTCGGGCTCTTCAGCAACTGCAGGAGCTGCAACTCCACAACTGACTGATCCACGGCGCAACACCATTGTCTCTCCAGACAGACGGATGCCATCATCACGTATGCTCCAAATGATAGTGCTGAAAAGCTGGCTTTTCTACTACTTCAACAAAAATGTGAAAGTTACAGGGATAAAAACGTATTTTGTTTGGAGACTTTGACTATGTCCCTTGCAACGCTCTTGATATATAGTATCAGACAAAAAAAGATTTTTAAAAAAAAAGAAAGAAAAAGAAAAGAAAGAAAAACAAGATTTCAACCAGTTAACAAATAGAACTGAGTTGTGTTTGGAGAGCATTTCATAAATTACCTGACTGCGTATCATGTGAACATTTGACCATTCCTAACTTTGACCATAAGGCTGTGATAATATTATCGAATCAGAGTGATATTCTACGTGGACCATATTACTGGAAAGCCAACAATAGCTATCAAAAATGATTTTGTACAACGAATGAATAAAATGTGTGTGTGCGTGTGTGCGTGCATGCGTGCGTGAGTGCGTGTGTGTGTGTGTGCGCGCGCGCGCATATATGACTGTGTGAGCAAAGTATGGGCTGTCGATTTTTGCGTCATACCTTAAAATTTTGTGACGTATTTCAAACAACAATGACGCCTTTTCTCATAAATAAACCCACGCACACGCACGAATTCAACATATTATTCGAACATCCACACGTAAGCACACTATCGTGTATTCAAATACATTAGAAATGCCCACAGCATTTACACACACTGACACAAGCTACAGTGCTCTCTCTCTCTCTCTCTCTCTCTCTCTCTCTCTCTCTCTCTCTCTCGCACGTTACATCAGCATGACTAAGAGTAAATAGACTGACGCACATACGAAGAACCCAGAGTATACAATTACACGATGTGAGAGTTGATTCAGTATTCTCCACCTGTGCTGTTCGGCTTTGATACAACGTGAAATGTAACAATGCTGCGATTTCTACAAGAAAAAAAAGTAATTACAAATCAAATCAACTTTGATGAAAAGTATAAACATTGTTAATTTTTTTTTTAGTATGATGCACGAAATATTTGCAATTGTTATGTGTTTCGTCCGGTATGTACGGGTAATATAACTATTGTTACATTTCTCGAAAAGACTGGTGCTTTCCATAACTTTTATCGATCAACTACTGTTGAAGGGGCCGGAATAGCTCAGTGGTAGAACGTCTGACTCGTAATCTTCGTGATCCTGGGGTTGCGGGTTCGAATCTCCGCCGGGCCGTTTCGGTACAGGGGGATTTTTCCCTCAGAGTTAACATTGGTTCTGACTCCAATTCCCTACGGTCCTTCGGATGAGACTATAAACCGAGGTTTCGTGTGTGAACGCACACACAACATCTTGCACACACATAAAATCCCATCACCAACTTTCGGAAGAGAAGGCCAGTTTGGCCGTTGGTATGGATGACACGTTACACACAGCATGCACCTTCCTCGAAGTTGGAGTATGGCTGCCTTAATGACGGGATTAAAAAAAACACAAACAAAAAACAAAAACAAAACAAAACAAACAAAAAAAAACGGTCATGCACACGAAACTCCACTCCCTTTGTTGGGTAGATGGGATTAATCCTTGCCTGTCTATACAGGGAGTGTTCGCGGGAGTATCAGCCTGCGAACGCAGAAAGAAAGAAAGAAAGAAAGAAAAAAAAAACTACTGTTGAACATGATGGAATGGTAAAACTTGAACTTCTTGCTGTTAATGGGTATCACATTAAGTTACTTCTGTCTGAACCCTTTAACAGAAGTCTGATTGCTGGATGCAGTAAGTGTACGGCTTCTTTGGGATGATCCTGTCTGATTAATTTTTCAACGATGATGTTAACTAGCGTACTGATCATTTTTCAATAGCATTGCCGGCAAATACTGATTAAAAACAAATACTGACGCTTAAGAACGTTGGTGCAGTGTTTTTACACTTACAAGTTCTTCCTCCTCCTCCTCTTCTTCTTCTTCTGCGTACGTAGGCTGATACTCCTGCGAACACCCCCTGTATAGAAAGGTAAGGATTAATCCTATCTACCCAACAAAGGGAGTTGAGTGGAGTTGTGTGTGTATTGACCGTATTTTATCCCGCCATTAAGGCAGCCATACTCGAACTTCGGGGAAGCTCACAAGAGAGCAAGAATTCGTTACAATTTCGCGCTTGATGGGCCAGAAACAAAACAATTCTCACATTTTCATGTACCAGAATAATATTTTCAGTGGGTGGCCATATACACAGAAAAATAATACAACATTGACGAAGTTTTCGTGGAAACTGCCGCATTGTTACATTTGGCGCTGTATCGCCGCTGTTCGTTTCTCAGTCGGGTTCGGAATACTGCTGTCTTGGGGGTTGGCGGTAGCGTCAGAAGGAGACGCACTGAGCAGGGCCAGCTGGCCCGAGTCTGACGGCGCTGGGCTTTGATCTTGATAAGCCGATAACTGCCGCACCCGACGGGTGCGCCCTGTTCCCTGCTGGATGGTTCCCATCGCCGTCGGCAGTTTCTCTTCGGGGTGTTATTGTGTGGTACTGGTGGAGATGGGAACGTGTGCGTTTTGTTTTGTTCTCCGTCTCTGTTTCTGTCTGTCTGTCTGTCTGTCTGTCTCTGTCTCTGTCTCTGTCTCTCTGTCTCTCTCTCTGCGCGCGCGCGCGCGCGCGCGCGCGCGCGCGCGGCGGTGTGTGTGTGTGTGTGTGTGTGTGTGTGTGTGAGAGAGAGAGAGAGAGAGAGAGAGAGAGAGAGAGAGAGAGAGAGAGTCCTTCGCCTGTCCCCATTCAGAAAAGAGCCTATGCCTAAATCTGAATAAAACATTTTGTATTCATATTTGCATTTGTATTCTCTCTCTCTGTCTCTCTCTCTCTGTGTCTTTCTCTCTGTCTGTCTGTCTCTCTCTCTCTCTCTCTGCGTGTGTAGATCTAGTGAAGATGACTATGTGAGTTTGTGTATTTAATGTTTTCTTATTGAAAGTCATTTGAACATAAATTAGCAGTGTGTGGTGTGTGTGTGTGTGTGTGTGTGTGTGTTGTGTTGTGTGTGTGTGTGCGTGTGTGGAGAGAGAGAGAGAGAGAGAGAGAGAGAGAGAGAGAGACAGAGACAGAGAGAGACAGAGAGAGAAAGACAGAGAGAGAGACAGACAGAGAGACAGACAGAGAGAGAGAGAGACAGAGAGACAGAGAGAGAGAGAGAGGGAGAGAGAAAGAGAGAGAGATAGATAGAGAGAGAGAAAGACAGAGACCGAGAGACACAGAGACAGAGAGAGACAGAGAGAGAGAGAGAGAGAGAGAGAGAGAGAGAGAGAGAGAGAGAGAGAGAGACAGAGAGACAGAGACAGAGACAGAGACAGAGAGACAGACTGACTACCTGACCGACCGACCGACAGCAGGCAGGCAGGCAGGCAGAAAACAGAGAGAAGAAAGCGAGAGAGAAAACGCTGGCGGAGGTGGGAGTGTCATGTTTCAGAGGTCAGGCCAGCGAACGCGTGGTGGGTGCAAACCGGCGCCCGTTCAAACTAATAGCCAAGATTCCACGGGAGTGGGGGCCTTGGAGCACACGTAGAGAATGCCATTCATGTTGTTGGTCGTCCGGCCGACCCGCCGACCCACGTTAGGGTCAGAACATTGTATGTATGAGCGCATGGGTATTGTGATGATGGTAAGTTATTGAGTGTTGTAGGGTGGGGTGGGGTGGGGGTGGGGGGGGGGGGGGGGGAGTATGAGAATTTGGGTGTTGAATGATAAGTCTTGTACAGTGAGTACTATGTTGTAGGGGTGAGTGCATCAATATTCTCTAGGTTTTCTTAACAAAAAACAAACAAACAAACAAACAAAAAAATCGTCCTTGTACACAACATACAGAAACGACGACAAACTCAAGAAAGAATGAGGATAGGAAGATCGAACAAATAGAAAAAGTAACCGAAAAAGGGAAAACAAATAATCAATGCTATGACAGACAGATGTGGGCGAGAATAGACATAAAAATGTGCACTTTTTAAAATTTTTTTAAAAAATAAATTTTACATGTAGAAAAACGTGATATCAGGAGACAAATGTTTAATTTACAAACCCGTTTTTCTGGTACAGAGCATGCCAGAGTCGGAATGTTGTAGATGCATTCAACCTTCCTCCGAGAAACGTTTCAAAGACAGCATTATTTCCCCTGGACACACTGGGTGGGGGGGTGGACATCTTATTAGGATTTTTTTTTTTTTATTGTTTGTGGAATTTCACTTACCATTATTAGAAGTTACTAGTGATA
>CM065726.1:65630858-65638358 GCA_033310375.1 Conus canariensis
GAGAGAGAGAGAGAGAGAGAGAGAGAGAGAGAGAGAGAGAGAGAGAGAGAGAGAGAGAGAGAACTTTTATTCGATTAACGATTTAGATTTTTGCCAGAGCTTATTCTTCCAATCTGTCCTTGCTAAGCTAAATGAGAGAGAGAGAGAGAGAGAGAGAGGGGAAGAGAGAGAGAGAGAGAGAGAGAGAGAGAGAGAGAGAGAGAGAGAGATTCAACTCTAAATTAATATTAGTGCAGTGTTCCGTCTAGACAGATTAGCTGTTTGTTTTCAGTCTTGACAAATGGTGGCTTATTGAGAATATATGGATAATGTTGTGTTACGTGAAGAGAGAGAGAGAGAGAGAGAGAGAGAGAGAGAGAGAGAGAGAGAGAGAGAGAGAGAGAGAAAGAGAGAGAGAGTTTGCAACTGACTTTGAAGATTGCCACTCAAGAATCTGTGTGTGTGTGTGTGTGTGTGTGTGTGTGTGTGTGTGTGTGTGTGTGTGTGTGTGTGTGCGCGCGCGCTGCGTGCGTGTGTGCGTGCGTGCGTGCGTGCGTGCGTGCGTGTGTGTGTGTGTGTGTGTCTCTCTCTCTCTCTCTCTCTCTCTCTCTCTCTCTCTCTCTCAATGATAGAATTTATCTGTTTGAGTGATCTGCATGTCAGCATGCTAACTTCTACTCGGTACAAAAGTCAGTTGTTCTCATCAACTGCAAAAAGTTAGTCATTCCATAGTTAATGATCTGCTGGTGTTTACAACACCTTGAAAAATTAAACGTATTGCCGTTTTCGTGTTAGTATCATTGATACAATTTTGTATTTAGGTGTTTTCTTTTCTTCCTGTTATTCCACTGGCCCCGCTTTGTTTGCGTTTATATTTGTACATCGATGCTGTTCATCTCATTTACATATTGATTTCCGTTTGCAGTGAAATTTCTGCGATGATTCGTTAATATTTCTTCGCCCCTTCTTTTTCCAAGCTGTTGATTAAAAAAAAAAAAATTCTAATTCGTGCTTCACTATTCGTACTCTTTCCACAGTAGTCGTATAGCTTGCATGCGCAATCTTTTGTCTTGCAAATTTTATGGGCAGACTTTTGTACCAGACTTCATGTGTAAGTAGTAAATCTGAAATAAATGTTAGCGAACCGCCAAGAGAAACGTGGACAAATGAGTCACAAGACAAAACACGACGCGTGTCGACCCCTTAGGTCTTCTTCAGGCAAGACACAAACAAATAAGACAACGAAAATGAACGAATTTGGTATTCAGATTCAACGCCTGCCTACCTTGCGCTGAAGAGTGAAGAGATCGAAGCTGAGTACCAAATTCGTTCATTTTCGTAGTCTCATTTGTTTGTGTCTTGACTGAAGAAGACCTATGAGGTTGAAACGCGTCGCGTTTTGTCTCGTGACTCGTTTGTCCACGTTTCTCTTGGCGGTTCGCTAACATTTATTTCAGATTTGTTTAGATTTCCGCCTGCAGTCGTCTCACTTTGCAGCTAGTGTAAGTAGTAGTTTTTCTTTGTGTAAAAAGTATTGAAGATGGACATTTTTTTTCTCTCTCAACTCTCATGCAATACATCATATAGTTCTCTTTGTCCTGCCGTGTATTTCTCAAAGCATTTTCACCATTTCTTTCGTTGAACATGCCAGTGACGTCATTAAACACTGGGCCTTCAAAAGAAGGACTTCGAAGGGGTTATTTTGATATCAATCAAGCAGATGAAACTGAATAAATGTTTTCACCTGTTTTGTCTTTCAGAATCACACTTGACTGATAATACATCAGATTCTGATCTTGCTATTCCTGATCGTAACATAAGTCGATCCCAAATCAACGCTGGAAACAGGTGTCCTGTTATACTATAACCAAGTGGTGATATTTTACAGTGAAATGTAAGTTTGAAGTTTTGGACTGAACCATTGTGGGCAAAAATAAAAATGAAACATAAACTCTTATTTGTTGGACTCGTCTACAAAAACCTGGCTGAAAGAATAAACTGGTGAGATAATTTCAGTGTCATAATGGATGACTTCATTCTAGAAGATAAAGAAACATGTTTAATTAGTGATTTTAATATTGATTTATTAAAACCTGGGCCAGAGTGAATAAGATTGTACGAAAAGTTTAATCTGGAACAGTTAACAGACCGATCGACGAATGACAGGAAATTCCTCTACATTCATAGACAATACAATTGTTACATATAAGCCAAATGTCACAGAAATATGTTCTCCAGTATCTGGCTGCAGTAATAATTTCCCTGAGTGTATCACGTGATATAAGAAAGGAATCAAGTTTCCAAAACAGTCACAAATTTGTAAACTGTAGATGTTTTGAACATTTTGACCAGGATGTCTTTCTTCTTGACTTGAACACACCCTTATCGTCTGTCTTTCAGTTGCAGTACACTGATCCCGATAAAGCTTTCGAAGTTTCGGACAAGGATTTTTACTGACTTATAATAAATATGCCCCCCTTTCAAGTTAAGCCTCCTTGGATAATGGAAGAAATGAATAAGAAAATGCCTTTGCAAGACCACATGAAAGCTATAAATCATCATGATTTTTTTTTTTCTAAACAGAGGCACGTTCTAACATCCATGAAGCATACAGCTAAATACAAATATTGTCGGGATCAGTTTGTCATGAACGTGACTCTAAAACTATTTGGAATATCATCAACAAATTGACCAACAAAAGATACTCCAAATCACAAAGAAATGAGGAAGACATTTCCACAGAAACGATCAACGATTAAAAAAAAAATATAGCAAATGATTCCATCAGAAATGATGCGTGGAAAAATAACGACCTACACACACACACACACACACACACGCGCGCGCGCGCGCGCACACACACACTCACACACACACACACACACACACACACACACACACACACACACACACACATACACACACACACACACACGCACGAACATACACACACGTGCAGAGAGAGAGAGAGAGAGAGAGAGAGAGAGAGAGAGAGAAGGGTGGGGGGAGGAGGGGGAGGAGCTGCTTTCTCGTCCTCGCAGAAGTCACACGCCATTAAGAACATGCTGCTACACCAACAACACATAGATTATCAGGCCAGCACCGTACAAAGCTCCCACCGGATCCATATCTTGACTCACAAACCTGAACAATACCTAGGCAGTTTTTGCCCACACCAGCCGCTCAGAGAGAGAGAGAGAGAGAGAGAGAGAGAGAGAGAGAGAGGAGAGGGAGAGACAGAGACAGAGAGAGAGAGAGAGAGAGAGAGAGAGAAGGTCAAGAGACAAATATAGTGTGTGTCAATAGCCTGGTCACACATTTTCGAACAAGCGTCTTCTGTCTGAGAGTATTGACTCGGTCGCTGTGCTACGTCTACCCTTGTTTCTTTGCTGTGTCAGTGCATGTCGGGTCGATGAGGATAAGGAGAGCCAGCATTTCGTGCACCAATCGGGACGTTTCTATTTACAGTGCGTGAAAACAAAATGGCGGTACACAATTCGAACAGACATCGTTTCTGATCTCCAGCCCTTTATTTTGTTTTTGTTTTTGTTATTCTTGTTCCAACTTATCGAAGATGAAGTGAATTATACACGGATTAAAAGCTGAGAGATGAAGCTGCTTTAAACTCCGTTTCTTATTTATATTATATACAGTGAAGTATAGATCGGGCTGAGTGATTCGCCTGATGTTGTCATAAATGTCTTTGCGATTAGTGCAAGGTAAAATCGCAGTTTACCTGTCGCAGTGTTTGGGATGAGACGAACCGTTTTGAGAACTTGACTTCAGTGTGAGCTGAAACATGTTCAGCTAGACGCTAGAGAGAGAGAGAGAGAGAGAGAGAGAGAGAGAGAGAGAGAGAGGGGGATGGGATGTGATGGACATTGACAGGATGAATAGATGCTGTTTGTGTTCCTGTCTCTCTGTCTGTCTTTCTGTCTGTCTGTCTGTCTCAACGTTTTGTTTTCATATTCTTTTGCACCTGTGTCCCCCCCTCCCCCTCACCCAAGTCCCCCCCCCCCCCCCCCTCTGTCTGTCTATCCGTCTGTCTGTCTGTCTGTCTGTCTGTTTTTTCCGTCTGTCTGTCTCAACATTCTGTTTTCTTGTTAGTTTTGCGCCTGTGTCCCCCCCCTCTCCCTCATCCCCACACCGAAGCCCCCCCGCCTCCCTCTCTGTCTGTCTGTCTATCCGTCTGTCTGTTTTTCCGTCTGTCTGTCTGTCTGTCTCAACATTTTGCTTTCATGTTATTTTGCGCCTGTGTTTCCTCCCCTCACCCAAGCCCCCCCCCCCCCCTCCCCCTGTCTGTCTGTCTGTCTGTCTGTCTCTCTCTCCATCCTAAAGACCGGGTAGGGAAACTGATCGGGATAACACATGAAACTACACACTTACAGGAACTCACCCGTCCACGTGCAAGCACCTACCCAGACAGGTGCGTGTACAGCACAGTACAACACAACAAAATGCAAGAGTATCATCACACACACACACACACACACACACACACACACACACACACACACAGAGAGAGAGAGAGAGAGAGAGAGAGAGAGAGAGAGAGAGAGAGAGAGAGAGAGAGAGAGAATGACTGATTAATCTTTAATACGCAAGGATGACGATTTTAGGCCAAAGCCTAGTCTTACAACCTGTCCTTGTCACGCATATAGGCTATTATCTCGACACATATGATTCATACTGACAATTCAACATGGCAACTCTGTAATCTAATTCTACAATGACAACAGACTATTTATATCGTAATAATGACATGGTGGGTAGTCAAACAGAAGGGAACAAACAAACAAACAAACAAACAAACAAACAAGCAAAGAAGCAAAGAAATAAAAGCACAGAGAGGTCAGAGGAGGGGGAGGAGAAGAGGGATGGTAGACAGAGTGGGAGCGGTTTAATGGAGTAGGTCACATGTTTAGACAGCATATTCAAGGTGTGGTTTGCAGAAGACTTTGCGAGTGGACGTTAATGATTCAATCGAATAACAACGTTATTGAGACATGAAATGTTTATGTAAAAGTTTCTTGAAAAGTTTTAACGTGTTCGTATTTTGTAGACTCGGTGGAAGTGAGTTCCAGACATATGGTCCAGAGTAAGCTAGGTTTGTTTTGTATTGACCAATGCGTGGGTAGGGGGGAAGGAATTTCTAGGATCCAGAAGAGCTGTTCAGTCTTGTAAAAAGGGCATTGATGTAACATAGCATAGCATCGTTCGGGATTGTAAACATACATGACGCCTTGCTGAATTCCAATTGCTTACTCAGAGGAAGTATGTTCAGCGCTTTTAGATTTTCATCTGTTGTTAGAGGTACGGCTGGATGGAGTAGTTTTGCTGCACGTCTTTGGAGAGAATTCAGCCTTTTTTTGTGGACGTCACTACTCTCGTCCCACACTGTTGAAGTGTAATTGATGCATGACATTAAGTGTGCGTTGAAGAAACATTTAAGCACAGTACTGTTGACGTAGCGCTTAAATTGAGATAATAGGTAAAAGGTTTTTGAGATAACCTTGCACACATTATTGAGACAAGATTGCCATTTATCTATCGTCACCCCTAAAACACGATGCTCATCTATCTGTTCGATAGAAGTGCCATTCAAGTGAAGTGTTAGGCAAAGAGGAGTCCATTGCTACTTTTGAGCGGGTAGCTATAATCACAGATTTGGTTTTGGCTGGGTGTATGACCATTGGGTTTGAGTGACACAATGTCTGACACGCCGTTTAGACTTTCCTGGAGAGAAGTTTCTATTGTCTGTAGATCACTACCATTCGTTTGGAGTGACGAGTCATCAGCAAATAAATCTGTCGTGACTTTTTAATCTGATGTGGACAATGGTAAATCATTGATGAAGATGCAGAAGAGGAGGGGGTCTACTAGTACTGAGCCTTGTGGGATTCCATGCCTGACAAAGTCTGAAGCGGAGGTTTTGCCACCAGCACATACTGAGTCCTCTCTGAGAGAGAGAGAGAGAGAGAGAGAGAGAGAGAGAGAGAGAGAGAGAGAGAGAGAGAGAGAGAGAGAGAGAGAGAGAGAGAGAGAGAGAGAGATTCCACTCAAAATTAAATCAATTTTAGGGCTGTGCTCCGTCTAGACAGATTAGCTGTTTGTTTTCAGCCTTGACAAATGGTGGCCGAATGAGAACATATGGGTAATGTGTTACGTAAAAACAAGAAAAGAGAGAGAGAGAGAGAGAGAGAGAGAGAGAGAGAGAGAGAGAGAGAGAGTTTGCTACTGACATGAAGACTGTCACTCAAGAACATCTGTCTGTCTGTCTGTCTGTCCGTCTCTCTTTCTCTCTCTCTCTCTCTCTCTCTCTCTCTCTCTCTCTCTCTCTCTCTCTCTCTCTCTCCCTCTCTCGCCTGCTAGCTCTCTTGTAGTTGTTATTTGTCTGCTTCTCCCAATATTTCTTCCTGTGTCTCTCTCCGTCTGTCTGTCTGTCTGTCTGCCTCTGTCTCTTTCTGCCTGTCTCTGTCTCTGTCTCTTTCTCTCTGGTTATTAGACCCCCCCCCCCCTCTCTGTACTTGTTTGTTTGCTTCTGTACGACTTTTTCTTTTCTCTCCCACCTCTACTCTCTCTGTCTCTCTCTCTCTCTCTCTCTCTCTGTCTCTCTCTGTCTCTCTCTCTCTGTCTCTCTCTCTCTCTCTGTCTCTCTCTCTCTCTGTCTCTCTCTCTCTGTCTCTCTCTGTCTCTCTCTCTCTCTCTCTCTCTCTCTCTCTCTCTCTCTCTCTCGTTTTTTGATATATTTGTAAGTTCTTCCTTTATTAACCCTCTCTGTCTGTCTGTCTGTCTCTCTTGCCTGCTGGCTATGTGTGTTTGTGCGTGAGTGCATGTACGCGAGTATGTACATGTGTGTATATGTGCATGTCTGCATGCGTGCGTGCGTGCGTGCGTGTGTGTGTATGCGTGTGTGTGTGTGTGTGTGTGTGTGTGTGTGTGTGTGTGTGTGTGTGTGTGTGTGTGTGTGTGTTGTGCGTGCGCGCGCGCGGGTGCGCGCATGCACGAGTGCGTGGGTACGTGTGTATGTGTGTGCTTGAGGTGCGTAGGTGTGTGTTCTTGCTTGCGTTTGTGTGCGCAGGTTCCTGCGTATGCCTCCTAACTAACTAACTAAACCAACTAACTAAGTAACTAACTAAGTAACCAACCAACCAACTAACCAACCAACTAACTAACTAACTAACTAACTAACTAACTAACTAACTAACTAACTAACTAACTAACTAACTAACTAACTAACTAACTTACTTACTTACTTCCCAGGTGTCAAGTACCTACCTACTTTTCCGCTTTTCTGTCCACCTGTCTACGCTGTCCCTAACTTACCGGCCATTCCCTTTCATTCCCCCCCCCTCCCCCCCACCCCCATCCCCCCTCACCAACAGTCATCAGCCTTCACCCGGATCTCTGTTCAAGGCCTTTAAACCAAAAACATGTGTTGCTTGCGATTTTTTTTTTCTTTCTGTGGATTTGTTTAAATTTTGACAGTTCGCTTCCTGACTCATTTTCGCAATGATGGAA
>CM065726.1:65653358-65655858 GCA_033310375.1 Conus canariensis
CTCCATTCTTTGTCCAGTTTGTACCAAAGCCCACACCACAAGTGCCATTCAGCAAAAGGAGTTAAGAGCGCAAGTTTTGATCAAACGAAAGCAGCAAAGTTTTAGTAAGATTCCAATTTTCCAACTGACTGAGCAAGCCCTTTCCTCCCCCTTGTTTAATGCATCTGTTTTACCCCATCAACGCCACAGATGTTCTGTGCTATTTGTTATTACCAATGGGGATTCGTCGAATCGCGTCCTCCGACACATTTGGGCTGAAGACAGAGAAAAGAGAGAGAGAGAGAGAGAGAGAGAGAGAGAGAGAGAGAGCTAAACAGACAGAGAAGAAACACTAAAGTCCAAGTTTAAACAACCAGCTCGTCACAAACTCACCTTCTTTCTGACTATAATCTATTTCATCCTCGATACCAACCAGATGACTATCATCTTTAATGGGTTATAGATTAGAAGAGAATCTTTTTAAGAGACTAATTATGTACCGCTATCATTCTTTGATCCCCATAGACTATAACTAATAGTGTCTAAATGGTCAACTCAGTAATTGGTATTCTTACTCTCTCAGTTTTTTTTCTTTCCTCTTTTTTGTTTGTTCGCCTGTTTGTTATCAGCTGCAAGACAAACTGCGGAGAATCCTTTTCACTGTTAACATAGTGCACTGGGGAAATGTGTTATTACGAAATTGAAAAAAAAAAGGCCATTCTAAGCTCTAACTTATGAATACAACATTCGACCCTCTTGACACCGAAAGTGATGTAGATTATAAACGAGGTTCAAGAAGCCGAGAGAGGAAGTGGGTTGTTTATGTATTCCTTTGTTTTACTTCTGTATCCTTGATCTTAGATATTCGAGGTTCCACCATAGTGTAAGTCTACTGTCTTAAAGATCTGCTGCATGAATTTTCAGTCTGTGCGTTTTCATAATACCTGTCATAACAAAATACAGTTATTCCTAGTTTTAGACATACGATTTCAAAATGACATCATCTGTAATATAGATGTTCGTATGTCATTAACATAACAATATAAACTGGTCAGCCTTGAAAACATGGATCTGACAAAACAACAAATCGAAATGCACATTTTCAGAAGTTGGAAAGCGTGTGGATACATCAATGAAAATTTATACATGTTGTGCGTAGGTCACTGAGGTTGAAAAGCGTGACCGACACAACATCGTTTACAGCAAGTCAAAGGGGGCCGGAATAGCCCAGTGGTAGAGCGCCGGACTCGTAATCTTGGGGTTGCGGGTTCGAGTCTCCGCTGGGCCGTTTCGGTACAGGGGGATTTTCCCTCAGAGTTAACATTGGTTCTGACTCCATTTCTCATACAGTCCTTCGAATGAGACTATAAACCAAGGTTCCGTGTGTGAACGCACGCATAACATCTTGCACACACATAAAATCCCATCTCCAACTTTCGGAAGAGAAGGCCAGTTTGGCCGTTGGTATGGATGACACGTTACACATAGCATGCACCTTCCCCGAAGCTGGAGTATGGCTGCCTTAATGGCGGGATAAAAAAACCGGTCATTCACACAAAACTCCACTCCCTTTGTTTGGTTGGGTAGATGGGATTACTCCTTCCTTGGCTATACTGGGAGTGTCCGCAGGAGTGTCAGCCTGCGTACGCGAAAAAAGAAAAAAAAAAACAAAAACAAAAAACAGCAAGTCCAAAGATTGCCATTCGCAGCAACCATTGAGAGAGGTGCATTTTACGGCTGAACTGAGACCGAGTGTACATGTTTCCAGCGAAGTGATTCATAACTGTTCGTCTATAAACTACAACAACTGGGACAGTAAGGCGAGCGCGCCTGCGAGCGAACGAACGTGTGTGTGTGTGTGTGTGTGTGTGTGTGTGTGTGTGTGTGTGTGTGTGTGTGTGTGTGTGTGTATTCAGTCAGTCAGTGTGTGTGTATGCACACATAATTTCTTTTTTCAGAGTACTTGTACGCACACTTCCAAACATTTGCTTAAATATTTCAACAAAACAGTTTTCACCTACTCTAAAACTGCCAGATCATTGTGTGTGTGTGTGTGTGTGTGTGTGTGTGTGTGTGTGTGTGTGTGTGTGTGTGTGTGGAGAGAGAGAGAGAGAGAGAGAGAGAGAGAGAGAGAGAGAGAGAGAGAGAGAGAGAGTTTTGTTTCGGAGCATTTGAGATGAATTCATTTTCAGTCTCTCAATGTTTCGAGGACATGCATCATGTACACGTTATTGACAGTTAAGTTCACTGACCACAGAGAACAGAATGACACAAACATTCATGACGCTTTAAAGTTTGTTGGGGGTTTATGTGTGCATTTTAACAAAGAATTGTTAACATACATAAACGATTGTTAGAGAGAGAGGAGAGAGAGAGAGAGGGGCGAGAGACGGAGACGAGAGAGAGAGAGAGAGAGAGAGAGAGAGAGAGAAGACAGACAGACAGACAGACAGACAGACTGACAAAAAGACATACAAACAAACAGACAGACAGACACATGGATAGACAGAGACCTGATTTT
>CM065726.1:65678358-65680023 GCA_033310375.1 Conus canariensis
CTACATTTGTCGTTCTACCTGTCGTCACTTCATCATTCCTCTTTCCTGCATCGTCATTCTACCTGTTCTCCTTTCCCCTATCCTCTTTCAAACATTGTCATGCTGTATTCCTCACCTCGCTATTCCTTTTTTATGTAAGGTCAGCTTACCTTCCCTCACTTCCCCATTTCTCTTTCATACATTTAGTCATTCTACCTGTCTTCGTGTCGCCATTCTCCTTTCCTACCTCGTCTTTCTACTTGTCCTCACTCTACCGTTCCTCTATCATACCTTGTCATTCATCTGTTCTCATTAATTTCGCTTTTCATCTTTCAGACATTGCTATTGTACCTGCCTTGTTTGTCTCCCTCCTTCTTCCGACATCATCATTCTACCTGACCTTGCTTCTCTATTCCCCTTTCCCACATTGTCATTCCACCTGTCCTGACGTCACCATTCCACTGACCTGCGTTGTCATTCTACCTGCCCTTTTGCCCCCATTCCCCTTTATTATGTTGTTATAACCCCCCCCCCCCCCCCCCCTGTCCTTACTTTCCCACTCCTCTTCTGTGTGTTGTCATTTTACTCGTCTTCATGTCCCTGTTCCTCTTTTATATATTGTTGTTCTACTTGACCTCACCTCACCATTCCTTTTTCATATATTATTACAATTCTGTCTGTCCTCCCCCCCCCCATTTCTCTTTCACAAATCATCATTCTACCTGTCTGCATGTCCCTGTTCCTCTTTCATACGTTATCAATCTACCTGTCCTCATTTTCCAATTCCTCTTTCACAAATTATCATTCTACCTGTCCTCATTTTCCAATTCCTCTTTCACGAATTATCATTCTACCTGTCCTCATTTTCCAATTCCTCTTTCACGAATTATCATTCTACCTGTCCTCATTTTCCAATTCCTCTTTCACGAATTATCATTCTACCTGTCCTCATTTTCCAATTCCTCTTTCACGAATTATCATTCTACCTGTCCTCATTTTCCAATTCCTCTTTCACAAATTATCATTCTACCTGTCCTCATTTTCCAATTCCTCTTTCACAAATTTTCATTCTACCTGTTCTGATTTCACTGTTCCTCTTTCCTACCAATCATCCTCGCTTCATCGTTCCTCTTTCATTGATTGTCAGTCTACCTGTCCTCACTCCCCTATTCCTTTTTTCCCATACATTCTCATTCTGTCTGTCTTTACTTCTCCGTTCCTTTCTTTCTTTTTAAAAAAAAAAAAATTTTTTTTTTAAATTTTTCCATTTTTTATTTATTTATTTTTATTTTTAACAATCTTCACTTCCCCATTCCTCACGCGTACCTTGTCATTCTACCTGTCCTCATGTCACCACACCTGTATCATACAGTGTGATTCTACCTGTCCTCACTTCCCTATTCCTCTTTCCTATGTTGTCATTCTACCTGTCTTGTGTCCCCATTCCGCTACCATACATCATCATTCTCATGCTGACTACTATCTTCAGGCTGGGGGTGGGGGGTGGGGGTGGGGGTGGGGGGTATTGTTTCGTGCTATTTCTATGTGCGTTGCTCGTAGCGTCTGGAGATGTCCCATTTGTCAACATTTTTACTGGTTTGCTTTGCGGGTTGAATCGGCGCTACTTTGCACTGTGTTTTGTGTGTTCGTTTGAATTCTGCGTAATCAACATCCGTTTTAAACACT
>CM065726.1:65690123-65692623 GCA_033310375.1 Conus canariensis
TCGTAGTAAGGGGAGCAACAGCAGCAGTTGAAGTGAATTGCACGCGCGCGTGAGTGAGTGAGTGAGTGAGTGTGTGTGTGTGTGTGTGTGTGTGTGTGTGTGTGTGTTGTGTGTGTGGTGTGTATGTGTGTGCGTGCGGTGTGTGTGTGTGTGTGTGTGTGTGTGTGTGTGTGTGTGTGTGTGTGATCCAATTTGCCGACTTTTCCATGCTGTAGTACTTGCAGTGGTGATGGACGTAGTAGTGGTGGTGGTGGTGGTAGTAGTAGTAGTAGTAGTGGCAGTAGTAGAGGTACTAGAAATAGCAGCAGTAGTAGTAGTAATGGTAGTAAGTTTCACGTGTGTGTGTGTGTGTGTGTGTGTGTGTGTGTGTGTGTGTGTGTGTGTGGTGTATGCGGCCACGCGCGCACTGTAGTGTGTGTGTGTGTGGGGGGGGGGGGTGAGGGTGGGATCATGTGCAACGCTGTGCATGATTGTACGCCGTGTCAATCTTTATGTCAATCATCTTCATTCGAAAGGAGAGTGTGTCTCCGTCAACATCATCATTCCGCAAAGTACTGCTATAATCATTTCTTTTTGCTCTCCTGTCATGGCTTAGTGAAGTCGACACAATGATGCTGTACAAACACTTAATCGCAAGACCAATCTTGGGCATTATGATGAGGTGAGAACAGTCCATCGCTGACAGATCAATCACACTGTCTCATTGTCTTACTGAGGCCTTCTCCCCCACAAGAGCATGGCTAACGATAACAGCCAATCAGCGGACTGGGCTCTGGGCTCGCCTTTCATTGGCCAATGATGACAACCAATCAACGGACAGGAGTCTGGGATCTCTTTATGTGCCAATGATCACAGCCAATCAATGGACTCGGCTCTGGGCTCTCCTTTCATGGACCAACGATGACAGCCAATCAGCAGACTGGGCTCTGGGCTCTCCTTTCATGGGCAAACGATGACAGCCAATCAGCAGACTGGGCTCTGGGATCTCCTTTCATGGACCAACGATGACAGCCAATCAGCAGACTGGGCTCTGGGCCCTCCTTCCATGGGCCAATGATGACAGCCAATCAGCAGACTGGGCTCTGGGCTCTCCTTTCATGGGCAAACGATGACAGCCAATCAGCGGACTCGGCTCTGGGCTCTCTTCATGGGCCAATGATGACAGCCAATCAACGGACTGGGCTCTAGGCTCTCTTTATGTACCAATGATCACAGCCAATCAATGGACTTGGCTCTGGGCTCTCCTTTCATGGGCCAATGATGACAGCCAATCAGCAGACTCACCTCTGGGCTCTCCTTTCATGGGCAAACGATGACAGCCAATCAGCGGACTGGGCTCTGGGCTCACCTTCCTCAGTTTACTTCATTCCCATTCCAGTCAGCTCGGCCTCAGTGTCTCCTCTCCAGCAGCTCTGGAGTTGTCCGAAGACATTAACTGTTTGGTGGGACTACCTACAAAAGAAAGTAATGAACATCTTTAGGAAAAGAAAGTAGAATTTGTAAACCTCATGAGAAAGCATGAGGATATAAAGCATAAAAAGCATGAGGATACGGTATTGCCTCTGCGTGAAAAGTCATAACGTTTTTTCTGTTAGATAAGTAATTCCATTGTGGACGAAGAAATGGAAGGGTAGGTGTTACCCACCAGGTCATTCTACCTGCTTCTCTATTTGTCCCTGTGCGTGTGTGTGTGTGTGTGTGTGTGTGTGTGTGTGCGTGTCTGTCTGTCTGTCTCGTCAACTCCCTCGCCTCACCGACCCCCTAACTAACCTTCATTTTGTGTATTTGCCCTTCACAAATAAGTCTATCTCTGTCTCTGTCTGTCTGTCTGTCTGTCTGTCTGTCTCCCTGTCTCTGTTTTCTCTCTCTCTCTCTCTCCTCTCTCTCTCTCTCTCTCTCTCTCTCGTCGATGATAACAATGAAACAGGAAAATGTTTTTCCTTCAACGTCTAGCTGTGAGTGACTGGACATTAAACTGATTCCCCCCCCTCCCCCTCCCCCTCCCCCCCCCTCCCCCCCCTCCCCCCCCCCCATTCACCGGAGTTTGAAGAACCAGGTCATTTTGGAAAGGTGAAAAGTTCACCCAAGCAACGAACACAAGGAAAATGAAGTTCGTCTGCTGACTCACATCGTGTGTAACCGACACAGGGAGAGAGAGAGAGAGAGAGAGAGAGAGAGAGACAACAGTCAACAGCCTCCCCATTTAGTTAAGGAGTTTCCATTCACTTACTTCATGTAGGCTACAACACACAACAGTGCGTGCTGTGTGGCTTGCTGTTGTCAATCTTTATCCTCCGAACAGTAAGCCAACTGTGTGGTGAGTTTATACCGCGTAAACGTTGGGCTAGACGAGCGGCGATAAATACAACGCTAACCAAAACACAGAGATGAAGAACTAAGTGGTGGGCCGAAGATAATATTTACCTGTTTGTTATCACTTTCGAGTTCATCTCTTACTACGAGGGGTACCACCAAGGAGTACTCGAGCACTGTATAAACA
>CM065726.1:65697623-65705362 GCA_033310375.1 Conus canariensis
ACACCAAAGGGAGGCTGGGGAAGGGCGACAATTGCGTGTTGCCAAGGGTCCTTTCTGATGTCATTAGTGCACGGGCAGCACGTAGCACGAAGCGTCTAATAGTTCCATTCTTTACCGGCACACAGGTATCCGGAGCTGTTGTTGTGTTGATGGATGGATCCGTGGGGAAAGGTATCTAGGTCACGGTTTCCCGTTGCCTGTGACACATCGTCAGCCTTTCTTCTGTTATATGAAATATGTTGGGCCAGTCTTTATCCTTTTAAATTATGTGACATATAATGCACATGTTTTCTATTGCAATCAAACTTGTGACAAATAATGCACACGTTTTCTATTGCTCTCAAACATGTGACAAATAATGCACATGTTTTCTATTGCACTCAAACATGTGACAAATAATGCACACGTTTTCTATTGCACTCAAACATGTGACAAATAATGCTCACGTTTTCTATTGCAGTCAAATCTAGATCAGTTGTCCTCTGCAGTAATAAACCTATTGACAACATGGCACAAAAAAAAGAAAAACAAAAAACGCAATTATTATGAGTCCTGTCATCGTCTACCCGTACAGTTTTGTTGTCAGTGGGTCGTATTCGTGTGTATAACGTAAGAAGGGCTCGGCAGATCCTAACACAATATGGCAGACTCGTTTGGTGGGAAGCATATATTATTTTAGTAACTGCGCTTGGAGAGTGGACAGAAAGGCAGACAGAGTGAAGACCTTCTTTCAGTTCAAGATTCCCTTCACTGTGGGATACCAGGCCACGAGTTGGCGAGGGAGGGAAGGTGCTCAAGGGGAGCAGTATAACAACAGCATCACCTACAGCGAGGTGCGAAGCATCATCCGGACTATCACAACGCCCAGGACACCCAAGGATGGTCCAGAGAGCAACAAAGTGTCCTGGTGAGGCTCCGCACCAGGCACTACAGACTAAACAGTCACTTGCGCCGGAAGCTCAAAGTGATGCCTTCTCCAGTCTGTCCTTGTGGGCAGGAAGAACAGACAGCGGGGCATGTGCTCCAAAAATGCCCATCGCATGAACAGCCAAGGAGAGAGGTGTGACCAACAGAGACAGCTGTAATGACGAAGCTCTATGGCAGTCTACAAGAGCTGAAGAAAACGACGCTACTCATCACAAGGGCCGGACTGACCGTGTAGACCAAGGCGTTCGCAAAGAAGAAAAAGAAGTTAAAGATTCCCAAGGGTGTTCGTGTTCGTGTATTACATTTTTTTCACGAAGTTCGATTAGAAAAAAAAATCATAATATCAGAATATGCCTCTTGAGCGCCAGAGTTCCATTACATAGTTCATGACTCAATGCAGTGCACATCGTCTTTGGCCCTATCCTGCTTGTTCTGGAAGAGAGGGGATCTCTAGGTATTAAGCAAAGTTTGGGGTCTGCTTGTCTCCTGAGAGAAAGGTTTATCACCAAGCGGCTATTAACTGTAATCAGCTTTGCTGCCAGGTTTTTTTCCTCCCTCTTCTTCTTTTTTTTTTTTTTAGTGCTTTTATCCTTTTTCCTAGAAGTTTGTTTCATTATGTTTTCTTTCCCTTCCTTTCTCTTTCTTCTCCGTTCTTTCTTCTTGTTCTTGTTCTTGCTCTTGTTCTTCTTGTTGTTGTTGTTGTTCTTCTTCTTCCTGTTTTTCGTTTACTGCTTTTATCCTTTTCCCCAGAAATTTGTTTCAGTATGTTTCTTTTTCTCTTCCTTTCTGTTTCTTCCCCTTTCTTCTTCTTCTTGTTCCTCCTCTTTTCTTTTCTCTTCTTCTTTCTCTTCCCTCCTCCTCTCCTCCTCCTCTTCTTCTTCTCTTCAAGTTTCCCATTCCCGTTTTTCCTTCCTCCCTGTCTTCGTCTCCCTCACCTTACATTTTCCTAAGCACAAGACCATAGGTCCTTTCTGACGTCATTTGGTGCATGGGCAGCGCGGAACACGAACATCTCCGCAGCTCCATCCGGTACCAGTGAACAACGGTCCCGGAACTGGTGCACTGAATGGTGCCTCAGTGTTTCAGGAAACCTGGGTCATTGTGTCTGTATTGTCTGTACTGGCTATCGTCCATCTGTAAAGTAAGACGAACCGTGGCGATTTCTCGTCTACTTCGATGAATAATGGACTTCTTGTTGGCCAGGCAACCTCTTCAGTTACCAGCTCATGTGTTTGTGCAGCGCAGTGAAAGAAGAGAGATGTTAATTTGTCCCCCCCCCCCCTCTCTCTGTCTCTGTCTCTCAGTGTGTGTGTGTGTGTGTGTGTGTGTGTGTGTGTGTGTGTGTGTGTGTGTGTGTGTGTGTAAGTCAATGCGTCAAATCCTGAGAGATAAATTTGGAATGCCTCGACAGATTATACCGAGCGATGAGAGTTAGGTTTTTTTGTTTTTTTTAATGTATATCTATTAGCTGCAATCTTTCAGTAATTCTAGTTGACATAGTAAAAGAACTGTGGAACTCACACACACACACACACACACACACACACACACACACACACACACACACACACACACACACACGCACATACATGGAGAGAGAGCGAGCGAACAAGCGAGCAAAATAGATAGAGAGAGAGAAGAGAGAGAGGGAGAGAGAGAGAGAGAGAGGGGAGAGAGAGAGAGAGGAGAGAGAGAGAGAGAGAGAGCAACCAGAAGATGACGTATACAAGTAAATTGAAGGGATGGCTGAGAATAAACAGGGCCTTACACAACACTCGAACAAATTCATCGTGGAGAACAGGAAAAACACGTATGCCCCTTCAGCCGTAAAATAACATTAAAAAAAACAGCAATAATGTAGATATAGACTGAGGAAAAAAAAATAGGATTTTAAATTTAACACTTCATTTACTACAAGAATAAATTAGCACTGAGGCGTAGTTTCCATGGGCGAATTTCAAATCCGTGCAAAGAAATATAATTGTAACGATCGATGCACAATATGATTTTATTTCAGTGGGTTTTTTTTTTTTCCCCATAACATTTCTGTTGTACAGCTCGTAAATTATTTTCGTCCCCGTCTGGTTTTCCCATTTCTTCGTTGTTTATTTTTCTTCTTCTTCTTCTTCTGCTCCGTCCTCCCTCTCTTCTACTTTTTCTCCCTCGTCTTTTCTTTTCGCCAACAGCGGATAGAACGACAACGAGTAGGAAGCAGAGGGAAAGCTAGAAGTGAGCGTTGCCAAGGGTCCTTTCTGACGTCACTGTTGCACGGGCAGCACGTCGTCACATGAAGATTTTAACCGTGCCACCCTGCACGACCGATAGTGATCTTTGGGCTGCTGGGCTGAATGATGTATCAAACTGGCACCGAATCCGGGTTACTGATTTTCTGTCGTCTGTTGACACATCGCCAGTCGTTCCTCTCTGTTATTACCACCTCCCTTGGGTCTGTTTGTTGTCTGGTCTTGCCTGCCTGTCAGCAAAATTCAGCACAGAACTAGTGGACCGATTTTGAGGAAATCTGTTGATAATAATGGAAGCATGGCCGGGGACGATCCCGTGAAATGTTGATGTGGATCTGCGTTGCGGATCCGGATCGAACGCTCCATCGAGGATCGGTTCAGCAAGATTATGACAAAAATTTTCCACTGTGCACGAACACTGTGAACTTACTGTTTACGGATACATCACCAGCTGAACAGTTATGTATTTTTGTGGAATGTTAAAACTTCCTAGCGATTTAGACGTTATCGTTGCGTAGTTTCCGCGTTGTATTTTACGTACATGGGAAATGTCTCTTTCAGTCCGTACCTGGTAGTGTTCCCTGGAGGACAAATAATGATTTGGGATCCATAAATCTTGTTGAAGGTATGCTGTCCTGAGCGTCCGTCCAATCTACACTGTATGTATGGCGCCGTTTGTTCTCCGAACCTCTGACGTCTATGGTAAATAATACGTTCGTCCGTCACTCATACACAGCCGCGTCTGGGTCGTTGTCGCAGCATCAGTACCGACAATTCATTAGGAGCAGACAAGACCAGGTGGTGGTCATGAGGCAGTTCAGGAGAAAACACTGCGCTGCTGAGGAGTCACTTTGAAGATGTTTCAGAGAGGCGTGCTTCGATCGAACGTAAGCAGGACGCTAACTTCAAAGCGTTCAGGCTGACGACAATATACTAATCTGTTTCTGAATCTGTTCACGCAGGCACGTGTGCGTGAGTATGTATATATGGAAGACAGGAGGGGGTGAGGGAGAAGGGTGCGGGGGGCAGGGAGGGGGATAAACTTTTTTTTTTTCCCGTTTTTAGTTTGAATGCTTGTGTACATAGTATAGCCTCTTTCTATGCTGATTTATTTCACGTTTAAGAAGCTTTTGTAATATACAATACATAAACAACGAATAAGTGTTACATTTCCAATCATTCGAATTGTATTAAGTTAGCCGCTGACAATGCTTGGGTTATTGAACAGCAGAGCTGACCACTCAGACTGTTCCATATCTTTTGGTCTCCCTTGCATCATTAAATGGATCCTCAAGCATAGGCTCAAAGATTGTCACATTTTATACCGTTTGCATAATGCTTTTAGTTTTTCAGCAACTTTTTTTTCCTCTCCACAGTTTCGTTTTGCTGTATTGGTACCTTTCACTGGCTGCTTTGGGGGTGCTGTTGGATTCTTTTTTAACCCTTGGTGGTGAGAACACACAGAATTACGGACTGTGGTGTGTCTCTATTTGACACCAAGAGCACAGACTCGAGAGGGATTGTGATGGTTTTCTAAGGCAGCTAGTGAAAGGTTTTCATATTCGTAATATATATTTCCCATTTTCACCCCCCCCCCTTTTTTTTTTTAAATTTCAAATCTTTGCCATGTTATTACTATAATAATGGAAGAACTGTTAATCTGCACTTGTTTTCCCACACTACCTAATTTTTCCAGATATATATATATATATATATATGTATAAAATAAATCATTTGAAAAATAACACTTACTCGTTAATTTTTTCGGAGTGTACTAAGCGATTTGTTTCTCTTATGGTTTACAATGTTATATAAAATCATTTGAAAAACTTCGGCCTTTTGTCATTTTCTCTTTTGAATGGTCAATACATTGTATTCGATAAAGAGATCAATTCATTAATACTTAGAAAAAAAAATCTATTGCTCCATCATTCGTTTAAAAAAAGTTTGTCCCTCGTGGTATCGCCTGCTGCACGCATCTTATCATAAAGGTTGTTTTTTTTTGTTTTTTTTTTATACACAGTAGTGAGCTATATTTCTTTTATATCATTTTGCCATTCCCTGTCATAGATACTTATATTTTTTTACCTACCGTAACAAGAAATCTGTAAGCAACGAACCATGATTCGAATTGTATTCAGTTACAAGAGGACGTCGATTATGATTAAAGAAAAAGAATCTGTAAGACAGTCAGTCCCGTGAAGAGCAGCTATGAGCCATTTATAGATTAAAGCACCTGAGTACCTGTTTTATCTGTTTGTATTATAGGTATGTACATTTTCATCTTCAGCAGTTTAACATTATAATAGTATGTGATTCATCTTGAATGATGACCCATTGTCTCTTATTTGAAACGATCATCAGTCGGACAGCCTCAATAATAATACAAAAAAAAAAGCATGCCAGTCTTGCCGTTACCCGTTCTTAAAATCTTTCCAACGCCCAGTATGAAAACTGACGTTGTTGCTACCCATCGTAATATGCTTTTCTGCAGGAAGTGTCCGTGTCGTGGTATATAGGTTCCCACCTGAGCCAGTTTCCCTGTGACTGTTATCCCTATCTGCCATATCAACTGATAATATCATCTTCTCTTACTTTATCATCAATTTCTACTCTTACTTCCTTTATGACAAACAGCAACGACACCAACAACAACAACAGCAGTGACGAAAAACACTACCACTACCGAAAGAGAAAAACAAAACAAACAAACAAAACAAACAAACATACAAACAAACCCCAACAAACTAACTTGAACAGATAATCACCCAGACTCCCATACTGTGTAATCTACACGTACCAAAGAAAAAGTCCCACCTGTGATCCAGTTAATCCTAAAGAAACAGTCTGTACCCAGTACACGCTGAATTATCGATCTCACCAGGCGTCAGTCTGCTCCCCCCTCCCCCCCCCCCCCCATTTCCTTTTGTCCACCTGGCGATCCACCAGACAGACAGGTAAGCAGCGTCTCCTTTTGCAGACAGACGACCGGGTCAGCCAGGTAAGCTTAACTCCCTCACCACTACCCTCCTCCCCCCCCCACCGCCTACCCCCCCCCCCCCAATCCCTGTCACCTCCTTCGCCCCGTCAGTGCGATAACTGACATGGTGCACAGTACCCCCCGTGTGCCAAGACGTGCATTTCGCTGAAATAGTAGTTGAAATATTGATGATGTTTTCTGGGGCATTGCCTTGGCCGTGGCTGGTCCCTTTGGAAACCGTGGCGCCGCAGACGGATCGAACGGATGATGGCTCGATTTCTTTCTTTCTGTTTTCTTTCTTTTCTTTCCTTCCTTCTTTCCGTCCTCCCTTCTTTCTTTCTCCCTTTTAAATGTTTTTTTTTCTCTGTCTTTCCTTCTTTCTTTCCTTTGCCTTTTCTTTTTAACTTCTTTCTTTTTTTTTTTTTTCTTTTTTTTCTTTTTTATCGGCTGCCTAGAAAAGGTGACTTGGTCGCATCCCCTCTGTTCCCTTTTAACCGCACCCCCCCCCCCTTTTTTTTTGCCCCTTTTCCTTCCTTTATGTTTCTCCCCCCCACCCCCACCCCCTCTTCCCCCACTTTCCCCTAACCCCCCCAACCCTCCCCACCCACTCTCCACCCAAGTCCCCCCCCTCACCCCCCCCTTCTACCCTTTACCACCCTTTTCCGCCCTCATTTTCCCCACCCTTCTTTTCTTCCCTCTACTGCAAAACATTTAAAAAAGGATTTACAAATAGACACACCAACCCCAAATTTAATCCAGGATCTATGAACCCAGGTTTTAGTTTTCCCGCTGTAAAGCGCGGTACCCGTGACAGCAGCATCCAGCGGGACTTCAGTGCTTGAGTCCAAGTTCCCCTCTCCCCTGCCCCAAATTTCTCTCAAACCCCCCCCCCCCCCCCCACCCCACCGTCCCCGTTTTAAACCCACACTCACCCGCCCATCCCCTTTAAAAATACTCTACCAACGGGGGCACACACTAACACACACACACACACACGCGCACAGCACAGTTGGGACTACACCCAAAAAGGACATTATTTCTGTTACCCCTATAACAATCGTCCCACGCATGTACTTGCAAGCCCGCATATGAGGCGAGGGAGAAGAGGCATTTGGATAAGGAAAAAATGAGTCTTTCCAGCCGCTTTCCTATTTATCCGCAAAGGGGGGGGGGGAAAAACGACAACATTTAATGGGAAAATCCCGAGGACATCCCAAATTTTTACATGCCCTCCAACGACCTTTCTCCACACACGCCCCCCAAGATTTTTGAGACCTGAGGAAACAGGTTTCCGCGAGGTTTTATCTAACAATATCATAGAGTTGCTAGGAAAAAAGTAAAAAACGTTTTTGTTAAATTTTCCTATGACTTGTAAACTGCCAAAATTTTTTCCTAATGCGTTGTCTGATTTTCCCGAATAAAACTGCACAGACCCCGTGGTAGGGGTATCGTAAGACCGCACATCTGCTTGCTGCTCAAAACTGCACATAGGTTGCGGGCTCGGAGATTTCCCGACTATTCTGGGGGGCCGGGAAAAGCTCAGTTTTAGAGCGCCGACCGGTCCTGGGGGGCGCGGTTCGAATTCCCCC
>CM065726.1:65705462-65715462 GCA_033310375.1 Conus canariensis
GGGGGGGGGGGGGGGGGGGGGGGGGGAAGGGGGGAAGAAATTGGGTCACCGGTCTTCTGTTGCCTGTGTCACATCGTAAGTCGTCCCTTCTATGATGTAAAATTTATGGGCCAAAAAAAAAAAAAAAAAAAAAAAAAAAAAAAAGGAACATGTTTCAATTGTAAGGGACACAAATCATTGCCTCCTTCATTCCCCACCTGTTGCCTACGTAAACCAAAAGAAGCGAGGTGTTTGTGAGTTTTTGTTGTCGTCTGTGGATCTGGTGCCAAAGGTCCGTTCAGTAGAACGCGAATAACTTGATGGATCGCTTTTTTTTTCCTTTTTTTTTTTCTGTCCCCTCTTCACGCACTTCAGCGGCATGCCTTCACCCGTGCCGCATTTTGGTGTTTCCACACCACACCCCCAGGTCCTGCCCTCACCACAGGCCTGGCATGGCAACCCACGAGGAAATATTAAGTTCTTATGGGGCAGCCCACCAGAGGAGACACTGCATGTGTGAGTCACTTTGGTGGGTTTCAGTGGTTGGCCCCCCCCCCCCCCCCCCCCCCACCCCCCCCCCCCCCCCCCCCCCCCCCCCCCCCCCCCCCCCCACTAGCCCCCCCCCCCCCCCCCCCCCCCTACTGTGTTATTGCTTTGTCACGGAGCAAGCGTGTAAAGGGATCCCCCCTGGACAGCGCCACCCATACACCACCAAACAACGTCCCCCTTCAACTCGCTGAATCAGCGACTCAATCGAACTTAACCGATTGGGCGAAAATCAAACCCGAAGTCACCATTACAGCGCTGAATGGCCCCAGAATCTAGAATTTTCCGCTAATCGGTGAGGAATAAAGAGTGATGAAGACTCCCCCAAGAAATGTGATCAACTTCTCGAAATTGTTTGTTTGTGGACGAAACTGACTGTGTGGTTTTTTTTAATCTTCCCGTGACCCCATTATCAAAACTCAATTTCTGGTGGAAACAGGGATCAGGGTAAAAAAAAAATCTCAAAATATTTTGGCTTGTGGTTTTTAAACCACAACCTTCCAACCGGGAGTCTGAGGCAGTAACCACTGCACACAGCAGCGGGGGAAATCAGGACAAATCTTGGCACCCTGGTTTAGCAGAGGGGAAATATCAAAAAAGAGCATATATTTAGTAACTCCCCAGCTAATAATTACAGAAAGCGAAGGCATAAGGTTTCATTGTTAAAAAAGATTCTCGGGGGGTACACACACACACAACACACCACAACACAAAACACACACAAACACTCTCTCTCTCCTCTCTTCTCTCTTCTCCGCCTTTCTTTTAATAGCAAAGTCTCATTAAAAAAAAATCCGAAGAAATCAGGATGTGCTTGATAGTTGGCAAATTTTAATGACAGGCTCACCTACGATCTGAGTTGAACTCAGTCACCTGTAATCCCCCGCCCCTTTGTTGCTGATGAGAAGGGATTTATGGGGGGGGGCTTTGGGAGTAAATCAGCTTCGCCTAAAAGTCTGTTTCCCTTTCTTCTGTGTATATCCTTTTTTTTAGAACTTTGTTTCAAATATTTTCTTCTCTTTCTTCTCCCTTTTTCTCCTTTGTTCTGCTGCCTTTCTCCTTTGTTCCCCCTTCATTTTGCTCTAGTTTCCATTTTCCTTCTTGGAAAACAAAAGGGGGCTGGGGAAGGGCGACATTTTGGGGTTGCCAGGGCCTTTTCTGATGTCTTATGCACGGGCAGCACGTAGCACGAAGCGTCTAATAGTTTTCCCTTCTTTTACCGGCCACAGGTTTTTCCCCGGAGCTGTTTTTTGTTGTGGTGGATCCGGGGGAAAGGTATTAGGTCCGGTTTCCCGTTGCTGTGCACATCGTCCAGCCCTTTTTTTTTTATGAAATTGTTGGGCCAGCTTTATCCTTTTAAATTATGTGACATATAAATGCCTGTTTTTATTCAATCAACTTGTGACAAATAATGCACAGTTTTCTATTGCTTCAAACAATGTGACAAATAATGCCGTTTTCTATTGCAAATCAAACATGGACAAAAAAATGACCCGTTTTCTATTGCACTCAAACATGTGACAAATAATGCTCCGTTTTCATTGCAGGTTTAAATTAATCGTTGTCCTCTGCCCCTAATAAACCCTTTTCAAATGGCACAAAAAAAAAAAAAAAAAAAAACGCAATTTTTATGAGTCCTGTCATCGTCTACCCGTACAGTTTTGTTGTCAGTGGGTGTTTTTTGTGTTATAAGTAAGAAGGGTCTCGGCGTCCTAAACACTATGGAAGGGTCGTTTGGTGGGAGCAATATTTTTTTAGTAATGCCGGAGAGTGGACAGAAGGAGACAGAGTGAGGACCTTTTTCAGTTTTAAGATTCCCTTACTGTGGGATACCGGCCCCCGAGTTGGGGGCGGGGAGGGAAGGTGCCTCAAGGGGAGCAGTATAACAACACATCACCTTCAGCGGGTGCGAAGCATCATCCGGCTACACAAACGCCCCCCGGACACCCAAGGATGGTTTTCCCGAGAGCAACAAAGTGTCCTGGTGGGCTCCGCACCCGGCATACGACTAAACAGTCACTTTGCGCCGGAAGCTCAAGGTGATGCCTTCTGCAGTCTGTCCTTGTGGGCAGGAAGAACAGCAAACGGGGCATGTTTTCTCCAAAAATGCCCATCGCATGAACAGCCAAGGAGAGAGGTGTGACCAAAAGAGACAGCTGTAATGCGAAGCTCATGGCAGTCTACAAGAGCTGAAGAAAAAAACCGACGCTACTCCCAATCCAAGGGCCGGACCTGGGCCGTGTAGACCAAGGCGTTCGCAAAGAAGAAAAAGAAGTTAAAGATTCCCCAAGGGTTGTTCGTGTTTGTGTATTACAATTTTTTTTCACGAAGTTCGATTAGAAAAAAAAATCATAATATCAGAATATGCCTCTTGAGCGCCAGAGTTCCATTACATAGTTCATGACTCAATGCAGTGCACATCGTCTTTGGCCCTATCCTGCTTGTTCTGGAAGAGAGGGGATCTCTAGGTATTAAGCAAAGTTTGGGGTCTGCTTGCCTCCTGAGAGAAAGGTTTATCACCAAGCGGCTATTAACTGTAAATCAGCTTTGCTGCGAGGTCTTTTTCCTCCCTCTTCTTCTTTTTTTTTTTTTAGTGCTTTTATCCTTTTTCCTAGAAGTTTGTTTCATTATGTTTTCTTTCCCTTCCTTTCTCTTTCTTCTCCGTTCTTTCTTCTTGTTCTTGTTCTTGCTCTTGTTCTTGTTGTTGTTGTTGTTGTTCTTCTTCTTCTTCCTGTTTTTCGTTTACTGCTTTTATCCTTTTCCCCAGAAATTTGTTTCAGTATGTTTCTTTTTCTCTTCCTTTCTGTTTCTTCCCCTTTCTTCTTCTTCTTGTTCCTCCTCTTTCTCTTTCTCTTCTTCTTTCTCTTCCTCCTCCTCCTCCTCCTCTTCTTCTTCTTCTTCTTCTTCTTCTTCTTCTTCTTCTTCTTCTTCTTCTTCAAGTTTCCCATTCCGTTTTTGGCGTCATATACTTTACCATGTCAGACCATAGCATTCAACGGCAGTTAGCCAGCTCTGTCAGGCCGAATTTTTTCCGTGGCCAATGCAGTCATAAGACAGTCACGTGATGTCACCCCACTTCCGGCCCCGGAAGAAGCCAGTGTCAACTTCCTATACGTCATTCATCTTCGGCCTGCCGTCAAAGCAAGATAAGTCTTGTGCTCTGTCTCGCCTATACTTGCCTTTGTGTTAAGATTGCTGTGTTTTGTTTCTATACTTGATTCAGTTGTGGCTTGCACTAGACCCTGAGTATTTTGCCGTGTGAGGCTCTTGGTGGGAGCGTATTTATTAAAAGAATTATCTTTTTTACCGGCACTCTCGGGAGCGTATTTATTAAAAGATTTGTCTCTTTTACCGGCACTCTCGCGACTTTGTTACTCGCGATCGTCGGCACCGCTCGCCGGTCGTGTTCCCCCACCATATTGCCGAGCCTCGGGTTCAACACGCATTTTGTGCTGGTTCCACTTATTAAGGTTTAGTGCTCAATAACTATCACACCTGTACTCTTTACCCTTCACAGGTAGAACGTGTTCGAGTAAGGGTGCGTGACACTGATCTGCTTATTAAGATTTAGTGCCCAAAAAGAGATTGCTATTAATAGCCATACCAGTCACCCGACCGGTGGCGTGTACGGGTAGTTCGAGTTTCAGTCGATCTCTCGAGCACTTTGCACGACACCACACGGACGATCGAGATTAATTGATTTTCTCGATCGGCCACCTTGTCTCCTCTTTGCGGTCGTGTGTTCCGGGTTTGCTCTATCCACCTGTGCCCAACATGGTGAAGGACACCGCCGGGTGGCTTCTTCCGGGGCCGGAAGTGGGGTGACATCACGTGACTGTCTTATGACTGCATTGGCCACGGAAAAAATTCGGCCTGACAGAGCTGGCTAACTGCCGTTGAATGCTATGGTCTGACATGGTAAGTATACTAGCCAAACAGGGAGTATAACACAAACTCCCCATTTTTCCTTCCTCCCTGTCTTCGTCTCCCTCACCTTACATTTTCCTAAGCACAAGACCATAGGTCCTTTCTGACGTCATTTGGTGCATGGGCAGCGCGCAACACGAACATCTCCGCAGCTCCATCCGGTACCAGTGAACAACGGTCCCGGAACTGGTGCACTGAATGGTGCCTCAGTGTTTCAGGAAACCTGGGTCATTGTGTCTGTATTGTCTGTACTGGCTATCGTCCATCTGTAAAGTAAGACGAACCGTGGCGATTTCTCGTCTACTTCGATGAATAATGGACTTCTTGTTGGCCAGGCAACCTCTTCAGTTACCAGCTCATGTGTTCGTGCAGCACAGTGAAAGAAGAGAGATGTTAATTTGCCCCCCCCCCCTCTCTCTCTCTCTCTCTCAGTGTGTGTGTGTGTGTGTGTGTGTGTGTGTGTGTGTGTGTGTGTGTGTGTGACTGTAAGTCAATGCGTCAAATCCTGAGAGATAAATTTGGAATGCCTCGACAGATTATACCGAGCGATGAGAGTTAGGTTTTTTTGTTTTTTTTTTAATGTATATCTATTAGCTGCAATCTTTCAGTAATTCTAGTTGACATAGTAACAGAACTGTGGAACTCACACACACACACACACACACACACACAACACACACACACACACACACACACAACACGCACATACATGGAGAGAGAGCGAGCGAACAAGCGAGCAAAATAGATAGATAGATAGAGAGAGAGAGAGAGAGAGAGAGAGAGAGAGGGAGGAGAGAGAGAGAGAGAGAGAGAGAGGAGAGAGAGAGAGAGAGAGGAGAGAGAGGGAGAGAGAGAGAGAGAGAGAGAGAGCAACCAGAAGATGACGTATACAAGTAAATTGAAGGGATGGCTGAGAATAAACAGGGCCTTACACAACACTCGAACAAATTCATCGTGGAGAACAGGAAAAACACGTATGCCCCTTCAGCCGTAAAATAACATTAAAAAAAACAGCAATAATGTATATATAGACTGAGGAAAAAAAAATAGGATTTTAAATTTAACACTTCATTTACTACAAGAATAAATTAGCACTGAGGCGTAGTTTCCATGGGCGAATTTCAAATCCGTGCAAAGAAATATAATTGTAACGATCGATGCACAATATGATTTTATTTCAGTGGTTTTTTTTTTTTTTCCCCATAACATTTCTGTTGTACAGCTCGTAAATTATTTTCGTCCCCGTCTGGTTTTCCCATTTCTTCGTTGTTTATTTTTCTTCTTCTTCTTCTTCTGCTCCGTCCTCCCTCTCTTCTACTTTTTCTCCCTCGTCTTTTCTTTTCGCCAACAGCGGATAGAACGACAACGAGTAGGAAGCAGAGGGAAAGCTAGAAGTGAGCGTTGCCAAGGGTCCTTTCTGACGTCACTGTTGCACGGGCAGCACGTCGTCACATGAAGATTTTAACCGTGCCACCCTGCACGACCGATTGTGATCTTTGAGCTGCTGGGCTGAATGATGTATCAAACTGGCACCGAATCCGGGTTACTGATTTTCTGTCGTCTGTTGACACATCGCCAGTCGTTCCTCTCTGTTATTACCACCTCCCTTGGGTCTGTTTGTTGTCTGGTCTTGCCTGCCTGTCAGCAAAATTCAGCACAGAACTAGTGGACCGATTTTGAGGAAATCTGTTGATAATAATGGAAGCATGGCCGGGGACGATCCCGTGAAATGTTGATGTGGATCTGCGTTGCGGATCCGGATCGAACGCTCCATCGAGGATCGGTTCAGCAAGATTATGACAAAAATTTTCCACTGTGCACGAACACTGTGAACTTACTGTTTACGGATACATCACCAGCTGAACAGTTATGTATTTTTGTGGAATGTTAAAACTTCCTAGCGATTTAGACGTTATCGTTGCGTAGTTTCCGCGTTGTATTTTACGTACATGGGAAATGTCTCTTTCAGTCCGTACCTGGTAGTGTTCCCTGGAGGACAAATAATGATTTGGGATCCATAAATCTTGTTGAAGGTATGCTGTCCTGAGCGTCCGTCCAATCTACACTGTATGTATGGCGCCGTTTGTTCTCCGAACCTCTGACGTCTATGGTAAATAATACGTTCGTCCGTCACTCATACACAGCCGCGTCTGGGTCGTTGTCGCAGCATCAGTACCGACAATTCATTAGGAGCAGACAAGACCAGGTGGTGGTCATGAGGCAGTTCAGGAGAAAACACTGCGCTGCTGAGGAGTCACTTTGAAGATGTTTCAGAGAGGCGTGCTTCGATCGAACGTAAGCAGGACGCTAACTTCAAAGCGTTCAGGCTGACGACAATATACTAATCTGTTTCTGAATCTGTTCACGCAGGCACGTGTGCGTGAGTATGTATATTTTGGAAGACAGGAGGGGGTGAGGGAGAAGGGTGCGGGGGGCAGGGAGGGGGATAAACTTTTTTTTTTCCCGTTTTTAGTTTGAATACTTGTGTACATAGTATAGCCTCTTTCTATGCTGATTTATTTCACGTTTAAGAAGCTTTTGTAATATACAATACATAAACAACGAATAAGTGTTACATTTCCAATCATTCGAATTGTATTAAGTTAGCCGCTGACAATGCTTGGGTTATTGAACAGCAGAGCTGACCACTCAGACTGTTCCATATCTTTTGGTCTCCCTTGCATCATTAAATGGATCCTCAAGCATAGGCTCAAAGATTGTCACATTTTATACCGTTTGCATAATGCTTTTAGTTTTTCAGCAACTTTTTTTCCTCTCCACAGTTTCGTTTTGCTGTATTGGTACCTTTCACTGGCTGCTTTGGGGGTGCTGTTGGATTCTTTTTTAACCCTTGGTGGTGAGAACACCACAGAATTACGGACTGTGGTGTGTCTCTATTTGACACCAAGAGCACAGACTCGAGAGGGATTGTGATGGTTTTCTAAGGCAGCTAGTGAAAGGTTTTCATATTCATAATATATATTTCCCATTTTCACCCCCCCCCTTTTTTTTTTTAAATTTCAAATCTTTGCCATGTTATTACTATAATAATGGAAGAACTGTTAATCTGCACTTGTTTTCCCACACTACCTAATTTTTCCAGATATATATATATATATGTATAAAATAAATCATTTGAAAAATAACACTTACTCGTTAATTTTTTCGGAGTGTACTAAGCGATTGTTTCTCTTATGGTTTACAGTGTTATTAAAATCATTTGAAAAACTTCGGCCTTTGTCATTTTCTCTTTTGAATGGTCAATACATTGTATTCGATAAAGAGATCAATTCATTAATACTTAGAAAAAAAATCTATTGCTCCATCATTCGTTTAAAAAAAGTTAGTTTGTCCCTCGTGGTATCGCCTGCTGCACGCATCTTATCATAAAGGTTTTTTTTTTTTTTTTTTTTTTTACGCAGTAGTGAGCTATATTTCTTTTATATCATTTTGCCATTCCCTGTCATAGATACTGATTTTTTTTTTACCTACCGTAACAAGAAATCTGTAAGCAACGAACCATGATTCGAATTGTATTCAGTTACAAGAGGACGTCGATTATGATTAAAGAAAAAGAATCTGTAAGACAATCAGTCCCGTGAAGAGCAGCTATGAGCCGTTTATAGATTAAAGCACCTGAGTACCTGTTTATCTGTTTGTATTATAGGTATGTACATTTTCATCTTCAGCAGTTTAACATTATAATATAGTATGTGATTCAACTTGAATGATGACCCATTGTCTCTTATTTGAAACGATCATCAGTCGGACAGCCTCAATAATAATAAAAAAAAAAGCATGCCAGTCTGCCGTTACCCGTTCTTAAAATCTTTCCAACGCCCAGTATGAAAACTGACGTTGTTGCTACCCATCGTAATATGCTTTTCTGCAGGAAGTGTCCGTGTCGTGGTATATAGGTTCCCACCTGAGCCAGTTTCCCTGTGACTGTTATCCCTATCTGCCATATCAACTGATAATATCATCTTCTCTTACTTTATCATCAATTTCTACTCTTACTTCCTTTATGACAAACAGCAACGACACCAACAACAACAACAGCAGTGACGAAAAACACTACCACTACCGAAAGAGAAAAACAAAACAAACAAACAAAACAAACAAACATACAAACAAACCCCAACAAACTAACTTGAACAGATAATCACCCGGACTCCCATACTGTGTAATCTACACGTACCAAAGAAAAAGTCCCACCTTTGATCCAGTTAATCCTAAAGAAACAGTCTGTACCCAGTACACGCTGAATTATCGATCTCACCAGGCGTCAGTCTGCTCCCCCCTCCCCTCCCCATTTCCTTTTGTCCACCTGGCGATCCACCAGACAGACAGGTAAGCAGCGTCTCCTTTTGCAGACAGACGACCGGGTCAGCCAGGTAAGCTTAACTCCCTCACCACTACCCTCCTCCCCCCCCCCACCGCCTACCCCCCCCCCCCATCCCTGTCACCTCCTTCGCCCCGTCAGTGCGATAACTGACATGGTGCACAGTACCCCCGTGTGCCAAGACGTGCATTTCGCTGAAATAGTAGTTGAAATATTGATGATGTTTTCTGGGGCATTGCCTTGGCCGTGGCTGGTCCCTTTGGAAACCGTGGCGCCGCAGACGGATCGAACGGATGATGGCTCGATTTCTTTCTTTCTGTTTTCTTTCTTTTCTTTCCTTCCTTCTTTCCGTCCTCCCTTCTTTCTTTCTCCCTTTTAAATGTTTTTTTTTTCTCTGTCTTTCCTTCTTTCTTTCCTTTGCCTTTTCTTTTTAACTTCTTTCTTTTTCTTTTTTCTTTCTTTCTTCTTTTTTTTATCGGCTGCCTAGTATGGTGACTTTGGTCGCTATTCCCCTCTGTTACCTTTACTCCGCACCCCCCCCCCCTCTTTTTTGTCCCTTTCCTTCCTTTATGTTTCTCCCCCCACCCCCACCCCCTCTTCCTTCCACATTCCCTAACCCTCCAACCCTCCACCACCATCATCTCTCCACCCAAGTCAGCTGGAGAGACTGGCCCAGGATAGAGACAGCTGATGCAACCTTGTCGGCGGCCTATGTCCCAGTGGGGGCGATGGACATAATTGAATTGAACTGAACCCACAAATTCACCACTAAATCAGTACCCCCCAAACAACAACAACAACAACAACAACAACAACAACAACAACAACAACAACAACAAATGTCCTAGGGCTGTCTCATGCGTGAAAATGGCGTCATTTTTATCAAGATTATATCCGAACCAAAACTCAAGAACACGCATCTTTGCTCAAATCTTTGAAGCTCCTACAAACTGTGTAATCATTAGATGGCACTGATGATCAAGTTGCTGTCTTCAGAAACACCGGAGATAATGAGCTTGGAAACACACACACACACACACACACACACACACACACACACACACACACACACACACACACACACACGTTCTCATACGTACCCTGGAAACATAGATTCATTTGATTTCTTTCCCCCTTTCGCAAAGGCAGGATGTAGAAAAACAAAAGCTGTAAACCTTATTATCAAACTTTGAAGAAAGAAATTTT
>CM065726.1:65720462-65722962 GCA_033310375.1 Conus canariensis
TGTGATTGGTCAACATTGCAATTCACCTGATTGTGATTGGTCAACATTGCCATTCACCTGATTGTGATTGGTCAACATTGCCATTCACCTGATTGTGATTGGTCAACATTGCCATTCACCTGATTGTAATTGGTCAACATTGCCATTCACCTGATTGTAATTGGTCAACATTGCAATTCACCTGATTGTAATTGGTCAACATTGCCATTCACCTGATTGTAATTGGTCAACATTGCCATTCACGTGATTGTAATTGGTCAACATTGCCATTCACGTGATTGTAATTGGTCAACATTGCCATTCACGTGATTGTGATTGGTCAACATTGCCATTCACGTGATTGTAATTGGTCAACATTGCCATTCACGTGATTGTGAATTGGTCAACATTGCCATTCACGTGATTGTATTGGTCAACATTGCCATTCACGTGATTGTAATTGGTCAACATTGCAATTCACGTGATTGTGATTGGTCAACATTGCCATTCACGCTGATTGTGAATTGGTCAACATTGCAATTCACCTGATTGTGATTGGTCAACATTGCCATTCACGTGATTGTGATAGGTCAACATTGCCATTCACCTGATTGTAATTGGTCACATTGCATTCACGTGATTGTAATTGGTCAACATTGCCATTCACCTGATTGTAATTGGTCAACATTGCTATTCACGTGATTGTAATGGTCAACATTGCCATTCACTGATGTGATAGGTCAACATTGCCATTCACCTGAATGTGATAGGTCAACATTGCCATTCACCTGAATGTGATAGGTCAACATCATTGCACTTCCACAATTATGTACCCGCCCTTTACTGCTCCTCCTCCTCCTCCTCCTCCACCTCCTCCTCCTTCTCCTCCTCCTCCTTCCTCCTCTCCTCCTCCTTCTCCTCCTCCTCCTTCTTCTTAATGTTTTCTGGGAGTCACTGGAGCGCCACACCGAGAACTTGTTCATCAGATTCCTCCAGTTCTGTTCGTAATGTGCGAAAGCTTGGGTTTCTGCAAATGTTTTCCATCCCCAATATGCAATGTTGTCAGTCTGTCGGGCTTTCTTTGTCGTTCTCTTCGTCTTCCTCAACAGTTTCCCGGAGGACTGATTCAACAAGGCCATTAGATTATTTTTTCATACTGCCATACCAACGTAGTTTTCTGTTCTCCACTGTTACCAGCAGATCTTATGGTCCAAAGTCATGCTTGATGGTGTGTCACACTGATTCAATGGTGACATGATCAGTGTCTGGTGTTTACTCCCTCGTGATAACGTCTCATTCCCATGACCTGAGTTTTTCTCTCCAGATCCGCTATGAGGGTCAGTGTCACGCATGCGCACAGAAACGTCGAATATACCAGTGCACGCAGGTGCTTGGTCTTGTATTTCATGCAGATGCTATTGCCCTTCCATACAGATTTTGATTTAGATAGTTCTAATTTTGTCTTTGATGCGGTTGAGGGGATTTCTAATTTGGATCCTTCATTCCTTATAATGGATCCAAGGTCAGTGAACTGTTGAACAGATCCTTGCTGCTCTCCATGGACAGTCATATCTGTGTTGATGGTGATGTTGTGGCTGGCCATCAACTTTGCTTTCTGGGCGTTGGTTTCCATGCCATATCTTGATGACGGTTTATTCAGTCTTTAACAAGCTTGGGGAGCTCTGGCTCACCATCTGCCAGGTCATCCGCAAAGCGAAGGTTCGTAATGCGTCTTCTTCCTATGCAGACTATACTGACACAGTCTTTGCAAAGTGAAGGTTCGTAATGAGTCTTCTTCCTATACAGACTATACTGACAGTCTTTGCAAAGCGAAGGTTCGTAATGAGTCTTCTTCCTATACAGACTATACTGACACAGTCCTTGCAAAGAGCAGGTTCGTAATGAGTCTTCTTCCTATGCAGACTATACCGACACAAGTCTTCAAACGCATCCGTAATGATTCATGACAATAGAACGTTGGAAAGACAAGGGAGAGAGAAGGCAACCTTGACTAACTTTGAAGTTTTGAGGCACTGTCCAGCTGCACCCTGCACGAGCTTTGGAGCCCAGTCTCTGAACGATGGGATCAGGTTTTACCCCCATCTGACATGTCTTCATCGTGGCCACTCTGTGCCCAACGCCTTGTTGAAGTCAAGGCAGACGTGGTAGAGCTGTCTCCGATGGTGGGGGTGATTTTCGCAAAGGGTGTGCAGGTTGAAGACCTGTTCCTTGGAGTTTCTTCCTTTGTATACTACCTTAGATAGAATCGAGAATGCTTGCAGCTTTAATCTGTTCAGAACGATTTTCAGCATTACTTTTCTAGCGTGATAGTGCGGTGATGCTGATAGTGTCAGAGATAAAGGTATCTTGGAGAGGGTGACGACTAGTGACTGAATCTAAGGCGCAGGCCACTCACCAGTTTGTTAACATTATTGTCGCAGATCGATGTTATGATATCAGTTACTGCCCTTTTCGCCACGTTTCAGGAGTTCTGTAGGAAAGTTGCAGCCTTCCCACATCG
>CM065726.1:65727962-65737962 GCA_033310375.1 Conus canariensis
ACGTTATGTAAGTTAACAAATAGTTAATCTGCACACGCTATGTAAGTTAACTAACAGTTAATTTGTACACGTTATGCAACTTAACTTATAATTAATCTGTACACGAAATGTCTACCCTTAACTTGGGCAAACGAGTGATACATTCCACCGTTGTCTCAAAATTCTGTTGCCAGCGATCACACTGATAAAAACTGAGTGGCCACGTTCTCGTGTTGGCTCCTCGCAAAGCTTTTCATACACCCTGTCCTTCTGTGTTCTTTCGACCGTTCCTAAACGCCGGTTTCAGCCTTGCTTAACTCTCTTCTTTACATTCCTCCCCCCCCCCCCCACTCTCGCCTAGGGCTTTTAATTAACATAGTTGATGTACACGTCTTGGCACAATAACTGGCCTGACGTCAGTAGCTAATGGAGGTTTGAGGGAGCGCCCAAAGGCCTGTCAGGACTGTGCTGACTGCTGCTGGTGCCGCCCTCTGGTTGTCACTGGGAGGAATTTCTCTACACCTCTGCACTATGTTTGAGGTTCTTTTTTCTATGTTTGTATCTTATACGTTAGGCCTTGCTGGCACATCAAGAAGTGCAGAGCTTGGTGCCAATAGTACCATTAGTCAACCAGTCAATCAAACAAGCAAACAGACATCCGTACAATCAGTCAGTCTGTCAATTTACCAGTTAGTACTTGGTTAGTAGAGTTATCGTCCATAGTTTGAGTAAATGAAGACAGAATTCAATCCATTTCTCTTCCGTCTCTTGAAAAATATTTGTCATTGGAGTGAAAAGAAGTGACTGGCCAACATTCATTACCCGCCTGTTCCCAATCTTCGTAAGTTCTTGGTTCGCGTTCTGACCATAACGTTTTTGAAGCGTCAACCGTCCTCTTCTAACTATGTGCCACACGATTTATTTCCCTGTGACTTCCAGTTAGAGAGGATGATGAACACGCCTTCCCACATTTACTGTCTCTTCGCCCGTACCTAATGAGCTTTCAGGGCAGGGAAGAGGGGGAGGGGCGGGGGGGGGGGGGGGGGGGGGGGGGCAAAGCCTATCAAGATGGCGATGGCTTCTGTTGCTGTCCCTTGGATGTCACTGGAGTGTGGTTTTTTTTTCAGCACCTCTGCGCTGTGTTCAGTTGAGTATGGTGACTGTGTTGGACTCTGTCTGTATTCGTGAGGCGCCATGGCAGGTATGTGAATGCCTAATGACAAAATATCAGTTGTTGTTGTTGTTGTTGTTGTTGTTGTTTGTTGTCGTACCCTGGCTAAAAGACTCCAGGGATCATCCGAACAGCTGAAGTACTTGAACACTGTGGTACAAATGCATCAGCTGGGGATGAGAACATTACGTGTGTGACCGTTTTTGATTACCCCCGCGACGTGGGCAGCCACACCCGACTTCGGGAGATTTTGGGGACTGATAATGTTATGCTAGGAGCTTTGTCACAACTGAAGACAATCCCCGCATAACTATGCAGAGCATAACAACATTTTGATGTAGCCTTGGTGTTCTAGTCAAGTAAACAATTAAGAGACTAGTCACCCTGGTACTGAGTCACTCAGCCAGCTAACCATCAGTTAGCCAAATATCGATGAACTGGGTTTTTTCCCCTTCTTTTTATCAATTTCAGCAAACACAGGCAGCACGTGTCTTTCTTAGTTGTTTATTGTTCATTGTTGTTGGTAAGTAAACTGACCGACTGACTGGACACACGTTTGAGACTGCGTTCCTCACAAACGTTCTAATACACTACGTCCTGCTGTGTTCTACGGACCACGTCTTCAAGCAACCACCTTGCTTGCTTAAAACTTCGTTCGATCCATTCTGTTGCCCTAGAGCTTTTCAGTCAGGGCAGACGATGCACGCATCTTCACACGTTTACAGACCTTTCGTCGGTAGCTAATGGGATTTTCAGGGAGCGCCAAAAAGCCTGTCGGTACGATGATGATGACTGCAGGTGCCGATACTTGGGATGTCGATGGAGTAGTTTTCTCAGCAGTTTAAACTGTGCTCTGGGTGTCTGATTTGGCTGTTGGTGGCGTTGGAATTTTCTTTTTTTCTTTCTTTTTTTTCTTTTTAAAAAAACACACTAGATTTGGAGGTCTTTTTGGCCGTTGGTGTTGTTGGACTTTCTCTTAGATTTAGAGGTCTTGTTGGCATGTTTTAAATGTCGAGCTGCTGGCCAACAGAACTATTTGTCAGTAGAAGGCACTCAGGAGAGCGCAGACTTCTGTCACAATCGAACGAATCCGGGATCCGTCTGTTGATTTGGATCTGCATTGAAATGGAATGGTTTCCTTCTTGGACCACGGTCCATCTGTCCGTCATGTTTGATTGAAATCAGCGCAATGTTTATTGTCTGATCATGATGGAGAAATCAAGATCTGGCTTTTTAAAAATCTGGATACACTGAATAGATCTGCACCAAAATCTACTGGGTTTGGTTTTATGCCATATTCTGTCTTTTTACCAAGTTATGTAAAATGGACTTAAGTTTTCTCTATTTCTGCATGGTGCTAATATCAAATAGACAAATTGACAAACCAACGTACGCGGGCGAGAATTTAAACTTCCTAGCATAGGTAACCAATCATCCGATATAGCAATTAAGCAAGCAAGGGACCAGCCAACTAACCAGGCAATCAGTCAGTTATCCAATCAATCCGTTATCGTTCAGTTAATCTGGTTTTCATTGACAGTTTGACTGAAGAAAGACAGAACTGAACGCCATCTTCTGCTTCGTCTTTAAAATGTCTGTCAGCGGTGTTCAAACTACGTGACCAGATCACCTATCTTCTCCCCAAATCCTTTCAGAGCTCATAGTTTCTCTGTGTTTTCACGTCACATTTTTTGTTGTTGCAGCGACCATCCTGGCGTAAGTATATTCTGTACGACAAAAAAGCAGAGCCAAAGCCAAAGTGGCTTCACAAGGGGAGTATTGTGCATGTTTATGTCTGTATTTTTTTGTCGCTGAGTAAGGCATATTGTCGAAAATTTCTTGTCCTGTTTTGTGTCGTGCATTAAAACTGCGTTACTTCACACTTTGTTTTGTGTGCTCTTCTGCTTTTTTGTCGTGTTCCAGTAACGCTGCAGTTTGTTTCTTTTGCCGTATATTCTGTACGTTTTATTTCCCGGAGACTTTTCGTTAGCGAAGACGATGTATACGTCTTCACGCTTTAACCGTTCTTTCGTCAGTTGCTAATGAGGCATTCTGGGAGGGCTAAAAGACCTGTCAGTACAGCGATGATTGCTGCTGGTGCTACTGTGTGTGGATGTCAGAGAGTAGCTCTCTCAGCATCTTTGTTCTGTGTTTGAGTAGGTGTTGCTGGTGTTAATGGATCGCATTTTAATTTCAAGGCTGTTGTGGTATACATGTACGTAAGTTGTAGGACATCAGTCAGTTATTCAGTCAGTAGGTTAATCAGTCAATCGATCAAACAATCTATTGGTACAGCAACAAATAAAACAACAAATATACTGTAGAATACAGAACTCTCAAGAACAACAAATAAAGTATAGGATTCGAGAGCGTACTGACTTCGGACCATGATGGTCCGAAGTCAGTAGGCTCTCGAATCATACACTTTATTTATTGTTTTAATCTATTTCTCTCATCTTCACTCAACATAGAAAATCGCAGCTTAATAGACATCTTCATGGTCTCTCGTCAGATTCTGCTGTGGTAAATGAGGTGGCTGTCTGGCTGCGTTTTAGTCTCTGGTTCTCACAATCCATTAACAGAAAACATCTTGTGTTTTTACACTACTTCTCGAAGTCAGCGACCATCCTTGCGAAACCATGTTCCATACAGTCTATGCCCCCAGGACTTTTAGTTAGGAAACGTGATGCGCACCTCCTCACACGTTAACTGTCCGTTGGTCGGCTGTTAATGGGGCCTTCAGACAGCGCCGGAGGACCTCACCTGGATAATTGCTGCTGATGCTGCTGTTTAGAGGTCAGTAGAGTAGTTTTCTCAACATCTTTGACATGTATTCAGTTAAGATGGGCGCGACTATGAGACGTGTATATTGATGTAAAGACAGTCGTGGCACGCAGACAATAGATAGATAGAATAGATAGTAGATATTAGATAGATAGATAGATAGATAGATAGTGACAGATAGATAGATAGACAGATAAAACCAGATAAATCGATAGATTGATAGGTGTACAGACAGACAGACAGATAGATAGATAGATAGATAGATAGATAGATGGATAGATAGATAGATAAATAGAGTGATAGAGAAAGACACATAGGTAGAAAGATAAACTGATTAACTGACTGATTGATTGATTGACTGATGTATGTGTGTGAATGTTTATCTGTCAGTGTGTGTGTGTGTGTGTGTGTGTGTGTCGTGCGTGCGTGCGTGCGTGCGTGCGTGCGTGCGTGCGTGCGTGCGTGCGTGTGTGCGCGCGCGTGTGTGTGTGTGGTTTGTGCAAGTAAACACAAAGCACACAAGTACACACAAAGCAATGTAGCACAGTGATCAAGCCCAAAGGCGAAAGCTTTATAACAGGATCCCTAGCTGAATGCCGCTGTTGTACAGATGAATTGTGTTACTTTCGTTGTGTTGTGTGCAACGGCTTATTCGACTGCTTGCTGTCGTATGATGCCCTGCCCTTTGAGAGGACAGGTAGGTAGGTAGGTAGGTAGGTAGGTAGGTAGGTAGGTAGGTAAATAGGTAGATAGGTAGGTAGATAGGTAAGTAGATATGTAGGTTGGTAGGTAGGTAGGCAGGTAGGTGGGTGGGTAGGCAAACTGGACAGATATATATATATATATATATATATATATATACTGTAGCATGATATTGTTTGGTCAATCAGTGGGAGATTGCATCTCTTAGGAGATCCAAGTAAAGGCTGTCCTGCACAATTCTTAGCTGCTGACAATGCTTGGGTTAATAAACACGCAGAGCTGACCACTCGGACTGTTTCACATCTTTTTTACCTCCCTTGCATCCCTAAATGCATCCTCAAGCATAGGCTCAAAGATTTTTGCCATACATTTTGTAATGTTTATATAATGATGTCAGTTTTTTTTTTTAGCAACTTATTTCTTTACCACACTTTCTTTCAGTTTCACTTTCTGTCCTTCGCTGGCTGCTTTGGGCTGCTGTTAGATTTTTTTTTTCAACCTTTGGTGGTGAGAACACCACAGACTTCTAGACTGTGGTGTATCTCCATTTGATAGCAAGGAAGAGTAGACACTATTAGCCGTCTTTATTTGATTAGTCCGATTCAGCGGACGAAAGGCGAAGGAGCAGGTAATATGACTACATCTATCTTGAGAAAGAATTAAAATGGATGGTACTATACTTCTAGTGAAAGGTTTAAGTTACGTTTTTTTAAAATTGTATGTTCCTATATTTTGTTATTCTTTCCGTTCCCACCCTCCTCCCCCTTTTTTCCATTATCTTAATTTAAATCTTTGCCAAAACGTTAAAGTAATGGTGGAAGAATTGTTAATCTACACTTGTTTTCCACCACTACTAAAGTCTTATACACATAAATACATATATACATGAAAAAAAAATGTGTATGCATGTTTAGAGAGAGAGAGAGTGGATCAATTAGAGATAGATACAGAATAGATCATTCATCCAGAAAGTCCAAGTCAATAAAGTAATGGTGGAAGAATTGTTAATCTACCCTTGTTTTTCCCTCCGCCACTAACGTGTCATGCACACACAAATACATACATACTTGAAAAAAATATATAGAAAGAGAATGGATCAATTAGAGATAGATACAGAATGGATCATTCATCCAGTTAGCCAGAAAATCAATCAATAATTTAAGTATGTCTCATTCTTCCTCTTCAACAGGATCAAACAGCCAGAAAATCAATCAATCAATCATTTAATGATATCTCTCATTCGTCCTCCTCAACAGTAAAGACCTGCAGCACACCCTGTGTTCTACTTCGTCATGGTTTCTTGTCGATGTCTGACACCTTTCAGTCTCTGGTCCTCCTCATATGCATTTCAACATGAACGCCTCCCGTCATCTCAGACATCATCCTTGCATAAACCCTATGCCATCCACTCCATGCCCCCAGGACTTCGATTCACCCAAGCTGATGTGCACTTCCTCACACTTTTACCGTCCTGTTGACGATAGTTAATGGAGCTTTCAGAGAGCACTAAAACACCTTAATACCACGGCGGCGATTTTCCTGCTACGCTTTGAATGTCATAACGGTGCCCTGAGCATCTCTATACTGTTCTCAGTAGATGTACTTTTATGTCATCTATTAGGCAGTGTCTGATATTTCTGAGGCCTTATTGGCAAACACACAGAAGTAGGACGCTGCATCAACAAAATCTGTAGTCAGTTTTTCCGGAATTGCCCTACTGGTGGGTCAGTACACCCCATTAATTCATTCAGCTTCGCCTATTGCCAGCCGACCAAGTAGGTATCTTCAAGGCTTTGGCAGTAGGATTCAAACCGCTCAGCACTGACAGCCTCATCCTGGAAAACATCACCTTTCAGCCGCCATGATGCAACAGCAGTGGTGGATGTTTCCCTGGAACCAATTAGTTTATAGATTTATGTAAGTATAACATATGTTGCTGACATCACCCGTCACATGTTAGACTCGCAGACTTCACATAATTACGTATAACTCGTACTGTACTTACCAGCCTATACTTCTATGTTTGAGGTATCATTCGCAACTGCTGTAATCTTGTATGACATATGATACTTCTCAGACTTAACACTTTACTAGATTCTCTATCCCCCCCCCTCCCCCCCCCCCGCCTTGTAAACAACGTTCAGCTCACTTAATTTTTTTTTCTACGCGATAGAATCGATCATCACTGGTTCATAGCATCATATTTAGACATGCTTACATACATACACGTACAAAATACTTTAATTATGTATGCCATGTCTGTCAAAACAAGCAGAATTAAGTATAAAAAAAACGAGAACAGACATGCTGACATTCAGATAAAATGGCAGACAGATTGTTACGAAAAGGGAGATGCTTACGTGCAAACAAAAAAAAAGTTGAAAAATGGATGGAAAATGAATACAGTCATCCGGTGCACTTCGCATTATTAGAGTACAACTGTGTCCTGCATGTCAAGTAATGTGTATTAGACTGAACAGTAATATTTCTGTGACCTATAAGACGTTTCAAGCTTAACAGAATACTTCTGTATGACAAATTAGACATATCAGACTTTACAACAATGATTCTGTATCACTTGTTCAACGCTCCAGAATTAACAACAATACTTCTGAATGACAAATAACAAACAATTCTTCTGTATGACATGTGAGACAGCAGACTCAGGCCTGTAAGTCCAGTTTATGTGTGACGTAATACACGTATCAGATTTGACAATAATACACCTGTATGACAAATAAGACAATAAGACTGAGCAACAATATACCCGCATAACATGTATGACATATCAGACTAACGAACAATACCCCTACATAACAAATAAGACTACTACATTTAACAACAGTACTCGTGGACGACATATAATTCGTATTAACAATACTCAACAATAATACTCCTGCATGATTAGTAAGGCATATTAGACATAACAACAATACTCCTGCTTATCAAATAAGATGTGTCAGATTCAACAACACCACACCTGCTTGGAAAATAAGACGTATCAGACTGAAAAAAAAAAAAAACACATCGAAATGAGTCAAGACGAACAGTGTGTTCATAACGACCAATGAATCGTATGCGACTAAACGGCAGTGCTTCAGAATAACGTAAAAGACTACAGTGCTCGATACCACTGTCGCTGTGTAACCTATGACATGTGTCACGACGTGGGAGGATTTGTATATAAACCGCCAACGGGGACACAAAGCACTCCGACTTGAAACGTCGCCTGTGAGCAAGGAGGACACAATCTAAAAGACACGAAGGAAGACTGAACGGCGCGAATCAACGACAGGATGCCTGGGAGGGTGGGGGGTGGGGGGGGGAGGGGGCGAAAGAAGAAAGGAAGGCAAAGAGAAAGAAAGAAAGAAAGAAAGAAAGAAAGAAAAGAAAGAGAGAGAGAAAAAGAACGGGAGGGAAGAAGAAAAAAAAAAGGACAGAGTAAAAAAACAAAAAAAAAAACAAAAACAAAAACGGATGAAAAGAAAAAAAAGCAACAACAACAAAAAAAAAGCAGTCAGACGGAAAGGAAGCAAACGTGAAAAGAATGAAGGAAGAAAGAACAAACAAGGAAGAAGACAGCGTGTTTAACAGACGAAATTATTATGACGGACTAGCCCGAGGGGAAGGATGGAAGCAGATGTCAGAAGTTGCCCTTTTCAACGCCATAACAAGCTCTAACACAATGACTCATCGGGAGGCATTTCGCCTTTCTCTTTCTTCCTGTCCACCGTTTCCTGTTTTCTCCATTGTCTGTCTGTCTATCCGTCTGTCACTCTGTCTGTCTGTCTGTCTCTCTGTCTATCCGTCTGTCACTCTGTCTGTCTGTCTGTCTGCTGTCTGTCTGTCTGTCTGTCTGTCTCTTTCTCTCCCTCCCCACCCTTTCTCCCTCACACACACGCAAACACACACACAAACACACACACACACACACACACACACACCACACACACACACACTCACACACAAACACACGCGCGCACACACACACACACAACACACACACACCACCACACACACACACACACACACACACGCATACTCCCCCTCTCTCCCTTTCTCTCTGTCACTCTGCTCTGTTTGTTTCTCTTCTCTCTCTCTCTCTTTCTCTCTTTCTCTGTCTCTCCCTTTCTCTGTCTGTCTGTCTGTCTGTCTGTCTGTCTTCTCTCTGTCTCTCTCTTCTCTGTCTCTCTCCCTTTCTCCCTGTCTCTCTCTCCTCATTCGCTTTGTACGTGACCAAGCCAACTTGTGCTTATTCGTTTGTTTTTTTTTGTTTTTTTTTTCTTTAATAATCTCGTTAAAAAGGATTTGTCCGTTCTTTTCCTCTTTATCTATCTGTCTGTCTCGGTAGGAATATGTACGCAGATCAATAAAACAAATTTGCGCAGAGTTTACAAGTTACAATTCTGTTACTGCAATGCATGCAAAATGCTTAAAACGTCAAGGAAAATAATGTTTACTATCTTTTCTCTGAAGGGAAGAAGATGAAGAGCATGTTATTTTGTGTTGTAGTGCGGGGACAGATTTAACACCCCCACCCCCACACTCACACCCACCCCACACATTAGCAGTATACTACGCTAATCCTAATCAATATGAGACGCCATCCTTCTTTTACATCCACGAACGAAAAAATGCAATTTAAAAGCTCTGCAAGTTTTCTGTCATCATGCAGAAAGACCAGTTGGTGAGGTTGCATGTGAGGTCGGTTAGATAATAACCAAGTCTTGTGCTGCGTGTTTTCATGTGTTGGTCCAGACAATATCCCCCATTCTTATGTTCTTTCTGTTTTAACACTGTTTGCGATCCATTATGAAAGGGCTATGGCCTGTATGAATAAACAGTTTAGTATTTCTCTCTCTGTCTCTATCCCCCCCTCTCTCTCTCTCTCCCTCCCTCTCTCTCTCTCTCTCTCATTCTCTTGTCTGTCTGTCTGTCTCTCTGTCTCTCTCTCATTCTCTGTCTGTCTGTCTCTGTCTCTCTGTCTCTCATTCTCTGTCTGTCTGTCTGTCTGTCTGTCTGTCTGTCTGTCTGTCTCCCCTCTCTCTCTCTCTCTCTCTCTCTCTCTCTCTCTCTCTCTCTCTCTCTCTCTCTCTCTCTCTCACCGCTCGTCAAATATACACCTTGTTGTTATATATGAAACGGCTTGTATCGCGCGTTGTATGGTAGTCATTGCATGTACTGTCTTGTGTTCTACCGAGTTGTATTACAGCCATAATTCTCTTTAAGTTGTGTTGTTTTGTCTCTTCCTGTGTTGATGAGCTCTGCATCATTTTACATACACTAAGAGGCAGTTCCGATAGATATATCAAAATGTTCGGAATGATTATGTATGTATGTATGCATCTATCTATCTATCTGTCT
>CM065726.1:65747962-65750462 GCA_033310375.1 Conus canariensis
GAAAGAAAGGAAAAGAAAGAAAGAAATAACATCCACCTCTTGAGGAGTGTTTGGAAATGTTACCGTTGTTGTCTGCCAGGCTGTTACAGACCGGAAGTTAGTGTCCTCACCCCCCCCGTTGCTTGACGGGAAGGCGCGGCATTATTGAACCCCATGGTGACGCACATAATGCACGTGCGCCAGGGAGCTGCGACACTGTGTCCGCTTGCCTCACGACGAAAGAAAAGAAAAACAAGGGGAGAAAGCAATACGAAAAATTACCCACATGAACCTCAAACGTTCGAGTTCAAGATAACGAAGACTCGTATCCTGAGTTCAACTTGAAGGCAATTACTGATTACAAGCAAACTCTCCAACAACGATTCTCATGGGCAAGAAGAACACTAAAGTGCTCATTCAAAATCCCCCCCCCCCCCGGCAGGAAAAGCACGGCGACTGGGAAGCAGGTGTGACCCAGAGACCATGCTCAGATGCACGCACTACCACCCTGTCCCTCGTGAATGCCTCCTCCAAGTCAAGTGACTGTAAAGGGAACATCCCCTCCTCGAAAGAGTTCGGAAAGTTCGCAGTTATCGGCCGCCCAGTTGGTGCGGAACGGAAGTAAGCGCCCTCACCCCTGTGGCCTGTCGGGAGGACGCATTGGCGTGTCGGATGCGTCGATCGATCGCCGGGGGGGGGGGGGGGGGGGGGGGGGACGAACAGAGCACCAGCGGCGGGCAGCCACCAAACTCCAGCATGCTGAACGGGCCTTGGGTTGTTTGGGAAATACGCTAGGGGGATGAGGGCCGTGTTCTTTCTGCTTATACTCTATCACTGTTTACCTTCCGTCTGTCTGCCTGTCTTTCTGTCTTATCTGTCTGTCTGTTTGTTCTGTCTGTCCGTCCGTCTGTCCGACCGTCCGTCTGTCTGTCTGTCTGCCCGTCTGTTTCTCTATCTGTCTGTCTGTCTCTCTGTGTCTCTGTGTCTGTGTCTGTCTGTTTGTCTGTCTCTGTCTGCCTGCCTGCCTGCCTGCCTGCCTGTCTCTCTCTCTCTCTCTCTCTCTCTCTCTCTCTCTCTCTCTCTCTCTCTCGTGGCTTCCCTTACTTGGCTGCCAGCAAGACGGATTTCTCAAAGTGGACAAAAAAAACAACAACAAACAAACAAACAAAAAAAGCGCCCAAACAGTCAAACTGTGTCCAGTATGCCGGCAAACGGTCTCCCTTCCACGTCAGAGAGTGTCCTCAACACTCTGCTGACAGAAATGGCCTGTCTTCCTTCAAAATCGAAGGTAAAGGGAGTCAAACCGTAGGTGTTCTTCGTCTGACTCAAGCGCGCCAAACATCACAACCCAGTCACCGTGACCCCGTTGTTTACCGACGAAAGTGTCCGTCCCAAGTGAAAAGAGACAGGAGGAGAGCCGAGGGGCACAGGATTTCTACAGGTGAAGAAGAAAAGGAGAGTTGTGCTTCCTCCCCCCCCCCACTCTCTCTCTCTCTTTCTCCCGACTCCTCCCAGTCTGTTTAACAACATGGGAGAACACGACTGCAGCGGACACTTTCGGAAATAACAGTGTCGGTGATTGTGGTGTGACAGAATGTGCAGGAATGTGTGGAGAAGAAAATCCGTCAACAAACACACAGCCTGACACACGCAGACACAACCGATAGCACGACATCCCAACGATGAGCTGGTGATGGAAACTGCCTGTGCCATTGGCAGTGGTGGTGATTGTGATGCTGGTAAAAGTATGGAACGTGCCGATAGTGTACTCCATTCTTCTGGCAACGAACATTCCATGTCTGTGAAAAGTTCAACCAACCATCAGTGTAGCATGGGGGGTGACAGACAAAACACTGTATCTAATGAAAACAATGCAAAAGTGATGGACAGTATCAATTGTAGTTTTAAGACAGAGGATCGCCTCCACTATCCAGCGGGTGAGGACGGAAATCCTGATCTGGATATGGCCTGACTGTTATCTGGATGTAGACATCTCTCCTTACAGTGACTGTACAACCCTTACCGTGATGTTCCTATGTTACATTGCCATACTTCCTTGATATGTTTTTTTTGTCATGAAGAACTTTAATATCTTATTTAGTCTTCATATTCATTCCAGTCGATTACTTCAGTTTAACTCCCTTCCCCGAACCCCTTACTGTGAATGGGCTCAAACGCTTAAAACAATATAGTATTAATATCCGTATTCGCATTCGCATTCGTATTCGTATTCTCTCTCTTCTCTCTCTCTCCTCTCTCTCTCTCTCTCTCTCTCTCACACACACACACACACACAGAACCATAGGCCCTCGGGTCTCCTACTCGATACGGAGACTGGCATCTGTAGTGCAATGGTAATCGTTGTTAGCAGGCTAATTATCTCACAGCACCTTGAAGCACATTGGAAAGCAGTACACTGTGGTTAAGATGCAAAAGTGATCCACGGCCCACGTTCCCACACACCGTGGCCCACCGTTAGAGGCCACAGTCCACTTCACGTTGAAAAGAGCAAATCTTCAAG
>CM065726.1:65755462-65770462 GCA_033310375.1 Conus canariensis
GAGGAGAGAGAGAGAGAGAGAGAGAGAGAGAGAGAGAGAGAGAGAGGAGAGAGAAGAGACAGACAGACAGAAGACAGAAGACAGACAGACAGAGACAAGCACAGCAGAGAACACACAGTCAGCACACGCATGTCTCCAGCACAGCAGAACGCAGCAGACAGCACGCCACATCTTGCACTCAGTGCAGTATTTGTGCAGGCAGCGCCATTCGTATGCGCAGGAACACAGCAAACGCACTTCAGCACAGCGCGACACAGTATTGCACAGTACACACGGTACAGCACAGTACAACACAGTACAGCACAGTGCAGTACAACACAACCACTTCAGCACAGTACAACACAACACAGTACAACACGTACAGCACAGTACAACACAGCACAGCACAGTACAACACAGCACAGTACAACACAGCACAGCACAGCACAGTACAACACAGCACAGCACAGTACAACACAGTATAGCACAGTACAACACAACACAGTACAGCACAGTACAACACAGCACAGCACAATACAACACAGCACAGCACAGTACAACACAGCACAGCACAGCACAGTACAACACAGCACAGCACAGTACAACACAGATAGCACAGTACAGCACAGCGCACACGTACAGCACAGTACAACACAGTACAGCACAATACAACACAGTACAGCACAGTACAGCACAGCGCAACACAGTACACACAGTACAACACAGTACAGCACAGTACAGCACAGCGCAACACAGTACAGCACAGTACAACACAGTACAGCACAATACAACACAGTACAGCACAGCGCAACACAGTACAGCACAGCGCAACACAGTACAGCACAGTGCAACACCGTAGGAGGGCAAAAATATAACTGTCCATAACTCTGACGTTGTCTGATGCGCAACGCTTTAAGTATATCAAGAGTTTTTTTTTTCTCTTTACTTGCTGATCCATACTCCTGTTTCCTGATCTGCTTTGCTAAATTCATTGTGTGGAGTCGCTGGGGCACCGCAACGATGACCACTTCAGCTGAACCTTCCAGCTCTGTCGGTGGATGCTGAGGCCTCTGGTCTCTGGAACCAGTTTCCCAGTTCATTCCACAGTATTGCCAGTCCCTTGTCTTATGTCGCTGGATGCAAATGACTTTTCCACCAACAAAGCCAAAGCATCACTCCTCGTAAAAACGAGACATCAGAAAGGGACATTCTTCCGTTAATTGAGTCAGTGGGGCATGAACTGGTTCTTCTGGAAACCGAATGAGTGGACATGGTCTGATGTTTGTCCCGCTGTCCGAGTCTTCAGAGCGCGGACCAGAGAAGGTGGGGTCAGCCCGCCAGGTGTCGTTGAGGGTGGAGGATGGGAGATGGGTATGAGGTAAACCACAGACACTTGCGATGCCGGGATTGCAGTTTGCTAACACTCCCCTTAATCCCCCTTTGGTCGGTTGTTGTAGGGCTATTCCTCGTAAGCAAACACCATTTTTTGAATTGTAAAGTCAGGCACTTAGGCACGCACACAGGAATGCCACAAGCTTAGGGGCGCACGCGCACGCGCACGTGCGCGTGCACGCATGCTCGCACGCACGCACGCACGCACGCACGCGCACGCACGCACGCACGCACACACACGCACACACACACACACACACACACACACACACACACACACACACACACACACACACACACACACACAAGCTTTCAACAAAAAGGAACATACAAACAAAGAAGAAAAAAAAAAAAAAACGAAGAGGGGAAAAACAGGTCATCCACCAAGTAAACAACGCCAGGAAAAGGGTGTCCCGCACAGCTTTGAACTGGGGAGCTTTGACAAACTGGGCTGGCATTGTTGGACCACAAGACCACCTCTTGTCTTTGCTATACTGGCTTTCGTGTTTAAAGGTATGGCAGGGCAGAGGGTGGGTGGGTGGATCGTGGTGGTGGTGGTGGTGGTGTCAAGCAGGGAAAGAGAGGAACTGGTGTTTTTTCATTTCGTTGTTTCCTTTCCATCTTTACTTCCGTTTTTGTGAAACGTTTGCACAGGGGGAAGGAAGGGGTGGGAGTGGGGGTGGGGGTGAGGGGTGGGGGTGGGTGGGTGGGAGAGGAATGGGATAAGGGTGGGAGTGGGGTTGGCACGTTATACATTAAATAAAAAACTGCACACTTATACAAAGAGCAATCTCATACAGTCATGTCAAATCTACCGCGCATTGATCATTAAAATTAATATTTTTAGAAGAAAAAAAATTAAATGTAGTTAATAGCGAACCGTTAACAAAACATAGACAAACGAATCACAAAACGCGACGCGTTTCGACCTCTTAGGTCTTCTTCAGGCAAGATACAAAACACTCAGGACAACGAAAATGAACGAGCAATTGAACCGAAGTGAAAGAAGATAAGTGATTACTCGTTCATTTTCGTTGTCCTGAGTGTTTTGTATCTTGCCTGAAGAAGACCTAAGAGGTCGAAACGCGTCGTGGTTTGTCTTGTGATTCGTTTGTCAACGTTTTGTTGGCGGTTCGCTATTAATTACATTTAAAATTTGTTTAGATTTCCGCCTGCAGTCGCCTCATTTAGCATCTAGATCTAATATTTCTAGAATATATTCCGAGCACGTATTCAAAAAGCGTTGTTGAAAAAAATCTTTCGAGTCGATACACAGAACACCATACTGGAAGTAAAAAACTGAATAATCATACTATAAAGGGACGGATCATCTCTGACTCATAACGCGTTGCCCGTGGTTTGACTTTCATTCAGAGTCAAACTTAATTTTGTTGTTAATTTTCACTAGTTCATTTTTATCCCTTCCTATGAGATGCTCACAGAATGCTAGCTGCTGTGAAACTTAAACTGTATTCAGGTTTAAAATTGTTCTGCGTTGAGATCGTTAAAATATGGAGTTTAATTGTATATATCAAGTCCTTCGAATGAGACTATAAACCGAGGTTCCGTGTGTGAATGCACACATATCTTGCACACATGTAAAATCCCATCACCAACTTTCGGAAGAGAAGGCCAGTTTGACCGTTTGTATGGATGACACGTTACACATAGCATGCACCCTGCGTGAGAAATGGAAAGAATGAAGGAAGTAAGGAAATCTAGTGAACGACATTAAACAATATTGACTGGATGACACGGGAAACGACTGAATGAAGCGCCAGCTGGCAGCCCTTCAGTCGGCACTACCCAGGTAGGCAGCCCGTTGCGTAAACGACACTCGTAGGATTGTAAAGCGCTTAGAGCTTGGTCTCTAGCCGAGGATAAACGCTATATAAGTATTCATAATAATAATAATGATGATGATGATGATGATAATAATAATAATAATAATAATAATAATAATAATATGTGCTTGCTAGTTAAAAAGTGCGTCGAGCCAAGGTTTGAGTACGTGCCGAGTTAAGGTTCATATTTGCCGTGAGTAGTTGTTTATATTAGCACTTACATAAGTTTCTGTATGGACGGCATGTGTGTAGAATTCTGCTTTGTGTATTTTAAAGTGTGCACATACGCACGATGTGTACATGTATGAAGTTAAGGTATGTGTATGTGCTGTGCTCAGGTTTGTCCTGCAGAACTGGAGTTAGTATGAGCGTTAAGGTTTTCTGATGTACGGTTTCTACCTCTGCTGAGTTTATTAGGGCTCGGCAGAAAACAGAGTGTTACAAATACCCATAAGTGTAAGCCATTGCAACAAAGGTGCAGAAATTCTAATTTTGCATCGTTACACTCTAAAAATTCATCAGTTATGTTCTGTTTCTTTGAGCTTCTGAGCCTGTAAGCCGAAGATCAATCAGGCGGACAGTGAACCTGACTACTCACCCATACCACAGGGGAATGTCCCCTGCCGAGTGTCCGTTTTATGCCGTGATAAGATGCCTAACCTCCACCCCCAACCCCAACCCCACCGCCCGTACTGCCCTCTCCTAGCTCTTCCTCCCACCTCACATTACGCTGAGGAACGTGCTCAGTTGACCGCTAATCGAAGTAGTATTACTCTGCACTCCCCCTCACCTCTCACCCCCGCCCCATCCTCCACCACCTGCCTCCGCCCATCCCCCATCCCCATCCCGTCCCTGCCCCTGCCCCTCTCTGCCTGCCTAAGTGGTTGGCGATTTATTCCCCTCGCCCCTCCACACCCCTCCCCTCCCCCTCCTCTCCCTCCCTTCCGCAGGTCGTTACCCTCTTTAGCGATGACCGGCACAGGGGAGGAATATCCAGAGAAAGACCGCATTTGTTGTGACCCTTGCGGACTAGCCGAAGCTGTTGATGATGATTTGAGGCCCTTTCGGGGGAGTTAGCATCGGCAGTGGGACCACCGTCGTTTTCCCGAGTCCTAATCCCATCTGTCAGTCTCTCCAGCCCAAGCCGTTACTGTCCCGTTTGGATGATGTAGCTGGCTGGAGTTGCAGGTACGTTCGAGTGCCAACGCGAAGGAAAACGAACGTGGAAACGTTTACGGGGGGGTGCTTTATCTTGATGCGGGGATGAAGACGGGGGGGGGGAGGGGGGGGGGGCGGGGGGGGAGGGGGGGGGAGAGGGGGGGGGAATGTGGTCCGGAATCCACATGTTGTTTGTGAATGTGTCAAACAAAAGGTTTTCTTTTGTTTGTTTAATTTGAGAAGACGACTGTGTGTGCATTTTTGTTCTATTACACTGTATTGCATTGTATTGCATCGTATTGTATTGCGATCCACTGTACAATATTGTTATATCGTATTGTGTTTTATCGCATTGCATTCCATTGCATTGAATTGTACAATATTGTCAACTTTCTCGTCACCACAGAATCTGTGTGGAATATTTGCATGGCTCTTCTTGGAGAGAGTATGTCACGACACACGTTCAAAAAGGAAAAAAAAAAAAAGACAATTGTGTGTGCGTGTGTGTGTGTGTGTGTGTGTGTGTGTGTGTGTGTGTGTGTGTGTTCGCAGCAAATTTTCCGAAAACTTTTCGGCAGAGTGACTTCCCTTGATGCTGCCAGGTAAGGTTCACTGGTGCTAGATGCACGCTGTACACAGTACCTCGCTTTATTGTCTCCTGCGGTTGTCCTTGATCTTTTTCAGCGGCCGTCCACTCTTTCCGGTCATTTCCGCGGTGGCACGTGCCTGCAAATTTACCTGCTGGTAGAAGAGAGAAGAAGAAGAAGAGAAGAAGAAGAAGAAGAAGAAGAAGAGAGGAGAAGGAGAGGAGGAGGAAGGAGGAAGGAGGAGGAGGAGGGAGAGAGGAGGAGGAGAGGAGAAAGAAGAGGAGGAGGAGGAGGAGAGAAGGAGAGAAGAAGGAGGAGGAGGAGAAGAAGAGGAGGAGGAGGAGAAGAAGCGAAGAAGAGAAGAGAAGAAGAAGGAGGAAGGAGAAGAAGAAGAAGAGAAGGAGAGAGGAGAGAAGGAAGAGGAGAAGGGGGAAGAAGAAGAAGAAGAAGGAGAAGGAAAGAGAGAAGAGAAGAAGAGAAGGAGAAGGAGAGAGAAGAAGAGAGAAGAGAAGGAGAAGGAGAAGAGAAGAGGAGAAGAAGAAGAAGAAGAAGAAGAAGAAGAAGAAGAAGAAGAAGAAGAAAGAAGAAGAAGGAAAGAAGAAGAAGAAGAAGAAGAAGAAGAAGAAGAAGAAGAAGAAGAAGAAGAAGAAGAAGAAGAAGAAGAAGAAAGAAGAAGGAGAAGAAGAAGAAGAAGAAGAAGAAGAAGAAGAAGAAGAAGAAGAAGGAAGAAGACGAAGAAGAAGAAGAAGAAGACAAAAAGAAAAGGAAAAGTAAAGAAAAGAGAAGAAAGAAAAAGTTAGGAGACCTCTCATTTTGCTCTCTGATCTTCTGTGGCACTGCATTTATGCCATTCATTTCGGCTTACCCATTTCGGCAGCCACGCACCATTTCACCTGTCGCCGCCACAGCGTCGGCGGTCTGCAGGGAACAGCCAGTGGGTACCACGCCGTCACGGGGCATTCTGCTAGTACAGTGCAGTTCTCAGACTGCTGACAATGGCCTTCTTCTGTGACCGAAGCTGCGGAGAGTACAGAGTGTGCCGACTGCGATCAGATGTCTGGCATCCTTCTGGCGATTTCATTTTTTCTGTCTGTTTGTCTGTCTGTCTATCTATCTATCTATCTATCTATCTATCTATCTGTCTATCTATCTATCTATCTATCTATCTATCTATCTATCTAAGTGAGTATCAAACTATCTTCCTAAGTGATTATCTATCTACCTATCTTCCTAAGTGATTATCTATCTATCTATCGTAAGTGATTAAATACCTATCTATCTATCTATCTATCTATCTATCTATCTATCTATCTATCTCTTTTTCTTTTTCTCTGTCTCTATCTATTTCTTTCTGTCTATCTATCTATCCGTCTATCTATCTGTTTATCTGTCTGTCAGTCTGTCTGTCTGTCTATCTGTCTGTTTCTCGCTTGCTCGCTCTCCTTTGCATGTATGTATGTATGTAGATAGGTATATATGAATGTATATATGTATCTGTTTATCTATCTGTCTGTGTGTCCATCTGTCTGCCTGTCTATTTATCTATTTATCTCTTTCAATCAATCTATCTATCTATCTATCGATCTATCGATCTATCTATCTATCGATCTATCGATCTATCTATCTATCTATCGGCCGATCTCTATCTCTGTATCTACATCTAGATCTGTCTAGCTGTCTGTCTGTTTACCAATTCTTCTGTCTGTATAGCTGTCTATCTGTCTGTGTATTTACCCATCTACGAATCTCTCTCTTCTCTCTCTCTCAACAACAACAACAAACAAAAAAAAAAAAAAAAAGGAAAAAAAAGAAAGACAAGAAAATGCTAAGTTCGAATCGGATGCATTTGTATTTATAAGCAAACGGCCCATTGTGTCTGTGTCTGTTGATATGTGTTTCCGCACGAATGTGTTCATAAAGGACAGAATGACTGGATGGTGTGTCAGTTCGCGTTAGTGTTAGCCTATCAATGTAAACGCAGCCTGAATGGTTAAATGAGTACCTCTCCTAGAAGACACACCTAGTTCCAGCTTCCTCTCCTAGAAGACACATCTAGTTCCAGCTTCCTCTCCTAGAAGACACACGCAGTTCCAGCTTCCTCTCCTAGAAGACACACCTAGTTCCAGCTTCCTCTCCTAGAAGACACACACAGTTCCAGCTTCCTCTCCTAGAAGACACACACAGTTCCAGCATCCTCTCCCAGAAGACACACACAGTTCCAGCTCGCTCTCCTAGAAGACACACACAGTTCCAGCTTCCTCTCCTAGACGACACACACAGTTCCAGCTTCCTCTCCTAGAAGACACACACAGTTCCAGCTTCCTCTCCTAGAAGACACACACAGTTCCAGCTTCGAGCTTCCCAGATCAGAATACAGATCAGCGTAAGATGTAACAACACCAGGGCAAACTACGTCCACAATTAAGCGAAATAATATGCAGGGTTAGAATGCAACTCGCACTGCCATCAAACCGCGGGATGACCGTTGCCTGTTCGTTACCTGCAATCAAGCCGAAGGAAGCTTGGTGACTGTCCGAATGTGTCTAGTTGAAGGACACGATTGACGTGTGTTATTTTTGACACATTTTATATTTACATCGTTTCTCCTTAGGTTGTTAATGAATGGGCATAGCCGTGCACGCACGCACGCACGCACGGACACACCACACACACACACACACACACACACACACACACACACACACACACACACACACAAGCACGCGCGGTTGCATGCGTGCATATATACACACTACCCACTCCCCTCTCACTCACACACACACACGCACACACACAAACACACACATACACACGCACGCACGCACGCACGCGCGCGCGCGCACACACACGCACACACACACACACCACACACACACACACACACACAGAGAGGAGAGAGAGAGAGAGAGAGAGAGAGTCGTCTGTATCACTCCTAGTGGAAAGACGAACTTGAAAGAACAACACACACACACACACACACACACACACACACACACACACACACACACACACACACACACACACAAATGCACACACACACACACACACACACTCACACACACACCACACACACACACACCACATCACGCGCACGCGCGCGCACACACACGCACACACACACACACAACACACACACACACACACACACACACACACACACACACACATCTGAAAGCCACCTTAAGTTCATGCAAGGTACAGAGGAAGAAATTTCAATAAAGGTAAAGGGCAAACGTGCTCCTCCCTTTCTGTTATTTGGCCAACTACATACTGCTCCAAAGAATGTAAAGACGCTGCTGAAAAAAAAGACAGAAGAAGAAGAAAAGAAAATAAAAGAAAAGGAAAGGAAAGAAAAGGAAAGGAAAGGAAAACTTTCAAATTCAAGCTTTTGAATGAAATCAAAATTGGTTCAGACTACGAACCTTGGCCCGAAAACTCATCGTCCAGTTGTAATGACTGTCGTGCGCGTTTGTCTGTCGATTCATTTTCAAAATAACAGTGTCCAATCTGGTACAAACAATAAGCAAATATTGAGGACCGACGGGCGAAATCTGGTTTTCTTATTGTGATGTTTGTACAGCTGACAGGACTGTCATTTATGTAGGCTTCAGTCCCCTGGTTAATGTTAACAATGGGGGAGGGGTGGGGTGTGTGTGTGTGTGTGTGTGGGGGGGGGGGGGGGGGGGGATCGGGAGAAAAAGTAAAAAATCGAAATGGAAACCCCCCCCAACCTTACTAGACCTTTAGATCTTATATTATTATTATATTATAATGCTTACTTATATAGCGCCTATTCTCGGCTAGAGACCAAGCTCTAAGCGCTTTACAATCCACACTCGTTTACACAACGGGCTGCCTACCTGGGTAGTGCCGACTGAAGAGCTGCCAGCTGGCGCTTCATTCAGTCGTTTCCCGTGTCATCCAGTCCATATCATTCAATATTGTTCCTTACTTCCTTCATTCTTTCCATTTCTTACGCAGGGTGCATGCTATATGTAACGTGTCATCCATACCAACAGCCAAACTGGCCTTCTCTTCCGAAAGTTGGTGATAGGATTTTACGTGTGTGCAAGATGTTATGCGTGCGTTCACACACGGAACCTCGGTTTATAGTCTCATTCGAAGATCTTTCCTTTCTTGATTCAGTATGTTCACTTTCGTGAACAGCAGTATTGCTGCAATGAAACTAACGGTTTTTTTTTTTTTTTTTTTTTTTTTGCAGTAGCCATGGTAGATACAGGCAAGCATCATTGTTGTGAGCCACACGCCGCCATTTGCTCTGGAATTCATGTTGAGTGTTCGTCTCAGAATCCGCACTAACAAGCATTTCGCTTACAGATAGCAGCGTATGTGAGCGAATTTATTGGACTTTTTATTTTTCTTTCTTGGCTGGTATTAGATGTGATGGCGAGAAGCGCAGACCATCCTCAGCGACATCAACCGTAGGCTTTCATTCTCTTCGGAAGCAAAGTTAAATAACAGTATTGGGGGGTTGGGGGTGGGGGATGGGGGGGTTGACAAATTCGACCCTCCCCCCACCCCCACTTCTCTCGCCCACCAGCCATTCCCACTCCCCTGACCTCCATCCCCCCCCCCCCAACCTCGACCCCGCCCATTCTCTAAAACCACGCCCCACATGCTCAACTCTTTGTCTACCCCTGAGCTAGTTTTCAATCCAAGGTGGTTTCAAGGGTGGTGTAAAGAAACTCATCTCGAGCGGTGAAAGTGCCCGCAGGGAAGGAGGACCACCAGCAAACTAGGCAGCACCTGCAGCAGAAGAACGAGCAGTTGAAGAACCAATGCTTAAAAAAAAAGACAAAAAAAAAAAAAAAAAAAAAAAAAAAAAAAAAAAACACAAGATGCAAAGCATATGAACGTACTCCCAGTTTATCTTGAATATGCGCGAGATATTCCATAAAGAAGAAAAACCGTTTTAGGCCGTTATAGCCGTTAGTAGCTGAAGAAAAACCGTTTATGGGCGTTATAGCCGTTAGTAACAGCTATTCTGGTAAATTGAAACATCGGGCATCATCCGTGACCCACAATGAACATACCTACAAATTTTCAGAAAGATCGGCCAAGTACTTTCTGAGATATTCCATAAAGGAGAAAAACCGTTTTGGGCCGTTAAAGCCGTTAGTAACGGCTATAACGGTAGAATAAAACATCGGACATCATTCGTGACCCATAATGAACATACCTACAAATTTTCAGAAAGATCAGCCCAGAAGTTTTGTCTGGAGCGAGTGGAACACATTTTGACCACGGACAGACAGACACACAGACAGCATTTCTTCGTTCCCATTGTAAAGTACTCCCTGTTCTATAAGAACTGTGAGTACAAAAACGGAGATTTGTAAACTGCAGCTGATGCCAACGACATGAAAACCTTCCACTACAACTTTCTTTCCGCACATGGATCTAAGGCGTCTGACAAAGTTCCACTCGCTCGTTCTTCTGACCAGCCTACACTGCTGAAAAAGAGGCTGGCATAGTTGCACGTTGGGCAGAGCGCTTTACAAAACTCCCGAACAGAGTAAGGCATATCAGAAGAGACGACACTGCGGCACTGCCATAGCTACCGGTGAAAAACATTCACCCGCAGACCCCTCCTCCAGAAGTGTGACTGGGACACTCGGAGCCGATGGCATTCCTGCGGATATTTGTAAGAATGGAGGAGAACTTCTCTTGAGAGACTGACATCCTTGTTCCATATCAACTGGGGAAAATAACGAGGTACCGAAAGACTGTGAGGACGCTTCCATTGCGCGTATTCATAAAAGAAAGGAGGACATAACATCTTGTGACAGGCATCAGTGGATCCCTCTCTAGCCGTGGAAAGTGCTCGCCAGAATCACGCTCGACAAACGTATCCTCCACATCGTGGACACCATTGTCCCTGAATCACTGCGTAGTTTTCAGGTAGGGGTGGGGTGGGGGTGGGGGGTCAACATCATGGTGTTGGCTCCTGACCGGCTGCCAGAGAAGTGCCGAGAGCAGAGTGAAGCACTCCACACGGTGTTCGGTGATGTGACGAAGGCACTGGACGCTCTGAATCGAATCGGGATAACCTTCTGTAAGATGCTGCCAAGAAGGTCATCACAGTGATCTGTTCCTGGTACCAGGGCATGCAGGCAGGAGCACTTGACAACGAGGACGTATCAGCTCCATTACCAATTCAAAAATGGAGTGACTCAAGGTGTGCCCTGGCCTCCACATTCTTTCTCATCTTCTTTACAGCAATGCTGAAAGATGCCTGATGAGTTTTTGAAAAGGGTAAAAGGGTGGGCGTATATCCAGTTTTGCACGGTTGGCAACCGTTTCAACCTGCGGGGTGCTCGGGCCAGAACGAGAGCGCATGAGGCCATTCTGCGTGAGTTCCTCTCTGCAGACGACTGTACTCTGGCTGCCACTCCCACGAGGATATCCAGCGCAAGAGGAGACCGTTTGCCGTCAGCCTGCAGACGTTTTAGCCTACACTGTTAGTCTCAGCCAAAACCGAGGCCTAGCTCCGACCATTACCAGAATCCAGACTGTGTTCTCCTACCTGGGCAGGATCGTGAGCTGCAATGACTGCTCACCAAGGTGATACTGCCAGTGTCAAAAGCGAGCGCTGCCTTTGGCAACCCCATAAAAAGCTATGGGAAAACCAGGACCTACAACTCTCCACCCAAATTGCCGCGTGCAGGGCAGCGGTTCAGGGTGTTCTGTTGTACGGCTGTGAGACCTGGGCCATCTACCGCTGATACAGTCAGCAGCTGGAACTAAGGCACCAGCCCTTCTGCTGTCAGCGTTTTGCGTGGTGCAGCCCGGCCGTCACAGAGGGCTTGTGGCCGTGTGTGTGTGTGTGTGTGTGTGTGTGTGTGTGTGTGTGTGTGTGTGTGTGTGTGTGTGTGTTTGCGTGCGTGCGTGTGCGTGTGTGTGTGAAATCAAACACTGCATAGTGTCGTTCGCTGCTCCGTCAATCGTAAGATTACGGATTTATAAATGACAATGATAATAACATAATAATGGAACAAATAATCCGTAGCAATGAGAAAAATTCTAATCGTAAACCGCGCATTGCGAAACCAGACACAATCTGTTCTCTCATTCATTTCAAAACTATGATTTACTGTGGGTAACAGCACCATATCTAAAAGTTGCGTTCGTTCATTCACTCATGTTCATGAACCAAATTATTCATTCATTCATTCATATGTTCATTCAATCGTTATTTATGTCGTCAAACTTTCATACAGTTATATAAAATCAATATACACTGTGAAGTAAGAACGCCCCGGACGGTTCAAGGCGAAAAACGGAACGAAAACATGATCTGGATCATGGAATATTCCAGGTATAGCAAACTGCGGATAGCATTAATCCACAATTGCATGAAATGTTCTCGGAGAGACCGTTCTTCCTGATTTTGTTGTCCTAAATCATCCTTTATGTGGTGTTTTGTTGTTGTTGTTGTTGTTGTACCGTTGTTGTTTTCAAGTTCAGTCAAAAGTCAAGCTCAGTTTATTTGTGCCTTTTGATGTATCTGGATCAACGTTTGGATAGGACAGAAGAAAAACAAGAGCGCGCATCGAGGATTGTCCAGTGTGGTCCGTTCATCTGCATAACGATCCTAGATTTCCCGAGGGCGGGCAACAATGGCGAGGAGGAGTCCCAACGGCCACACAACTCTCGCTAATAATGGAGGAGCGGAAGGGCGTATGTGCACCCAATTACCTCCCTTCCCGCTAGGCCTGCTGGCTAAATCGGGTAGCCGCGCGTTCAGCCAAAAAAACCGGCCGTCACGCCAAGGGTCCCTTGCGACAGGGAGCAGAGAGACAGAGGGGAGGGGAGGGCAAGTATCGTTGCCTTTCGCCAAGCGTCTTGTAACACATACAGACAGCATTATCTACTTCCTGCGTATCTGATTGGCTCCCTATCCGTCTACTCTTGACGGGTTGGTTGTCCGTTCGCCACACCTCACCGCAGAAGCCGTCAAGGGTCAAGCTTGAAACATACGCTCGGCAGGTAGGCCAGTTGGCGTGGCGGGCAAAGGCTGCAATACAGACAGTGGTCCGACCTTAACGGTCAGCCGACAACGAGCCGGCCTACGTGGTTGTTACCAGAAAGAGGAGCTCAGACCTCTCGTGTGTCGTGGTGACTGTGGTACTCGGTTGTGGTTGGTGACCAGCACGACGGGACTCGAACAACTGCGAAAAATGGGAGAGTGAGGTGAAATACTTATTCTTTCCCTCGGCGGATTTGGCCGGGGGTGGGGGTGGGGGTGGGGGGTGGGGTGGGGGGGGGGGGGGGCTGCTTCAGGCTGCCGTATTACTTTGACTGTTCCATCTCATCAACTTGAGTGTCACACCAGTATCATTGTCACGTCGACTTCCTTATCACTTCAACTCCATAGTCAAATCAGTCTCGTCAGCTTTCTATCTCGCACATTCTTTACCACCCATCTGTCCATCTATCCATCCATTCCTCTATCCATCCGTCCCTCCATTCATTTACCTATCCATTCACTATTCATCCTTCCATCGTCAGCTTCATGGTCTCATCAGCTTCACAGTCAGAGCAGCTTCATAGTCACGTTAGCTTCGTGATCGTGCCAGCTTTACTGTCACGTCATCGTTATCGTCACACAAACTTCATAGCAACGACAGCTTCGTAAGCACTTCAGCCTCAGAGTCACAGTGGGTCCGTAGTCACGTCGACTTCACAATCACGCCGGCTGTATTTCCACACAAGTTTCCTGGAGATGCCAGCCTCATCGGAACATCAGTTTCATAGACACACCGACTGTGTGGTCAAGGGAGATTTATCGCCTCAGTAGCCTCGGAGACACTTAAGCTGCATGCCACATCCGTTTGACATCACGTCAGGTTCATAGCGTCGTCGGCTTCATGGTCAAATCAATTTGATAAGGCATCAGATTCATGGTCAAATCAGCTTGATAATGGCATCAGATTCGTGATCAAATCAACTTGATAATGGCATCAGATTCGTGATCAAATCAACTTGATTATGGCATCAGATTCATGGTCAAATCAACTTGATGATGGCATCAGATTCATGGTCAAATCAACTTGATAATGGCATCAGATTCATGGTCAAATCAACTTGATAATGGCATCAGATTCATGGTCAAATGAACTTGATAATGGCATCAGATTCATGGTCAAATCAACTTGATAATGACATCAGATTCATAGTCAAATCAACTTGATAATGGCATCAGATTCATGATCAAATCAACTTGATAATGGCATCAGATTCATGGTCAAATCAACTTGATAATGGCATCAGATTCATGGTCAAATCAACTTGATGATGGCATCAGATTCATGGTCAAATCAACTTGATAATGACATCAGATTCATGGTCAAATCAACTTGATAATGGCATCAGATTCATGATCAAATCAACTTGATAATGGCATCAGATTCATGGTCAAATCAACTTGATAATGGCATCAGATTCATGGTCAAATCAACTTGATGATGGTATCAGATTCATGGTCAAATCAACTTGATAATGGCATCAGATTCATTATCAAATCAACTCGATAATGGCATCAGATTCATGGTCAAATCAACTTTTATAGACAGAAATGTCAGCCTCATTATGACGTCAACTTCACAGTCAGTGCAGCATTAGAGTCACGGCAGCTCCGTGATTACGTTAAAATTCCTGTCCAGCTTCTTTGTTACGTCAAATTCATCGTGACATCAGCTTCATTATTTCGTCAGCTTCGTTGTCACGTCAGATTCATAGTGACATCAGCTTCATTATTTCGTCAGCTTCTTTGTCACGTCAAATTCATAGTGACATCAGCTTTATTATTTTGTCAGCTTCGTTGTCAAGTCAAATTCATAGTGACATCAGCTTCATTATTTCGTCAGCTTCGCTGTCACGCCAAGTTCGTGGTGGCATCACCCTCACAATCACCTCAGTTTAACAGTGATGTCAACTTCATGACCACATCATCCCTGTAGGCACGCCGACTTAATGGTGACGTCACTTCACAACTCACCAGTTTCATCATAGCATCT
>CM065726.1:65777962-65785462 GCA_033310375.1 Conus canariensis
GAGCTTACAAGTGCGCAGAAAGAGGACAGTGCGCAAAGTTGTCATCATTTTTTTTTTTAATTTTTAAAGAGAGACATAAAGAAACGAAACAAGCACACAAAAAACAATCAAGCATAGAACCATGTACATACAGAAGGGTACTGAAAGAAAAAATTCATGTATCGATGGACATTCTGCCAGGTTCGATAATTACTTGACGCTGATCTGTATACATTTTTTTTTTTTTTTTTTTTATTAAGTGTGATTATTCCCCAAGGAGGATTGCTAATCAAGAATTAACACGGTCGGCTGGGTACAAAGAGAGGGATATATATATATATATATATATATATATATATATACATACACATGTATATATACACATATTAAATTTTTTTAAAAGGGGGGGGGGGGGGGGGAAGAGAAAAAGATAGTGTATTATAGAGCAGTGTGGTCTTGGCAGTGTGATGTAGCATAGTGTAACGCAGTGTAGTGGAGGCAGATTCATCCACCGTAGTGAAGGACACTGCATTACAACGTATTACTGTAGTGTAGTGTAGCGTAACAGTGGTAAATGTATCACAGCAAACAGACATGTAGGAGGCAGTATTGAAAGTATAGTGTAGTGTAAAGAGTGTAGAATCATGTTGTATAGTTTAGTGTAGTGAAGAGTAGTGTAGTATGGTGCAATATAATGCAGAGTAGTCTGTAGTATAGTTTGGTGTAAAACTATAGTCTTATGGTGTGTATGTGGTGTAGTGTAGTGAGTATAAGGTAAAGGATAGTTGTTGTTGTTGTTGTTGTTGTTGTTGTTGTTTTCGTACCCTGGCTAAAAGTCTCCAGGGATCATCCAAACAGCTGAAGCGCTTGAACACTATGGTACAAATGCATCAGCTGGGGATGAGAACATTGCGTGTATGACCGTTTTTGATTACCCCGCCACGTGGGCAGCCACACTCCGACTTCGACGGATTTTGGAGACTGATAATGTTATGCTAGGAGCTTGTCACGACTGAAGACAATCCTCGCATAACTATGCAGAGCATAACAACATTTTGATGTAGCCTTTGTGTTCTAGCCTATGTCAATTGGTCTGACACAGCCTAAGGCGTGTAAAGGATATTGGGGTGTAGTGTTGTAGTGTATGATTCCAGTGTTTTAGCGTACAGCAACGCAGTGTAACATGGCGCTGGAGGTAAGTATGTCAAAATTACAGTGTGTAGTGTAATAGTAATCAGAAACTCTGCGGACATCTTAACAGCAAAAGGTCTTCAGAGAAGAAACTTCCCGCAAGGCAAGTATTTTGGCCTGGGCTCTTTTGCTTGAAAGTGTGGTGTGTGTGTGTGTGTGTGTGTGTGTGTGTGTGTGTGTGTGTGTGGTGTGTGTGTGTGTGTGTGGAAACTTCCCGCAGGCAAGTGTTTTGGTCTTTGACTGTTTCTTAGAGAGAGAGAGAGTGTGTGTGTGCGTGCGTGCGTGCGTGCGCGCGTGCGCGCTTGCGCGCGTGCGTGAGTGCGTGCGTGCATGCGTGTGTGTGTGTGTGTGTGTGTGTGTGTGTGTGTGCAGTCGTGCCCGCGCGCGCGCGCGTGTGTGTGTGCATGTGCGTGTGTGTGTGTACGTGCACGCCCGAGGGCGTCTTATGTGAATGCAGGTGCACCTGCCTGCACGTTTGTAAAAGGAAAAAAAGGTAGCAGAGTTCGTGGATTATCATTTTGAATTTTGTTACAATAGGATCCACGTCTGAAGCGTTAGATTAATTTGACTGAATACCACGAGAATCGCTTATTTAATAAAAAGGTTTTCAGTTCTGATTCTTAACAAAACCCGAAACAGACAGATTTCCAGATGCTCTTGATGGAATACGAATAATACTGAATCTTCGTTACAACAACAACAGCAACCCTGCGACCTCCACCGCCACCCCACCCCCACCCCAGAAAAGGAGAAAAACAAACCAAAAACAAGAGAAAGAAAGAAAGTGAGAGAGAGAGAGAGAAAAAAAGAAAGAAACAAAAAGCAGCAGCCGTTGTTCTGTGGATAGTGAGAATCCCTATCACTTCGTGCACCAATCACAGGAGATTACTATTTATAGTGTGTGAAGGAATGGGTGCAAGACAACGGCGCTACATTACTAGAAAGGACTTCTGGACATCTAGCCCGTGCCAACAACATTGATTTTTTTTTTTTGTACGGAAGATGAAGTGGATTTTAAACGGAAAGAAGGTCACGTCAGTCATATTTTTTGTTGGTCTCTTTTATTTAAAATTTGCAACTTCTGTGTTAAGTTACATGATTCGCCAGATCCTGTTACCTGTCTCGCGATTAGTGCGTGCGAACAGCAGACTTATCCCGTTGTAGGTGTAGACAGCAGCTTGTTCGATACACCCTAGAGAGGGATTTAGCACTCAACTGCAATACCTGACATAACAGATGTGTAAAACTGACGTTAGCATTACCTTGCTCCAGACAGATGCTCTGGCTGTCTTTATCCACAGCACAAAGACCTCCATCAAAACGGAGCTCGTGCATCAATAGCCAGACGAGAGAACTCTCTATAGGTGGCTTTGAACAGGTTTCCCTTTGAGAGGACAGATCGTTAGATAAAGGGAGGCCAGTTCATCTTGAGCCAGTAATGGAGAAACCTTGCCAGAGCCTACCATTAGTACGTGCACGCCTGTCTGTGCCATCGCCGTCTGACTGAGACTGAGGCTCTCCCACAGCTCTGAGGACACCAGCCAAGTGCTTGGATTGTCGTCTTTTTTCATTTAGAAGAATCGTTCATTTGTCAGAGTGCTGGTGATGAACATGATGGTTTGTTTTCTTCTCGGAAAGCGCCGCGCATTTGTAAGTGCATGACCGAAAAAGGCTGTGCCGTGTGTGTCTAATTGGAGTGTGGCATGTAGTTGTAAGTGCACGACCGAAAAAGGCTGTGCCGTGTGTCTAATTGGAGCGTGTCATGACTGTAGTTGTTGGGGCAAGAACAACACGATGGGTCAGATAGTGTTGGAAGGTATCTCAGTAACATGTTATGTCGGAAACGATTGTACTGTGGGTCTTATTGGAAAGTGGCACACATTTGTCAGTGTGTGACGAACACGACTGCGCTGGTTTGTCTAATAAGAAAAAAGCCTCGTGCAGTTGTCAGTTTATGATAAAACTATTATGTTGTGTCACTTATCGGAAAGCGTCTCATATGTGATAAGGGTGTAACGGAAGCAATAGTACTATGTGATTATTTAGGTAGTGTCGCAAATCATTAATTTATGACAAAAGATATTGTGTTGTGTGTTGTATGTAAAAGCGTCATGCACTACTTCTAAAGGCATGATGACCACGATAATGTTGTATGTCTCACTGGAAATCGTCACATATTTGTCTGTGTATGATAAACACAATTGTTCTGTGTGTCTTCTTGGAGAGTGTCGCTTATTTGTCGGCGCATTACAACGCTATTGTGCTTTTTGTGTTATTGGAAAGCGATTCACATTTGTTAATGCAAGATTAACACAATTGTGCCAGACTTAATGGAAAAACCCAACATTAGTCAGTGCATAACGACGCCATTTTGCATGCCTCATTGGAAAGCATGCAACGTTTGTCATTGCATGACAAACACGATTGTGCACGACATACTGGAAAACATGACACACGGGCAATGTGTAAATATCACTGATTAGCTATGAATCGTATTGCAAAGCGTTGCAGTTGTCAGTGTGCGACGATCTTGTTAGTGCTTATACGTCAGAGTATGACGAACATAAATGTGCTGTGTGTCGTATTGGAAAGCGACGCGTAGCTGTCTTTATACTAAGGACAAGATTGTGGTGTAGGTCTCGCTGAAAAGCATCGCACATTTGCCGGTGTGTTTGTGTTTTCCTTGTCAGAAAGTGCACATACGCCTGAGTGTGACGAACACGATGGTGGTGTATGCCTTCTTGGAAAACGACATTTGTTAGTGTTCGAGTAACATGATCGCGCAGCTTGTCTTATTTGTCGCACGTCCGGCTTAATAGTGGCGTGTTCTATTCAATGTTTCCTTATTGTGAAGTATTGTACATTTATCGTAAACGACGAACACGATTATCGCATTTTGTATCTACCATCGTTGCACGGTTTTTCAGGGTATGACAAACGATTGTCGCTTTCGTTTGAAAACACAAAACATTTGTGCTGACAGGACAGATACCTTTACCATATGTCTTATTGGAAACGAAGGTATGCTTGTTAAGGTGCGAGTATCGTAACTATCTGTCTTATTGGAAAGCATTATATTGTTTTTACGGGATGTCGAACGCCGTTGTACTTCTCATTAAAAAACATGGCACATTTTGTTGAGAAGTTAACGGCGGATGGCGAACGAGCGGTGAACACGACGGTTCATTTTGACGTCAATCGAACAACTCCAGACAAAATGACTCAGACTGTTACCTAACTATCGTTGTGTGCGTACCATTCTTTATAGCCGCATAATCTGTTGATATCCTTAAAAGGGCAACCGTCGAGTTAGTCTGGTATACTCGTCTGATGCATATCTTTATTCTGACTTCGGTGGCTTATATCAGAGCGGTTCCTTATTGATCCTCATCACCGTAGTACAGCTGATACAAGGAAGCTGTCTTGCAACCGTCGGCTGTTCCGTACTGCATTACATCACTTTCTCTTTACAGCACATATCTGTCCTCGGGCTTCTTTTCCTGGGGAGAATATCTTATCATTGTCCAGTACCCCACCACCCTCCTCCTCCTTCACCCGTAACCTTAATTTAATCGTGATGACGATGACGACGACGATGATGATGATGATGATGATGATGATGATATGATGATGATCATGATCATCCCTGACGACGATGATGATATTGATACTTCTAACATTAATGATGATAGTAATGGCTACTGCTCGCATTTCCTTCGCAATCAAAGGGTATTTGGGTTCATTGCATATTGCTGTAAGAAATGTGGACATACATGAAAATGGTAATAATAAAAGTCAAAAGTCAGAAAACAACAACAACAAACAGAAAAATTACAATAAAACACATAGCAGGGACACCTTACACACACACACACACACACACACACACACACACACACACACACACACACACACACACACACACACAACACACACACACACACACACACACGCACACACACACAACACACACACACACACACACACACACACACGCGCGCGCACACACACACAAACACACACACACACACAAACACACACACACACACACACACACACACACACACACACAGGCACGCACGCACGCACTCACACACACACACACACACACAACACAGAGAGAGAGAGAGAAGAGAGAGAGAGAGAGAGAGATTCCTTGCAGGACTTGGATTCGAACATAAATTTACGAATCCATCATCATCATCATCATCATCATCGCTTCTAGCAGCCCAGCGATTTCCAGTACTCATTATTTTCTCCTCATAGCCAGTCCTCTGTCCGTGTGCTGCGTCAGCTCCCAGCAGACGAGAGTTCAACCATTTTTTGTGGCATGCGGCATGTCGCATGGCAAGCAGGACGTTCGGTCTAAGAGACAACCCTCCCCCACCCTTCTTATCCCTCCCCCTTCCCCCCCCCCCCCCACCCCCTCCCCGTATAACTGCGGAGCTCCGTGTTTCTAAACTGGGAAAAGTGTTGACGCACAGGACGGGTCGAGTTTCAGGCTTCCAGCTCGACCTGTATGGGGTGCCAAGAGGGAGTAAAAGACTGAACCTCGTTGTGTGCTTGTCCGGATGATTTGGAACAGAACTGAATGAAGGTTGTGCATTGAACAATGGGCCCAGTCTACATGATTTAGTTTATATCCCAAGCGTTACAGACGCTTGAACATGTAGGGTTTGTAATTAATATTGTGCATCATACATCTAAGTAAACCAAGATAATGCATCCGATAGCTACTGAGATCATGGTGCATGAATGTGATGTTTGAAAAAAAAAGCATCATTTTCCCGAGAGATAACGAGATTGACAAAACGGGCAGGAAGCCTAGGTGTAAAAGGTCTACCTGGGAAGAATGAATGTTTACCATCATTATTAACTTCTCATACCGGTTCACAATGAAATAACAGCGCTCGTGATCCACTGGCTGGTCAACGTATGACCATGAAAAAGCTTATTAATGCATGCATCAATACACCGGACTCCGGCTCTTGAACTGTCTCCCAGTAAGACCCTGAAGAGGTTTCATTGTCTGTCCTGAACATGCCCAGATCCTGAAGACTGCTAGCTTAGTGGATTACCTGCATGAATACATCTCCTGGTGATGTACCATGATGATCAATTGGAGCAAGACCTTGAGGTAAGCCAGGGAAGGGTGTAGATCCCCTAATGCTTAAAGTGTCTTGGTGCCAAGTACCACACAGACTCTAGGAGCTGGAACACGATCAACCTGGAAGTAAAAAGCCGCTCCACGCTGGATTCCAAAATGTCGTCATGGTCCTATGGGCAGAATTAAATCACTGGTAAATTGGACCACCTGATGTGTCTTGTGATAGCTTCCCAGACTGATGCATTCACCTCTTGACAGATCATGTGGAACTACTGTCGTGGTTGTAACGTTCTCCCTGTTAACGCCCCCCCCCCCCTTTTTTTTTTTTTTTTTGCTGCCGACACAATAATCTAAGCTGACGCTTCGACTCGACTGAAGACAGTCCATCTGACCACAGTTGAAAGGTACACTTTTTTTTGTACTGTCTTGCCCAGTCCTTGATGCGGACAATAAAAGACCCGCAGGATGCCGGCACGTTATCATAGAGACCATTTTTTTTCGCCATCTTGGCAGAGAGACCACTGGCTCTGTGACCTGAAGAGTCTGTTGATGGATCTTCTTTCTGATAGCCTGGACGATTAGAAGTCTATCTTCACTTGGTGTGGTCAAAAATTGGAGAGGGCAGGATTAGAATCTTTCATCAACTGGCGTTCCGTAACGCGCATTAGAAGCATTCACCTCTTTCTGTTGGTCTGATTGGCTCGTAACTGCTCCCTGTCCACAAATTGGCTGTCTGATCACCATGCGTCTCAGGCGATAGGTGTTAAATCATCAAATTTGAAGCACACACGAGGTGGTCCACTTGCGGGTAAGCCTCGCGTACAGGTAGCAGACCGAGCTCGCTGAACAGCTAACACAGGATGTTACGCGAGAGGATAACCTGGCTGACTGAATAAGTCTCTAGGCCGGTAGAGATTACGGAGCAGCGCGAGCGAACGGGGATCTCCAACCAATGAGAATTGTGGGAAACGAGCCAAGATACTAATCCTGTCACTGATTCTTTGGTCCACGGTACCCCCGGCCATGAACTGACACACGGGTCACTGACCTGACCGGTGGATCACAGATGAACAGAGGAAGGAATTTCCCAATAAAATTATCCGTCGGTGTATCTCCGGCCCCCTGGCATTCGCATTCTTCGGCGCCCATTTCTCAGCGTTGCATGGCTGACAACGGAACTCTGGCCGGCTGGAGAGTCGTTTCGTTCTGATCATCCAAGACGA
>CM065726.1:65795462-65797962 GCA_033310375.1 Conus canariensis
AACTCCCTGACTCAACATTAATGGTTTGTTATGAGGTGCACATACAGAGAGAGAGAGAGAGAGAGAGAGAGGAGGAGAGAGAGAGAGAGGGAGAGAAGAGAGAGGGAGAGAGAGAGAGAGAGAGAGAGAGAGAGAGAGAGACAGACAGACAGACAGACAGAGACAGAGAAAGTGACAGAGACAGAGAGACAGAGACAGAGACAGAGACAGACAGACAGACAGACAGAGAGGACATCGGGCAAATGCTAGGAGGGCAGGCAATCAACTAAGACGCTGACTGACAAGGAACGTCTTCTCGCAGACTTTATAAAGCCCCTGAGTGGAAAACAGACCTCTTCACGACTGGACTGCTCGGTCAAGACTGTCCCACAGGGCACAGCGGACAGTGAACGTTTTCCAGGTGACTGACCCAAAATGGACGGTGGACGACACACAGGACTGGAGGAGTTACAACACCTTGTCCCTGTTGCGCATTTAGAGAGAGAGAGAGAGAGAGAGAGAGAGAGAGGCCAGTGTGCAGGTTCATGACAGCCGGAGCATCAGCGACGTAGTCCTGCGACGTACAGAGATTGGAGAAAAGAAAATGCAACAACAATAAGAAGACTACGTCGTGTGGCTTGTATGGGAGATTGCAAGGCCCAAAATAATGTTTTCGATCCAAAAGCGATAACGATAACTCTCTTCGAGGAACCATACCGTTGTTTTCATGTGAAGAGCGTAATGGTCACAGCTGTCATTACTTCATACTCATTTTCTGGTTTTTATGCCTGACGTGGAGTTCAACAGTAGTCACCATGAGAACGGTAAACAGGACTCATGAACATACATAATTAGGATTCGTGGACACAGGTGAATAATAGACATCAGCATGAGCACCAGTACTCTTTCGTGAAATTTCAACATGCGAGAAGCCGGAATAAACCGTCATAATTAACCGCTTCCCACCGCTTACCAGAGGTTTTGACTCATTGTCTGATGTCATAGCAGCGTCAGGACCTCTGGGAAATTTTGTTTCACGTGAAAATCATTCTGTTCACTTTAAATAACTGTATTCTGTCATAATGGCCGGTTTCTTATATTAGTACTTTTGTACCTGATAGAAACAACGATCGCTGTTCTTCCGATCATAATTACTCTTTCCGTCGTGAAAATAGTGATTATGAATTTTTTTTTAAACCTGCTTAACTTTCTCTGGTAAACTTTGAATACATGTATATTTCTTTTTCCTTAAACAAAGGAAAATCTAAAACTCATCCCTCTAGTTTCCGACTTTTTGAAAAAAACCATGAAAAGCAGAATAGAATATTTCCTTGAAAAAAAAAAAGGAGTCTTGCCTTTATTCCAGGCTGGTTTTAGGAAAGGTAGAGGAGTTACAGACCACATTGTTAATTTATCCTCACATGTGAAAAAAGCTCTAGCCAAGCGTCATTCGACCCTTGCAACGTTTCTTGATGTTCATAGAACCTACGATTCAGTATGGCATTCTAAATTGTTATACAAAGCACATGACATTGGAATACAAGGTCTTTTTTCCCCAGTTTCTAAAAGCTTTCTTATCGGACAGAACTATCCAAGTCAATCTACATGGAGCATTATCAGCTTCTAGGACTATTGACATGGGTGTTCCCCAAGGAAGTGTGATCGCTCCAACACTTTTCTCGCTAATGCTTTACGATATCAAACAGGTTAATAAAAAAAGGTGCCCCATTAGCTCTTTATGCAGATGACGTTGCTCTGTGGAGAAATGTAAACTGCAATTTTCCCAAACATCAAACCAAAAGAAAGAAAATCATTGAACAGTTTAAAGAAAATGTTGACAATATTTTTCAGTACATAAAATCAAATGGGTTCGGTAAGTCTGTTCACAAAACGATTTTTGTTTCCTTTACAAAGAAAACCATTGCGTTTGAAGGCAGAGAAGCTGTCTCAATAAGGGTTGATAATACGTTAATATACCCAAGCAAACAGGTTACGTTTCTCGGTGTTATCTTCCACTATAAACCCTTTTGGAGTAAACATATCAATTACCTTGTAGAGAGGGCTGGGGAAACTTGCATTATTACGTATGTTTTCTGGTATACCTCTGATTAACTGGGGTCTAATCGCGGAAGTCGCGAAACGGCAGAAAGAAGCGAACAACACGGTGTTTCACGACTTTCCTTTCTGACCTGCCGTTGTAAGGCCTATGTCATACGAGACTGTTTCCAGGCGGAACCCCCATTCCATAGAGAACCATACAATGTAGAGCAACAAGTAGTTCAAAACTTTATCACGCGTACTCTGTTTGTCTGTGTCCTTGGCGGTAACTAACCCCCTCTCTTTCCAAATTTTATCAGGCGTGTCACACGATGAAAAAATCTACAGCGACAAGTCCATTCATTCAAACCGTGGCGGTGTACCACCGCGATCTTGACTGGTGCCTAACATTGTTAATAACATCGATCAACTTGATTTGGGTGCCTGTTCCTTTCAGTCTTTAATATTGCGCCCTACACACAAT
>CM065726.1:65807962-65815462 GCA_033310375.1 Conus canariensis
AGCACGTGCCAGAAGATGCACGTAATGCTTCTTTGATGCACGGTATTAAGCAGACAGGTGAATTTTGAACAAACATCTCTTCTTCTAGTGTCACCGACACCTGACATGAACGTGCACACAACAGTACTTCCCAGGTGGGTGTCAGCAGCAACCTTGTTCGCCTGCTGGTAGTCATCTTGGGGGGAGGAGGTGTGTTTGTTTTGTTTTGGGTTGTTTTCTTATATTTCATTTGGGTTTTGTCTTTTTCTCTCTCTCTCTCTTTCTTTCTTTCTTTCTTTTTTTTAACAAGTGGATTTGTTGAGAGTGGGAATGAAGTGTACTCTGTGACATCTGAAGAGGGCGCATCTGTCGAAAATTTCATTCTTATTGTGGCGTTAAACAAGCGTTATTTTGCACCTTGTTTTTGTGTGTGTGTTTGTAAATTGCCTTGTTTTCAGTAACAGCTGTCTGATTTATTTTCCTTGTCAACGAATGCGACGATATTGAAACATGGAACAGGGAAGACAACAACATGACAACTTTGATATCTGAGTTCACCAACAACGATCACAGCATACAGCTATAAAATGGTCCCCTCCGTATCAAGCAAACTGAGGTCTTTTGCAGAGTCAGTCAATTACGACGAGCTACAACCAGCCGCTGGTGTACGGGATCTTTGCTGTTGACTTATTAACTAAGATAAGTCAATTTCAGAAGAGGGTCTCATGGCTACGATTTAGCAGATACCCTAGTCATAGCAGCTCTCTACAGAGATGCAAACGCCGCTGTCTTTCTTTAGAACAACAATATTGGAGACTGCTGATCAACCTTGGGATGTGCCCCGGCTGTCCCCTCTCCCCTGGGCTGCTCAACATCTACCTTGAGAATACAATGCAGGAAATTCGTTCAACACTTCTATATCCATTGCAAGCAATCGCTTTGAAACTTACGTTTCGATGATGCCATACATCTATTAGGAGGCAGCACAGTAAAGTCCAGGAACTGACCATCAGAATGGAGAAAACCTGAAGTGAATACGGAATAGAAGAACACACCTCAGAGAAAAACAATCTCCAATCAGCAGTACCAGACAACATTCAACAGTACACGTACAACTGAACAGACAGCCACTGAATGTTGTTGACATCCTCGAAACTCTTGAGTCCATTCTGTGCACGGACAGCAGTTCAACAGATGTAATTTTAAAAATTATTTATAATGACTCTGCCTTACAACGTGGACAAAACGAATCACAAGACAAAACACGACGCGTTTCGACCTCTTAGGCCTTCTTCAGGCAAGACAAACAACACTTAGGACAACGAAAATGAACGAGCAATCACTCATCTTTGTCGAATTCGGCGCCAGATGGCGCGTTGAATCATTCAAGGGAGTCAAGACGAGGCTCACGCTGGTAATTTCCGCCACGTCACCAGTGATGTTCTTCCTTCTGCATGAAGGAGACACCTGGACACTGACAGCCAGTATCAAGTGAAAAATTCTGGCGTTCAGAACCAGCGTTTCAGATGGGTTCTTCACACGTCATGCAAGAGACATCAAACGATTGACTACTAGCTCGTATGCTGGCAGTGCTCCGGAAACTTTCTCTAAGCGGTTGTCAAGCCTCGTAACCTTTCGTTGTGCGGACATGCACTGCGCCATGACTACCTGCCCAAGATTGTTCTACAGGACACAGTGGAAGGTGAATGTCCCAGAGACAGACCAAAAAACTTCTGGATGGACGACATACAGGACTGGACCGGTCACAACACCTCTACCCTGTCCGGCAGGAATGGGGAACAGAAGGTTACAGAAATCCCTGACCATCCAAAAGTCTACCACGGCGCCCCTGTAGGACTTCCTCTATCCTCGAACTCAGATTCATAATTGCTGAGTTTTATATGCGATCATTCTGTAACTGCACCGTTTAGATAACCACATTCAGTCTCCCAGGTGATGTGTAAGCACAATACAAGTGTGCATGTGTTTTATCATCGTGTCATCCATCCCACCGGCACACCACGGCCAGCTTCTTCTTCTTCTTCTTCTTCTCGATCGCCTATCACACCTGTAGACAGGATTCTGTTATGAATCTGGTGGTCCTCTGCAGGGCCTCCACAGACCCGTACAGCTTGTCGTTGATGGGCACCGGCTGCGGCCATGTCCTATCCCTCAGACACTGCAGGTGCCCACTGTCCTGTAGAATGTGTTTTGTGGTACCTGGAAGCGGAAGATGTCATCACTCCAGAGCAAGCAGGCTTCAGAAGATACCGAAGTACAGAAGATCAGACAACGCATCTTACGCAAGAGATAGAAGATGCCTTCCAAGCCAAGGAGACCGCAGGACGGGCTACTTGTGAAGCTCCAGCGAAGTGGCATCAGTGGCAACATGTACCGGTGGACAAAGTCCTATCTGCACAACCGACGAGCCAGAGTGCTAGTGGACGGACACTGTGGCCGGAAAGTGCTGCTTCGACAAGGAGTCCCACAAGGGGGAGTACTCTCACCAACCTTATTCATCCTCTTCATCAACGATCTTGTGCCAGAGCTACCCAAGGGAGTGCACGCTGCTCTAAATGCAGATGACCTGGTTCTCTGGTGCACGGAAGAGTTTGCAACAACAGCTACATACAGAATGCAGATTGCCCTGAACAAAGCCACAGAGTGGGCCAACAACTGGTGTGTGACAGTCAACAGAGAGAAAACAACTGTTTTCTCTCTCTGCCAAAATGAAAGCTGGCAAGTTGACTATGGAAGACACTCCCCTGAAATTCGAAGACCAACAAATCTACCTGGGAGTGACCTTTGACGAGAGATTAACATGGAGTCAACACATCTTGGACGCTGAAGCCAAAGCTCGAAGAAAACTGAACATCATGCGGAAACTGGCTGGAACACTCTGGGTGCCAATGAAAAGATCCTCAAAACAGTCTATCAGGGGACAGTAAGACCACACCTGGAGTACAGATCAAACTCATGGATGACTGCAGCCAAGACACACCAAGAATCTCTTGACAAAGTGCAAAACCAGGCTCTTCGCATCATCACAGGTGCTATGAAATCTACCACGGCCAGCTGTTCTCCGTGTCATCCATCACACCGACACACCACGGCCAGCTGTTCTCCGTGTCATCCATCACACCACGGCCAGCTGTTCTCCGTGTCATCCATCCCACCACGGCCAGCTGTTCTCCGTGTCATCCATCCCACTGGCACATCCCGGCCAGCTGTTCTCCGTGTCATCCATCCCACCGGCACACCACGGCCAGCTGTTCTCCGTGTCATCCATCCCACCGACACACCACGGCCAGCTGTTCTCCGTGTCATCCATCCCAGCAGCACACCACGGCCAGCTGTTCTCCGTGTCATCCATCCCACCAGCACACCACGGCCAGCTGTTCTCCGTGTCATCCATCCCACCGACATACCACGGCCAACTGTTCTCCGTGTCATCCATCCCACCACGGCCAGCTGTTCTCCGTGTCATCCATCACACCGACACACCACGGCCAGCTGTTCTCCGTGTCATCCATCCCAGCGGCACACCACGGCCAGCTGTTCTCTGTGTCATCCATCCCACCGACACACTATGGCCAGCTGTTCTCCGTGTCATCCATCCCACCGGCACACCACGGCCAGCTGTTCTCCTTGTCATCCAATCCACCGACACACCACGGCCAGCTGTTCTCCGTGTCATCCATCCCACCGACACACCATGGCCAGCTGTTCTCCGTGTCATCCAATCCACCGACACACCACGGCCAGCTGTTCTCTGTGTCATCCAATCCACCGGCACACCACGGCCAGCTGTTCTCTGTGTCATCCATCCCACCAGCACACCACGGCCAGCTGTTCTCCGTGTCATCTATCCACCGACACACCACGGCCAGCTGTTCTCCGTGTCATCCATCCCACTGACACACCACGGCCAGCTGTTCTCCGTGTCATCCATCCCACCAGCACACCACGGCCAGCTGTTCTCCGTGTCATCCATCACACCACGGCCAGCTGTTCTCCGTGTTATCCATCCCACCGGCACACCACGGCCAGCTGTTCTCCGTGTTATCCATCCCACCGGCACACCACGGCCAGCTGTTCTCCGTGTCATCCATCCCACCGACACACCATGGCCAGCTGTTCTCCTTGTCATCCAATCCACCGACACACCTCGGCCAGCTGTTCTCCGTGTCATCCATCCCACCGACACACCATGGCCAGCTGTTCTCCTTGTCATCCAATCCACCGACACACCACGGCCAGCTGTTCTCCTTGTCATCCAATCCACCGACACACCACGGCCAGCTGTTCTCCGTGTCATCTATCCACCGACACACCACGGCCAGCTGTTCTCCGTGTCATCCATCCCACTGACACACCACGGCCAGCTGTTCTCCGTGTCATCCATCCCACCAGCACACCACGGCCAGCTGTTCTCCGTGTCATCCATCACACCACGGCCAGCTGTTCTCCGTGTTATCCATCCCACCGGCACACCACGGCCAGCTGTTCTCCGTGTTATCCATCCCACCGGCACACCACGGCCAGCTGTTCTCCGTGTCATCCATCCCACCGACACACCATGGCCAGCTGTTCTCCTTGTCATCCAATCCACCGACACACCTCGGCCAGCTGTTCTCCGTGTCATCCATCCCACCGACACACCATGGCCAGCTGTTCTCCTTGTCATCCAATCCACCGACACACCACGGCCAGCTGTTCTCCTTGTCATCCAATCCACCGACACACCACGGCCAGCTGTTCTCCGTGTCATCCATCCCACCGACACACCACGGCCAGCTGTTCTCCGTGTCATCCAATCCACCGACACACCACGGCCAGCTGTTCTCTGTATCATCCAATCCACCGGCACACCACGGCCAGCTGTTCTCTGTGTCATCCATCCCACCGGCACACCACGGCCAGCTGTTCTCTGTATCATCCAATCCACCGACACACCACGGCCAGCTGTTCTCTGTATCATCCAATCCACCGGCACACCACGGCCAGCTGTTCTCCGTGTCATCCATCCCAGCAGCACACCACGGCCAGCTGTTCTCTGAAAGGTGGAATGGCATGTAAAGTGCATGCAGGATTTTTGATGGTGTAGGCGTGGACGCACGGCGCCTCGGTCTGAAGTCTGATCCGGACTGGGAGGGCCATGGAGTCTGCGCGCATGTTAACTCTGAAGAGAACATCTCTTCCAACCGGGCTGACTGGCGTTGGACTCGACCCTCGCACCTTGGAACAGGAGTCTGGCGCCTTACCCACTCTGCCAACTGAGCCCCCGAGTCCTATGGTGAGAACAAGTTCGATGTTAATGCGCGTGCGTGCATTCTGTCATGCATACGTTCATGATTGTTCGCGTCACTTTGTTTTTTGTGATGAAGAATACGTGAGACGGTATGCTTTTTCACACAGCAAGGTAGTGCCCATTATTTTGTTATTTCAAGTTGTGGCACCGACTTCATGTGCTGACAGATTATACCAGAAAGTGTCTGACAACATTTTACGGGGTGGGACTGACTCTCATTCTTACTCACAGTTTTGTTGTTTGTCAGTCTGCTTGTTTCTATGCTTTGTCGTTGTCTAATCGTCCAGCTATGGACTCTTCATTTGCAACGCGGAACCAGTCCATGAACAGCGTTTTGAATGAATTTTTGCACTTTTTCTTTTTTGTTTCAAAGTAGAGACGGTGGCATGTACTGGAATATTGTTCCAGTGTAAGGCAAGACATTCTAGGAGGGAAAAAAAAGTCGCTGGAATGAAGCGGAATGATGCGTACACACTGCAAGGTTAACGGAATTTGCCTGTCTTTTGCGCGATGTTAGTTATAGGCTGCTCACTGCGCATCATGAATAAACAGAGGCCACCCTTACACACACACACACACACACACACACACACACACACACACACACACACACACACACCACACACACGCCACACACGCACGCACACACTCACACATGCACGCACGCACGCACGCATGCACGCAAGCACGCACGCTCGCACTCGCGCGCGCACGCACGCACGCACACACGCACACACGCACGCACGCACGCACGCATGCACGCACGCACGCACGCACGCACACACACACACACACACACACACACACACACACACACGCACACACACATTCATATCCGTATACAGTCAAAAGGTATTAGATATGCCTATTGGCTCTTGAATGCCTTGTTACTCACACACACACACACACACACACACACACACACACACACACACACACACACACACACACATTCATATCCGTATACAGTCAAAAGGTATTAGATATGCCTATTGGCTCTTGAATGCCTTGTTACTCACACACACACACACACACACACACACACACACACACACACACACACACACACACACACACACACACACACTAACACTAACACTAACACACACACACACACACACACACACACACACACACACACACACATACACACACACACACACACACAAGGAGAAATAAAAACTAATACCGTTAAAAAAGAAAAAAGACAGTCTACGCATTCTTTCTATTCTTTTATCCGTATACACACATACATGCACACATACTTGCGCACACTTCCTCCACACCCCCCCCCCCCCCCCGCTCCCACCCTCCCCCCACACGCGCGCGTTCGCACGCGCGCGCGCGCGCGCGCACACACACACACACACACACACACACTCAGACACGTACGCGCACGCGCCACACAGGCACACACACACACAACACACCACCACACACACACACACCACACACACACACACACACACACACACACACAACACACACACACACACACACAGCCACAAACACCAATTCAACTCGGACATATACACCCTCATCCAGAAATCACTCCTCAACTCCCCAGCCACCCGATACCCCATTCCCGCTCCACACACACACACACACACACACACACACACACACACACACACACACACACACACACAACACAGATTCTCCCGGTGAGACTCAGCGACAGTGGAACTTGCGGAACTATTCTAAAGAACCGATTTGTCCCTCCCCCCCCCACCCCCCCTCCCCCCACCCCCCACCCCTGTCTAGTCAAGGGCTTCTGTAATTCCCATCCAGAAGTACTTGGCACGAACTTTGTCAGATTTCTCATTAGTCGGAGAATGGGAGTAGTTGAGAAAGGGAGAAGGGGAGAGAGGGGTGGAGTGGTGGGGGTTGTGAAGCGACGGACGTGGTATGAAAGAGGGTGTTTGCTGGGTGTGAGAGAGGCAACAGTGGAACATAGCGCCAACGCGCTGGGATTTAAAAAGAAAAATCAATAATTTCATTCTAGCGGAGTGCTGATAAAACAAGAGAAGCCTTGACGACAGTTCTGACAAAGCGAATCGAATTTCATGGCGGAAATGGTTTCCATGACCAATTAATTTGAAGTTTCGATTTCTTTTGATGTCAGAGTAAAGAAACTTGGGAATGTAAATATGCGTTGTGAAATATTGAATGTCCGTGAATTCTCGTTTTGATTTAAACTAAATGAGGAA
>CM065726.1:65820462-65827962 GCA_033310375.1 Conus canariensis
TCACGATAGCCCTAGTCTGCCCATTAGCGCGTTTGTTTTTTTAAAACGCCTGTTCTGAAGTTTTATCGGGGGGGGGGGGGGGGGGGGGGGGGGGGAGAGAGGGGCGGATGGCGATGGGAGTTCGAAATATATGTGCCTATAGCAATGCGTGTGTGTGTGTGGGGGGGGGGGGGGGGGGGGGCGGGGCGCCGCGCGCGCGTGGGTGTGTGTGTGTGTGTGTGTGTGTGTGTCTGCATGTGTGTGTGCGTCTCTCTCTCTCTCTCTCTCTCTCTGTCGCGCTGCTGTGGTGTGTGTGTGTGTGTGTGTGTGTGTGTGTGTGTGTGTGTGTGTGTGTGTGTGTGTGTGTGTGTGTGTGTGTGTGTGTGTGGTTGTGTGGTGTGGTAGTGCGCGCGCCGATCGTTAATAGGGTGTAAAAAGTGTGAAGACGGATCCAGGTCGCAGTGTAAGCTAATTCAGCACTATTCAAGTTTTTCTTTTCTCTTTGTCTTTTTGTCTTTTTCTTTCCTTCCCTACTATTCTTCTGTTTTTACCCCCCTTGTTTCTATCCTGTTTTATTTGTGTTTTTTGTTGTTGTTGTGTTCTCTGGTGTGGTGTGTGTGTGTGTGTGTGTGTGTGTGTGTGTGTGTGTGTGTGTGTGTGTGTGTGTGTGTATGTGTGTGTGTGTGTGCGCGCGCGCGCGTTTAGTTTATTTGTTTCTTTCTTTCCATTCATTCTTTCTTTACTTATCCTTTTTCACTCTAACAACAGATATATATTTATAAGATTATAGACAGATAGACAGGTAGATAGATAGACAGACAGATAAATAGACAGATAGATAGATAGATAGACAGACAGAGAGAGAGAGAGAGATAGATAGATAGACAGATTGATAAAAAGACAGATAGATAGGTAGACAGATAGATATATAGAGATAGACAGACAGACAAAAGAGAGAGAGAGAGAGAAAGAGAGAGAGAGAGAGAGAGAGAGAGAGAGAGAGAGAGAAGAGATGCAAAAAGATACTGAGAAAACGGCCACACACAGACTGACAGACAGACACACACGCACGCACGCACGCACACACACACACACACACACACACACACACACCACACACACACACACACACACACACACACACACACACACAGAGTCGCAGGCGCGGACATACTCACAGAGAGAGAGAGGAGAGAGAGAGAGAGAGAGAGAGAGAAGAGAGAGAGAGAGAGGAGTAGAAGATGAGTATGAAGAGAAAAGAATTAAAATAGAATTCAGCGGGTATGAAATTAGTTGTTCAAGTAAATTATCCAATCACAAACCTTCAACTTTTCGGCTGTTTGGACAAATTGAGTTTGTGTCGACGTCATGATGGGCCGAAAACAACTTTAACATTTCGGGCTGTTTGGACAAATTGAGGTTATGTGTCGACGTCATGATGGGCCGAAAAGACAACTTTAAACATTTCGGGCTGTTTGGACAAATGAGGTTATGTGTCGACGTCATGATGGGCCGAAACACAGAACTTTAAACATTTCGGCTGTTTGGACAAAATGAGTTATGTGTCAGTCATGAATCTGTGCCTCACAGCCTTCTAAACATTCACATTTACGAAACTGTGTCAGCTAAAACACAAACTTGCCACACACTCTCTAACAATCACACCTACAAACCTTCGCACAAAACACACACACACACACACACACACACACACACACACACACACACACAACACACAACACATCCACACAACACACACACACACACACACACACCACACGCACGCACACCACACACACACACACAACTCATTCTCACTCTCTCACAGGCGCATACACAAAACCGCGGACGGCAGACGGCACGAAGAGAAAACGAGACGAGGGCGAGACAGAAAGCAGGGGCACGGGGAAAACAGCGGGAAGAAGTAAGCAAGGGAAAGCGAGGGAGGGTAGGAAAGGGGACAACAGGAAAAAGATCCCACATCCTCTCTCTCCTCCTCTTCTCTCTCTCTCTCTCTCTCTCTTACACCCACGTGCGGGGGCTCGTACAATTACGCACGCATGCACTCAGACGTGCACGCAAGTGCTCTCGCTTTCTCTCCTCTCTCTCTCTCTCTCTCTCTGTGTCTCTGTCTCGGTCCTCACCCCCCCCCCCACACACCGCACATGCCACGCACGCACGCACACATACAAACTGGGAGAGAGAGAGAGAGAAGAGAGAGAGAGAGAGAGCAGAGAGAGAGAGAGAGAGGAAGAGACAGTTGACAGAGGACAGAGACAGAGGTAGAGACAGGAAGGAGAGAACAGAGACAGACAGACACAGAAGACACCCACACCCACCATAACAGAGAGAGAGAGAGAGAGGAGATGAGAGATGAGAGCAGAAGAGAGAGAGAGACAGAGAGAGAGAGGAGAGAGAGAGATGGATCTTATGAGCGGTCCCTGGCAATTCGTTTTTCCCTGAGTGTACATCATACGTTGGAGAAAGGCAGCTTGTGGTGTAGGTGTCATGCCGTGTTGTGCCGCCTCCAACAATGCAGGCGACACATTCCATGCAGGCGACACCATTCCATGCAGGAGACAATATCCCATGAGGAGACAGATATGAGGCGGGGACAGCATTCCATGCAGCGGGGACAGCATTCCATGCGCAGTTTGCAGCGTTAGCAGGACACCATTCAGCAGGCGAAGCATTCCATGCAGCGGACAGCATTCCATGCAGGCGACACCATTCCAGCAGGCGACACCATTCCATGCAGGCGACACCATTCCATGCAGGCGACACCATTCCATTCCATGAGGCGAAACCATTCCATGCAGGCGACACCACACATTCCATGCAGGCGACACCACACCATTCCATGCAGGCGACACCACACCATCCATGCAGGCGACACCACACCATTCCATGCAGTGACCACCATTCTGCGGCGACACCATTCCATGCAGGCGACACCATTCCATGCGGCGACCCACACCATTCATGCAGGCGACACCATTCATGCAGGCGACCACACCATTCCATGCAGGCGAAACATTCCATGCAGGCGAAGCATTCCATGCAGGCGACAGCATTCCATGCAGGGGACACCATTCCATGCAGGGACAGCATCATGCAGAGGACACCATTCCATGCAGGCGACACCATTCCATGCAGGGGACACCATTCCATGCAGGGACAGCATTCCATGCAGGCGACACCATTCCATGCAGGGGACAGCATTCCATGCAGAGGACACCATTCCATGCAGGCGACACCATTCCATGCAGGGACACCATTCCATGCAGAGGACACCATTCCATGCAGGGGACACCATTCCATGCAGGGACACCATTCCATGCAGGGGACACCATTCCATGCAGGCGACACCATTCCATGCAGGGACACCATTCCATGCAGACGACACCATTCCATGCAGGGGACAGCATTCCATGCAGAGGACACCATTCCATGCAGGCGACACCATTCCATGCAGGGGACACCATTCATGCGGGGACAGCATTCCATGCAGGCGACACCATTCCATGCAAGGACACCATTCCATGCAGGCGACACCATTCCATGCAGGGGACACCATTCCATGCAGGCGACAGCATTCCAGCAGGCGACACATTCCATGCAGAGGACACATTCATGCAGGGACACCATTCCATGCAGGGGACACCATTCCATGCAGGGGACACCATTCCATGCAGGGGACACCATTCCATGCAGGCAACACCATTCCATGCAGGGCGCACACCATTCCATGCAGGGACACCATTCCATGCAGGGACAGCATTCCATGCAGGACACCATTCCGTGCAGGGACACCCACATTCCATGCAGGCGACAGCATTCCATGCAGGCGACACCATTCCATGCAGGCGACACCATTCCATGCAGGCGAACCCCAACCATTCCATGCAGGCGACAGCATTCCATGCAGGCGACACCATTCCGTGCAGGCGACACACCATTCCATGCAGGCGACAGCATTCCATGCAGGCGACACCATTCCATGCAGGCGACACCATTCCATGCAGGGGACACCATTCCATGCAGAGGACACCATTCCATGCAGGCGACACCATTCCATGCAGGCGACACCATTCCTGCAGGGGACACCATTCCGTGCAGGGGACACCATTCCATGCAGGCGACACCATTCCATGCAGGCGACACCATTCCATGCAGGGGACACCATTCCATGCAGAGGACACCATTCCATGCAGGGGACAGCATTCCGTGCAGGCGACACCATTCCATGCAGGCGACACCATTCCATGCAGGCGACACCATTCCATGCAGGGACACCATTCCATGCAGGCGACACCATTCCATGCAGGGACACCATTCCATGCAGGGGACACCATTCCATGCAGAGGACACCATTCCATGCAGGGGACACATTCCGTGCAGGCGACACCATTCCATGCAGGCGACACCATTCCATGCAGGGGACACCATTCCATGCAGGGGACACCATTCCATGCAGGCGACACCATTCCATGCAGGGACACCATTCCATGCAGGGACACCATTCCATGCAGGCGACACCATTCCATGCAGGCGACACATTCCATGCAGGGGACACATTCCATGCAGGCGAACCATTCCATGCAGGCGACACCAACCATTCCATGCAGGCGACAGCATTCCATGCAGGGACACCATTCCATGCAGGCGACACCATTCCGTGCAGGCGACACCATTCCATGCAGGCGACACCATTCCATGCAGGCGACACCACCTTCCATGCAGGCGACAGCATTCCATGCAGGCGACACCATTCCATGCAGAGGACACCATTCCGTGCAGGCGACAGCATTCCATGCAGGCGACAGCATTCCATGCAGGCGACACCATTCCATGCAGGCGACACCATTCCATGCAGGCGACACCATTCCATGCAGGCGACACCATTCCATGCAGGCGACACCATTCCATGCAGGCGACACCATTCCATGCAGGCGAACACCACACCATTCCATGCAGGCGACACCATTCCATGCAGGCGACACCATTCCATGCAGGGGACACCATTCCATGCAGGGCGACACACCATTCCATGCAGGCGACACCATTCCATGCAGGCGAACAGCAGCACATTCCATGCAGGCGACACCATCCATTCCATGCAGGGCGACACATTCCATGCAGGCGACACCATTCCATGCAGGCGAACACACACCATTCCATGCAGGCGACACCATTCCATGCAGGCGAACATTCCATTCAGGACCATTCTGCAGGCGACACCATTCCATGCAGGCGACACATTCCATGCAGCAACATTCCGCAGGCGACACCATTCCATGCAGGGGACAGCCATTCCATGCAGGCGACACATTCCATGCAGGCGACACCATTCCATGCAGGCGACACATTCCATGCAGGCGACACACCAACACACCATTCCATGCAGGCGACACATTCATGCAGGCGGACACATTCCATGCAGGCGACACACACCATTCCATGCAGGCGACACCACACCATTCCATGCAGGCGACACCATTCAATGCAGGCGACACCACCACCATTCCATGCAGGCGATAGCATTCCATGCAGGGGACAGCATTCCATGCAGGCGACACCATTCCGTGCAGGCGACACACCATTCCATGCAGGCGACACCATTCCATGCAGGCGACACCATTCCATGCAGGCGACACCATTCCGTGCAGGCGTACACACCATTCCATGCAGGCGACAGCATTCCAGCAGCGACACATTCCGTGCAGGCGACACCACACCATTCCATGCAGGCGACAGCATTCCATGCAGGCGGACACCATTCCATGCAGGCGACAGCATTCCATGCAGGCGACACCACACCATTCCATGCAGGCGACACCATTCCATGCAGGCGACACCATTCCGTGCAGGCGACACACCATTCCATGCAGGCGACACCATTCCGTGCAGGCAACACCATTCCATGCAGGGGACACACCCATTCCATGCAGGCGACACCATTCCATGCAGGCGACACCATTCCATGCAGGCGACACCATTCCATGCAGGGGACACCATTCCATGCAGAGGACACCATTCCATGCAGGCGACACCATTCCATGCAGGCGACACCATTCCATGCAGGGACACATTCCATGCAGAGGGACACCATTCCGTGCAGGCGACACATTCCATGCAGGGGACACCATTCCATCAGGCAGCGACACCATTCCATGCAGGCGACACATTCCATGAAGAGGACACCATTCCATGCAGGGACACCATTCCATGCAGGCGACACCATTCCATGCAGGGGACACCATTCCATGCAGAGGACACCATTCCATGCAGAGCGATACCATTCCATGCAGGGACACCATTCCATTCAGGGACACCATTCCGTGCAGAGCGACACCATTCCATGCAGGGGACACATTCCATGCAGGCGACACATTCCATGCAGGGGACACCATTCCATGCAGAGGACACCATTCCATGCAGGGACACCATTCCATGCAGGCGACACCATTCCGTGCAGGCGACACCATTCCGTGCAGGCGACACCATTCCATGCAGGGACAGCATTCCATGCAGACGACACCATTCCATGCAGGATCCTGCCGTAGCCTACGCGTGTTACCCCATCTCAGCTCAACTGAAACTGTCTGCATAGTTTTGGAGGGAAAAAAGGTGAAAAGTCGCATGTGTCAAACTGAAGTATGATGAAACTTAAATAAATGTTAGCAAACCGGAAAAAAAAAATCCGTAGACAAACGAATCACAAGACAAAACAGGATGCGTTTCGACCTCTTAGGCCTTCTTCAGGCAAGATACAAAACAATGATTACAACGAAAATGAACGAGCAATCACTTATCTTCAATCACTTCAGCGCAAGATAGCTGTTCAATCCTGCAGTATGATGAGCTCACAGAAGCGTGGGACCACAGTTCCGGCTGGGGGTCTTCATAAGCTTTGTTTGTTTGTTTTTGTTTGTTTGTTTTTGTTGTTGTAACTCACTACCACGACGTGTACCGTTTGTTCTGAGCCGGAGGAAGCACTCATCAAGCATACACATCGGAACTTCAAACAATGTAAACAAAAACAGGACAAGATGGTATTATCTCAGTAAAACTACCATTTTAGTATATTGCGTCAGATTACTATAACTGGTGGTGTGTTGTTGAATAGTGTGGCAGTGTGTTGTTTTGCATGATATTTCATGGGGCTGTGTTGGGTTGTGTCCTGTTGCCGTGCGATTCGTCGTCCTGAACTGCCTTTTTGTATTGAGTTATATTGCATTGTGTTGTACTCTATCACGTTGCATTGCCCGGTACTTCTTTGAGCTGAACTGCACTGTACTGTAATTTACTTTACTATATGTATTGTTCTGACCTGCATTATATTGTAATATATATTGATTTGTTATGTCTTGTTGCATTGTGCAGTATGTGCTGCATTTCATTGTTTCGTGTTTTATTGTATAACCTTCGTCATGTATTACGTTATATTGCATAGCATTGTGTTGTATGAGATCATCGTCTGTTGCACAGTACGCTGCGTTGTATTGAACTGCGTTGTGT
>CM065726.1:65832962-65835462 GCA_033310375.1 Conus canariensis
TGCGGTGTGGCGTTTTAGGACCTCAGATGCGGTGTGGCGTTTTAGGACCTCAGATGCTGTGTGGCGTTTTAGGACCTCAGATGCGGTGTGGCGTTTTAGGACCTCAGATGCTGTGTGGCGTTTTAGGACCTCAGATGCGGTGTGGCGTTTTAGGACCTCAGATGCTGTGTGGCGTTTTAGGACGTCAGATGCGGTGTGGCGTTTTAGGACCTCAGATGCTGTGTGGCGTTTTAGGACGTCAGATGCGGTGTGGCGTATTGGGACGTCAGATGCTGTGTGGCGTTTTAGGACCTCAGATGCGGTGTGGCGTATTGGGACGTCAGATGCTGTGTGGCGTTTTAGGACCTCAGATGCGGTGTGGCGTATTAGGACGTCAGATGCTGTGTGGCGTTTTAGGACCTCAGATGCGGTGTGGCGTATTGGGACGTCAGATGCTGTGTGGCGTTTTAGGACCTCAGATGCGGTGCGGCGTAGGCGTTAGATGCGGTGTGGGTATTGGGACGTCAGATGCTGTGTGGCGTTTTAGGACCTCAGATGCTGTGTGGCGTTTTAGGACCTCAGATGCTGTGTGGCGTTTTAGGACCTCAGATGCGGTGTGGCGTTTTAGGACCTCAGATGCGGTGTGGCGTTTTAGGACCTCAGATGCTGTGTGGCGTTTTAGGACGTCAGATGCGGTGTGGCGTATTGGGACGTCAGATGCTGTGTGGCGTTTTAGGACCTCAGATGCGGTGTGGCGTTTTAGGACCTCTGATGCGGGGTGGTGTATTGGGAAGTCAGATGCGGTGTGGTGTATTGGGACGTCAGATGCGGTGTGGCGTTTTAGGACAACAGATGCGGTGTGGCGTTTTAGGACAACAGATGCGGTGTGGCGTTTTAGGACCTCAGATGCGGTGTGCCGTTTTAGGACCTCAGATGCGGTGTGGCGTTTTAGGACCTCAGATGCGGTGTGGCGTTTTAGGACCTCAGATGGGGCGTGGCGTTTTAGGACAACAGATGCGGTGTGGCGTTTTAGGACAACAGATGCGGTGTGGCGTTTTAGGACGTCAGATGCGGTGTGGTGTATTGGGACGTCAGATGCGGCGTGGTGTATTGGGACGTCAGATGCGGTATGGCGTTTTAGGACCTCAGATGCGGTGTGGTGTATTTGGACGTCAGATGCGGTGTGGCGTTTTAGGACGTCAGATGCGGTGTGGTGTTATTGGGACGTCAGATGCAGTGTGGTGTATTGGGACAACAGATGTAGTGTGGCGTATTGGGACAACAGATGTAGTGTGGCGTACTTGGGACAACAGATGCAGTGTGACGTATGTGGCGTATAAACGGGGATTGTCAGTGTGTGGCGTATTGAGACAACAGATGCAGTGTGGCGTATTGAGACAACAGATGTAGTGTGGCGTATTGAGACAACAGATGTAGTGTGGTGTATTGGGACAACATATATAGTTTGGCGTATTTGGACAACAGATGTAGTGTGGCGTATTGGGACAACAGATGTAGTGTGGCGTATTGGGACAACAGATGCAGTGTGACGTATTGGGATAACAGATGCAGTGTGGCGTATTGAGACAACAAATGATGTGTGGCGTATTGGGATAAGAGATGTGGTGTGGTGTATTGAGACAACAGATGCGGTGTGCGTAGTGGGACTAGTCTTCAAACCCTGACGCTTCCTCGATGAAATTGAAACAGATAGCCTGCATACGATCGATTAGTGTACAGAACTGACGGCGGCAGTTCAAGACAGTCTGAGCATAAGACTGACTGGTAAGATCAACTGACTTGGTCCTTAATTTGTTTCTGCTGCATTTGTTTTGGTCTTCTTCTCGTTGGTTTGGTATCTGCTTAAAGGTGGTTGACGCACGCGCATCCGCGCTTGCAGACAGGAAAGATTTTACAAAGCCACACGCTACCCACGACAATTTTACGGTCGAATTTAGCCAGGGATGTTTCAGGCTGTTGCAAAAATGCACAGAACACCTTCTCCTTGACCATGTCCTGAACGTTCATCTTTTCTTTTCTTTTTTTCTTCAGATGATTGAAATTCTGAGGATGGGGCAGGTAGACACAGCAGATGGCGGACAATAACATCATTAGAACAATACAAATTACATGTTTTCAATACTGTTCATTAGACGTATTTCACAAATGATGATTTCCTTTCTTGAACAAGGCAAAACTTTGGGGTTACTTGAAAGAACGATGTGCACTGACTGGTCGTCTGAATCAGACTGAATTCGCAGCATGATGATGAGGCGAGACTAGACAACGGCACGACAATAATAAAAAGGCTGGAGCTTGTAAAGGGCACGGTGCAGTTTGGAGAGACATTGTCATGCCACACACGCACACGCACCCATCCACACCACACCCCATCCGGCCCACCCTCAGGCACAGAGAGTGCAGTTCCCGGTCGACCTGCTCTCGCTGACTGACTGACTGACTGGGGGGACATCGACCTCGTGCAACCCGAGGACAGGCGTGTCGGCAGAACAGCAGCACC
>CM065726.1:65840462-65845462 GCA_033310375.1 Conus canariensis
AACTATAGACCGGTGTCCAACCTCCCATTCCTCTCAAAAATCCTTGAAAGAGTTGTGCTGAAGCAGCTTCAGACTCATCTTTCAGACCATGGTCTTCTTGAAGCCTGTCAGTCTGCTTATAGGAAGAATCATAGCACTGAGACTGCTGTATTGAGCGTACTGGACTGTTTACTGTGCAAATCCGACAGTAAACTTGTTTCTCTCGTAGCCTTGCTTGATCTGAGTGCTGCCTTTGATACGCTAGATCACACTACTTTACTTGAAAGGCTTAGGGTCACTTTTGGTGTTGATGGGATAGTTCTCCAGTGGTTCGAATCGTACATCAGAGATAGGTCGCAGGCGGTGGTTGTGGGTGGTGTAAGGTCTACTTTGTCACCTCTTTTGTATGGAGTACCACAGGGGTCAGTATTGGGCCCAGTGTTGTTTACATTGTACTCACAGCCCTTGTCAGATGTTATCTCGGACCATGATTGTGATTTTCACAAGTATGCTGATGACACTGAGCTTTCTAAGAGTGGCACACCTGATGAGTTTGTTTCTGTTCAATCTGGGGTGTCTCGGTGTATCAGCAGTGTGCAGGAATGGATGACAAGTAATAAGCTTAAATTAAATTGTGAAAAGACTGAAGTCATGCCCGTTGGAACCTCCTCCTGCCTCAAACTCGTTGAGTCAGAGTCAATGGTTGTTGATGGTACTGAATTGCCTTTCAGTAACTCTGTCAAATACCTTGGTGTTACCATTGATCAGTGTCTGACCATGCAGAATCAAATATCTGTAGTCTGTCGCTCATCCTTTTTAGAGCTGAGACGTATTGCTTCCATCCGACGCTTTATATCCAGGGAAGTAGCTGTCAGGCTAGTCTGTGCCACGGTGATGTCAAGATTGGACTACTGCAACTCTGTTTATGCTGGGCTTCCCGCAGAACAGATTGCTCGGCTGCAGAGAGTCCAAAATAGCGCTGCACGACTTGTTTTGAAGAGGAGGAGGTGTGAGCACATCACTCCCATGCTGATCGAACTGCACTGGCTTCCCATACAGTATCGGTGGCAATTTAAACTGGCAGTTCTTGCTTTCCGCCACTTCAATGAATCTCTTCCTCACTATCTCTCTTCTTCTCTCTGCACCTACCAAAGCTCTCGTACCCTTCGCTCTTCTTCACAAAAACTTTTGAAAATCCCTAAGCGTTCTCTGAAATCTGTTGGCGAAAGAGCCTTCAGTTTTAGAGCACCTTCTATTTGGAACTCCCTCCCTGAAGACCTTCGTAATCAGCCTACTCTTTCTTCTTTTAAATCTCAGCTCAAAACTTACCTCTTCAAAAAAGCCTATTCTCTTCTGTAGATGACTAGATCTCTCTTAAATTCCTCCACAACTAGTTCGGTGAGACAGTTTATGCATGTAGGTGCGTCTGCCATTGTGTATTTTCTTTTTGCTGTGTGCATGAATATTGTATGAATAAGTGCAAATGGTGGATGTAAGCGCATTGAGTTGTACAACAAGAAATGCGCTATATAAGTATTATACATTATTATTTATTATTATTATTCTGGGGCAAAAACAAACAAACAACAGTTTGTATGAGTAAAACAAAGCTGACCGGAATGTTCTCATACCGTGGATCGGAAACAAAGCTGACTGGAATGTTCTCATACCGTGGATCGGAACCTGGTGGCCACGTTCCCAGTCCTCCGCCAGCAGGCGGCGCTTCTGACAGCATCGATCTACCTGTGTTCTGGTCTTCAGTGAAATGTCACTTCCTGGTTATTGAGCCATCACTGTTGTTGTTGTTGTTGTTGTTGTTGCCGTTGTTGTTGTTGTTGCCGTTGTTGTTGTTGGTGGTGGTGGTGGTGGTGCCGCTGTTGTTCTTGTGGTTATTGTTGCCGTTGTTGTTGTTGTTGTTGTTGCCGTTGCTGTTGCCGTTGTTGTTGTTGTTGTTGTTGTTGTTGCTGCTGCCGTTGTTGTTGTTGCCGTTGTTGTTGCCGTTGTTGTTGCTGTTGTTGCCGTTGTTGTAATTGTTGCCGTTGTTGTTGTTGTTGTTGTTGTTGTTGTTGTTGCCGTTACTGTTGTTGTTGTTGTTGCCGTTACTGTTGTTGTTGTTGCCTTTGTTGTTGCCGTTTTTGTTATTGTTGCCGTTGTTGTTGTTGCCGTTGTTGTTGTTGTTGTTGTCGTCGTCGTTTACTCGAATCGCCCACGCTCAGTTTCTGAGTTCTCATGTTTTCATCTGCCGTTACATTTGTTTCGGATCGGATCAGGTTACATGCAGGGCTATACGGGTAAGCAGCCCTGTGATTCCTAAGTGGTTGACGCTCACAGGAAAGGCACAGACAAACGCGCAGTGCAACAACAGCCGAAGCTGAACATAATCATTCTCATCAGCGGGTGGAATATTACTTTCAGGTCTTTTGAAGCCTTAATTTTACAGACGACGGGAGAGAAGCAGGCCAGAGAGAGAGAGAGAGAGAGAGAGAGAGAGAGAGAGAGAGAGCAGAGAGGCAGAGAGAGAGAGAGAGAGAGAGAGAGAGAGAGAGAGAGAGAGAGAGAGAGAGAGAGAGAGCTACAAGATCAACGGGATCGGTTCTGTCATCTTCACGAGCAAAATGGAAAGAACACGCGTCGGCTTGCACGGGGCGGTATCGTTCACCTCTGAAATATCCATTTTCCTTGAACATTCTGTAATTGCCTGAACACTGCTCGTCACAAATCCTGCAGATCACACCACCTTGGGTTTCGCAGGTCCAGAGAACTGGAGGATTGTTGTACGTTTGTGAAAACTCCCCCTTTTTTCTCATGGTAAAATGCGTCAGGGTTGATAATATTGTTGTTGTTGTTGTTGATGTTGTTGTTGTTGTTGTCGTACCCTGGCCAAAAGACTCCAGGGATCATCCGAACAGCCGAAGCACTTGAACACTATGGTACAAATGCATCAGCTGGGGATGAGAACATTACGTGTGTGACCGTTTTTGATTACCCCGCCACATGGGGCAGCCACACTCGGACTTTGGGGGATTTTGGAGACTGATAATGTTATGGTAGGAGCTTGTCACAACTGAAGACAATCCCCGCATAACTATGCAGAGTATAACAACATTTTAATGTAGCCTTGGTGTTCTAGCCTATTGACCTGACACAGCCTTAAGCCAAGGCGGGATAATATGATCAGTATAGAATCGAAAACGAGTTTAAAGAGCAACTCTCTCTCTCTCTCTCTCTCTCTCTCCTCTCTCTCTCTCTCTCTCTCTCTCGTCTCGTCTCTCTCTCTCCTCTCTCTCTCTCTCTCTCTCTCATACATGTTGCAGCACTCAATCTCTCCTCTCTCTTCTCTCTCTCTCTACTACACACACACACACACACACACACACACACACACACACACACACACACACACACACACACACACACACACACACACACACACACACACACACACACACACACACACTCTAATACAAGACAAATTGTACACCATGTAGAGTAGGCAAGCGTATTTGGAGCACATTAACACCAGACTATGTTATTATTTATTTTCCTGATCGAAAAAAAAGCAGAACAAGGTTCATGGAGACAGATATTCATGCTGTAAATATTGACGAGTGAGGGCAATTCATTTATTCGGGTAAAAAAAATGACAGAGAGAAAAAAAATAATGGCGTGATTGCGATCGTTATATGAAAATCAGGTAAAAAGGTCTATCTAATCAGATTTTTCTTCGTTGTTCTTGTCTGTATTTGTTCGTTTGTTTGTTTTTTATTCGCTGGTGGACTGCGTTTGGTAGAAGAGAAAACGGTTTTTTATATACAGAATTCTCCGCCGCTTTCAGCATTGATTTGACTGATATTATCTGGGCTACCGCTCCTGCCGTTGATATATGATGATGCCCCTTGCGTGCTCAACGACCCCCAGCCTCAGGCTGAAATAATTCATTCTTATTCATTAATCCGGGGAGCCGGAATAGCTCAGTTGGTAGAGCGCCGGATTCGTAATCTTGGTGATCCTGGGGTTGCGGGTTCGAACCTCCGCCGGGGGCGTTTCGGTACAGGGGGATTTTTCCCTCAGAGTTAACATTGGTTCTGACTCCATTTCCCATACAGTCCTTCGAATGAGACTATAAACCGAGGTTCCGTGTGTGTGAACGCACGCATAACATCTTGCACACACGTAAAATCCCATCACCAACTTTCGGAAGAGTAGGCCAGTTTGGCCGTTGGTATGGATGACACGTTACACATAGCATGCACCCTGCGTGAGAAATGGAAAGAATGAAGGAAGTAAGGAAAATGAGTGATCGATATTGAACGATACTGACTGGATGACACGGGAAACGACTGAATGAAGCGCCAGCTGGCAGCTCTTCAGTCGGCACTACCCAGGTAGGCAGCCCGTTGTGTAAACGAGTGTTGATTGTAAAGCGCTTAGAGCTTGGTCTCTAGCCGAGAATAGGCGCTATATAAGTATTCATTATTATTATTATTATTAATCATTTTTACTGTTTTTGCGACGTGTTTCTTTCTTGTGTTTGTTCTCGGTTCTATTATCCGTCTCGCTGGCAGCTTTGGGAGATTACTGGATCGTGAATTTTCTCTCAGATGGAGAGGAAACCACTGAGTGGGGTGGTGTATGGTTCTTAGACAGACTGCGTTAGCCTTTGCACGGTAAGCTGATGAGACTCATCCAGCAGTTGAGATGTGACCGGAGCCACCAAGAACAGAATGTGTTTTCCGCGAGAAGACCTGTCCATCACTTTGGGGTTAATGCGTACACCAGGCATGTTTACGTCTTGTCCTTGAAGCCCCTTTCCCGAATCTTTTCCTGTTTATTTATTTTTTAGATTGTTTGTCTGTCTAGTCTTTGGACCCTGCTTACTGGGGCCGCACACGTGGTCTAGCGTGGATGGACTTTGTCGCGCGCGCGCAGTGGCGCTGCCTTGAAGACACCGGGTGTGTTAGAGGGAAGTGAACGCGTCCCAGAGGCTTCTGATGAATGGTTTGATGCTCCTAGTTCAGCAA
>CM065726.1:65850462-65852962 GCA_033310375.1 Conus canariensis
TCTGTCTGCTGTCTTCTGTCTGTCTGTCTGTCTGTCTGTCTGTCTCTCTCTCTCTCCTCTCTCTCTCCTCTCTCTCTCTCTCTGTCGTTCTCTATTCATCTGTCTGTCTGTCTTCCTTTTCGTCTGACTGTCTCCGTGTCTGTCCGTCTCTGTCTGTCCGTCTACCTGTCTGTCCTGTCTGTCTGTCTTGTTGTGTGTGTGTGTGTGTGTGTGTGTGTGTGTGTGTGTGTGTGTGTGTGTGTGTGTGTGTGTGTGTCTCTCTCTCTCTCTCTCTCTCTCTCAGTCTCTGTCTTTGTCGGTCTCTGTCTCTGTCTCTTTGTCTCTCCCGCCCCTCCCCCCCCCTCCCCTGCCCGCCCTCGCTCTCTCTCTCTCTCTCTCTCTCTCTCTCTCTCTCTCAATTAATTTAAAAGCCAACACCGGCAAACACCCGCTTCGGTAAAGCAAAAACAGCGTTGCAGAGTGTTGTTTCAGGAAGCGTTGTCTGAAGAGGGGATGCTGCCGCCGGTGGCACGATGCGACAGACACGCGAGCGGAGAATTCCACGTCTGTTATGTAGCGAGAGGAGTGAAAGAAGGCTTGGTCTGAGAAGACAGTAGCTCGCAGCGTAGTACTAACGGGAGAATCATACAGACTTTTCTGTAGTAAAACGAGATACGTTTTCTCTCTCTCTCTCTCTCTCTCTCTCTCTCTCTCTCTCTCTCTCTCTCTCTCTCTCTCTCCTCTCTCTCTCTCTCTCTCTTTCGATAAACGCTTGGATTAAAAAAACCAAAAAAAAAAAAAAAAACGGTCATACACACAAAAACTCCACTGCGTGTCTATACAGGCAGTGTCCGCAGGAGTATCAGCCTGCGTACGCAGAAAGACATAGGACGAAAAGATCAACGCTTGTAGTGTGTTAACCAGTTCATTTCACAGTGAACCGAATAACGTTTGTTCCCACTGGTGTTGTCCGTGCTGCGATTACCTGAATATATATAGTATTTTTTTTTTTTTTTTTTTTTTGTACGGTTAAAAAGACAACTTCGATTCACAGTGAACCGGACTTCTCTTTCTGCATACACATGAAAAAGCACATGGGCAAAGTATGCACTACAGAACGAACAGTTAGTGTCATCTGTGGAAATCATCTATGATCCACCTTGTTGTCAGAACACAAGAAAAACCTTGGCCAGTTACAAATTGTAAAAAAAAAAAAAATAAATAAAATAAAAAAAAAAAGAAGAAAAAGAGTTTAGAAATATGCAAAGACTTTCTAGAATAAATACTCGTGAATAGGCCACAAAGCAAAAAAAAAAAAACAACAAAAAACAAAAAAAACCAACCAACCAAACAAAAAAAAACAACAACAACAAAGAAAGAAAAAAACAACCCCCTCCTCCTCCTCTTCTTCTTTTTCCCTTCCTCCTCCTCCTCTTACTCTTCCTCCTCCTCCTCCTCCTCTTCTTCTTCCTCTCCCCCTCTTACTCTTCCTCCCCCTCCTCCTCTTCTTCTTCTTCTTCCTCCCCTCTTACTTTCCTCTTCCTCCTCCTCCTCTTACTCTTCCTCTTCCCTCCTCCTACTCTTCTTCTTCTTCCTCCTCCTCCTCATCCTCTTACTCTTCTTCTTCTTCCTCCTCCTCCTCCTCTTCCGCTTCTTTTTTCTTTTTCTCTCTTCTTCTTCTTCATCTTATTTTTCTTTTTTTACTTCTTCTTCTTCTTTTCTTCCTTCTCCTCCTCCTCTTCTTCTTCTTCTTCTTTTTCTTTTTCTCCGTCTTCTTCTTCCTCATCTTATTTTTCTTTTTTTTAACTTCTTCTTCTTCTTTTCTTCCTCCTCCTCCTCCTCCTCTTCTTCTTCTTCTTTTTTCTTTTTCTCCGTCTTCTTTTACTCATCTTCTTCTTCTTCTTCCTCTTCCTCTCCTCCTCCTCCTCCTCCTCCTCCTCCTCCTCTTCTTCTTCTTCTTCGTTCTCCTTGATTGTAAGTTTTGTTCAGCACATTTGTTAAAAGGCATTCAGTGAGCTTAATTCCCTGCCCATCAAAGACTGATTCATTGATTGTTTTAATTGATTGATTTCTTGATTCATTCATTCATTTATTTCTTCTTCTTTTTTTCTCTTTTTTTTTCTGTAATTCTTCTCTCCCCCCCCCCCCTTTTTTTTTTTTCAATTCTAAGGAAATAAAGAACAACAAAAAATATTAATGGTGATAGTCGATGTGATGATGATGATGATGATGATGATGATGATGATGATGATGAGAATAATGAATGATGTAATGATGACGATGATGATGATGATGATGATGATGATGATGATGATGATGATGATGATGACGCGACGACGACGATCGACGATGATGATGATGATGATGATGATGTGATGATGATGATGATGATGATGATGATGATGATAACGACGACGACGGCGACGACGACGGGTGAGAACAGGAGAGACACGGCTGAAAAGACGAACAGACGGAGACGTTCAGTGCCTCTGCTGACTGGAGATGGAATGGGGTGGAGTTG
>CM065726.1:65860462-65867962 GCA_033310375.1 Conus canariensis
GGGGGGGGGGGGTGGAGGGGGGGGAGGGGGAGCCAAAATGGACAGGTACTCTTTCTGTCTGTTGTCTCTCTCTTGTTTGTCTCTTTCTGTCTGTTGTCTCTCTGTTTGTCTCTTTCTGTCTGTTGTCTCTCTCTGTTTGTCTCTCTCTGTCTGTTGTCTCTCTGTTTGTCTCTTTCTGTCTGTTGTCTCTCTCTATTTGTCTCTCTCTGTCTGTTGTCTCTCTGTTTGTCTCTTTCTGTCTGTTGTCTCTCTGTTTGTCTCTCTCTGTTTGTCTCTCTCTGTTTGTCTCTCTCTGTCTGTTGTCTCTCTGTTTGTCTCTCTCTGTTTGTCTCTCTCTGTTTGTCTCTCTCTGTCTGTTGTCTCTCTGTTTGTCTCTTTCTGTCTGTTGTCTCTCTCTGTTTGTCTCTCTCTGTCTGTTGTCTCTCTGTTTGTCTCTTTCTGTCTGTTGTCTCTCTCTGTTTGTCTCTCTCTGTCTGTTGTCTCTCTGTTTGTCTCTTTCTGTCTGTTGTCTCTCTCTGTTTGTCTCTTTCTGTCTGTTGTCTCTCTGTCTCTTTCTGTCTGTTGTCTCTCTCTGTTTGTCTCTCTCTGTCTGTTGTCTCTCTCTGTTTGTCTCTTTCTGTCTGTTGTTTCCCTCTGTTTGTCTCTTTCTGTCTGTTGTCTCTCTCTGTTTGTCTCTTTCTGTCTGTTGTCTCTCTCTGTTTGTCTCTTTCTGTCTGTTGTCTCTCTGTCTCTTTCTGTCTGTTGTCTCTCTCTGTTTGTCTCTCTCTGTCTGTTGTCTCTCTCTGTTTGTCTCTTTCTGTCTGTTGTTTCCCTCTGTTTGTCTCTTTCTGTCTGTTGTCTCTCTCTGTTTGTCTCTTTCTGTCTGTTGTTTCCCTCTGTTTGTCTCTTTCTGTCTGTTGTTTCCCTCTGTTTGTCTCTTTCTGTCTGATGTCTTTCTCTGTTTGTCTCTTTCTGTCTGTTGTCTCTCTCTGTTTGTCTCTTTCTGTCTGTTGTCTCTCTCTGTTTGTCTCTTTCTGTCTGTTGTCTCTCTGTCTCTGTCTGTTTTTTTCTCTGTTTGTCTCTTTCTGACTGTTGTCTCTCTGTCTCTGTTGTCTCTCTCTGCTTGTCTCTTTCTGTCTGTTGTCTCTCTGTTTGTCTCTTTCTGTCTGTTGTCTCTCTGTCTCTCTTTCTGTCTGTTGTTTCTCTGTTTGTCTCTTCCTGTCTGTTGTCTCTCTGTTTGTCTCTTCCTGTCTGTTGTCTCTCTGTTTGTCTCTTCCTGTCTGTTGTCTCTCTGTTTATCTCTTTCTGTCTGTTGTCTCTCTGTTTGTCTCTTCTTGTCTGTTGTCTCTCTGTTTGTCTCTTTCTGTCTGTCGTCTCTCTGTTTATCTCTTTTTGTCTTTTGTCTCTCTGTTTGTCTCTTTCTGTCTGTTGTCTCTCTGTTTGTCTCTTTCCTGTCTGTTGTCTCTTTGTTTGTCTCTTCTTGTCTGTTGTCTCTCTGTTTGTCTCTTTCTGTCTGTTGTCTCTCTGTTTGTCTCTTCCTGTCTGTTGTCTCTCTGTTTGTCTCTTCTTGTCTGTTGTCTCTCTGTTTGTCTCTTCCTGTCTTTTGTCTCTCTGTTTATCTCTTTTTGTCTTTTGTCTCTCTGTTTGTCTCTTTCTGTCAGTTTACTATTCCCCTCTCCTGTGCCCCCCCCCCCCCCTCCCTTTTCTCTCCCTGTCTGTCCCTGACTGTCTCTCTCTGTCTCTATATATATCTCTCTCACCCTCTCTAGCTATCCTGCGCGCACGCGCGCGCACAAACACACACATACACATACACACGCACGCACGCACACACGCACGCACGCACACATGCACGCATGCACACATGCACGCACACACACATACACACACACACACACACACACACACACACACACACACACACACAACACACACACGCACGCACGCACGCACGCACGCACTCACGCACGCACACACACACACACACACACACACACACACACACACACACACACACAAACACGCGCGCGCGCGCGCACACATGCACACAAACATACACTTTATGAAATATATACAGACTTGTATGAATAACTTGGTCGTTCCTCTACAACAATCGAAGATTTGAGTGCAACACCTGCTTTTTAAGATCAATGGGTGAGTGATGGTGGCGGGGTGCTGGTGATGGACAACATACTGACATTAAAGAAACGGAGTTTGAAAGGAAAATACGTTCTATCATAATGAAAGAAAATACTTTTCATGAAAAGTTAGTGTGTGGGGTTGAAATACAATCAAGATTGTGTATGTGAAGACAGTTTAATTGATTTGACAACTGGCTCAGTTTTCTAACACAGTCTTTCGGAACGTCAGCCAAAGATGAGCAGTGTTATACCAAAAGTCCATCTGTCTAAACAATGAGACAATTCTTTGAATCAAATTATTTTAGAAGTCTTTTGAAGTGTGAAATGAAAAATATAGAAACATGACACACGTGCTCAAGTGTTCAAAACTGAATACGTCTAAATGTTGTTTTTCATTTTATTGGGGGGAAAAAAACTGAAGAAAATTCATCATCATGAACGTCTAAACTAGTTTTCAAACTAATACCCAAAATTGGATGTCTCCCTAATGATCATAATGAGGCATATAAAAACATTATGTCAGAATATCATATAGGCCTGTACGACTTTAAACTTGACACTTTACACATACCTCAAAAATACATTAAAAAGCGAAGGAGTTCGAATGAAATACTTTACTGTTGATCATGTTTTCATGCTGTAAGCTGCCATCCTGAAATGTAAGTGCGAAGGAGTCAGGGTAGACATTTTTCCTTCGGTGGGATTGAGATGCCTTCGTTTCTTTCAATGTACTCATACTGCGAAACGTTTGGAGTGTGTAAAGGACAGGGTGCGGTGGAGAGTGTTTTGCATCCCTCAAACCAGTGCATGATTCATTATCGTCATGTGTTCGTTAAAAAAAATGAACACTCAGACATATTTCTATACACAGCAGGAATAAGCAAGGGTACGCTCTAAATCCTACATTATTCTTACTAATAACGAATCAAGTAACAGAGTATGTGAAAGAAAAATATATAAAAAAAATCGTGGCAAGGTATTATTTGATTGCAACAAGGTCTAAAAAATTTGATGTTTGCTTGAAAATTCGTGGATTTGTTTATTCAAGAATGGAATCGCGTTATCAGGAAGCGATACGGGCACAGCACTGATGGACCGGTTAAAGCTATATCTGAAAAGGGGAGAGTAGACCAGTCATCGTAGTGAAGTGCTTAGCGTCGTGGACTCCCAGCTTGGAGGTCCTGCGTTCGCTTCACAGCACAGACATTTTATTTGTGGGATTTTTCAGCCCCGACCGGCTCCTACCCAGAGCTGAGTTTGCTATAGGCTTTACAGGGAAGATTGGGACCACAAAGTCGAAATTCATCCATGTAATGGATGCGTCTCTGACAGTGTTGCTCAAACTTCTTGACCAACACTGCAGGTGCCTGGTTTCCTCGGGCGCGGTTGACGCCGGGATGTACTATGAGAATAAACGTAGCGTACAAGCATGTCATGAAGTCCCTGGCCTGAATGGAAGCCCCTTTCACCATTTTCATCATCCTCATCCTCATCCTACAGCATACAAAAAGTCACAAAATCTGTGGTTCCTCATGCTCTGCTCTCTTGGTGACCACAGATTCGATTACTTCTCCAGTTCCACGACTATGCCATGGGTTTGGTTCTGTCGAATCACCGATGTCGGCAAATTCACAGGGACTGACATTGGATGCCCTCTGAAGGGAGAGCTCACTCACGCTTGCTCCGCGATAAGCAAGTGTTGTCGTCAGTAAGAGATTTAATAGATGTCAAACTCAAAAGAAAAATCACTGTTCCGCCGAACGAAAGAGACAAACAAGTTACAAGACAAAACACGACGCGTTTCGACCTCTTTGGTCTTCTCCAGGCAAGACAAACAACATTCAGGACAATGAAAAATGAAGAACGAACATTCACTTATCTCCAAAATCCGGGCGCAAAATTTTGCAAAGCACCAGAATAATGTATCTGTATGGTATGGACTCTTCAATAAATCAAGGGCAGACGATTGATACTCATTTTCCTCTGGCTGTTTATGAATGACAGCGTTAGAATATCTACACATCTTTCATATGTTTACTGGAAAATTTTGCTAATATACATCTATATCTATACATTTACACACACACACACACACACACACACACACACACACACACACACACACACACACACACACACAAGGACAACAAGCTGATGTGGTTATATAATCGACATTTTCGGCTTCATTCGCCTTCATCAGCAAATGACCTTCTCCCTGAGTGCCAGAAGGTAAGGTAGTGAGGGAAGAGACGTAAAGATTTCAGTATGACGTAATAAAGCAAATTACGCACTAAAATGATGCAGAACTTGACAGACCTGTCACAGACAGTAATTTGATGAATGAGAGCTCTCTCTCTCTCTCTCTCTCCTCTTCTCTCTCTCTCTCTCTCTCCTCTGCCCCCTCCTCTCTCTCTCTCTCTCTCTCTCTCTCTCTCTCTCTCTCTCTCTCTCTGTGTGTGTGTGTGTGTGTGTGTCCTGTTCGTATTTATGTTTGGCAAAAGATGTCAAAGACATGGCAGAGATTCTCCTCTGCCCATCAATCCCCTCCTTCTCCCACCTTAGAACCGTTTCCGTTGTCACTGGCAGGGCGGCAGTAATGGCACTTCAAGGGCACAGGAGCCGACAGTTAGAATAAAGCTGTCAGTTACATGGACTGTGGCCATAGGTCGACATGCAGTGACACTCTGAGTTTTGAGCGTTCTCTCTGTCTCTGTCTCTCTGTCCGTCTGCCCCTCTCTGTCTGTCTCGCTGTGTCTGTCTGTCTCCGTCTGCATCTCTCTCTCTCTCTCTCTCTCTCTCTCTCTCTTTCTCTCTTCTTTCTTTCTCACTCTCTCTTTCCTCCCATGCTCCCTCCCCCTCTCTCTCTGTCCCTTCCTCCCTCCCTCCTTCTTTCCCTCCCTCTCTCTCTCTCTCTCCTACCCCCTCACTCCCTTCCTCCTTCTTTGTCATTCGCTCATTCCTACTCTCTCTCTCTCTCTCTCTCTTCTCTCTCTCTCTCTCTCTCTCTCTCTCTCTCTCTCTCTTAACAAAACATTTCCGGGCTGTAAATTGGCTTAAGATGTTACGGAAGTTGGGCCATCCTTTTTAAACGCTGTAGTTTGAACTATGCCCCTTCCCGTCCCTTTTTATGTCTACAGGGATAGCGCCTTTCTGTGTAGCACGTATCTCCTTCACTGAGAGAGAGAGAGAGAGAGAGAGAGAGAGAGAGAAGAGAGAGAGAGAGAGAGAGAGAGAGGAGAGAGAGTTCCTGTTCTTTGAGTCCTTTGTTTTATAATTCCCTCTGTCTGTCTGTCAGTTTGTCTGACTTCACACACACACACACACACACACACACACACACACACACACACACACACACACACACACACACACATCTGTCTGTCTGGTGATTTGTCTGTCTGCCTATGTCTGTGTTTGTGTGTGTGTGTGTGTGTGTGTGTGTGTGTGTGTGTGTGTGTGTGTGTGTGTGAACTACTCTTGGAAATAGAGGGCAGTTTAGGGTGTACCACTGTTCTTCACTGCTGTACAACCTCTATACAGCTGATCGTTAGGAACGAGTGTTGGGTGTAAGTGATATGATTAAACTCATATAACCGGATGTTATGAAGGGCAACATTCAACGCCCATCTTGCACCGAATTGGACGAACATAAGTAATTGCTCGTTCATATTCGTTGTCCTGAGTGTTGTGTACCTTGCCTGAAGAAGACCTCAAAAGTCGAAACGCGTCGTGTTTTGTCTTGTGATTCGTTTGTCAACGTTTTGTTTTTTTTTTTTTTTTTTTTTTTTTGGGGGGGGGGGGGGGGGGGAGCTTTAGCAATGATTTTTCTAATTCATGAAGGAGATGTTGTGAATGAAAATAATGATGAAAGTAACTGTACGACCTCAAAAGAGAGATGAGATCAAGTGCGACAAATTGAGACAACTGTAACAGTAGAGTGAAGGATAGAAACATCATATGCAGGGGAAAAAGCGACATATTTCTGAACCTATAAACAAAACAGATCTAGTAGCAAAGTGAGACGACTGCAGGCGGAAATGTACACAAATCTTAAATAAATGTTTAGCGAACCGCCAAGAGACACGTGGACAAACGAGTCACAAGACAAAACACGACGCGTTTCGACCTCTTAGGTCTTCTTCAGCCAAGACAAAATTAAGCGCTACACACATCATAGTGCACATTGAATAACAAAAACAATGTACAGAGGGGAAAAAAATGGTTCAGATACTTTGAATGATTCAGAACCGCACACATCCTATTGCACATGGAGCATCATGACTACAAAACACTCTACGAAGTTGGTTGCCTTGGGGACTTTACTTTTCCTCATCTCCTGTTGGTGTTCAGGATGGAGACCAGCCCACGTTGGTCCCAGTTGGGTTCGTTCGGTCATCTTGCCGTCCCAGAGGGACAAGGTCCGTTCAAGGCCTCTTGATATGCGTCCAGACAGTGTCCATTCCCCATGAACCGTTCTTGCTGACCAATCCCTCAGCCCCCCCCCCCCCCCCCGCCCCCATCCCCGTTCCTGGTCGAGGTTGTAACCTGGGGCGAGTGGCGGCGTGGACTGTTTGGACCTTGTCCACAGCGTGGACTGAAGACCCATGGAGTGACTGGGTGAATGGTGGCGTGGACTGTTTGGACCTTGTCCACAGCGTGGACTGAAGACTCATGGAGTGGCTGGGTGAATGGCGGCGTGGACTGTTTGGACCTTGTCCCCAGCGTGGACTGAAGACTCATGGAGTGGCTGGGTGAATGGCGGCGTGGACTGTTTGGACCTTGTCCCCAGCGTGGACTGAAGACTCATGGAGTGGCTGGGTGAATGGCGGCGTGGACTGTTTGGACCTTGTCCCCAGCGTGGACTAAAGACTCATTGAGTGGCTGGGTGAAAGGAAAATTAATTCAAAACGGTCAAAATCAGGTGTCCTGAGGGAATTTCAGTGCTGTGACTGCAGTGTTAACTGGGCACACAGAGCAGAACGAGGGTCTGTGTGGATAGTTAAACATATAGGAAAAAAAGGGGTCTCGGTCAAAAACTTAAAACGTGCGCATCAAAGCCTCGGCTTTTGAGGACTGCGCGTTTACCAAAATGTTCTCTCCCGTGGAGGGGAGGGAAGCGCTAGGCCTACGGCCGGTGTGCCAGGGAGGATGGTGATCTCTGCAGAACCTCCCCAGCTGACTTCTCACTCGCGGGATTTGATGGATCCGGAGTTGCGTGTCACTGTCGATGATGGCAGTGTTAGTCGTCTGGTCTGAATGCCTGAGTCCCACACACATCAGGCCAGGCCACAGGATTAGGTACACAGAGAAATGCATTCACGCATCCGTGCTTCTCAGACGTGCGTATCCCCCCCCCCCTCTTCCCTCTCTCTCTCTCTCT
>CM065726.1:65872962-65877962 GCA_033310375.1 Conus canariensis
CCTCACCCCCCTTTCTAATTATCGACTGTCCCGATAAGACTGTGCGACGAAGTACAGGAGACAGGGTGAGTTATCTGGGCGTTTGGCTAATTGGAGTTTCATGAACACACAGAAGGCATTCACCTCTTTTTTGTGAACGCTGTGTCTGCCTGATATTCACGAGTTGGCTGACTGTCCACCCTGCTTCACAGCTGATACTGAAAGCTTGTCCAGATTAAAGCGCACACTTGGTGGTTCGCGAGGGGGGGGTGTAAAGATTACGTGCAGGCAGCAGGCTGCCCTCGCTGAACGGTGGACAGTAAAGAAGCTGGCATGCTTGGTCACCTGAGCGGGCATCCAGGCAGTGAACAACTTTCTCCCCTACATGTAGCTAATAATTAACCTAGGCAATTCTGTGTCGGAAGCAGCGTTCATCATGGGAGCAAGAGTTATCCTATTTGTTTGTTATTTATACATGACTTTCTCTTGAATTAAACATACACACACACACACACGCGCGCACGCGCGCGGACACACACACACACACACACACACACACACACACAAACGCACCACGCACGCACCGCACGCCACGCACGCACGCACACACACACACACACACACACACACACACACACACACACACACACACACACATATACACTCTCACACACACAGAGGGAGGCACGCATGCAAGTATGCAAGAAAAATAGGGTAGTGGGAGAGGGAGGCGGAAAGAGAGAGTGAATTTGGGGAAAGAAAGAATAAAAAAAAAAAATAAGAGAGAGAGAGAGAGAGAGAGAGAGGAGAGAGAGAGAGAGAGAGAGAGAGAGGGGGGGGGGGGGGGGAGTGCGTTTCGCTTTCTTCAGTTGATGAAATATTCCTGGCAAAAAGAATCTCGAGCTAACAACAAAATCAAAACGATTCATCAGCCGTAATGAAGTCAGGCAGTAGGTTCATGTTTCCTTCGATCGAAATCCTCATCAAACGGTTAAAAAAAAAAAAGAAAAAAAAAAAAAAAAAAAGAAAGAAAAGAAAAGAAAAAGGAGAAAAAAAGTCGCCTGTGCAAGTAAATGGGAAAGCTGCGCTGGTAATTTTCTGAACGATTCACTTGCTTTCTTCTGCCAGTCGAATTCTCTATAACATGTAATAAAGGGTTAGTTTTTTTTTTTTTTTTTTTTTTTAATGAATAGCGCAATCTGATGCAGAACTGGGGCAAAATGTGTTTTTGCAGGCAGAGCGTAAAGCTCTGCTTTTCAGTTTCGTGATTATTCGCTTGCTTTAATGCGCCGATCGATTTCTATGATGGAGCTAAACAGTTAATGTTATCAATAGCTCAGGCTGTTTCAGAATTGCAAAAGAAAATTCATCGACGCAAACAGATTGAGAACCTCCGCTTTCTTGTTCGCATCTGATGGTCGAATTTTACCTGAGAAAATAAGAAAGGTTTAGCCTCACAAAGAGCGCCTAATAATAATAATATAATAATGAATACTTATATGGCGCCTATTCTCGGCTAGAGACCAAGCTCTAAGCGCTTTACAATCCACACTCGCTTACACAACGGGCTGCCTACCTGGGTAGTGCCGACTGAAGAGCTGCCAGCTGGCGCTTCATTCAGTCGTTTCCCGTGTCATTCAGTCAATATTGTTCAATATCGTTCACTCAGTTTCTTTACTTTCTTCATTCTTTCCATTTCTTACGCAGGGTGCATGCTGTGTGTAACGTGTCATCCATACCAACGGCCAAACTGGCCTACTCTTCCGAAAGTTGGTGATGGGATTTGACGTGTGTGCAAGATATTATGCGTGCGTTCACACACGGAACCTCGGTTTATAGTCTCATTCGAAGGACTGTATGGGAAATGGAGTCAGAACTAATGTTAACTCCGAGGGAAAAATCCCCCTGTACCGAAACGCCCCGGCGGAGATACGCCTACCTTTGTTTCAAACAACTCGACCTTGACATTAACCGTCCAGTTATAGATTACCCTCTGTCCTATTTTCACTTCCACCTTAGGGTCGGTTCAAGGTCACCAAGGTCATGAATATCATCTTCCCCGTGACCTCGACCAAAGGCTGTTTTTGACCACCGACATTTTCTGTGACGGATGATTTAATTCACCGGAAAAACCGGGTGCACTGAAAATGCGAAATGTTTGGTTTGTACATCAGTCTGTACGTCCGTTGGCCTGTGTCTTAGGAATTATAGCTAAACGTGCAAAGTTCTTTCCATTCCTTTATTGAATTTTATTAACGAACTCGATGCTTAAGGTGTAATGAAAACGATCGTTTTCAATGCGGTTTAAATGATGCAGGCATCGTTTTGCCCACTGCGCTTCAAAATCTCACGGGCACACACACACACACACACACACACACACACACACACACACACACACACCACACACACACCACACACATACACGCGTGTGTGCGCACGCACGCGCACGCACGCACGCACGCACGCATACACATACGCGCGCGCGCGCGCGCGCACACACACACACACACACACACGCAGCGTGCGCAATCATGAACATACACACGCACTCGCACACATGCCTTTGAGAGATCGAAATTTTACGGGCACACGCACACACACACACACACACACACACACACACACACACACACACACACACAGACCACCCCCCCCCCACACACACACACACACATACGCACACACACCACACATACACACACACGCACGCACACACAGAGTTCTGTGTAGAGTAATCAGGGTCAGAATGAAAGCACGATAACTCTGTTCAGAAAAAAATCAGAGAACGATAACACAGGGTGTGTTGTGTGTGTGTGTGTGTGTGTGTGTGTGTGTGTGTGTGTGTGTGTGTGTGTGTGTGTGTGTGTGTGTGTGTGTGCGTGCGTGCGTGCGCGCGCGCGTTTGTGTGTGTCTCTGTGTGTATGTGTGTGTGTGTGTGTGTGTGTGTGTGTGTGTGTGTGTGGTAGTGAGAGAAGAGAGAGAGAGACTGACTGACTGACAGACAGAAGACAGACAGACAGACAGACAGTCAGACCGACGCAACGAACGGACAAACACAAACAGATACACAGACAGATAGCGGCAGGGAGACAAAAACAGAGAGACAAAGACAGAGAGAACTGGGGAGGAGATGCTCACTTCAGATGAGCAAGTCCAAATGTGATGAACGTTTGTAATAGAAGTGTCTAAAGGCATAGAATGCAGCATTCTTTGTAGAGTTATCAGGGTCAGGATGAACGTACGATAAATCTACTCTGGGGAATAAACAAATCAGGGGACGATAACGCCTGTCTTTCCATCGCAAACAGAGTTGCCAGTTTCTAAGTCCAATATTTCATTTGAAGCGCGTGTCAAGAGTGGGATATCGACTGCCTGCATTACAGGCGTACCGTTTCACTCGCATGTTTTGGACTTTGCTCTCTCTAATTGAAGTGTTAAGCTGACTGATGGGCCAGCAGTACTTTGGGCGTGCCAACCAGCGACATCTGGTCCGTGAAAAGGGCGGGATTACTCTCGCTGAAAGCGAGCTCTGTTACTGATTACGTTTCTTTCAGGCTCCCGACGTTGTCTATTCAAGACGATTATCATGGATTATGAGTGAAGCGAGTTTATTACCCCCCCCCCCTTTCTCTCTCTCTCTCTCTCTCTCTCTCTCTCTCTCTCTCTCTCTCACACACACACACACACACACACGCACGCACGCACGCATGCACGCACGCAACACACACACACACACACACACACACACACACACACACACAACACACACACACGCACACACACGCACACCCCCCTCACCTCCGCGTTCACACTTCCTTCTATCCTCCTCAACCTTCCTTCCGTCCTAACCCCCCCCCCCCCCCCCGCCCTCCAACTCTCTGTCTCTGTCTCTGTCTCTGTCTCTCTCTCTCTCCTCTCTCTCTCTCTCTCTCTCTCTCCTCTCTTCTCTCTCTCAACCAGACGAGAATTGAATAATTATACTTATTTCATCCAATTAAATTCCGCTCCATTCAGACAAGATAACTCCAGCGCTGGCTTGAACCTGTTCCCGTTCATTCATTAATACCAGTGTCCATTGAATAAAATGTAATTGATAACAGGAAAATTATTCCACGTGGTTTTGTTTAAACGAAGGAAAGAAATGACCTTACCTGCATAACTGGTTGACGTTTGTTCACCACTTAAGCAAAAATATGTTCTTTATTCAACACTAACAAAATTGACATATGATGATGGTAATTTTTGTACTCCCAGTTCTTATAGAACAGGGAGTACTTCACAATGGGAACGAAGAAATGCTGTCTCTGTGTGTGTGTGTCTGTCTGTCTGCCTGTCCGTCCATGGTCAAAATGTGTTCCACTCGCTCCAGGCAAAACTACTGGGCCAATCTTTCTGAAAATATGTAGGCGTGTTCATTATAGTCACGGATGATGCCCGATGTTTTATTTTACAAGAATAGCCGTTACTAACGGCTATAACGGCCCATAACGGTTTTTCTTCTTTATGGAATATCTCAGAAAGCGCTTGGCCGATCTTTCTGAAAATTTGTAGGTATGTTCATTATGGGTCACGGATGATGCCCGATGTTTTATTCATCCATTATATCTGTTACTAACGGTTTTCTTCTTTATGGAAAATCTCAGAAAGTACTTGGCCGATCATTCTGAACATTTGTAGGTATGTTTATTATGGGTCACAGATGATGGACGATGCTTAACCAGAATAGCCGTTACTAACGGCTATAACGGCCCAAAACGGTTTTTCCTCTTTATGGAATATCTGACGCATATTCAAGAAAAACTGGGAGTACTTGTATATGCTTTGCATCTTGTTAAGTTTGTATTTTCATCTCGTTCAAAGTTAACTTTTGAACTCGGCACGTGGATTTCGCACAGTCTCTACGGTGGACGTCGGTGTATTTGTGTTTGTTTGTTTTTGTTTGTTTTCTAATAGATTTTGCACAGACTACACTATTGAAGTCAGAAGTTTCATTTGATGCAGAGTATACTTTTGAAGTT
>CM065726.1:65882962-65885462 GCA_033310375.1 Conus canariensis
CGTAATCTGAGTAAAACAGGTGCGATCGGAACGTAATCTGAGTAAAACAGGTGCGATAGGAACGTAATCTGAGTAAAACAGGTGCGATCGCAACGTAATCTGAGTGAAACAGATGCGATCGGAACGTAATCTGAGTAAAACAGGTGCGATCGGAACGTAATCTGAGTAAAACAGGTGCGATGGGAACGTAATCCGAGTAAAACAGGTGCGATGGGAACGTGATCTGAGTAAAACAGGTGCGATGGGAACATAATCTGAGTTAAACAGGTGCGATGGGAACGTAATCTGAGTCAAACAGGTGCGATCGAAACGTAATCTGAGTCAAACAGGTGCGATCGGTGCATGCATAATCTGAGTAAAATAGGTGCGATCGGTACGTAATCTGAGTCAAACAGGTGCGATCGGAATGTAATCTGAGTCAAACAGGTGCGATCGGTACGTAACCTGAGTCAAACAGGTGCTATCGGTGCGTAATCTGAGTAAAACAGGTGCGATCAGTGCGTAATCTTAGTAAAAACAGGTGCGATCGGAACGTAATCTGAGTAAAACAGGTGTGATCGGTACGCAATCTGAGTAAAACAGATGCGATCAGTGTGTACTCTACACAATGCCGTTCCTCTGTGCGGCTCCCGCAGACAGATGGACGACATTCCTTTAAGTCTTTTAGTTCGGATATTTGAGGGTTTTTTTTTTTTCAACCAGAATTTACGTATTGACGGCTTACTGATCCTAAATTGTTTGTGTCTGTTCGTATTTTCAGACCGTTGATTTGTTGTAATGTAGTAATCTGTCATGTTCATGAATGTATACTAGAATCATTAATTGTATTGTTCATGCAGAATACTGTATTGTTCGTGCAGAATACTGTTCACATCTCTTTCTAAGGAACTTAAACGAAGAAAGAAAATACTATTCTGCCAGAAAAAAATAAGGGACAAACAAATTACAAGACAAAACACGACGCGTTTCGACCTCTAAGGTCTTCTTCAGGAAAGATAAACAATATTCAGAACAATGAAAACGAACGAGCAATCACTTATCTTGTATAATTTGGGGCAAAAGGGGGCTGTGGACGATAAGAATAATATCATTATCAGTATTATCCTTTTCTGTCTGTCTGTCTGTCTGTCTGTCAGTGTGTGTGTGTGTGTGTGTGTGTGTGTGTGTGTGTGTGTGTGTGTGTGTGTGTGCGTGTGTTTCTCTCTCTTTCTGTCTGTCTGTCTTCCTGTGTGTGTCTCTGTCTGTCTGTCTGTCTGTCTGTCTCTCCTAGACGATGACATCATTCTAACTTGTCTTATTATTTACTTTTTTATCTGTCTCTGCTCCATTTATTTCTTTTTCAACCGACGTTTCATTTTATCTCCTCCTTCAGTTTCTTCTTCACTTTTATTTCTTCGCAGTTCTTCCCCATTCCTCTCTCTCTCTCTCTCTCTCTTCTCTTCTCTCTCTCTCTCTCTCTCTCTCTCTCTCTCTCTCTCTCTGTGTCACTTTTCATTGTAATAACTGTCCTGTGCCATTTCTAGTATTTCCATCCATTTTTTAACTTCGTGTCCAGTCCCCGCTCGGTTTCATCATGTGACACTATCTTTGCTATTCCATTTTCCGGATCACTGACTGAAAATGATCTGCTCTTTCCCTTCGCTGTCAGGGAATTGAGTCTCTCTCTCTCTCTCTCTTCTCTCTCTCTCCTCTCTCTCTCTCTCTCTCTCTCTCTCTCTCTCTCTCTCTCTTAATTGATCTGTCTTTCTCCTTCCTTCTTTTCTGCTTAAATCTTATTACCTCGTCTATGATATGTTCTCCCGCAATTGCGCGCGTGTGTGCGTCTATGTGCGCGCGGCGCGCGCGGGTGCGTCGTGTGTGTGTGTGTGTGTGTGTGTGTGTGTGTGTGTGTGTGAGTGAGTGAGTGAGTGTGTGTCGTCGTCAGTTTAATGTCCTTCCACTATAGTGATTCAGACAGTTTATGTGTGGGTGAATAAAGTATGCAAGTGTATGAGGTGTGTGTGTGTGTGTGTGTGTGTGTGTGTGTGTGTGTGTGTGTGTGTGTGTGTGTGTGTGTGTTAATGTATGTCTATGTGCGCGTGCATGCGTGAGTGTGTGAGCCTGCGTGTGCGCGTGCGTGCGTGTTCATGTGTGTGTGTGTGTGTGTGTGTGTGTGTGTGTGTGTGTGTGTATGTGTGTGTGTGTGTGTGTGTGTGTGTGAGAGAGAGAGAGAGAGAGAGAGAGAGAGAGAGAGAGAGAGAGAGAGAGAGAGATGTCAAAGGTTCAGACTAAAACTGCTTTCTCGCTTAGTCCCAACCATTACTGGCATCAAAACGCATCACTACCGCCGTCGATACTAGCATGATCGTGTTTGCCCGAGAGAAAGACGGAGGCAGGAGAAGGGACGGGAGAGGTGGGGAGGGAAAGGGTTTGGAGGGGGGGGGGGGGGGAGTGCGCAAGTGCGCTCAGTAAAATGAAATATCTGGTGTTGACAATCAGCAAATGAGGAGAATGACAGAAC
>CM065726.1:65890462-65895462 GCA_033310375.1 Conus canariensis
AAATGACGTTTCCGGGAGCTGACTTGGCAATAACCATGAGCTTGCCTAAATGAACGTTAGAGTTAACGGTCGAAGATCAGCAAGAGAACGAAAAACAGCCGTGTCAAATCCCAGTCATGACAAACTGAAAGATCCTGACATCACTGAAACGTTCAAGCGACCAAAGGAAGAAAGGTCCCCCCCAGTGGCACTGCTTGAAGAACACTCTGAAACCTTCATAAACAATGCCAACCAAGTGATGTCTGGAACAGCTACACAGGTCCAGGAAATATGCTGAAGGAAACACAAGCCATGGATCATAAGCTAATATCTTGGAGATTTGTGACCCTGGAATGAGCAGGCATCAATACTCATGAAGAAGTTGTAGCAGCAGTCGTAGAGTCAGCGAAGTCGCTGAAATGTGTGTAATGTAACAGGTGTAGACAACATCCCCACAAAAACAGTTCGCTAACCTATAATCTTAACACAATCTACATTAACGTCTGGCACGCTGATGATGGCTTACGTTATGGACTCGAAAATTAAAGGTCACCCTCCCCTCTCCCAAAGAAAAAGACATTTCCAACACTGCCAGAATCACTGCATTATCAAATGAATTAGCCATGCCAGCAAATTGATGCTCAAAATCATTCTGCGAAGATACGTTCATTGCTAAATACAGTTGAATCCCTAAGGTAGATATGTGATAGATAGACCTTTACAGTACGTAACCTTTGTGACACTCGACAGCACAGGGGGTTCCACCGCGTCTTCAGAATCTTTCATCAGATGCACTAAGAGTCTTGGTTTTCAGGAATCACGGTGTGAAATCTAGTTTGTGTGTGTGTGTGTGTGTGTGTGTGTGTGTGTGTGTGTGTGTGTGTGTGTGTGTGTGTGTGTGTGCGTGTATAATTGTTGATTTGATCAATCAAGCTCATGTTGATCTGTTGATTTTAATGAAGAATAAATGAAAAAAAAATGTATTGGTTTGAATTATTCTAGAAACGTAAAGATTTTAAACATAGTTGTACATGCATCCCAATAAACCAATAGATTCAAATGTGAAGAGCTGTCTTGTGTGCTAGAATTAGTGATATGTTTTTTAACATCAAAGAAAATTGCAAGTCCGTGTTTTTCTTCTTGCAATCGATGCTTTACTTGCACACACACACACACACACACACACACACACACACACACACACAATATATATATATATACATATACATATATATATATATATTATATGTATAATTATATGCATATAATAACAACCACACAATGAAAAGCGAACAAGCAAATTCTTCTTTCCAACGTTTCGGCCCTGGGCCTTCCTCAGGGACTTCTTTATTTTGGTACTACTGACACAATCAAACCATCCTCAACTGTGCCTTTCTTTGATTATCACTCAGTGAATTACAAATGGCTGGCACAGACCCGCAGCAGAGAACAAATCCAAATTTGCCAGGTAACAAAAGCGATCCAATATCTAACATTGCACCAGTATAGACTCCCATATATATATATATTATATATATATATTATATCATATTATGTATTACTTTCATCAGGTGTGTGGAGATTCGCCTTAGCAAACAACATAATGTACATTCAATTTAAACATCTAGGTCCAACATTCACTTTAGCAAGGAGTCAGACGTTTTTTTCCCCTTTAGCTAGAAGTTGGGACGTCTTCTGGTCTGAATAATTGTCGGAAAACCTTAGTTTTCAACAACTGTCTTGTGATATTCACATACATGGCATTCTAGTTGAGTCACTTTCTCTGCCATCAACATGAAAACAAACAGACATCTTTAAATGTACCCCAGACAACTCGATTTCATCTGTTCTATCTTGAATATGAAGGCATATTCCATGACCACAAACTGCAGCAAAACAAAGAACAAACAAACTAAAGGACAATCAGAATGAAGGGGATGGGGATGGGGAGAGACCGCTGATTGAAACAGATTATCAAATAAAACATGAAAAAAATTAGAGAATAGAAAGATGGCATTGTCCAATGGAAGATGACAGTTTCTGACCAGGCAGGTTAGAAGGAGTTAATGACATGGCATTTTTTTTAAAAATCTCGATTCTAGTTGCGATCCGGTGTAGAATTCTATTACATGGAGAGAGAGAGAGAGAGAGAGAGAGAGAGAGAGAGAGAGAGAGAGAGAGAGAGGACAGATGGGCCAACGTACAGACGTCGTTTGCGCATAGTGAGATGCACCAATTAGCCAAGGTATTTTTCCAGTTTAATGTTATCACTTGGTACCGTTCCACATCGCTCCATAGGAAAAACTACAAACAATGGATCCTGACATTTTGGGGCTTGTCTTCTTTTGAACAGTGACTTTTTGCGTTTGTCTTTATCAGCCAGTTATTTGTGAATTTTATGTTTGCGTACCGCTATCTCTCTAATTCTCTCTGTTTGTGTGTGTGTGTGTGTGTGTGTGTGTGTGTGTGTGTGTGTGTGTGTGTGTGTGTGTGTGTGTGTGTGGCTCGTGCATATATATGCGTGCGTGCATGCTTATATGTTTGTACATGTTTGTATGTCTGTGACATTTTCTGTTTATTAGTGTCTTGCATTCTACTTTACTTTCTTGTTGTTGCAGAATTTATTTCACTTAGAGCCACAGGGATTCTCATAATAAATCGGTGAGATAATACATATTTAAATTAAGTGCACCCCATTTATTAGTGAAAAAAAGCATAAATACTTGTTTTGTTCAAATACATAAACCTATCACTCACTGATCATGGACATGGAAGCGAGAAAATCTGGGTTACTACTATGTTTCGATTTTGAAAAAGCATTCGATAGTGTACACTTGAAGTTCATGCTTAAGGTCTTAAAAGCTTTTGGAGCGGGCCCCGACTGTTGTCAGTGGATTAAGACTTTCTACAGGAATATTAGATCAACAGTTTCTATTAATGGCAAGCTAGCTAGCTGGTTTGCCGTTGAAAGGGGTTATGGACAGGGTGACCCATTAAAACCATATTTGTTTATCATGCGTGTAAAAGTTTTTGCTCTCATGATAAAAGAAAACCAAAACATTAAAGGTATTAAGATTGGAAGCGTTGAAAATAAAATATATCAGTACGGACACGACACCGAGCTTACACTAGAAGGAGACAGAAAACCTTTTGAAGAATCAATTACTACCATTGAGAAATTTGAAAGAGTGTCTCGGCTCACGCTAAGTACAGAAAAGACGAAAGGAGTATGGTTGGGAAGTATGCAGAATTCATAGAGACACTTTTGTCACATTTACAAATGGAATGGAATCCCAAACGTTTCAAAATATTAGGGGTATGGTTCACAAGCGATTTAAAGAATGTGCAGTTGTAAATTTAGAGGACTATCAAATAAAATTTATGTGTAAAATTTGCTTAAAAAGACGAATACACTACTCGGAAGTTGTGTGTGTGTGTGTGTGTGTGTGTGTGTGTGTGTGTGTGTGTGTGTGTGTGTGTGTGTGTGTGTGTGAGAGAGAGAGAGAGAGAGAGAGAGAGAGAGAGAGAGAGAGAGGTCAGATGGGCCAACGTACAGACGTCGTTTGCGCATAGTGGGATGCACCAATTAGCCATGGTATTCTTAAGTGCTGTCAAAAATTATATTTTATGGATGCTGATACCAAATGCACCTGGCAGTTTTTTGTAATCAAAATTGAAAAATTAGTGTACAGAACAGAGAATGTACAGAATGTATGGAATAAAAGGAAAGAGAATAAATAGGAACACATCTTCAAAGAATATCAAATTAGGGGGTATAGGTATACCCAACATTAAGTAATACCTAAATGCATTAAAATTGATATGGTTTGGTAAAATACAATTAAGCAACCATAAAGGGAAATAATTTTTGTGTCTTCATTATCCAGTTATTGCCATAATTGAAAACTTAGGGTCTAATTTGCCCAAACAAGATTGTGTAAATGCATTTTGGAAAGATATATATATATATATATATATATATATATATATATATATATATATATATATATATATATATATAAAGAATTTCGAGAAGTAAATCATGTCAAAACTATTGAAGTATTCTGTTCTGAACCAGTGTTCTGTAACAGTCACATTAAAGTTGGGGAAAAGTCAGTTTGTTATGTAAACTGGATCAGAAAAAAATGTTCTTTTTATTGGAAAATCTGCTGGATCATAATGGCAACTTTTTAACGTTCCACATTTTCACTGAAAAGTATGGCGTGTTGAGTAATTTTGTCACTTATCATGGGGTCATATGTTATTAGGCAATATACAAGAGAAGTAGGACTGGAACTAACATACAAGACATTGAGTTATTCAAACAAGTTATTAATAACTGTTTCTTCAGCTCCCAGAGGAGCGAGCTATTACTACAATATCTTAATGCAAGATATAACTGAACCCAAATGTTGTGGCAAGTGGAGAGAAAGACTTAGAACTGAAGTATGTTGGCACAAAGCATTTAAGAAGATTGGATATATAAAAGATGTTAAATTAAAATGGTTCCAAATCAGATTGACTCATAGAATTTTAGGAATAAACGTACTTATGCCGAAAATGAATGTAACTGACTTCGACAATTGTTCCTTTTGTCATGACCAAAAAGAAACTATACGCCATATTTTGTTTTTGGACAGGCGATCGAGTGAAACACTTTTGGAGTACATTTCAGGATTCGGTAAATGAAAAGTGTGCCAACACAAACTTATTACTTACAAAAAAGATAGTTTTATTTGGATGCGATGACCATTATAAGACAAACTGTTTACTTACAAAAAAGATAGTTTTATTTGGATGCGATGACCATTATAAGGCAGACAGCACATTTGATCTTATTCTGCTACTAGCTAAATTTTATGTCTGAAAATGTAAGTTCGAAGGTAAACAACCTCAATTTCAACAATATACCTCATATCTGAAAAGATTATATGAAACTGAAAAATATGCCTGTCGGATAGAAATGTCTCTGAAGAATTCACTGGCACGATGGCATATATATCTGCCTCTCTTGGAATAAT
>CM065726.1:65902962-65915462 GCA_033310375.1 Conus canariensis
CAAGTCATCCTGCATACATACAAATACGCTCGTGTACACGTAGCTAGAAGCCCCCACATTCCAGGCGGAACGGGCCGAGGTCTTGCACAGGGTGGAAATGAAGGACCAGGCACAGAAGTAGAAGGGAGGGGACAGAAGCAGGATCTTCGTCTTTCGCTAGCTGGTATTGCATTGTAGGCTTCCTACAGAAAGAACTTGCGTCTTGGCTGCTGGTCAGGTTGGCTGTATGTCTACGAACTGTTCATGGGTTGGCTGTTCAGCACACACACACAGAAGACGGTGTCAAATTATCAGGTTTGAAACACACACGAAGTCTTCTGCTTCTTCTTCTTCTTCTTCTCCTCTTGATCCTCCTCCTCCTGATCCTCCTCCTCCTCCTCTTCCTCCTCCTCGTCCTTCTTCTTCTCCTCCTCCTTCTCCTCCGGGAGGGGGGGGGGGGGGGGGGGCAAAATTCAGGAAAGATATATATTGTCGTTGTTGTTCTTAGTAAGAAAAGTAACTCAGTTTTTTTTTTAGACGTAACGTTCTGAACAGTTCACTTCAGCCCTGTTTATTGCATAGTTTGAAGTTGCTAATGAACAAGAAGAACCCACGGGTGAGATTCAACTTTTGTGGACCTAGAAACGTTATTGACCATTTGATTGACTGACTGACTGATCAACTGATATACAGATCGTTTGATTGATTGATTGATTGATTGATTCATTCATTCATTCATCGCTTCCCCCCCCCCCCCCCCTCCTCTCTTCCACCGCCTCTCTTCCATCTCCTTTGGTCCAGCAGGTGGCGCGGGCATGTGCGTGCTGGGCTACATCCCGGACATGGTGACGGAGGTGAGCGACGACGAGAGCAACACCACCACCGTCGTCATGGTGACTAAGGACGCCCGCTACTACGCCACCAAGAGCCTGAGCTACGCGGGGCCCATCCTGATGGGCTGCGGCTTCTTCGCCATCATCGTGTCCTGCGTGCTGTACTGCGAGATCATCGACCGCTACGCCGTTCTCCTGCCCAATAAGCCCCAGACACGACTGCGGCGCCGGGAGGTGCTGGACATGATTCTCAGCGAGTTCAAAAAGTCCTACTTCAGAGGTGAGACACTGTTCAGACAGTCCTACTTCAGAGGTGAGGCACTGTTCAGACAGTCCTACTTCAGAGGTGAGACACTGTTCAGACAGTCCTACTTCAGAGGTGAGGCACTGTTCAGACAGTCCTGCTTCAGAGGTAAGACACTGTTCAAAAATGCCTGCTTTAGAGGTGAGGCACTGTTCAAAAAGTCCCACTTCAGAGGTGAGACACTGTTCAGACAGTCCTGCTTCAGAGGTGAGACACTGTTCAAAAATGCCTGCTTTAGAGGTGAGGCACTGTTCAAAAAGTCCTACTTCAGAGGTGAGACACTGTTCAAAAAGGCCTGCTTTAGAGGTGAGGCACTGTTCAGACAGTCCTACTTCAGAGGTGAGACACTGTTCAGACAGTCCTGCTTCAGAGGTGAGACACTGTTCAAAAAGGCCTGCTTTAGAGGTGAGGCACTGTTCAAAAAGTCCTACTTCAGAGGTGAGACACTGTTCAGACAGTCCTGCTTTAGAGGTGAGACACTGTTCAAAAAGGCCTGCTTTAGAGGTGAGGCACTGTTCAAAAAGTCCCATTTCAGACGTGAGACACTGTTCAGACAGTCCTACTTCAGAGGTAAGACACTGTTCAAAAATGCCTGCTTTAGAGGTGAGGCACTGTTCAAAAAGTCCCACTTCAGACGTGAGACACTGTTCAGACAGTCCTACTTCAGAGGTAAGACACTGTTCAAAAATGCCTGCTTTAGAGGTGAGGCACTGTTCAAAAAGTCCTGCTTTAGAGGTGAGGCACTGTTCAAAGACAGTCCTACTTCAGAGGTAAGACACTGTTCAAAAAGTCCTGCTTTAGAGGTGAGGCACTGTTCAAAAAGTCCTACTTCAGAGGTGAGACACTGTTCAGACAGTCCTACTTCAGAGGTAAGACACTGTTCAAAAATGCCTGCTTTAGAGGTGAGGCACTGTTCAAAAAGTCCTGCTTTAGAGGTGAGACATTGTTCAAAAAGTCCCACTTCAGAGGTGAGACACTGTTCAGACAGTCCTACTTCAGAGGTGAGACACTGTTCAAAAATGCCTGCTTTAGAAGTGAGACATTGTTCAAAACGTCCTACTTCAGAGGTGAGACATTGTTCAACACGTCCTACTTCAGAGGTGAGACATTGTTCAACACGTCCTACTTCAGAGGTGAGACACTGTTCAAAACGTCCTTATTTAGAGACGAGACACTGTTTAAAAAAAGTCTTACTTCAGAGGTGAGACTCTGTTCAAAAAGTCCTACTTCAGAGATGAGACACTGTTCAAAAAGTCCTACTTCAGAGGTGAGACATTGTTCAAAAAGTCCTACTTCAGAGGTGAGACATTTTTCAAAAAATCCTACTTCAGAGGTGAGACACAATATAAAAAGTCTTACTTCAGAGGTGAGACACTGAGGGGAAGGATATCGATAGCTTAGCTGTAATGTGAAGACTGCTGCAGATGATCGTATATTGCTGCTGTTGTCTCTTTTCTGCCAGGAAGGATGTCAATAGCTTATCTGTTATGTACAGAATTGTTTAAGATGATTGCAAGATGGGTTTTTTTTTAATTGTTGTTGTCGTCGTTGTTGTTCTTTGCTGACAGGAAGAATGTCAGTAGATTAGGTACTATGTGAAGAATTACTGCAGATAATTGTGATTTCTGACAGGACGGGTTTCAGTACTCAGCTATCACACAGAAATATTTTGTAGACTGTTGTACGATGTTGTTGCTGCTGTTGTTCCTATTCGTTTCATGACGGTCACTGGATGTGGACAGACCTGGTGGAGTTCTGTGGAATCGATCGACGGGGCTGGAACAACACTGACACTAAGTTGTTCACGTCTACCGTGACTGGTTTGCGGCAAGAGGGTGATGGGGGGGGGGGGGGGGGGGGGGGGGGGGGGGGTACTTCTCGACATGAACTTCCCTGACTAGCTGTCCCTCTGTCTGATCGATGTCTGTTCTCTCTGTGTCTTGTGAAGAAGCCGGTCTCCTCTCTCTCTTTGATGATGTCTGCTGTTTTTTCCTCTTTGGTTTTCCCATTGCCTGTCTCCTGTCTACTTCCCCGAAGACCAGTTGTTGTTTTGTGGTATTCTTTTTCCAGGGAGGGGGAAAAGCTTTTGATCTAGAAATGGAGCCCGGGAGTTTTTTTCATGTTCATTACGATGGCCTCATTTTTGCTCAACTCCCCCCCCTTCTAATTATTTCAGGTCCGCTGAGCTCCGCTGGTCTTGCGGTTTTCTTGCTTGGGTGTTTTGTTATTGTTCGTCTTCGTTCCTTCAAGATTTGGTTGTCGGATCGCAGCGAGTTTGACAAAACTACGTGTGTGGTTCCCTTTATCTGCACAGAAAGCTGAACTGTCAGTTAACGTTAGTGTCCATACTGCATTTCACGTTAACGTGCTTTGCGTTTTGATACATGTCACAAATTATATGCTGTAACATCAACTGTTCGAATCGGGTTCGAATCCCGGCAGCGCCAGAAACAAAAAAGTTGGCAGTAGAAGGGCATCTGGGAGTCATGACCTGGATGCAGCCCGGTCCCCTTAGAGTATAAGGAGTACAGGGCCGAAACACTTGTCTGAGGGGGGTGGGGGTGGGAAGGGGGGTGGGGGGGGGTCTTCTCTGAAGACCTTCTGCTGTCAAGCTCTCCGTAGAGTTTCTTCCTACTACCATTAATATTATTCCACCGCAAAAGTTCTGATACTGAAAAGAACACACTGTTTCTGCAATAAGGCGCAAAAAAATCGTTTCTTCCCCTGCCTTCAGACCAGAATCCCTCGTCATACCTTCACGCTCAGCGAGCTGTATCCGGTTGGTTGCTGCAGATCACTTTCATTGCTCGAGTCAACTCCGGCGGTGAAACACGGTACACCTATTGCCTGTTCTCCGACAGCTCGCAAGGAGAAGCGGGGGGCCCTATGATGTTCACTTAGCGTTCAGCTGTGCTGAGAAGGGCTCACTTACATCTTTTCACGCCCGTCGACGTGTTTTCATGTCATTAGTGTTTGTTTCGAACTCAACCCAAGAACCCATTCCCGGCTCAGCTGAAAGGGAAGATGTCAACGAAGATCGATGACAATCAGTGTCGGGAATGATTTGCTTTTGACCTGTTTCTTACCACTTGGGCAGTGTTTTTCATGTCACTTTAATCACCTCACGTATTGGGAACTATGTCACGAGCGCACCCTGGTGTGGTGTGTGTGTGTGTGTGTGTGTGTGTGTGTGTGTGTGTGTGTGTGTGTGTGTGTGCGCGCGCGCGCGCGCATGTGTGTGTATTTGCTTCTGTGTGTATGTGTGTGTGTGTGTGTGTGTGTCTTTATCTTTGTGTGCTGAATCCGATGCGTGGCAGGGGAGGAGGTTTCGAGATTTCTGGACTACCAGCACCTTTCCTCTCCCCTTGCGCACGTTTCGGAAGGCAAATTTTGCACTTTGGCGCATTCCCCCTCTTCTCCCGCTGGGGGAGGACCCTTACACCCTCTCATGTAACTGATCCGGCCCGATGTGGTGTGTGTGTGTGTGTGTGTGTGTGTGTGTGTGTGTGTGTGTGTGTGTTTACGTTGATATTGTACATTTTCTTGCTGACAGCGGTACATAAAAAGAGCAACAAAGGACAATTTACGACATTGCATGTGACAGCCCAAACATTCTTTGAAACATGTAGAAAAGCATTACATATTTTGAGAGGTTTAAAACAAGATGCATGTGGAAGGCTTACAATGTTGCTGAAATTTTTCAGACTATAAATTACTTTTTACACGAGAGAGAGAGAGAGAGGAGAGAGAGAGAGAGAGAGAGAGAGAGAGACAGACAGACAGAGAGGGAGGGAGGGAGAGAGAGAGTTTTCGATTTCTCAAAGTTCTCGAAAGTATGTTCATTCTCAGTATTTGACTTCCTGATCAGCAGATTTCCAATTGCGGCTTTTCCAAATGCCATGGCTGAAAATCGGATTCAGACCGTGTTGCTCTCTGACGCACAATCTGAAGAGGAAATAAAAAGCTCAGCTGTTCGAAAACCGAACTGGAGAACTGATTACATGACACCTAATTTCGGATTGGGGATGGGGTTTCTGTGTTTTATCACATCAGGAGAATTAATCCGGGGGTAACGTTTAGCGCTAGTGTAAACGTGCGCGCTGCATCTGTTGCGAAGTTCACCACCACTATTCACTGACGCTGTTCGGGAGGGGAAGGGAGGGGTGGGGGGTGCGCGGAAAAATTGACCGTTAGTTTGTGGCTGGTGTAAGCAGCCTGCTCTACAAAAGCAGCAGTCGTACACGCGCGGATAAGCCGGGGTGCATACAGCCAGTCTTTATCTTTGCCTGCACTAAGCTTGCAGTGAAAAGCCCTCACACGTAGGCCGGGTTATGGGAGCTTACTAGCGTCAGAAGACGAAAAAGGTTTGCCCATGCAAAACAGGCATTGTTCTTGAGAAAAAAAAAGATTCATGAGGAAATCAGCTGATATCGCTGTTCAGTCTAAGGATAACAACTGTTTCACCTAAGGGTCACAACAGTTTTACCTAAAGATCACAACTGTTTCCCCGTTTTTCTTAGTATGACAATTGTCTCCTATTTTCCATGAAGGTCTCAGCTGTTCTTCCATGTCTTTTATTGTAATAACTAATTCCCGAAAGTTCACAACTGTTTTTCCGTACCTTCCTTAATATGATAACTGTTGTCCCCAGAAATTACAACTGTTTTCTCAATTGTCTTTAACTCTAGTCTTTCGAATGAGACTATAAACCGAGGTTCCGTGTGTGAACACACGCATAACATCTTGCACACACGTCAAATCTCAACACCAACTTTCGGAACAGAAGGCCAGTTTGGCCGTTAGTATGGATGACACGTTACACACAGCATGTACCCTGCGTAAGAAACTGAAAGAATGAAAGGAAGTAAGGAAATTGAGTGAACGATATTGAACAATATTGACTGGATGACACGGGAAACGACTGAATGATGCGCTAGCTGGCAGCTCTTCAGTCGGCGCTACCCAGGTAGGCAGCCCGTTGTGTAAACGAGTGTTGATTGTAAAGCGCTTAGAGCTTGGTCTCTAGCTGAGAATAGGCGCTATATAAGTATTCATTATAAAAATGATAATAATAATATAATAATAGTAGTAGTAATAATAATGATAATAATAATAATAATATTTTTCTTCGGGAAAACGGTGAAATCATTATGATTCTAAGGGATAACAGCACTACTGACTGATTTCCCTAGTAGCGCTGTTTGCTCGTGATACCATGTATTGTTTCCTTCGAAAAAGAGGGAAACTGCAATTGTCGGCTTGTGACGCTATTTTGCTCCCATATACTGGTTACCATGCAGGTAGTGCGTCAAATGTTTTCATTCATTCACCGTTGTTTCAGCAAAACAGCACACGCTTCGAACGTAAACACCCGTGTGATAGTTAATGCAGACTGCTGTATGTAGTGGCGAGAAAAAAAATATTGACACTAGGACATTAAACAAGCTCAGACGAAGTGCGTGAAAATGTGCTCATTCGCAGTTGGTCGAGTAAAAACGCCACATTCTTCGAACCTAAACACTCGTGTGATAGATAACGCAGACAGGTACACATAGTTGTAGGTATCAAACATATAGATATCAGGACATTAAACAAGCTGTAAACAGATTAAAGCATTAAAAAGTAACAGAGAAAACACACAAACAAAAACATATGACATCTGTAGGCTGAGAACTCGCAGCCAGTATTGCCACAGAAACGAGAGCAGCAACGACAAAAATCGCTGCTACATTAAATACTTACGTGATTATATGTGTACACACAACACACACAACACATGCGCGCGCGTGCGCGCTTGCACGCGCTCACACAGACACACACTTACATGCTCACACAGACTCACATGCTAACATACAAACACACACTCGGAACACATACGTGAATAGGCAGACTTATGTATGTTATATGTGTATATGTCAGAAGGGCATTAAGTGTGCTCAAATTAAATGTAGGACAGAAGTTTACTCACTCCATTCAGAAGGAGCCATTCATTTGTAATCGCAAGCAGACAAACACCTACACGCGCGTTCTTGTCTCAGTTACCAACTCTGATTAACGTTCCTCCAATAAGAGGCTTCAACTTATTATTCAATTTAAAGTTTTAGAAATCAGGAATAGTGATTAGTATCCCTTCCCCATGAAAATACAACACTCACCACAGGCCCCCAAAGACAACCAAAATTCCCTTGAATATAATCCCTGGCCGTCACAACCAGTTGGCACAGACAGTCCCCAAGGCCCACTCCATCACAGGCCCCCAAGGCCACTTCTTCAGTCACATGGGCTCACTTAACAGTCAAACGGAGTAATTGTCCTAACCCTGCCTTGGTCAGGTCACTACTAAATGCCTTTCGTCTGTGTCTGAGTCCGCCCACCACACAGTGTCAATCCCAAAACGATTCAGCTCACCACCAAAACAGAAAAATTTTAAGATCAGTGTGTGTGTGAGTGTGTGAGCGCGCGCGCGCGTTGTGTGTGTGTTGTGTGTGTGTGTGTGTGTGTGTGTGTGTGTGTGTGGTGTGTGAGCGCGCGCGCGTTGTGTGTGTGTGTGTGTGTGTGTGTGTGTGTGTGTGTGTGTGTGTGTGTGTGTGGGGGGAGAGAGAGAGAGAGAGAGAGAGAGAGAGAGAGACAGAGAGAGAAAACGGTATTTGTTTGCCGTTTTTATGGCAAGGGAAACTCATTCTCGTATAACAATTCAATTTGTCAAAAGCATCCTGTTGTATGTGCCATGAAATATGACTGGAAAAACAGCGTGGAAAACAGAAGTAGAAAAAATGACGTAAACATGAATTTTAGGGAGGTGGGGGGGGGGGGGGGGGGGGGGCACACAAGAAAGAAGCATCACCCACACCTGATCTTTTAGTGCGTAATGCCACCCACCCAAAGTATATCTCACAGAGCTCTGCAGTATTTAGAGGAGAGTGTTGAAAGATTCCAAAAACTCTGTGTGGATTATCTTCTTCGGTATATTACATGACTTCTGTGGTGACTACCCTTTCGCTTCTGAACATGTTTTCGCTGACGATGATTCAGTTATGATGTCGATTACACAGAATATTTATGAGTTCACACAGTGACGAACACACTGAATCGCAGATGTGTCAGATAATCTGAAATACGTTTAAGTGCGTAACACCAGCTGAGTGAAGGAATGCAATAAAGTAGTTCTCATGGAGCAAATGCACATGTGACGGTGACAGACCTAATCTGCTAAGGGCCTACACAAGAGAAGATGTGGTGGCCACACAAATGTGTTTGCGGTCTTCAGTATGCTCATGTGTGGACCGAGATATTGGAAACGTTGTTTATGGCTTCTGTCGATGTGCCGCCGTAATATTATCTATGAGCGTTTGGAACAGCTGTTGTTCGCTTATTTCGTTACCAATCGCAATAAAAGTATGCAAAATGTGTTGTTCGTCCGTCGAGTCGTCGAGGAACTCTTCAGTCATCTCGGGGTTAGGGGGGGGGGGGGGGTGAGACAAAAGAAGAAAACTTGTCGATGCTGCATCGCATGTCAGTTTCTGAGTCCGCATTGAAGGTGCAGTGTTCAGCAAAGAGAACCCACCCCCACCCCCGCCCACCCCTGATGATGTGTATCATAAGCTTAGTTTTTGCATGGAGCCTCTCGAGGTTAGACAGCTTCCCATCTGTTCTGAATCTAATATCGATGCCTACGTCCCCTTCTCTGATGGCGTCAGCACTGCAGAAACCATTGTGCTGTGCAGAGTGGGTGCCAGAACACAGCCTTGCTTTACAGAATATAGCGAAACGTGTACACCCCGATAAGTAGTAGATATAGGGACAAACACTAAACGTGAACAAACTAGGCCAGTGTCAGCTCCTTTCTGATCAAAGTACGCCTAGTCGTTTGATACAAACCAGATAAACGTTGTATTGAGCGGCAAGAGATCAAAAGTAAAATCTTTACGTATCATGAACTGTCATTACTCCCCCCCCCCCTCCCCCCTCCCCCGTGCAGGAGAAATCATAACGTCTTGATTGGTCCTCGAAACTTTCGGAATTTACGCTGACTTAGGTCCTCTGATCGGAGCAGAAGCTTTCACGTACCTTCACGCGAGCTCGTTTGCACCGACTCGGACATAAAGAAAGTAGCCGGAACATACTAACACGTAAACCTCACGGAAAATACTGAATAACCGCGACAAAGCCTTCAGTCCTCGACTATGGCGTAGCCCCACGCGTACCAAAATCTGACATATAAAACGTGTTCTGTGTGTCTGTGTGTCTCTGTGTGTGTCTGTCCATAACGAGTGCAGTCTGCTGCATCTGTCTTTGTTTTTGATGATACAAATCCACAGCCATTGTCTGATCTACTCCAGATTTGGCGTGATGGCTCATTGACATATCTGGCATCTCAGGAGAGAATCACTTTCGTGCGAGAAAAGTTGCACTGTTAATACGAACATAATTATGGCGAACTGTCGCGATGTCGGGATTTCAAGGTAAGTCCTGCACGCCTCGACATTGTTGTTCAGACTGATTCAAAACTCCCGTGTTTTCTGTCCGTCAAAGCAGCTCTGTTGGGAGAGAGTTACGGTGAAGATCGAAAGGCCCCTCGTTCGAACCCGGTGTAACAGCCTATTCTTACCCCCCCCCCCTCATGGAACTTACCCGGGGTAAGTTTGGGCTAGCCTGCTTTTACCCCCCGGGGTCATTCCAGGACTAGCTGGAACTTACCCGCCCCTAGTTGGAACTGACCCCCCCCCCCCCCCCCAGTCATCTACATTGTACAAGGTACGCAGGCACCTAGGAGACACTAATTAGCTGTAAAAATAGTTAAAATCTCTGATATACATTAAAGTGACCAATGGTCAGTGACACTGACCACTGGTTGTCTGCATTGCACAAGGTATACAAACACTCATGAGATACTGATTAACTGTAAAATAGTCGAAATATCTGATTTACGTCATAGTGATCAGTGGTCAGTGGCACTGACCACCAGTCGTCTGCATTGTACAAGGTACACAGGTACTCGGGAGACCATAATTAGCTGCGAAATAGTTAAAATCTCCGATTTACGTCATAATGACCAGTAGTCAGTGGCACTGACCCCAAGTAATCTATATTGTACAAGGTACACAAGCGCTCGGGAAACACTAATTAGCTGTTAAATAGTTAAAGTCTCCGATTTACGTCATAATGACCAGTGGTCAGTGGCACTGACCACTAGTCATCTGCATTGTACAAGCTAAGGTACACAGGTACTCAAGAGACTCAAATAGCTGTAAAATAGTAGAGGCAAACAGGGATGAAGCAACAACGGTACTTGGTCACAACGACACGTGGTCACAATGACATTTTGTCACAACTGCGCTGCCTTGGCTGTCACATTGGCACTTGGTCACATTGGCACTTGGTCACATTGGCGCTTGGTCACATTGGCGCTTGGTCACACATTGGTCAGCACTTGGTCACATTGGCACTTGGTCACATTGCTGCTCTTGTCACATTGGCACTGGTCACATTGCATGCACATGCGGCCGTCTTCATCCACCATGCATGCGTAAGCTTCAGCTAGCGCGAGAAATGTTAATACGTATCTGTTAGTGAACCAGGGTGCTGTGTGGTGTGTGTGTGTGTGTGTGTGTGTGTGTGTGTGTGTGTGTGTGTGTGTGTGTGTGCGTTTGGGGTGGGGGTGGTGGTTGGGAAAGTAGGAGGTCCACCTATTGAGAAGAGTCTAGAACTACACTTTGTCAAAACCCAACTGACTGTATACTTATAGGAAATGGGAGAGGGGGTGTAAATATGCAGGCTGACACAATTTTTTTTTAAAAGGCGGGTATGCGTGTTGGGAAAAGGCAGAGGAAAACCTGAATAACCCTCTCTTGTTTGAAGGGTGGGGTGGGGTGGAGGAAGATTCCAAATGGTCTAGATTGACCCTTTTTTTTTTGGGGGGGGGGGGGGGGGGTAAATCCAGGCTAGCCCAAACTTACCCCGCGGGGGTAAGTTCCAACTGGGGGGGGGGGGGGTAAGTTCTAGCTAGTCCTAGAATGACCCCCCGGGGGTAAAAGCAGGCTAGCCCAGACTTACCCCGGGGTAAGTTCCGGAGGAGGGGGGGGGGGGAGGTAAGAACGGGCTGTTACACCGAATTCAGACAATTCTCCCCCTTTTTTTCCAAATAACTTCGAAGCGGGTGTAAGGCGGACGCGGACGGACGGAGGAAGGGGAGATTAGGGCGAGGGAGGAGAAGAGGGGATTGGGTGGACGGAGGATGGGGGAAGGGGAGGAGGAGGAGGAAGGAAGTGCAACAGATTGGACAAGGGGCTCGGAGCGTGGGGGAGAGAGAGGGGGACGGGAAGATGGGAGAACGGGGAATGGGGAGTCACAGACAGGGGAGGGGGGAGAGTGAGTGGGACGGGGACGGGAGATGAGGGGAAAGGGGGATAATGGGGTCGAGGGAAGTGACGGTGAGTGGTAATATGAAGCAAAGATACGGAATGAAAGAGAAAGAGAGAGAGAAAGCTTAATGAGCCTCGTCTCTGGTTCACCTTTTTGCCTTTTATAATCCCCTTCAATCTTCGATGCGGGCATGATTCTGTTGGGGGTCATAAAGGAAATCTCTGTGATCATGTCCAGGTCTTATTTGATATCATTGTACCATAGATAAATGCACAGGAAAGATAGCGAACATTGATGACCGCCCTTATTGTCAAATGCCCTCTGATCGAAAACCTTCAACGTAGCACATTTCATTCTCTCTACTCGCCATGATAAACTGGCTCAGAGAGAGAGAGAGAGGAGAGAGAGAGAGAGAGGAGAGAGAGAGAGAGAGAGAGAGACAGAGAGACAGAGAGAGAACAGAGACAGAGAGACGAGAGAGAGAGAGAGAGAGAGAGAGAGAGAGAGAGAGAGCCCTCAACCATGCATGTGTCGGCTTACCCGATCGGAAACTTGCTTGAATTCACATCTTCTGGATCTCTCTCTCTCTCTCTCTCTCTCTCTCTCTCTCTCTCTCTCTCTCTCTCTCTCTCTCTCTCTCTCTCTCTTTATGTGTGTGTTTATGTATGTATTTCTGTGTGTGTACATACGTGTGTTGTCGTCGGTATAATGTCCTTCCACTACAGTGATTCAGAGACATACGTGTGTGTGTATACATACGTGTGCATGCGTGCGTGCGTGCGTGCGTGCGTGCGTGTCTGTCTGTCTGTGCGCATGCGATCGCACATGCATCAGAATCTTTCAAATGATGAGTGAACCAAGTGGCCGGCTGAACAGTGGCCGTGCAAAACGTCATGCTCAGGGCAGGTACCAGAACATAGTCGCTGCTGAACGTAGCTGTGGTTACTGGAAGGAGGGGGAGGGGAGATAAAAGAGAGGTGGGATGGGAGATAGGATTGGGGGGGGGGGGGGCACGAGTGGTA
>CM065726.1:65917962-65957962 GCA_033310375.1 Conus canariensis
AGGAGGAGGAGGGGGAGTGGGAGTCTCGGGGAGCGGGGAGCCCGAGGCGTGGTTGAAGACCTCCTCCCTGCCCAACATCTGTGATCCCGAGGCGTTGCCGGTGCCGGGGTGCTCCGCGGGAGGGAGCGAGGCCCTGAGGCAGGTGGCCGTCCTCGATCATCTCCAGGAGGTCGTCAGGGCTCGCCGGCTGAGACGGTGGGTGACTTTTTGTGTGTGTGTGTGTGTGTGTGTGTGTGTGTGTGTGTGTGTGTGTGTGTGTGTGTGGCGTGTGGTGTGTGTGTGTGTGTGTGTGTGTGTGTGTGTGTGTGTGTGTGTGTGTGTGTGTGTGTGTGTGTGTATGCGCGCGCGTGCGCGTGTGTTTGTTTTACGCCACCAAAACATTGTCACAACAGGAAACACACTCAAGATATTTTGAAAGTCTTCTTCCCCTTTTTCTTCTCATTTATTTTTTCATCGTCATATCATTATCATTTATTGGAAGCGCAGGCTTCCAAGGGTGGTGCAGGGTTGCTCCCAGCTGGTTTGGTCGGCACTTGACGACAGTACTTCTCTGGGTCCTATCCGCACCTTCGGGCCTTTGCTTCTTACATTGATTAACAGTGGTAAAAACGTCACAGTGCCGGTTAAGGATTTTCTTGGCATGCCAGATTCTGTGCCATACATCATTTGGTGCGTGCATTATGAAGAGTTTGTGCCATTAATCACTTGGTGCTACTGTCATGGAAGACTGGGTACTATTCATCGCTTGTGCTGGCATCATGGAAGATTATGTCCCATCTTTCAATTGATGTCAGTGCTATGGAAGACTCTATGCCCTTCGTTTCCTGGTGCCATTTCACGGACGATTCTGTGCTACTCATCACCTTATGCTACATCATGAAGATACTGCTACATCACGGATCATTCTGTGCCATTCATCGCTCGGTTCTATGCCATAGAGGAGTTTGTGCCACAGATTATTTTGTGCTTCATCATGGAAGGTTTTTGTGTCATTTATCTCTCGGTGCTACATTATGGAAGATTTTGAGTCGTCCATCACTTGTGCTTATGTGTCATTACATTATTCGGTGCTGTATCGTGGAAGTTTTGTGCCATTCATTGCTTCGTGCAAAGCTTATGGAATATTTTATTTCATTTCTTACTTGGTGCTGAATTATTCATGATTGTGTGCCATTCATCGCTTGATGCCAGCATCGCGAAAGATTCTGTGCGGTTCATCACTTGATGCTGTTATTATGCAAGGTTATATTCCATTGGCATTCGTTGCGCATGTCGTGGGAGTTTCTCTACCATTCATCAATTGGTGCTTCGTAAAGAGTCTGGACCATTTAGTCTGGAGCTAAAACATTGAAGATGATGAGCCATTCACAATTTGGTGCACTTGTTTGAAATAATGGAAGAGTTTTGTGCCATTCGCTGCTTGCGCTGAATCATGGGAGATTTTGTGCCATTCGTTACTTTGTACACCTGCTTTTGTTTTTTCGGAGCAAAGCACCACTCGACATTCAAGGTCTGGTGTGGCCAACCAACCCTGAGGAACAGTTCAATGGCAAGCCTCCAACGTTGGCGGAAATCAAGAAGGTGGTCGACAAAGCCAGAGCCAAATCATCACCAGGGCCAAACGGAATACCTTACCAGCTTTACAAGAAATGTCCCAAGGTGCTGGAGTGGCTCCACAGGCTGCTGCGATCGGCTTGGAGAAACCAGAAGATCAGCGGCCAGTGGATGACGGCAGATGGTGTGTACATCCCCAAAGAGCAAAACTCAAGTGACATCAGCCAGTTCAGGCCAATATCACTACTGAACGTCGAAGGGAAAATCTTCTTCTCTGTCATGGCAGCAAGGCTGACCAAGTACCTGATGGAAAACAAGTACTTGGATGTGTCAGTCCAGAAAGGTGGCATCCCAGGCGTGGCTGGCTGTGTAGAACACGCCACAATGATCTGGGACGCAATCCAAAAAGCAAAAACAGAAAAGAGAGACCTGGACGTAGTGTGGCTTGATCTGGCAAACGCATATGGATCTGTGCCCCATGAGATGATACAGTTGGCTCTTGAGATGTACCATGTGCCAAAGAACATCTGCGACATGCTCAAGAAGTACTTCAATGGCTTCTCAATGCGGTTCTCTACCAAGGAGTACACAACAGACTGGATCAACTTGGAAGTGGGTATTGCAATGGGCTGTGCAATTTCCCCAATACTGTTCGTGCTGGCAATGGAACTCATCTTGAAAGCAGCAACAAACAACGCGAGACAAACAGACCTTGGCGATGGATACAAGATGCCTCCTCTCAAGGCCTTCATGGATGACACTACAGTGATTTCATCCAGAGAAGACGAGACACGTCATGTGCTGGAGAGGCTGGACGACATAGTTGCCTCATCCAGAATGAAGTTCAAGCCAAAGAAATCACGGAGTCTCTCACTGAGGAAAGGAAAAGTGGCCGGATTTGTGGTCTTCAGTGTTGCCAACCAGGCCATTCCAACAGTCACAGAAGAACCAGTCAAGAGCCTTGGAAGATGGTATGATGATACGCTGAAAGACACACAAAGAGCAAAAGAAACCAAGCAGATGGCGGAGGAAGGCTTGGAGACCATTGACCAGTGTGGGCTCCCTGGCAAATACAAGGTCTGGTGTCTGCAGTTCATGCTGATTCCAAAGCTCCTATGGCCTCTGATGATATACGACATTTGCACCAGCATAGTGGAGGCAATGGAAGCCAAAATCAACAAGTTCACAAGGAAATGGCTTGGTGTCCCACCCTGTCTGACTGACATAGCGCTGTACTGTCGCCAAGCAAAGCTGAAACTACCACTGAAATCCATCCTGGAGGAATACAAAGCAGGGAAGATCAGACTTCAAAGCATGCTGGAGGACTCAGGAGACAAGGTGGTAGAAGCAATCAAGCCCCAGCTGAAGACAGGCAGAAAATGGAAAGTTCAAGAGGCGATGGATTCTGCAAAAGAAAGTCTCAAGATCAGAGAAATAACAGGACACACACAGACCAACAGACAAGGACTGGGGATGACCAAAACTGAATGGTGGTCAAAGGCCAAAGGAAAAGCCAAAAGAGACATGATGATTCAGGAGATGAGAAAAGAAGAAGACCAAAAAAGACTCCAAAAAGCAGTCCAGCAGAGCCAGCAAGGGCAATGGACAACGTGGGAGAATGCACTCCAAAGAAGTCTCACTTGGAATGACATTTGGCGCATGGCCCCTCTCAGGATCAGCTTCATTCTCAGATCTGCATATGACCTTCTGCCCTCAAATGCAAACCTGGTGAAGTGGGGGAAAACAGACGATCCTGCATGCCCCCTCTGCCATGAAAAACAAACAGTGGAGCATGTCCTAAGCTCATGTAAAGTAGCCCTGGCTCAAGGAAGGTACACATGGAGGCACAACCAAGTGCTCAAAGAGATTGTACAAGTAGTCTGGGCTAGTACCAACACCACAAAAGGGAAAATCAGGACTCCAAAAGCACCCGCAACATTCTTCACGGCAGGAGGCAGCAAATCATGGCCAAGAACAACAGTGCCACTCGAAACATGCAGGCAGAGTCTGCTGGACGGGGCAGATGACTGGGAGTGCACTGCAGACCTCCCAGAATGGAAGAGTCACCCAGAGATCATCAGCAAGAGTGGCATGAGACCAGACATAGTAGTCCACTCTAAGTCAACCAAGCAGCTGATCATGATCGAGCTCACGGTGCCATATGAGAACAGAATGGAGGCAGCTCAAATCTACAAGACTGAAAAGTATGCTGATCTGGCAAACAGCCTGAGGAGAGAAGGCTATCAGGTCAAAGTCCTCACTGCAGAAATTGGAGCTAGGGGGTTTGTAGGAACGTCTGCATACAGCCTCATGAAACAGCTCTCAGTTGCAGGGAAGGAAAAAACCAGAGCCCTGAAAGCAATGGCAGAAGCGGCAGAGAGGTGTTCAAGCTGGATCTGGTCAAGGAGGAACAAAAGTGAACTTCATAAGGCTTAATTTCCCTACAAATATCAGGTGTCCCTGTGGCTCAGTGGTTAAAGCGCGAGTCATTAAGTGGAAAGTGAGCATGTCCAGAGGGTCATGGGTTCGAATCCCAGCCATGGCTCGTCCCAAGATGGGGAAAAAAAAAAAAAAAAAAAGGGGCAGCAGAGGGACATCCGGAGTCATGAACCGGGTGTGGCCCAACCCCCCTAGAGTGTCAGGAGATAAGGGCCGAAACACTTGCTTGAAGGGGGCTTCTCTTCTGAGGACTCTCTGCTGCCACGCTCTCCACGAGTTTCTTTCTACTGGAAGATTTTGTGATATTCGTTACTTCGTGCACCTGCGCTGAAACGTGGAAAAGTTTGTGCCATTCATTTCTTGGTGATGATACATCATGGACGATTTTCTGCCGTTCATCGCTTGTTGCAAGCATCATGGAAAATTCCTTGCTATTCATCACTTGATGTTAGCCTCATGGAAGACTGTGCGCTGTTCACCGCTTGATGTTTGCATCCTGCAAATCTCTGAACACTTTTAAGTCAGGCTTGAAGACCTTCTTATTTCATGCCTATCTTAACGATGATTGATTTTATGCACAGCACTGTTCATCTGCTGTTATGTCTTATCCTGAATAATGTGCATGCCTGTGTATGCATGTGTATGTGTGTGTGTGTGTGTGTGTGTGTGTGTGTGTCGTGCGTGCGTGCGTGCGTGCGTGCGTGTGTGTGTGTGTGTGTGTGTGTGTGTGTGTGTGTGGGTGCGTGTGTGCCTGTGTTAGTGTGTCTTGGGTGTTTGTGTGTGCTGGAGAGAGGGGGGAGAGTGAGGGGGGAGACAACGTGGGGAAAGAGTGTTGGGGATGATTGTGTTTGTCTGCATGTATAATTCTATGTTTTGAAATGTATGTTGGTCTTATGATGTTATAGTTTATATGCCTATATCTTATGTTGGTCTTATGATGTTATAGTTTATATGCCTTAATCTTATGTGTTTCCTTTCTTCTCTTCATTCTTAAACGTTCGGCTTTTATATTGTAATGGCGCTTGGAGCCTCACGAGGGACAGGCGTCACTTTTTCTTCAATGAAATATATTATTATTATTATTATTATTATGTTCTTCCATTCGTCACTCAGAGCTAGTGTTATGAAAGTTTCTACATCATTCATCACTCTGTGCAAGCACCGTGAAAATCCTGTGCCATTCAATTGTAGGCGCAAGCATTAGGAAGATTCTGTACCATTGAATGATCATTCAGAGTTAGAATCGTGGAAAATTCTTCATTTCTTTTCAACTTCATGAACATTTGTGTGATATGAACTGCATTGTGATAGCATCATGGAAGATTCTGTGGCATTATCAGCTTGGCGCTAGCATCAGAGAAGACTGTTCGATCTATCACTGCCTGGCTGCGCTATTTAGAATCGTGTGCCGGAATAGCTCAGTTGGTAGAGCGCCGGACTCGTAATCCAAGGGTTGCGGGTTCGAATCTCCGCCGGGCCGTTTCGGTACAGGGGGATTTCTCCCTCAGAGTTAACATTGGTTCTGACTCCATTTTCCATACATTCCTTCGAATGAGACTATAAACCGAGCTTCCGTGTGTGAACGCACGCATAACATCTTGCACACACGTCAAATCCCATCACCAACTTTCGGAAGAGAAGGCCAGTTTGGCCGTTGGTATGGATGACACGTTACACATAGCATGCACGTTCTCCGAAGATGGAGTATGGCTGCCTTAATGGCGGGATAAAAACGGTCATACACACAAAACTCCACTCCCTTTGTCGGGTAGATGGGATTAATACTTGCCAGTCTATACAGGGGGTGTCCGCAGGAGTATCAGCCTGCGTACGCAGAAGAAGAAGGAGAAGAAGAATCGTGTGCTGTTCGTGATATGATGGTAGCATGGAATATTCTGTACCATTCTTAACCTCGTATTAGCATCATAGAAGATTCCTTGCCATCCATTCCAGTGAACTAGACTCGGGCAAGCTCCTTCACCTTTTATTATTTTTTAATGCCAGCATCACAAAGAGTTAGGGCCACTCATGGCTTAGTACTGACGGACGATTCCATGCCGTTTATCTCTTGGTGCTGATGGAAGATTTTCTGTTGTTCATCACTACTTGCCAGCTAAGATTATGTACCATTACTCGTGTGCTGCGAGCACCATGGAATATTCTGTGCCATTTATCACTGTATGCCATTCATCTCTGTACGCTAGCATTATGAGAGATTCTGTGCCATTCATCACGTGGTGCTAGCTTCATGGAAGATTCTGTGGCATTCTTGCCCGAAGTGCTGGGATCATTGAAGAGTTAATGCCATTCCTCACCGTATGCCAGCATCGTGAAATATTGTCCCATTCATCGCTTCGTGTTGGCATCATGGAAGATTGTCGCCACTCAACATCCATGCTAGCATGACGGAAAATTATGTGGCATTTAGCATTTCGTCATGAAAGATTATGTGCCGTTCATCGCTTGATATCAGCACCTTGAATGACTCTGTGATGACGTTAACACTAAAAATGGGAAGGGGAAGAGGGGGTGGGGGGGGGGGGGGGGGCGCATCTGGTGAACAGTTTCTTCCAGATTTAATTATTCATTGTAGTCGGTGGGAAAGATGTCGGAGTGCTACATACAATTATAATCAACTGATTCATTAAAACCGTTGCGACAAGAAATTAAAAGTGTTGTTCATTGAGGACACGTCAGAGGATATGGACCTCTGACAGAGGTGAACAAGAGCTGGCTTGGATCTCTGCTTGCGTCAGATCCACACAGGGGGCAGGTCCACTTGTGAACGATAGGGGCTGCAACAGCATAGCTGCTAGGGCACCGGACCCATAGTCATGATGATCCTGGGGATGTGGGTTCGAATCTCTGACGGGCCGTTTCGGCTAAGGGGGATATTTTTCCCCTGGAGCTGACGCTGTACCTGACTCCAGTTCCCGAAAAAGTCTTTCAAAAGAGACCATGAAGCAAGGTTCCGTGTGTGAACACGCGCATCCTGTCTTTTTCACAAATAAAATTCCATCACCAACTTTCGGAAGACAAGGCCAGTATGGCCTTTGGCATGAATGAAACATGACACAAAGCATGCACCCTGTGTAAAAAAAAAAAATTAAAAGAACGAAGGAAAAGAATCAAATGACTGATATTGACTGAAAGACACGGGAAACGACTAAATGAAGCGCTAACTGATATTGACTGAAAGACACGGGAAACGACAAATGAAGCGCTAACTGATATTGACTGAAAGACACGGGAAACGACTAAATGAAGAGCTAACTGGCAACTCTTCAGTCGGCTCTACCAAGGTAGGCGCTCAGTTGTCTAAACTACAACGTACATTGTAAAACACTTAGAGCCCGGTCTCAAACCGAGAGTAGGCGCTTCATGCTGCTGCTGCTGCTGCTGCTGCTGCTGCTGCTGCTGCTGCTGCTGCTGCTGCTGGTGATGATGATGATAATGATGATGATGATGATGCTGATGATGATGATGATGATGATGATGATATTGATGATGATGATAATGATGATGATGGTGATGATAATGATGATGATGAGGATGATAATGAGGATGAGGATGATAATGATGATGATAATGATGATGATGATGATGATGATGATGATGATGATGAGGATGATAATGATGATGATGATGATAATGATGATGATAATGATGACGATGATAATAATAGTAAGTTTAAAGTCTCAATTTCCCGCAGATGAGTCACAGATTCAGTGTTCATATGACCATAACATCGTTCCAAAATGGACACAAGCCGTTCAAGTTAAAGAAAGTTCACAGATTTCTCTTGCTCGTACATCAATTTTTTTTTCTTATTAGAGAGAAAGTTTCAGCATCGTGAACTAGCCTTACCAAAAACTTTTGAAGCGAAGTGATGTATAGTGACAAGAAAATACTTTTACAAACCTACTAGAAGAGTCTAGAACTGTTCTGTACTTCTATCATTTGCACGTCATCAGGCAAATAAACGCCACACGGAATATTTTGTTTTCACCGTCTGAAGCAAAACTCGAACAATGAGATCTGAAACAATGCCATGGCTGATCATTAAAAGAGAAAAGAAAAGAGGAAACAACAACAGCAGCAGCAGCAGCAACAACAACAGCAGCAGCAGCAGCAGAAGCAACAACAACAACAACAACAACAACAAGAAGAGTGGGGAGAGGTAAAGATTTTATTCTCGCTTACAATACAGAAGACACGCATTTGTAGTATTTACAAAAAAGGTGTTCTTGAGCTACGTGTATTTGAAGTAAAACAATACAAAACAAAATAAACAAATAGATAAATGGATATTTAGATAGATGGATAGACAGACAGGCAGACAGACGGATAGAGTAAACAAATAAATATATAGATAGATGAATAAATAGATACGTAAATAAATAAATTGTCATTCTCTCGACTGACTCGAGGGACAATTTACAGATTAGACCATAACGCAATGAACGATCTGGATATGCCCATTTTTTCCTTTGACGCTTGCATTTTCAGGGGTTGTTAAGGGTACACAAATATGAATCACTTGCATTCAGGAGTTAGAGATGTAAGGCGCGGGACAATCGTCGCAACTATAGATCTTTTACACATTCGATTCAGACAGCCTATACAATTGTTTTATTCTGATGATGAGCTTATGTTGGCTTACAGAGTACCGCAAATTGCAATATCAGATAATGCAGAACAAAGTTAATCAACGAACATAAAAATCACAAGATGCAGACAACACTTACCAACCACAGCAGTGAATCCATAAGACGAAGACACCATGTATTATTCACAGTAGCGAATACCGGAAGACAAAGAGAACACTTGTTAGCCACAGCAGTGAATGCAGGCGACGACAACATTGTATCAACCACAATAGTAAACATCAGAGGACAAAGCTAACAGTTATCAACCCACAGTAGCATGTGTCAAACTCAGTAAGAGATACCAAAGACATATACAAAATGTATTAGCCACAGTAGTGAATACAAAAAAAAAAAAAAAAAAATTCAACCACTGTAGTGAATACCAAAAGACAAGGACAACATTTTATCGACCACAATAGTGAATATCAGAAAGCACAGATAACATTCATCAATTACAGCAGCGAGCACTGGAAAACAAGGACAACATTTAGCAGTTACAGCAGTGAGCACTGGAAAACAAGGACAACATTTAGCAGTTACAGCAGTGAGCACTGGAAAACAAGGACAACATTTAGCAGTTACAGCAGTGAGCACTGGAAAACAAGGACAACATTTAGCAGTTACAGCAGTGAGCACTGGAAAACAAGGACAACATTTAGCAGTTACAGCAGTGAGCACTGGAAAACAAGGACAACATTTAGCAGTTACAGCAGTGAGCACTGGAAAACAAGGACAACATTTAGCAGTTACAGCAGCGAGCACTGGAAAACAAGGACAACATTTAGCAATTGCAGCAGTGAGCACTGGAAAACAAGGATAACATTTATCAATTACAGCAGTGAGCACTGGAAAACAAGGACAACATTTAGCAGTTACAGCAGTGAGCACTGGAAAACAAGGACAACATTTAGCAATTGCAGCAGTGAGCACTGGAAAACAAGGATAACATTTATCAATTACAGCAGTGAGCACTGGAAAACAAGGACAACATTTAGCAGTTACAGCAGCGAGCACTGGAAAACAAGGACAACATTTAGCAGTTACAGCAGTGAGCACTGGAAAACAAGGATAACATTTATCAATTACAGCAGTGAGCACTGGAAAACAAGGATAACATTTAGCAGTTACAGCAGTGAGCACTGGAAAACAAGGATAACATTTATCAATTACAGCAGTGAGCACTGGAAAACAAGGACAACATTTAGCAGTTACAGCAGTGAGCACTGGAAAACAAGGACAACATTTAGCAGTCACAGCAGTGAGCACTGGAAAACAAGGACAACATTTAGCAATTGCAGCAGTGAGCACTGGAAAACAAGGATAACATTTATCAATTACAGCAGTGAGCACTTGAAAACAAGGACAACGTTTAGCAATTACAGCAGTGAAAATCAGAGGACAAAGCCCACATTTATCTACCACAGTACTGAATATCAGAAGACACACGTAACATTTATCAATATCACAAAAGTAAATACCAGAAGACAAAGACAACATTTATTAATCATGTTTGTGAATATCAGGAGACAGACATTTATCACCTTCAATAGTGAATACCAGAAGGCAAACACAACATTGATCAACCAGAATACTGAATATCAGAAGAAATTCATCAACCTCAACAGTGAAGACTACATTGTTCAACCATATTATTGAAGATCAGAAGACATATACAATCAACTTCAATAGTGAAGACAACATTGTTCAACCACGATATTGAACATCTGAAGACATTCGTCAACATCAGTAGTGAAGACAACATTGTTCAACCACAATATTGAATATCAGTAGACATTCATCAACCTCAATAGAGAAGACAACATTGTTCAACCACAATATTGAATATCAGTAGACATTCATCAACCTCAAAAGTGAAGACAACGTTATTCAACCACAATATTGAACATCTGAATGTATTCATTAATCTCAATAGTGAAGAGAACATTCTTCGACCACAACATTGAATATGAGGACATATTCATCAACTTGAATAGTGAAGACAACAATGTTCGAACACAATATTGAATATCAGAGGACATAATTTATTCATCAACTTGAATAGTGAAGACAACATTGTTCGACAACAATATTGAATGTCAGAAGACAGACACATTTATTACCCACAGTGGTGAGCACAGAAAGACAAAGACAATGTTTATGAAGACAGCTCAGTCCCCTTGCCTTAAGGCTGTGTCAGGCCAGTTGACATAGGCTAGAACACCAAGGCTACATCAAAATGTTGTTATGCTCTGCATAGTTATGCGGGGATTGTCTTCAGTCGTGACAAGCTCCTAACATAACATTATCAGTCTCCAAAATCCCCCGAAGTCGGAGTATGGCTTCCCACGTGGCGGGGTAATCACACAAACGGTCACACACGTCATGTTCTCATCCGTCGCTGATGCATTTTGTACCATAGTGTTCAAGTACTTCGGCTGTTCGGATGATCCCTGGAGTCTTTTAGACAGGGTAGACGACGACGACGACGACGACGACGACGACAACAACAACAACAACAACAACAACAACAACAACAACAACAGCTCAGTTTTTTAAGTCCTGTTGTTTATAGCCCAATGGACCACAGTGTCCGTGTCTGGGCTGTATCGAGACAGCTGTCAGGCCGAACCTTTTTTAGCAACATGCATATGAAAGAACAGCTGTACAAGGTAGTTTTGTGGATGCGTTGGGAACCGGTTCACTTCGCTTGATTTACCAACACTAACTGTAGCGGCATTTCTGACACACACGTTTCTGAATATTTACAGCGTTCAGCGTGTGTTCTTTCTGTACAAGGAGGAGGAACAACTTGAGTCCAGCTGTTCTTTTTATCCGGTAACAATTACTTACCCAGTTCTCCGTTCTGTGTTTAATGTGTTTGGAAGTCTTCGTTCTCACCTCGCACATCTTTTCTGTCCCCCCCCCCCCTCCTCCCCCATCTCCTCCATCTCTCCTCCTACTCTTCTCCGTTTTCCACTCGATCTCCTCTTTTTTTTTTCGGATTTCTGGATATATGTGTTGCATCTTACAGGTTGGATTGAAATACCGAAGACTTGCTAAACAAAAGTTCGAATCTACGAGCCGCTTGATGCACAGAGGAATAGTAATTTATCAACAAGATGAGCCATTAGGAAACGCACTTGCCAAAAACAAACAAACAAACGAAAAGCAAAGGCAAACAAACAACAACAACCAACCCCCCCCCCCCCCCCCCCCCCCCCCGACAGACACATTGTAATACTTCTGTCTCAAGTTCATCGTGGTCTGTTGGACAGGTTTGCACGGCCGTCTTGCAGCATGGATGGCAAGATGTCCCTGTCCTTGCCTCAGGCACTGTCCCAGAGTTCCATGGGCGTGGACAACCCTGCCTACCTGCACGAGAAGGTCCGCAGGAGAAGCCTGTCCATATGTATGACCGAGTCCTTCTCTGCCAGACCGTCCGCCTCGCGCTTTGTCAAGACCAGCCAGCTCCAGCCTCGAGAACGGCTTCAGCAGCTGCAGCAGCAGAATATACACAAACAACGCCAGCTGATTTTACAGCAGCATGAGGAGCAGCAGCAGCAGCAGCATCCCAAAGTGAAGAAGAAAGGGCAGAGACGTGGTAGTGAGGACAGTCGGGGAGGCAGAAGGCGGGATTCAGACGAGCCTCGCTTGTCCAAACCCAAACCCAAGCTTGCACAGACACGAGGGGCGCACAAAACCTTTGATAGCTCTGGGGTCACCTCGCTCGCCTTCTGCCCCTCTGACCCCCCTCCCTTCCCCCTGCCTGCTCACTTCATACAGACCAGGCAGACGCCCGACAGCTCACCCACCTCCCTCAGTTCCCGGACCGTTAAACTGCTGAAAGCCAAGTGTCAGTCCTTGGACATCCGGGACAAGAAGAAGACTGACGTCATGCTGCTCAGAGACCTGTTCCGCTCGGACGACGTGGAGGACTCCCCGACCTCGCCCTCTCCCATCACCAGTCAACCCTCCACTAGTTCTCTGGCAGACATAGACTCTCGGGAACAAATTTGTACCGATCCTCCGACCGGACAACCGCCTGGGAATGCGGCGGTCCCTCCCCATCTTCAGACTGGAAACACTGCTTCTTCCCAGCCGCAGATAGGTAAGAAAAACAGTGCGTTTGTGCGCGTGATTCCATCCAAGGCAGGATGCAAGCTCCGAAGCGACGTGGACAACCTAGAGGCTGACACACACGATGTGATCAAACCGAAACTAAGAGCCAGCTGTATGGACGAGCAGCGCTACGAGCTGCCCCTGCTGAGTGGAGTGGCGAGAACCAACCGACAGTGGGAGGCGGAGAGACGCCGGCGGATCTTTCGGGAGTCCTCGCTGGGCCACAGATCCTACAGTCTGGACGCCAAAGATTCGGGGTCGGCAAAGAAGGCGGACACAGCCAGGAGTAGTGTGCACAGGTCCACCAGCTTCAAGTCCCCGCTGGCCAGAGAAATCAAACTCGCACCCTGCGGGATGCAGTCACTGGGTCCACCTTCTCTGGCTGGAGAAAAAGGGAACAGTTCTCCCTTGCTGCAGATGCCCAGCCTCCAGTGTCCCAAAACGAGACCCGTGTCGTGGTGTGGGGAGAACTGTCCGATGCCAGCTCCCAGCATCATGGTAGCCTCTGTGATTTCCCCTCCAAATCAACCCAACAGCATTCTGACGTCACAGACCTCTTCCGCCGTCACAAGAAGTCCCAAACCAACGTCATCGGGTCATTCCGAAGCTGAAGACCCGAGTTCTCTTTACCCGTGTCACGTGGTAACTGAGAGCGAGCAGCGGGCGGGCAGAACTAAGTCCGCAGTGACCAGTTCACGAGTCCATGACCCCCAGTGCCTGAAAATACCGGCTCGCAGTCCTCATTCTCACAACAACGACCTCCGATCTGCTGACAGGAGCACGTCCTCCCAACAACGACCGTGTCGCCACCAGCAACAGCATCAACAGCTGGTGGTACCGGCACAGGTGCATCCTCAGGTCTCCTCTCCGAAGTATCTGGATCCGGTCCTGGTGGAACGAACTCTGAACCAGGGGCCACAGTGTCGGAACCACAACGAGAACACCGCGGACAAACACAGGGGTTCTTATGAACTCGCTGTGGAAAGGCGAGCGGGGCACGATCCACGGGGAAGCCAGAGGGACTCTGACTCCCATCAACAAGATTCTGCCGACGACCTCAGCTCGAAGCAGGGTAGTCCGAAGCCTTGTCGGACAGAGGAACACCCCTCCGAGTCCCATCCGCACCAACGTGAGGCAGCCAAGAGACGCTCGACCATAGTTCACCGTGCCTCCGTGCACCTGTCTCTGGACTCCTACGCCGACAGCTCCATGTCCATCACCTCGTCCACGGTGAGCTCCACAGACAACACCAACAGTTCCAACGTGGCTCTGATGATGATGGCCCCCTCCCCTACCGCCACCTCGCTCAGTCCATGCAGCGTGGGTGGCGGCGACGGTGGTAGTGGTGGTGGTGTTAGCGGCGTGGATGGTGGTGGTCGGGGTGGTGGTGACGGCGGTGGGGAGGGAAGCACTCAGGCCCTCCGAAGGAAGAAGTTCACTCAGTCGCGGAGTGTGGCAGTGGAGGAGCTGAGCGGGGACGAGGAGGAGACGGAGGACACGCCCCTCATCCAGACTCCACTCAGTTCCACCACCTCGGGAACCGTGGGCAAGTCTTAGCAGTGCTGGGACGCTAGTGGTGCGCAGGATTTCTTTTTTTTTTTTGTCGCTCAGTGCTCCAGACACGTTTTCAACGTGGCGTTTACGTAACGTCCATGCTTTTTGACATATTCTGTCACATATGCACATGAAATGTGGGCATTTTCCAACTGTGATTGCCTGTGATTTGGATATTTGTCTTACTCAACTGTTCCACCCATTTTGAAACAACAAAGCACAAGGCTACCTTTTCTTATCTATCATTGAAGTGAGGCATTTTTTTTTAAAAGCAAAGTACGTCTGTGCTCATGAGGATGGATATCTATTTTGCTGTTGGGTGTTGATCATCCAGTGGTGTGGGTTACGGCTTTTCCTGGACAGAGCCAGTGATGAGAATTATCCAGAGAAATGGCGGCAGCTCTGCACTCACCTAGCACACACACACAGCATTTTTTACCATAAGACTTTTCTCTCTCTCTCTCTCTCTCTCTCTCTCTCTCTCTCTCTCTCTCTCTCTGTGCGCGCTTAGCTACAAGACAGAAGTTGGCAGTAGAAGAGCGTGTAGGAGTCATGACCAGGATGCGGCCCGGCCCTCTTAGAGTGTAGGGAGTCCAGGGCCGAAACATTTGCCTGAGGCGGGTTTCTTCTCTGAAGAAATTCTGCTGTCAATCGCTCCCTAGAGCGTCTTCCTACAGAAGCAATCGAATCATTGACCGTTACGATCTGGCGCCACGTCGACAGTGTCTGTGTGGCCAGCTTGCCCAGAACACCTTCTACCAGTCGAGACTTATTCTCACTATATCCTGGTAGTCAGGGAAGACCTTCTATCAATGGAGTCTTATTCTCACCATATCCTGGCATTCAAGGAAGATCTTCTACCAGTCGAGACTTACTCTCACCATATCCTGGTAGTCAGGGAAGACCTTCTATCAATGGAGGCTTGTTCTCATCATATCCTGGTAGTCAGGGAAGATCTTCTACCAGTCGAGACTTACTCTCACCATATCCTGCTATTCAAGGAAGATCTTCTACCAGTCGAGACTTATTCTCACCATATCCTTGTAGGCCTATTCAGGATACTAAAAAGAGCCGAAAAACAACTGGGCCACGCTCCAATGTCAATGACATTATTTCGTTCTCTCTCCTAAAGATGACTAAGTCGGAATTTCGGATTTATCTTAAAATGCTTTCCTTTTCCATAGCCTTTGATTGTCTAGCGAAACCCGTGGCAGACCTTTTTTTTTTTTTTTTTTTTTTTTTTGGATATAGACTGTACTGACGTCTTGATACAACATTTTCAATGCCTGTTTTTTTTGCTTTTACTGTCAGACTTGTTTTATTTCTTAATGGGACTCAGAGAAGCAGGGATGGAGGGTGGGGAGAGGTGGGGGGGGGGGTGGAGGGGGCGTAAATTATAAGGGAGGGGAGCATGGAAGAGGGTTAAAGTGACCAAAGAAGGAAAGCAGGTGACTCAATCGAAAGGCAGATGAACGAAGCTGTCATCTGCACGTTAAATATCATTTATGTTTTTTTTTTTTTAAATCACTCACTACACAGGTAAAATCGAGAGAGAGAGAGAGAGAGAGAGAGAGAGAGAGAGAGAGAGAGAGAGAGAGAGAGAGAGAGAGAGAGAGAGTTGCTAAACACCACCACATCTGTTGTCCACGCGGTCTAAAAAGTCATGACAGTATAACTGATACAAATATTAAAAAAGCGTCCATCAATAAAAATAATCTCTTTTTGGGGACATATCTAAGATATTTGTTCAACGCAACACGAGCATTAACGATATCGTTTTATTCGGAATTGGTTTAAACAAATTAATAGAGGGGAGAGGGGGGGGGGGGGCAATATATAAAGATGGGGGGGGGAGCATATAAAGCTCTCTCTTGCTCTTGAATATTGTTTGATTATGTATAGGCTGCCCATACACTGTTCTCACATTGTACTTTTTTTATAGTCTCAAAGAATTTCTTGATTATTTATGAAATTGACTTCTCCTCTCTCTCTCTCTCTCTCTCTCTCTCTTCACACACACACGCGCGCGCGCGCGCGCGCGCGTCACGCACACACACACCACACACACACACACACACAAACACACGGCGCGCGCCGCACGCACACACACACCACACACACACCACACACACACACACCACACACACACACACACACACACACACATGTACACATCCCATAGAAAGAATCAGATATAAAACTCAGACAAAAAAAAAAAAATAAGCATGCGTATGTTTATTCACACTAGCCGTTATTCACCAAACAACACTCATAATCATGAAATCATCCAAATCTGATTGGCAGACTACCGAGATTGATTTTGAAGACATTGTGGACTTAAGATTATTTCCACCTAAGCTATCATTTTTTTTTTTTTTTTTCATTTTCAAACGCTGTGATTTTGTAACCTGCACGGTCAGGGAATAAGCAGTTATACCCTTGTATATTGTTCCTTAGTGATACTCGTGTATAGTATACAGCATACCTGGTGAAGAAGAAGTATTTGTACAGATGTGGTTGGAGAGATATGAACTGCTTTGAGATACTGTATTTGGCTGTTATGTCATAGTATATCGACAATGTTTTTGTTTAGAAAGATGTGTTATAAAGGCAGGTTTGTAAGAAATGACTTAGTCGATAAGAGAAAGAGAGAGAGAGAGTGTGTGTGTGTGCGCGCGCGCATGCGCGCGTGTACGTGTGTTTAAGTGCGTACGTGCATGTGTGTTTGCGCACGTGCGTGCGTGCATGCGTGAGTGTGTGCGTGTGCGTGTCTGTGCGAGCGTGTGGGCCTGTGTTCGCGTGTGCGCCTGTGTTTATGAGTGTGTGTGTGTGTGTGTGTGTGTGTGTGTGTGTGTGTGTGTGTGTGGGTGGTGGGTGGGTGTGCGCGCGCGCGCGCGCTCGCGCGCGTGCGCGCCTTGTGTGCTCGTTCGTTCTTCATTTCAATGTCTAGTCACTGAAAGGTATTTAAGGCAAGTATTCCTGTATGCTTACGTGCGTGCGTGTTTGCTTGCGTGCGTATGTGCGTGCGTGTGCGTGGGTGCGTGTGTATTTGGGTGTACGCGCGTGCGTGTGTGCATGCGTGTGTGGTGCGTGCGTGCGTGTGTACGTGTGTATGTTTGCATGCTTGTATGTGTGCGTGTGCGCACACTTTGTGTGTGTGTGCGTATGTGCGTACGCACGTGTGTGTGTGTGCGCGCGCGCGCGCGCGCGGTGTGTGTGTGTGTGTGTGTGTGTGTGTGTGTGTGTGTGTGCGTGTGTGTGTGTGTGTGGTGTGGTGTGTGTGTGTGTGTGTGTGTGTGTGTGTTGTAAAGCGATTTAAAAAGATAGTATGAATGCGTTCGTATCTGTATGCGTGTACATAATGTGTGTGTGTGTGTGTGTGTGTGTGTGTTGTGTGTGTGTGTGTGTGTGTGTGTGTGTGTGTGCGTGTGTGTATGCGCATGTGCGCCCGCGTGTGTTCGTTCTTCATTTTAATGTCTAGTCACTGAAAGGTATTTAAGACAAGTATTCATGTATGTGTGTGTGTGTATGTGTGTGTGAGCGCGCGCGTGCGTGCGTGCGTGTTTGCGTGTGTGTGGTGTGTGTGTGTGTGTGTGTGTGTGTGTGTGTGTGTGTGTGTGTGTTCAGACAAAGCCGTAATAGTTCATGGATATGTTATCAGCTATTATCTGTTAATAGTTTGTTTCACGCGGGAAAACTGCTGTTTTTGGAAGAAATAGACTCTTATCTTAATTGTGAAAGATAATCCCCATGTGTTTAGTGATTACGCATGTTTTTCTTTAACATCTTTGATGATTAATGACAAAGGTCACACCGAGAACAGCGTCAACAAATAAATAGTCCGTCAGTGTTGCAGGCCCGTACATGTGTAACTCACAATCCTTCTACGCCTCATGGAAAATATCGAGATGTTCCTCAACCATAAACTGTATCCCCACCTTCCAAAAATTCTGTGCGATAAATTTCCTCCTTTCTGCAATTTCCATCTTTGATGAATCATTGCTGTACTCTTCTTTGCCGTTTTGCACCCTCGACATTTCTTTCCTCTAGGAAGTCCTTTTTTTTTTTTTTTGCAGGGGTAGGATGGGGGTCATGGGGGTAGGAGTTGGGTGGTGGTGGAGGTGGGGGGGGGGGCGGGGGGGGGGGGGGGAGGAGGGGCTTGTTATAATAACACGCCAAGGTTTTTTTTTTTTTTTTTTCCGTTACAAACTGAGGAATAGATGGTGAATTTGTACACACTGTCCAGGGTTGAACAGTTGTTTCCCAGTTTGAAAAGGTGTGTGTGTGTGTGTGTGTGTGTGTGTGTGTGTGTGTGTGTGTGTGTGTGTGTGTGTGTGTGTGTGTTTACAGCACTGACATATTATCAATATATTTTTTTTAATTCTGAGTACACGTACTTGAGCGAAAAGGTTGGGGCACTCAAGACGACTTACATGCTTAAAAGTTGACAATAGCTAAAGCTATTATGCAATAAATTGTTGTATATTTCGTTCGTATGTGTGTATGTTGGGTTGTGTTTTTCATGCAAAAAAAAGAGTCCGGCTTTTCCGGTTTTTGTTTTTGTTTTGTTTTTTTGTTTTGGTGGTGATAGCATTTGGGTTACGTTGTCTGGTCTGCTCTGGGCAATTTAAAACCACACACACACACACACACACACACACACACACACACACACACACACACACACACACACAGAATCTTCATGACAAGAAATGGCGTCTGTCGACCTTACTTTGTTTGTTTGTTTTTTGTTTTTTTTTATCTCGGGTTGAAATGTCCCTGATTTTACTTTGCAGCTTTCGCGACTTCCGGATTTGATCATGGTAATAATAATAATAATAACTTTGAACGTGTCTGGTAACCTGGTTCGAATGAACTCGTGGACCGATGGTCAGCGGACTGAATACACATCAACAATGTGGGACTGCAACATGAAGCAGTTCCAAAAGACATTCTGGAACTCAGTGATGTGGAGGGAACGTTAAAGTCTGCCATGGATGAAGTTGCCGGAAAGTTTGGCACGTGCACACTTGTTAAGATTCCGATTTTTACTCGTCATTAAAATTCGCAGACATGTTAGGTATCGAAGGTTCACTTCTTATCAGAATACTCCACCTTGCAACAAAATGACTGACAACGCCAGGGATGTTTGGGGAGAGCGCAGACCTCCGTCACTGAAAACGCCAGGGGTGCTGGAGAGAGCGCAGACCTCCGTCACTGAACACGCCAGGGGTGCTGGGGAGAGCGCAGACCTCCGTCACAGAAAACGTCAGGGGTGCTGGGGAGAGCGCAGACCTCCGTCACTGAAAACGTCAGGGGTGCTGGAGAGAGCGCAGACCTCCGTCACTGAAAACGCCAGGGGTGTTGGGGAGAGCGCAGACCTCCGTCACTGAAAACGCCAGGGGTGCTGGGGAGAGCGCAGACCTCCATCACTGAAAACGCCAGGGGTGCTGGGGAGAGCGCAGACCTCGTCACTGAAAACGCAGGGGTGCTGGGAGAGCGCAGACCTCCGTCACTGAACACGCCAGGGTGCTGGGGAGAGCGCAGACCTCCGTCACTGAAAACGCCAGGGGTGCTGGGGAGAGCGCAGACCTCCGTCACTGAAACGCCGGGGGTGCTGGAGAGAGCGCAGACCTCCGTCACTGAAAACGCCAGGGGTGTTGGGGAGAGCGCAGACCTCCGTCACTGAAAACGCCAGGGGTGTTGGGGAGAGCGCAGACCTCCGTCACTGAAAACGCCAGGGGTGTTGAGGAGAGCGCAGACCTCCGTCACTGAAAACGTCAGGGGTGCTGGGGAGAGCGCAGACCTCCGTCACTGAAAACGTAAGGGGTGTTGGGGAGAGCGCAGACCTCCGTCACTGAACACGCCAGGAGTGCTGGGGAGAGCGCAGACCTCCGTCACTGAAAACGCCGGGGGTGTTGGGGAGAGCGCAGACCTCCATCACTGAAAAGCCAGGGGTGCTGGGGAGAGCGCAGACCTCCATCACTGAAAACGCCAGGGGTGCTGGGGAGAGCGCAGACCTCCATCACTGAAAACGCCGGGGTGTGCTGGAGAGAGCGCAGACCTCCGTCACTGAAAACGCCAGGGGTGTTGGGAGAGCGCAGACCTCCGTCACTGAAAACGCCAGGGGTGTTGGGGAGAGCGCAGACCTCCGTCACTGAAAACGCCAGGGGTGTTGAGGAGAGCGCAGACCTCCGTCACTGAAAACGTCAGGGGTGCTGGGGAGAGCGCAGACCTCCGTCACTGAAAACGTAAGGGGTGTTGGGGAGAGCGCAGACCTCCGTCACTGAACACGCCAGGAGTGCTGGGGAGAGCGCAGACCTCCGTCACTGAAAACGCCGGGGGTGTTGGGGAGAGCGCAGACCTCCATCACTGAAAAGCCAGGGGTGCTGGGGAGAGCGCAGACCTCCATCACTGAAAACGCCAGGGGTGCTGGGGAGAGCGCAGACCTCCATCACTGAAAACGCCAGGGGTGCTGGGGAGAGCGCAGACCTCCATCACTGAACACGCCAGGGGTGCTGGGGAGAGCGCAGACCTCCATCACTGAAAACGCCAGGGGTGCTGGGGAGAGCGCAGACCTCAGTCGAGGTCGAACGGATTCTGGATCCGCCCTTTGACCCGCATGCACACTACGGAACAGCACCACAATTTAACGGATTCGTCGTAAACCACATTTTATCTTTCTTTTTAAGTTCGTTCCAATCACTAAGGTGCTTTCTGCGTCATAGCTACAGGGTGGTGGATCCACTGTTTAGTCGGGAAATGCACCATGGAATCGCATCAAAATTCAACAGATTCGTTTTTAGACCAAACTCTTTTTTTTTTCTTTTTTTTTCCAATGCACTGCATTGAAATCGGCTCAGGAATTTTTTTGCTTAATGTTGCTGACACGCAAGCAAACACGCCAACTGACGCGAATAAAAACTCTTTGGAGGAATTGATAAGATATGACAGTTGTGTTAATAGACAGCCAGACGAGGGGCACGAACAACTGTTCATACAAATTCAACGCGCTTCGACCCTTAGGTCTTCTACAAGCGTGGCAAAGAAACATGACATCCAAAAATCCTAAGAGCAAAGAAGTTGCATACCTCTGGTTAGAAGTGTCGGGTGAATAGAAAGTCTGACAGAACTTACCGGCAACATTGCATTGCCTTTTTTTTTTTTTTTAGTCTGACAGGACTTACCGGCAACAGTTATATTACCTTTTGTTTCTGGGTCTGGTTTTCATTGCACTTCCCCGATAAATCGATAACCCTGCTAGCACTAAGGAAAAACGTTGCTGGCCGCCTTGGTATTTCTCCGCGGCTTAAAAATCAATATCCGGCAAAGACAGTTCCTGTACTTTTTTCAAAGGAGAAAATTGGGCATTATGAGAAAGCCGAAGGAAGGGATCAGAGCAGAGGGGGGGGGGGGGGGGGGGGTGCGGGGGGAGAGAGAGAGAGAGGAGAGAGAGAGAGAGAGAGAGAGAGGGCGAGGTGATTGCGGGAGGACATGGATGCAGGATGGCACGCCATGCCTCCCTTCGTCAATCATCCTGGTCTGAGATCCACGGCCGTCTACGATCTTGGTCAGGACATTGGAGCAACAGCGCTTTCATGAAGTGGGCTAGACCCGACTGCATTTGCCACCCTGCCCTCTTGAGGCCATGGCTACACTCAGTTCTAGGGCGAAGCCAGAAACAAAAGCACACTCCAACAGCAACGCCATTCACTTCTCCGATGAGCCAGTCGTGTCAAAACCTCGCGCGTCTGTTTAAGGATCGAGTCCACGAGATGGGACGGCCCATCCTTGACCATTTTAGCCACCGCACCAAGTCACATGATGACTTTGATTCGCTTGTTCAGAAGTGATCACGCAAGACTGGGCTGGTCAGCATTTTCCCTCTTTTCGCTTTTTTTTTTTTTTTTTTTTTTTTTTTTCGTTTTTTTTTGTTTTTTTTTTTCGTTTTTTTTTTTTTTCCTCACTCACTGCACACGTTTATTTTCATCACTCTAGTTTAGATCCGTGTTTGCCAACAACATCTTCAGGTCAATTTGTCGTTCACACTGATTTCTCTCATATTCAAAACCTACGGAGAAAGTAGAAGACGCAGTCCTCCCGAGTTTTTTGCCCACCTCTGTAGAACTTCATGATAATGACGGCCAGAAGTCACTACAACTGAGTGGTCATGGGAGCGAGAGTTTGCTGGAGGCTCAGGGTAGAGTAGGCAAAGACAAAAGAATGACAGTGCACGAACAAGTTTTGAATTGGATGGAGTCTGTAAGCGGAGGGGAGGTAAGTTTAGCAAAGACAAAAAGAAAAAAATGTCCCCGAAAAGATCGGTAAAGGGAAAGAGCGTGTATAGGAGCGTTAATATAGAAAAGACAAATAGAAAAAAAGGTTCCAGAAAAAAAATTGAGGAAAATAAAAGTAAATCCACCAGGCAAAGGAGACAAAAATTGTTTGTGTCGTAATTTCTTTGTCCCCTTTGTCTGGCGAATTTATTGTAATTTTCCTTTTCAAAATTTGTTTCAACTCCCGCCTATAGTCACCTCACCTTGAAATTTACCAGAAAATAGTCTGTAAAGGAGAGGGAGGGGGGGGAGGGGGGGGGGGGGGGGCGAAGGGGTGTTTATTGGAATGTAAAGCTAGTAAAGTCAAGGCAAAAATGTCTGTGAACAGAAGTGTTTCATGGTACACGTAGCAAAGAAGAATAGACCAAAATCTAACACAGTAAAGGGAGGGAATGTGTGTTTATTGAGGTGGGGGGGGGGGGGGGGGGTAAAACTAGTCATGACAGAAAGAAAAAGATGTTCCTGAAAGAAATCTGTCGGGAGAGAGGGGGTATAAAACACGGAGAGACAAAATTTTGGCAGAAGAAAAGTCTGTAAAGGGAGTGTTTCTTGTGAGGTTAGTCTAGTAAGGATAAAGAGCTTTAAATGTTTCTTTGGGAGTTTGTACTGGGAGGTTACCTGCTACTGACAAAGAGGAGCATGTTGCAGAAAAAGTACATTTTGGAGGGACACATCCCTTTATTGGGAGGTACTTCTCCTGCCAACACAGAGGGAAATCTAATCTTACAAAGGTTTTTGATGGGAGGGAGCCTTTGTTATTCGGAAGTAGATCTTGTAATGACAAAGACAAAAACAAACTCGCGAGAAACAGTTCTTTAGAAATGTAATTGCAAAGTGAGGCGACTGCAGGCGGAAATCTAAACAAATCTTTATAAAAAAGAATCTAAGTACTGTATCCGCCAGACGTGAACAAACGAACCACAAGACAAAACACTGTGTGATTCGTTTGTTCACGTTTGGAGGATACAGTCCTTAAAAACATCTTTTTAAACAATTCTTTACAAATGCGAGTTCTTTAGCGGAACACGAATCTTGTATTCATATGGAAAGATAATGTTCCATGCCAACGAGTTTTTACAGTGAGGAAGTCTTTCCTGGTTGGTAAACGTAATGAAGACGAAGAGAAAAATTGTTCCAGAGAGGCAAATTTTTCAAAAGGGAGTCTTTATTTTGATATCAACGTCGCTTAGACAAAATAAAGATACCCCAGAGATGCAAGTTTGTAGAGCGAGGTTTGTTTAGGTTTTGTTTGTTGCATTTTCCGTGCCCCCTCGTTAGCATCACTCCTACAGTGCTCATTTCAGTCGGCACACAGCCACACTCAGGCTCACTGTGTCACAGACCCAATACTGGTAGACCACAAACAGCCATCAAGATCAGGTCGCGTCACTTCGGTTTTGTTCACTTGCACCTGTTCTAGCTCTAATTTTTGTCTTAACAAGTGCAGATGGCAGAGTGAGACACTGATCTCGTTTTGGAATACTGTTTTCATGTTAAAATATATGGGTACTTTCCCTTTCTTTTTAAGAATCTGACGTGTTTTCTCGGGATGTTTTCTGGTCTTTGTTTTATTGTTGTTGTTTCATGATGAAAAAAAAAATGCTGCACATGTTCGAAATTTCATATCTGATGGTATTCTATAACGCACACATGTATGGACTGTCATTGTTATGCTCTGGAAGGTTTTAGATGTACCATGTATGTTTTCTGGTTGTTGTTGGTGTGCTTTTTTTTGTTGAAAATTAGCCACATTGTTTGATTTCGCTGATTGTGTTCTATTTGTACATGACTAGAGGAAAAATTGACTGAGAACAAGACGAAATATTTGCTGCAACTAGTTATGTATGATGTAGAGAGGTTAACTATCTGTCTGTCTGTCTGTCTGTCTCTGTCTCTGTCTCTCTCTCTCTCTCTCTCTCTCTCTCTCTCTCTCTCTCCAAGAATGTCTGTACATGTGTGCGTGCACTTATCCATGCGATCGTAGGCGCGCCCTCGCGCGCGCGTGTGTGTGTGCACACTTGTGTATCTGTGTGTGTGTGTGTGTGTGTGTGTGTGTGTGTGTGTGTGTGTGTGTGTTGTGTGTGCGTGCATGCATGTGTGTGTGCGTGCATGTGTGTGTGTGTGTGTGTGTGTGTGTGTGTGTGTGTGTGTGTGTGTGTGTGTGTGTGTGTGTGTGTGTGTGTGTGTGTGTGTGTGTGTGTGTGTGTGTGTGTGTTAAGAGTGCAATCGCGTATGTATTGCTTAACGAATGCGACAATGTCCTTTTTTTGGTAGATACTGGACCGTCCATACCTTTAATAATCCTTTTTAACCCCCCTCCTCTCCTTCCTGATTATACTAGTTTCCTTTAATCCCAATCACTCAACACCATTTCCGTTCACGCCTGTACATATGTGATGAGACAAAGAATCACCGCTGATGGCAAAGTATGGCAGTTTGTCTTCAGATATGAGACTGACCTCGGCCATTTTAAAAGACCGTTTTTTGTTGTTGTTATTGTTGTTGTTGTTGTTTTTGTTAATGACGCTGTAGTTTGATAGCGCATCATGATAGTTATTATCATTATCATTACAGTCATGACGATGATACTGATGATGATGATGATGATGGTGATGATGATGATGATGATGATGATGATGATGATGATGATGAGACGATCCTCTAAGTGGATGAACTCTACTGTGTGCACCCAGTCTTCCTAGTTGAGCCCATAACAAACTCAGCTCTCGGTGTTAGTAGCTGGTCGGGGCAGAAAATTCCCACAAATATATGGCTCTAATGGGAACCGAACCCACGACCTCCCAGCCGGGAGTCCGCGACGCCAAGCATTTCGCCACAGTGTCTAGTCATGCGTGAAATGCTGGCGAACCTACAAGAAAAAGAAAAAAGGAACAAAAAAAGAAAATGAGAAATACAACGGCGTCAGGGGAGGGTACCCCGTCAGAAGACGGTTGAAAACTCTCTAGTGATAGGGAAACAAAAACATATGTCGACTCAGTCAAGCTATAGAAAAAAAAAATGTTGTTAGCGCTCTCTCCGGATAGTTCTGAAGGAATTCCACACAAATAAAACTAATGTGACAATAATATAACAAGTATGGAACCAGCCATTGTGGTGCAGTGGATAGTTTCGAGGATTCCTGGCTGGGAGATCGTGTGTTTGTTTCCCATCAGAGCCATTCATTTGTTGGATTTTTCTGTTCCAACCGATTCCTACCCAGAGCTGAGTTTGCTGTAGGGGGTTCAACTGGGGAGAATGGGACTACCCAGTCGAGTTTCATCCACTTAATGGATGTGACTCTGACAGTATGGGAGACATTTTCTTAACCAACACTGCAGGTGTCTGTATCTGGCGGGCCTGGTTGACGCCGGGATTTATTATGAAGAAAGCGTTGATTACGGGTCTGGAATGGAACTCCATAACATCATCTTCATCTTCCTCGTCCTCATCGATCAGCATGAAGAAGAAGTCGCAGCTCTGTGGCCGTTGAGGCTCGGCTCTCATGGTGACCTCATTTTTGGTTTCCTTTCCACGTCTTCGGTCTTGGTGAGTTCGTGAGGAGGTCGCCGGTATGGACAAGTTCGTTGGGACTGCCGTTGGACGGATATAGTGGAGCCCTCCGGAGAGGGGTGCTCACTCATGCTGACTCCGCGACTAAGCATTTACTGTGGTCAGTAGGGGGGAGGGGGGGGGGGTTAGTAAGGAGTGTCCTGCGTATGCTGGATCAGAACAGACACCATTGAACACCACCGAAGTGACCCATCAGTAATGCAGTGTCGTTTCTGGAGGGTTAGCCTAATGATGACTTGACGTTGACTGCTCCCTGTGGATTGCCGGTGCCTGGACTGCGGCGGGACAAGCTAGGGTGTGGTTGTGGTCGGGGGTTGGGAAAGAGCAGCGCGGGGTTGATGCCACTGAGGTGGCATGGGGGATGGAACAGCGCAAAAGCTTAACAAATGGGAGCGAGCAAATCTTGTTCGCCAATGAGGAAAAAAACATGTTACTTGAGACATTTTACTTCCATTGTTGTTGTTGTTGTTCTCGATTTTGTTTTAGTTTATTCCGTTCGTTTGTTCACATGTTTGACTAGGTTTTCATGGCTTTGTACAGAGAATAATTGTAGTCAATATGTGTTTCTGATGTCTGATCCCTGTGTGACGCGATGACGCTGAAAGTACTGGTCTACCAACTTGGTTTTCTTACATTTGTGAACACCGAATGATCCATTATAGTAATAACTCATTTTCACCGTCCGTGTAGATACGTCTCTGTGATGACTCCTAATATTGGTTTATGTCCTCAAAATGAACCCCCTCCCCATTTTTTCACCTTTTTTTTCTGTTCAGGAGATGCAAGAAGTCATATATGTCCGCACAACGACTGACAAATGGAATAACATTGTTTTCATTCAACGCCTACCTTGCGCTGAAGAGATCAAAGCTAAGTGACAAACTCGCTCATTTTCATTGTCCTATTTGTTTGTGTCTTGCCTGAAGAAGACCTAAGAGGTCGAAACGCGTCGTGTTTTGTCTTGTGACTCGTTTGTCCACGTTTCTCTTGGCGGTTCGCCATTAAGACTGGAATAACATTACCTTTGTTGCACGTCATTATATCGTGATTTTGCCCTAAGGTTTTGTTTGCGAGTTTTGCAGATCATGTGGTCAATTAAAGCGTTTGAGGATTCGCTTTCACAGGATGGAACTGACTCTTCCACCGTTTCTTGAATGGGTCAGTTTCCTTGGAAACCAACTGTGTGGTGTTGTGAATTACAACGTTTATAATCAGAAATGAGATGGGAAAAGGGGGGGGGGGGGTGATGGAGGGGAGGGGTAGTAGAGAGAAAGGAGAGGGGAAATTAGTTGCATGGCGGGAAATATACTATCTAAAACCATCATGCTCTCCCGCCTCCCTCTACTCCTCTCTCTCCCTCTCTCTCCCCTCTCTCTCTCTCTCTCTCTCTCTCTCTCTCTCTCTCTCTCTCTCTTAATAACTATCAATGTCTTCTCTCTCTCTCTCTCTCTCTCTCTCTCTCTCTCTCTCTCTCTCTCTCTCTCTCTCTCTCTCTCTGTTTCACTGTCGTGTGTAGCGGTGACCACAGTTTCCATTTGATTAGCTATGCTTTCAGACGCATTGTGATTTCAAACATACATGAGACTACGCTTATGATACAGGTGATGTCGACAAAACATTTAACATACTCCCATTTTGATCCCCGCACTCGTTTACGAAGAATTTGCATTGTTTTACAAATAGCATGTTGAATCTATACTGATGTTTTGTCCTAGAAATCGGTTATGAGTTGGATGTTCGATGGTATGTATTCTCTGACGTTCAAGGCAAGAAATGTCTGTGATACAAGACATTTGTTTGAATGGGTAACTCTCTCTCTCTCTCTCTCTCTCTCTCTCTCTCTCTCTCTCTCGTTCGCTCGCTCGCTCGCTTTCTCTCGGTCTGTTTGTTTTTACACCACGCACACACACACACACACACACACACACACACACACACACACACACACACACACACACACACACACACACTGGTGTGTACAAATGTTGGTGGATGCTTTCGGGAATATAAGTATGTACCATTATCTATTTCATGTGTGATTTTGTTTTCATTGTGCGTGCAGTGTATTTGTTCGTGAATGTGTCTCTGCGTCTGTTTGTTCATCTGTCTGTCTGTCTGTCTGTCTGTCTGCCTCTCTCTCTCTGTCTCTCTCTCTCTCTGTCTCTCTCTGTCTCTGTCTCTCTCTGTCTCTCTGTCTCTCTGTCTCTCTCTCTCTCTCTCTCTCTCTCTGTTCTATTCCCGTCTGCACCACGGTCTCTTCTTCTTCGCCACCCTCTCTTTCCACCTCTCTCCCACCCTCAGGGTGTGTGTGTGTGTGTGTGTGTGTGTGTGTGTGTGTGTGTGTGTGTGTGTGTGTGTGTGTGTGTGCGTGCGTGCGTGCGTGTGTGTGTGTGTGTGTGTGTGTGTGTGTGTGTGTGTGTGTGTGTGTGTGTGTTTACGTGCTTTGGGAATTTGACTCCTGAGGTTTCAGTCAAATTTCAGTGTTTATCATTAAATTTTAACAGAGTCAGAAAGAAGTCTAAAGATCTGGTTTTTGTGCGAGCAAAAGGTGTAATGTTGCCGTACGTGCTGAAACAGGAAAGTGGTTCCAGGCCTGTCGAACACAATAGCAGATCACCTACTAATGGGAGAACTCTTGGACAAGAACTTATACCAGGCTACGTTGTGCAGTGGAAATCGAAAGTGGAAAGACTATGACAAAAACAGGCATAGAAATGGAGACTTCTTTATGATGATCAGTTTACCAACCAGGGATGTATGATGCCGAGGATTTTTTTGGTCTAAGACTACATGACAAGGCTGTGCTCATCAGATAGATGAAACCCGACTTTGTGGAGTCAGCCTTTCCAAACAACCCCACAGAACACTCGACGATTGTGGCTGAGGACGAACAATCCCTTAAACGTATGACTCTGGGGGAGATTCGAACCCATGGCATCCTGGTCTCCAGCCTGCGAAGCTAACCAACTCATCACGGTGGCTGACAAGAAATGTGAACAGTACCAGTCTGCTGGTCTTGTTACTGCTGTCGTCGCTGTTGTTGTATCGTTCCTGCTGTTAGTGTAAGTCCCAGTCAATCAGTCGCATTGTGTGTGTATTGTAAGGGTCATCTCAGGGCTGCAAAAAGACTCAGGTAACGACACAGAAACATGAACTTCGTCAAAACTCTTTGCACCACTTGTGGTACCACTCTGAGCTATGCACGATTCAAACAACTATTTCGCAACGCAAAAAAAGTAAACAAAAACCCCAAATCCAAACAAACAAACGAACGAACGAAGTGCATGGATGATGTCCAGCAACAGTGGTCACCAAAAGAGAGGGCATGCAACCCTACATGACGCCGGGCCTGCGGTCAATATGTGGTTAGTGGGGACTTTAAAGTCCTCACAAACATCAGTCCATCTCCTCTGAATCTTTGCCATCCATCCATCCATCCATAACCTGGGTACTCTTAACAAGTAGTGCCACAGATGATCTGTTGACCAGAGTTCTTTACCTGGAAGCAAAGAGTCCTGAGCCTGTGGAATCGATGGTGGGTTTTTAGTGTCTGACAACCCCTCATGAACCGACAGTGAATGACCCCATAGTGTTGCTGTCAGCAATAGCGAACTTGTCAGGCTGTATGCGTGCTGTCAGCTCTACACCGGCCTTGGACTGGTCATTTCTCCTATGCATACTCTCCCTTCTCCCCCACCACACCTGTTTTGATGATAGTCGCTGCGGTAGTTCTCTGGTAAAGAGGAGCCACATGGCAAGCCCTGGATATATTTTCCAGTTTACAAAATTCAGATTAATGTGCTCAGAACGTTACAACTGTCACACGATGGTCTCCACGTACGTACTCGCATGCATACAAAGACAATCATGCGCCCCGCATCTGACTCCTCTCTTTCACTAAACAAACCAGAAGACAATTTTAAAGTTAAAGGTTAAAAAAGAACTCTATCTTCGCCTCACGTCTTTTTTGCGCGTAGGAGGTTTTAATGTTTCTTTTTTCTTGGCCAATATATTATTCAACAAGACCTTTCTTCGCAAAAAAAAAAAAGTTCAAGTGACATGCACTCACTATGCACAAACTTCAAATTTCTTTTTTTCCTTTTGAATGTCCGACTTGCCCTATACAAATAAATTACTCTGGGTTCACAGACCCCATTTTTCTCAATCTTAAGTTCACAGACCCCCCCCCCCCCCACTCATTCTTATTATTCAAAATGTATCTTCCCACATTTAAAAAAAATGAATTTGCTTTGGAGCGAACATCATCATTCCAAGGGCCGAGGAGGAGCTGCCAGGATTTCAGTATCACCTCCCACGCACAGGGTGCTTGCCCTAGAAAGACAAGGCACTGTGTCAGTAATCTAAAATACTTTCTTTCTTGAAGATCGACCACAGGATCCATATGTTCAGTCACATGACCAGGGTTCGACCCGTAGTCGTGTGCACTGAACTCCTGTTCACTCAGTAGCAACACCACCGCTGAAGAATGTGGACGGACGTCTGTCGAAAGCTCCAAGTAAGTGTTTATATCCCAGCTGAGTGGCCTGTCTAAATCCGGTAGTCGTTACTGAAAAGATCATAAGATCCGGTCTCTACTTTTTCTCCTGCAACACATTCTTCTGAGTCTGGCACGTCAAATGAAATGGAAATTGAAACATTTTCATAATTTGTTCAAAAACTCAAATATTGTCAACTGTGAACCGCGGTTATTCATCTATAGGGGAAAGATTTCCTTGGAGCAGTCGGTGTTCAGTTGAGTAAGTTTCACTGTCAGGCTGGAGCATGTCACTTCTGGATTTCTTTTTTTTTTTTTTTTTTTGGGGGGGGGGGGGGGGGGGGGGGGTGCTTGCAGGCATTGCTCGTACGGCGCTCAGGTGAATGTTTACAACCGGGCGATGTCAAGTTTTACGTTGAAACGGCATTTCTCAGTATAGTAATGTTTGTTGACTTACCCAAGGAGAATGGGGAATCCATGTAACAGACGGCCAGTTCACCTGGGTGTCGTCATCAACGGGTGATTTGACGGGATGCTGGTGTGGAATTGTCACTTTTTCCTCTGACAGGAAGCTGCGTGGGCAAGCTTTAGCCAGGAGGTCTTCAGGAGGGGGAAGTGCATAGGCCGGTGTAGGCTGGGCAAAGTTCAACTTTTTACTTCTGTTGGATGGTGGGTGGCACTTACCAGTCTAGTTTATGGGACTGCTTTTGTAGTTTGTGTGTAGAAAAAAAAAACCCGCCTAAATCGGTGTTTCTGTGTTTTAGCCATCCGTACCTGGTCTGGAAAGGTCAGTGGATGTGCTGCTTCGTCTTGCGACCCGTAGTTTCATTTTTTCCCCCCTGTTTGTCGTCATGCTGTGTACCTTCATTTCCATCGACTTGCCTACATGTGTGGTATATTGTATCATATTATTTCAAGAATGTATTCGTTCTGACGCCTGTGGTTCCTGCAGAGACCGACACGGCGAAACAATAGTGAGTTTCGACGCGGCTTAGACACACACACAAGCACACAACACAACCACACACACAGCACACACACACACACACGCAACGCACGCACGCCACGCATACGCACGCACACACACACCAAATATATATATATATATATGTTGTGTGTGTGTGTGTGTGTGTGTGTTATAAATAGTGTTTAGCACATGTGGGGGTGGTTTGCGGGCCTGGGTTTGAGTCCCGGCACCTGGTGTCACCGGGCGGGGTGGACAGATGCTGCTGGGTGTGGTGCATGGCAGCTCCGACACAAATGTACAGTGCAACCAGCGGGGTGTGATGTGGCTCCGAGTTTCAAGACGACGTTTTCAACGTCTGAGTGTTGCCGTCTCTCAAACCACACCCACATGCACCATATACTATTTCTAACCCATATATAAATGTAAGCCACGTCGAAACTCACCGTTGAACTGTAAAAAGACTCTCGGAAACAACATTGGTAATGCATTGGTGTGTGTGTGTGTGTGTGTGTGTGTGTGTGTGTGTGTGTGTGTGTGTGTGTGTGTGTGTTTCTGTTGAATAATGCGTGGCGAAATGTTGTTTCAGGTCATACAGTAATCTGAAAAGCGTGATTGTGGTAATGAGGTGTGAATGTATGCTAGTCTATATTGTGATTGTGTGTGTTTGATACGTATTGTTGATTGCAACTTTAGAAGAAAAAAAAAGTTCAAAAACATACATGTATATAAATTGTGTGTTGCTGTTCTGTTGTTTTGTGTTGGGTGTATAAATGTTTTCACTAGGTGACACTTTCCAAATCCCCTCTGTAGGCCAGGTCACGAAATACTTCTGAACGCCGCAAGAAAATTGTTCAGTCGGCTGGGCCGCCCTCTCGGGTAACCAACCACCTGCACCAGTTTCTTCTTCTTGTCCGGCTGTTCTGTGGGGCGGCCTACTGCCTGCACTTAGCCTTGCCCCCCCCCCCCGCACCGGCCCACCGTGTGTGCACCACACCTGACAGTTTGACGCCACCAGCGGCGACGTGTGACGACGAACAGCTGATCCGCGAGCAACAGGTAGGCAAAAGCCCTTCAGGTTGATAAGAAGTGTTGAATGCCTTCGGTACGTGACATGGAACGATGAAAGACGAGGACGCTGATAAACCTCTCTCCCCATTTATCTTTACCTCATTCAACGCCTACCTTGCGCTGAAGAGATCAAAGCTCAGTGATAACTCGTTCATTTTCATTGTCCCATTTGTTTGTGTCATACCTGAAGAAGACCTAAGAGGTCGAAACGCGTCGTCTTTGTCTTGTGACTCGTTTGTCCACGTTTCTCTTGGTGGTTCGCTAACATTATATTTAAGATTTGTTTACATTCACATTGTATGCTGACCACAGAAACCACGATAACAGGCATGCCGCTTACACACGGGGCATGTAAGCGAATGTCCTTCAATTTGTTTTTTTTTAAACAGTATGAATTATTTTCTCAGTGACCTTAGATATAGGCTCGTTGGGTAAGGTTTACTGCAAGCAAGCCAACCGCAGAGCGCTTTGCCAAGTGTCACTTTGAGGCAGGCACAGATCCGTTAGGAAGCTGCGAAACTCGATAAGGTAGGTATTGAAGGTAAGTGCCAAAACATAAGGTAAGTATTGAAGGTTAGCGCCAAAACATAAGGTAGTATTGAAGGTTAGTGCTAAAACATTAGGTAAGTATTGAAGGTTCGTGCCAAAACAAGAGAGAGAGGTCACACAAATAAAAAGGTGTGTCATGTGAGGGATTTTCACAGCTCCAGAGGGTGGGGGTGGGGGTAGGTGCAGGGGCGCTCTTTCAGTGTGAAGGATATCCCCATGACTTCTCCAAATTTTGTTCAAGTAACAGAAAAAAAAAAAAAATCTGGCATACAGTTTCCTCTTCTTCTGTGTCCCTTAAACTCTGTCCGGGAGGTTTTTGCTTTCACTCAGGTCTGTTGATTTGCATGTTTGTCGCAACAACAACAACAACAACAACAACAACAAAAGAAAAAAACCCTGCCAGTCCGATCTAAAGAGAAGTTGGAAAGAAGGACATAGTCATTAAATTTTAGTACGGATCTGTCGCGCAGATCCGGATCTTTGGCGGGATCCGGGATCCCCACCGCTTTGACTGTGGTCAGCGCTCTCTCGTCGATTTATTTACCATTTTGGGGGAGTGGGGGTGGAGAGGGTGAGAAGGAGGATTATCTGTGTAGTCATATGTCTTTGTTCTTGAAAGTCTTGAAATCTTTTTGTCTAATTAAATTTCTCCACGCCAACATTTTTTGTCGTAAATTGGCCACTAGGTCATCAAATTTTAGACTGTCCAAGATGCATATTAGCTTTCCATTTTGCGTTGTCCCTGTTCCAGTATTGCTTGTATCCAGTCGTGTTCCATTTAACTTTACTTTTCATTTTTCAGTTTAGGGGTGAAAAGAAAAGTGCAAATCTGACATCGTTAGTAATATGACATAGTTAATCAGCCTCAAAGATGTCAGTTAGTCAGATAACGTTTTACCAATTAATGAGCATGCTTTGCAAATTAGTCTTTATGTTGGTGTTGTTGTTTGAATTCTCTGGGCAGGACTTTTTTTTTCTCTGAGTGGTTACAGCACTGACAGTACACAGTGTAATTAGCTGAGCTATCATAACACTGACACTGAAATCTGAAACTGAATTTCTTAAGTCTTCATAGGGCTACTTGTCAAATTATTATTATTATGAATACTTTTATAGCGCCTATCCTCGATTAGAGATTAAGCTCTAAGCGCTTTACAATCCACACTCGTTCACACAACGGGCTGTCTACCTGGGTAGTGCCGACTGAAGAGCTGCCAGCTGGCGCTTCATTCAGTCGTTTCCCGTGTCATCCAGTCAATATCGTTCAATATCGTTCACTTAATTTCTTTACTACTTTCCATTTCTCACGCAGGGTGCATGCTATGTGTAACGTGTCATCCATACCAACGGCCAAACTGGCCTTCTCATCCGAAAGTTGGTGATGGCATTTTAAGTGTGTGCAAGATGTTATGCGTGCGTTCACACACGGAAGCCTCGGTTTATAGTCTCATTCGAAGGACTGTATGAGGAATGGAGTCAGAACCATTGTCAACTCCGAGGGAAAAATCCCCCAGCACCGAAACGGCCCGGCGGAGATTCGAACCCGCAAACCCAGGATCATCAAGATCACGAGTCCAGCGCTCTACCACTGAGCTATTCCGGCCCCCGGACCTCAAATAGGAGGTCAGTCTTGTGAGAGAAACTCCATTGTATAGTGTAGTGTCTTTAACCCATTAAGAAAACAGTTGACAATCATGCTTCTCGTCCATTTTCGTTGAGCATTCTCGCAAGCTCAATTTACCTTAACCTAACGTGCAGAAAAGCAAACAAGCAAAACTCGTTTAAGTGAGGGATATCCGTTCCACTTCAGCGTTTTCTGTCGTAATGCATCGGCGCAACCGTAAGTATGAACTGCCTCTCCGCTTTAATGCGAATTGTCGTGATCTATAGGGGGCGGCGTTTGGGTGGGTGGGTAAGGTGGTGAGGCATGGGGGTGGGGGGTGGGGGTGGGTGGGGGGGGGGGGGGGAGTGGGGCCCGCGATAAATCGCGTTGAAACATCGAAGTTTTCTGCACAATGTCTCGCAAATGTCGCAGCGTTTTTTTTTTTTTTTTTTTTCAATTCCTGTCTGAGATTTCTTTATTGAGAGAGGCACGAGGCAGACAGAATGACAGAAAAGAGACAGACAAGCGAGCGAGCTGCCAAAGGAATAAATAGTGCGCGTTCGCTTGCAGTGACAGATAGGCCGTGGAACAGACAGATGTGTGTTGTTGGTTTTTCAAAGTGGAGCAGCTCAGAGCGAGCTCAGTTCGAGTCTCTAATGCTGTCTGTAAAAATGTGGCCTCACCCACCCGCTTTATGCTACAGACACGACAATGCGTGGATGCAGCTTCGCTTTCTATCATTTTGGGACATTGCGACAGGAAGCCTTACAGACATACACATACACACACATCTCTCTCTCTCTCTATCGCTCAAACACACAAACACACACACACATAAACACACACACACACACACACACACACACACACACTCTCTCTCTCTCTCTCTCTCTCTCTCTGTCTATTGCTCGCGCGCGCGCACGCGCGCACGCAAGCACACACACACACACACACACACACACACACACACACACACACACACACACAGAGTGATATCTCTCTATATCGCTCACACACACACACACACACACACACACACACACACACACATATATATATATATATATATATATATATATATATATATATACATATACATACATATACTGACTCGTGCGCACATGCAGACAGTTTCAGTTTCATCAAGTTCTCACTGCGTGCAGACTATCTATATACGCTGCACCACATCAGCTAAGTTTTGAGACCACACTGCGCATGATTTAAAGCTGAGGGTTAAATGATTTTATGACTAAGATAAGAGAATTCAAGGAAAGAGGCTCGTGGCTACGATTTAGCAGATTTCTGACCTACGCATTGGCCCAACGCGCTGGTCAGACTTTAAATGCCTTTATCATCATTGTATGTGTATGTGTGAGTGGACACGTGTGTGCGTATGAGTGTGGGGGCATGGGCCCATGTGTGTAAGCAAGCGCATGTACGTGTGTGTGTGTGTGTGTGTGTGTGTGGTGTGTGTGTGTGTGTGTGTGTGTGTGTGTGTGTGTGTATGCACGTGCGTGTTTGCTTGTGTGTACCTGTGCCGGGGGTGCGCGTGCATGTGCGTATGTGTGATTCGTGGCCTTGTGTGAGCATGATCTTGCACGCACGCATCTGCACATGTATGTGTACATAATTATGTGTTTATGTCTCTGTGTATATGGGCGTACACGCTTGTACGCGTGTGTGTGCGTGTGTGTGTGTCTGTGTATATGGGCGTACATGCTTGTATATATATATATATGTGTTGTGTGTGTGGTGTTGTGTGTGTGTGTGTGTGCACGTGCGCGCGCGCGCGCGTGTGTGTGCCCTTGTGAAGTATTAGATTATGTGTATATAATGTGCGCACTCTACACGCCAACGAATACACACTGACATCTGTAGACCTCCAGTTCACACACCTGCATCGCCCACCGATGCATATCCACCAGCCCACACACGTCTACAGTATACACTGGTGTCCCTGAGAGATTCAAAGTCCTATCTCAGTCCACATGTGCTTGATCGTTTTTGTCTGTTATGTATGAGTTTGCCCCAATCTCTAGGAGTCTTCGCAGTGCTGGCCTTGAGATTATTCCAATGTGTGTTTGGTTGGTGACGTTTCTTGCTCTTCCTTTAAGTCTTGATGTGCGGCAACTTCCGCTCTTAATGCCCAGATCTGAGAGATGGTACATCGTCTATGTCTATCGTCAGAAAAAAAAGTCCTGTCCAGAGAATTCAAACGACAAGACCAATATAAAGACCTGTTTGCAAAGCACGTTCATTTATTAACAATATGTTAACTGAATAACTGACATCTTTGAGGCCGATTAACTAAGTCATACTGTGGATGTCAGCAGTTGCACTATCTTCACATCCCAGGCCAAGAATGCTCAAGAAAGAACGAAAGCAGTTCAGCAGCAGTTGAACAACATTGCTCCGTGGTGTCAAGAAACCGGATCGCCCATCAAAAGCCCACTAGTCTGCACTCTCAACAGCAAGACATCAGGACAATTACCCTCACCAGTTTCCTTCAATGGACTACCAATTGAATCAGCTAGCAACCTACGCGATTTGGGCATTGGCTTTGACAGAATGCTGACCTTTAGAAAGCATGTTGAGAACATTTTGTTAAATGCAAAAAGGGCTTATCTGCCATGAAAGCAATAGCAGTAAGGGCATTGAACAGCGTCATCTGTACCGACAGTATTATGCAGTTGTACTCAGTGTGATTTATTATGGATTAGGGCTTACAACGCTGTCCAGTGGCAATCTTCCTAAATTACAAAGGATTCAAAATGAAGCAAGGAGACTGAACCTAGGAACAACGAAGGATTCACCAGTCGAAACTATGCGATACCTGCTTGTGTCTTGTCTGCATTGAAGGAAGGTCAAGCAGGTATCGCATAGTTTCAACTGGTGTATCCTTCGTGGTTCCCAGGATCAGTCTCCTTGCTTCATTTAGGAAGATTGCTTTCCTCATGTATAACATCTTAATTAGGCTACAAATGCTGCAGAGGAACACTGTTTGGTGTTGAATACGCGATGCTCCAGACCCTTCAGAGCGCTCACACACACCCACACCCACCCACCCACCCACACACACACACACACATCCTCCTCCTATTATTTAAAACTGAAAAAGGGAGTCCTCTTTTCAGGATATTTACCACGGGCAAGGACGGAACTGGGGTGATAAAAATGGCGTCGTAAAATAACACCCACGGATTCTTCTTCTTTTTTTTTTTTTTTTTATTATTTCCCATTTTCTCGCAATATAAAAGTTTTCGAAAAAGCGACATTTCAGGGATTTATTCATCAGCGTTAAAGGGCTTGGACTGTACGGGAGTGAGTACTCTCTCTCTCTCTCTCTCTCTCTCTCCACCCACCCACACACCCATATATATATATATATATATATATATATATATATATATATATATATGTATATGACTAGTGTTATTTCGACCGGCCAAGAACAACGCATACCGTTTTCTTACCTCTGACGTCAAGCTCGACAACAGACTATTGAAAGCCGGTCTGCCCACCCACCTGTGCCGTCAAATCAGCAGATCGTTTCCTTTGAACAGCAGCGTAAAAGCTGGCGAACACGAAAAAAGATTTCCCAAGTGCATGTTTACAGCAGGACGAGTATTTACTAGGAATAGACCGACCGAACAGGGAGGACGTGTTAGGCGGTGGAGAAGTTGATATTCCGGTGACCCATTTTCATTTTGACATGAATATTTTGGAGATGAAAAAAAAAAAAATCGGAAAACTGTGTTTCTGTTAGAAAAGATGGATTTGTGACATCGTATTTTCCCCTTCACTTGATAAAGTGAAAGTGAAGAAGAATGATCTACACTGTACTTTACGGACGCTGAGTTAGGTGGACTGTGTTTTTCCATGGTGTAAAGACCCAAAAAGTAGACAACCTGGTCGTGCTATCAATTTCCAGAACTCTCTGTACTCTGAATAGAATTCTTTTCTTGCGCTGCTAATTCCGACACACGCCCGTTCCACGATCACAAAGGAAAGGATAACACAGTCCACATCCGTGCACATCAACAAACGTGTGCTTGCGAGCTCGTGTCAAAAACAAGAAGCTGAAACTGGGCTCGGTTTGCGATACGTTTCACAGATCATGCGTGAACATGCTCCCCGCTTTTACCGTGATAGAAGAATCGGCACGTGAAGTTCGTATGTCCATGCATGTCACGTGGATCTCAATGTAGAGAAAAAAAAATCAGGGTAATTTCATGCATTGATATGAGCGAACTCAAAACATTCAATGCGGATCCAGATTTCATCCCGGATCCGGTGAAGGAGGGATAGTTTGACGGAGGCTGAGGCCTTCGCTCTCCCGCCTGCCCTTCTGGTTGGAATCTGTGTTGGGCATGCTTTCATTACAAGTTTACACATACGGACTAAACACCTCTGTTCTAAATAGGTTAATCATTCATGGCAGTCCTTCCTTCTGGTTGGAATCTGGGTTGGGCATGCTTTCATCACAAGTTTACACATACGGACTAAACACCTTTGTTCTAAATAGGTTCATCATCCATGGCAGTTCTTTCCATGAAGTCGGGCATGTTTGGTTAGCATTGAAAATTTAATGCGGAAGTATACTTAGGCTATAATCTGTATTATACAGATTATTAGAATTATCAATAGTGCAATGATTTATCGTTGTTCGTGTCTGTGTGTATCCTTCACAAGAAAAGTAACAATTCTGATTTTGTTCCCGACGACAGTTTGGGTGAGCAGTCGGTATTCACAGCACATTCAAAGGGTCAGATTTGATGAGATGAAGTGCCAGGGACGAAGACAAAACTAGCCGTTATGCATTTTAAAACTGACCTTTTATCGCAAAATTCTGAAAATGCCATTGTCCTTGGTCACCACTAATATGATTCGTGTTTTATGAAGTCTTTATTCGTCCTAGTTTTACCTTATGTCTGAAAAAAAAAAATTCCATCGGTCAGTTCGATTTATGACAGTGTTAATGTCGTATTAATGCTCTTTTGACGCAAGCCATGTAAATTTGCTCCACATAGATGCACTTCTGTTACTAAGTGGAAATGATCTGATTGTACGGCTATATTCAATACATACTTCATCTTC
>CM065726.1:65960462-65980462 GCA_033310375.1 Conus canariensis
ACACGTTACACACAGCATGCACCCTGCGTAAGAAATGGAAAAAAGAATGAAGAAAGTAAAGAAACTGAGTGAACGATATTGACTGGATGACACGGGAAACGACTGAATGAAGCGCCAGCTGGCAGCTCTTCAGTCGGCACTACCCAGGTAGGCAGCCCGTTGTGTAAACGAGTGTTGATGAATAAGTGCAAATGGTGGATGTAAGCGCATTGAGTTGTGTAACAAGAAATGCGCTATATAAGTATTATACATTATTATTATTATTATTATTGCCTGCTCCTAGGCCTTTCGTCCGCTGGATCGGACTCATCAGGGAGACACGGCTGACTCTGTCTGTGCTCCTGGCGTCAAATAGAGACACACCACAGTCATAATGCTGGCTGCTTTGGGGGTGCTGTTGGATTCTTTTTTGAACCCTTGGTAGTGAGAACACCACAGTATTATGGACTGTGGTGTGTCTCTATTTGACGCCAGGAGCACAGACACAATCGGCCGTGTCTCCCTGATGAGTCCGATCCAGTGGACGAAAGGCCTAGGAGCAGAAAGATGGTTAATTCTCCTCACAGCAGCGGCAGCAGAAAGATGGTTAATTCTCCTCACAGCAGCGGCAGCAGAAAGATGGTTAATTCTCCTCACAGCAGCGGCAGCAGAAAGATGGTTAATTCTCCTCACAGCAGCGGCAGCAGGAAGATGGTTAATTCTCCTCACAGCAGCGGCAGCAGAAAGATGGTTAATTCTCCTCACAGCAGCGGCAGCAGAAAGATGGTTAATTCTCCTCACAGCAGCGGCAGCAGAAAGATGGTTAATTCTCCTCACAGCAGCGGCAGCAGGAAGATGGTTAATTCTCCTCACAGCAGCGGCAGCAGAAAGATGGTTAATTCACAGGGGAGGGGCGGGCATGAGGAATTCAACGCTCAAGGATAGAAGCCAGTCTGCCAATTTTCTCACATATACATAGTGAAATGGGGCTGATCGTACACACGAAGACGATCATTTTGTAAGTGTACCGTGAATAGAAAAGGCCTACAGTGGTGATATTCATTGACACAAATGTCAGATTCATCAAGCTCATAGCTTTAATGTTTGAGAGCTGTGATCTTCTGTTACAGATCATTGGTGTTTGCGGCATTCAAAGCAGTCTCTGTTATCATATCACTCTGATGACTTCTCCAACAAAATCAAAACCACAGCTCGAACGGACTAGTCAGCTTCTTTTTTTTTCCAAACCTCCAAGATGTCTCTCACTACATACATTGGACTCCATCATCCTAGTTCAGTCTGTCTGCGGATTTCCCCTCATGTGCCTCAGTAAACGCAGGTTGTTGTTTTTTTGTTTTGTTTTTTTTAATCGAGAAGCCATCTGCTTTTTTTTTCCTTTTTTTTCTAAAGGCTTTGGGTCCAATTTAAGATTGGTCTGGGTAGAGTATTGATGAGATAACCACACGGCAAAATATAAGTAGGTACCCATTTTATGTCGATCTGTCTGGGTTAGTCACGTGACGCTCAGCAAATTGATGTTTACTGCTCCGTTGACTGACAGAGGTTTTCAGTCCATCTGGTCAGGACAGACATTGTGGACGGCTTCACTTTCACATTCCTTTTGCTTTGGCCAGTTCCGAAAAACTACTGGAGGTCAGAGACTGAATTGATAGAAAACTGCAAACACTGATCATGTTTCCCCAATTCGATAGTGATTATAACAGTTATCTGAATACTTAGTTTCTCATAAGATGTTTCACTACTGTTTAGTACACAATAGGCGTACAACCAGAAGAGCACAGACAGGTGTGTAGTTATGGACATAGAATGGTCGTGCATCGACCCGTCTTTCCTCTGAAAGGAATAGTCCAGCTAAAACAGAAGGGACGCTCATGTGACCCGGGCTTTACAAACGTTTGATGCTTACACGTGCATGTGTGAGTTTATTCATATGCACCAACATCATGCCTGAGTATAAACTCTCGTTACATAACTAAGAGTTTGGCGGATATACAGGTCTGTAAACTACCTTTTCTTTTTACCCGGGATCACAATCGGGATCGATTAAGTCGACACTGGGTAAGTCGACATTCAGTTGAATAGACTTTCCCTCTTTTCTTTGGCCTGGTCTGTATGACGAAGCTTTTGTCGGATCAGTCAAAGTTCGCGCAAGCCGACCTCATTTTTCCCTTTCACATTTGGCTAAGTCGACGTCATCCATTTGGACTCGTAGGAGAACAGCATCAAAAACGTTGACTGCTTTTGCTATGAGAAAATGGTCCCATTTTCCAAGTTCGTCCAGCTAGCAATATCTTTCAATTTAGGCCAAAATGGCAATGTAGATAAGCTCAGCATGATAAAAGGAAATGTTTCGTCATCTTCCTGTTCAAAGTTTGTCCTTTTTTTCGATTTTTTTTTTTGCTTCCTTTTTGGGGGGGGGGGGGGGGGGGGGGAGTAGTTTTCTTTTCTTCTTTCCTTTTTTTTTTTTTTGCTTTTTCTTTACGTTTGTGTGTCTGTTTTTTTGTTTGTTTCTTTCTTTCTCTTGTTACTTCGTTCTTTCCTAGCTCACTTCTTCCCCTTATTATTTCGCCTTCTTAATGCAGGGAAGGGGGATAGAATTCCGTGTTATTAGACCTTCTTTAGAGAGAGAGAGAGAGAGAGAGAGAGAGAGAGAGAGAGAGAGAGGCATATTATTAGACCCTTTCTTACATAAAAGGGGGGGGGGGGGGTATAGCATTCATTCTGTTTGCTTCCTTGTTCATTAGTTTGTGCGTCTCCGCACACAGATCTCCGGTATTTACGAACCGATTGTAGCACGTGTTATCCCCCTCTCAACCGTTGAGCTGTCCGAACCAACAGCGGGATTCGAAACTTCACTGACGGGCTAAAAACTATCGCGTCGTGCTGTAGAGAAGACTCAGATCTCTGGTGTTTAGTGGCTGGTTGTGCTTCGTTTTAGTGATGTCATTTATCTCCAAACAGATGTGGAAAGGAGTGTAATACACCTCGGCTAGAAGGGTCGATCAATACGTTTGTGGGGGGGTGGGGGGGGGGGGGTAGGGGTTGGGGAGGGGTGGAAGGAGGGGCTGACCATATCGGATCAGCGCTTGTTTCTTTTTTTTTTTTTTTTCAAACATTTTATTTCCTTCTTCAACATAAGCATTTGTTATATCACATTATCAGTCATGATCCATTCACAATGATTTCAAATTCAAAAATGTTGTACATCAGCGCTTGTTGACCGTCACTTCATCGTTTCTGTTGTCCTTTCAGGGTTGTTTTTTTTGTCTCTCCCCCACAAATGACTGTCTTTAGTGTGGTAGTTATTTTCATCATAGCACTCGCAGGAGACTTATCCATACAGGTACAATACTGTGCTGTGTTAATCAAACCTGTATCCTCGAACTTTTAAAGTATTGGCAGAGATTAGATATACCGAAATTTACACCGGACAGCTTTGTTATTTCACACTCTTCAGCGCACAGCCGACAACCGATCGTCTAGGAAAATGAACTAAGTATTGACGTCTATATGATCTGTCAAATGTTTCAAATACCCGTTGATGACATTGTGCATATCTTAAACACAAACAAGCAAAACCACTGTATTAATCATGACGGACATAGTCCCTGTCATCAGCATGTCGTGAAAATGATGAGATTAAACTTATGTTAGGCAAGAAAATCAACAAAATAAACCAACAAATGTTTTGTAGACGTCAGTGAACGACCAACGTTGATAGCCAGGTAAAATGACGTTCGGTGTATGGATTGATTTGGCATCGACTTGTCAGTTAAAAATAGGGAGTGGGGGCGGGAGGGGGGGCGGGGGGGGGGGGGGGCGGGATGGAAGACTGATGAGCCAGAACAGACACAGACACAGACACAGAGGCAGATACACACACACACACACACACACACACACACACACACACACAGACACACACACACACACACACACACACACACACAGAGGCAGACAGAGAGACATGCACACAGGCAGATAGAGAGACATGCACACACAGAGGCAGAGAGACGGACACACAGACACACACAGACACACACAGACACACACAGACACACACAGACACACACACACACACACACACACACACACACACACACACACAGGCAGATAGACACACACACACACACACCACACACACACACACACACACACCCCACACGCACACTTACACACACACACACACACACACACACACACACACACACACACACACACACACACACACACACACACACACACAAGAGCACTCATACACAGGCACAGAGCCGAAGAACCACGCAATTTGCCTGCAGTGAACCATTCTAATGAAGCGCTGTCGTGGCATGGGGCTGACTGCATTCCGTTGTTTTGTGATAATTTGATCCGAGACGGATATCTCTTTCTCTTTTTTTTTTTCTCTCCCTGTTTGTCCACCATCGTTCCAACCCTGGCTTGTTTCCAGCCCCCCTCCTCCCCCCCCCTTCTCCCCACTCTTCCTCCACCCCATGCTCACCCTCTCTCTTTCCCTCCCTCCCACCCACTCCTCCGCAATCAATAGAGCAAACATGAAAGCTTCTGAAGGCTGATTGGCTTCGATCACAGGGACAGACCTTATAATGATGGCAGTCTGTTGGTTCATTTTCTGGCCGTGTTGGTTAGGCTGGTGGGTCGCTTGGCTGATGATACTTGGCGGGCTTCTATGCAAGTTGCTTGCTAGCTTTGCTTAATGGTAATTAGTTGGTCATGTTATTGTCTAATATATAGAGCACATTCTCTCCCTCTCTCTCTCTCTCTCTCTCTCTCTCTCTCTGGGGACTGGGGGGGGGGGAGGAGGAGAAGGGGAGGGGTGAGAGGACAGCTAGAATATCACTATACATTCCATATAACGTTCAAAATTTCATGTAATCAGTCAACTAATGAGAGTATCACACACACACACACACACACACACACACACACACACACACACACACACACACACACACACACATACCACCACCACCACCACCACCACCACCACCGATGTACAAGGATGTTTTGCTTTCACGGTCGGCTGAGTTTCTGTGCGCATCGTTAACACCGTGACATCTGTCACGGAAGATGCTTTCAACATCGACCCTCGGTTTATCGGTCTGTCGACAGCCTTTCGAACAAAAAAACAACAACAAAAAAACAAAACAAACAAACAAAAAAAAAAAAATGGTAAGAGTTAGAAGGGGGCCAAAATACGAAGTTACCAAAGCCAGGTGCGGATCCGGATCGGACCGCAAAAAACTGCTGGAACGATTTTATCGAAACTTGTGATGAAAGGTGGAGTGAGGGCCAGAGACGAATCCATTTAATTTTGGTGCGGATCTGTAGTGCGCATCCGTACTGAACAGATTGTCCCGGATCTGCTCACATCATAGGTAAGGTTATTGAACATTTTCCACTGAACTTGACTACTGCGAGGGTAATGTTACAAATCGGCAACTATGTATAAAATAATGTATTTTCGGGGAATATTATAACGATCTGGTATAATAGTCGTTTTTGATATTTAGGAAATTTATTCATCGGATTTAATGGAATCGTACACGGGGAGTAACTCCTTTAGATAATACCAAATATTACAACTTGCCTGGGTTATGGTAGCAGGTCCTTGAGGAAGAGGTGGATGAGGGCGCTTCGGTTTGAAACCTTCTTGGCTCGGAGGGACAAGTGGGAATGGGTGACAGTGGGCAGGGAGAAATGGGGAAGTGAGGAAGTGAGCATTTCTCCCTGCCCACTGTCACCCATTCCCACTTGTCCCTCCGAGCCAAGAAGGTTTCAAACCGAAGCGCCCTCATCCACCTCTTCCTCAAGGACCTGCTACCATAACCCAGGCAAGTTGTTTCATTGATCCAGGTCCTGCAGTCAACCAACCATTTGTGTTCAATACCAAATATTACTTCCCCTGCCGGAAAATAATGGCCGATTCAGACTCGTCCGACCGTGGCGGAGGTCAGCGCTCTCCTCAGAGCCCTTCCATGTTACGAAAGTGCAGCGAAAGCACTGTGGTGATATAGGTCACAGGCACGCTTCATGATCACTGTTGCTTGTATTCAATTGATCCTTTGCTGGATTTGACATTCACATCTGGACTACTCTTGCGGCTATAAAGTGAATAGTGACATGCTTACCGTTGTTTCCACCTGGCTTTGTATCGCGCGTGTCGTTTCCATAGTCATGGTCTACAGAAGCGCAGTTTCAATCCAGAAACACCTGCGTCCTATTTACACTAAATACCAGAGTCTTGTGAAACATGAACAATACGGTGTCAGTTACAGCATGCCAGCTGTGGCTACACTTTGATCTCTGAGACTGACTGACTGAAACCATTTACTATCAGATTAACATATTGAATGTTGTACTGACATTTAAAAAACCTTGATAAATTAATGAGAAACGAAAATAATACAAATAACATCTGAACGACATAAAAATCATAAAGGAAACTTAACAGGGATACATTTAACATTTATAAGTAAAATAAAGAAATCAGAAATTGTAATAATTGAATAAATTACATCTTAACTGTACTGAAAACTAAAAAAATCTCTCTCTCTCTTTGTTTCTCTCTCTCTCAGATCACACACAAAAAAAGAAACACACACACACATACACGCACGCACGCACGCACGCACGCACGCACGCACGCACGCACGCACGCACACACACACACACACACACACACACACACACACACACACACACACACACTCACACGAAAGACCCACACTTCCCCTTCCCCCTACTCGCACGTACGCGTGCACGCACAAACATGCACTCACAGACAAACAAATAAAACCAAATCTCTCTCTCTCCCTCTCGCACACACACACACACACACACACACACACACGCACGCACGCACGCACGCACGCACGCACGCACGCACGCACACACACACACACACACACTAAGAGATTTTGAGCTGTGCTGCCCAGTGAACATAGAATAATAGACACACCAGCAGCAGTGGAGAAGTGATTAGCGGACTCCCGGCTGGGAGGTCGTGTGTTCGATTCTCTTGAGAGCATTTATTTTGTGGGATTTTTCTGCACCGAATCGGCTCTTACCCAGAGTTTAGTTTGCAAAGGGCTCCTTTGGGAAGACTGGAGCAGCAGTGAGCTTCCTCCACTTAAAGGATAAGCCTCTGAGAGTGTTGCTCAAAATTTCTGATCAACACTGCAGGTGTCTGTATCTCTCGGGCCTGGTTGACGCCGGGATGTAGTATGAAAATATAAGCATAGTCTCAGACCAGAATGGAAATCTACAGCATCATCTTCACCATCCTCATCCTCATCGATCAGCATGATCATCGTGACCTCAACTTCGATTTCCTCTTCACGTCTATGTCCACGGTGAGGTTCTGTCGGGGTCACAGGCATCGGGCAAATTCATGCGAGTTGTCGTTGGACGGACGTGGTGGCATCTCCAGGAGAAGAGCTCATTCACGCTGGCTTCGCGACTAAGCAATCATTGTCGTCAGTAAAGGGTTTAGTAGATTGTGTTCTGTTCATGTTCGCTCAGAACAGACTCCACTGAAGACCACCGACGTGGGTCGGCAGCAGCGCAGTGTCTCCTCTGGTGGGTTGCCTCATGACTGCAGGTTTTAGATTCCAGGTGCCGGTGCTGTGGACAGGAAGCCGTCATGAGCAGCGATGGTGCAATGCCATGAAGTGGCATGCAAGATGGGACAGCGAAAAGAAAAAAACAAAAAAGCAGAATGAGGGATACCTTTCTTGATTCCAGGGACTAAGACAACAGTGATGGCGGGGAAGGAAAGGCACGTGATACTCGTTAGCAGAAATGGAGCCTGTCTCCTACAGTGCCAGCACCACCAGGGAGGAAAGAAAAACATGCTGGCATGAAGATGATTATTCCACGAGTATCCGCATTCTCCACTAGAACTGCAAGCCGTGCTGCCATTTGTTGACGCAAATGTTAAAATCATGACGCGCCTAGCTTCAGAGTTTGGGAGTACGGCCTTCCGGTACAAAAGCCTGCGTTTGCTGCTTGCACGGCAAGCTCCGTTATCATCTCACTGTGATGGCTTCTCCAACAAGTCTGCAGCCGTCGGCTGCTTCTGAAAAGTTCGTTTTCCGTTCGCATTTTTCCTCCTATTAAGCATCCAAGATGTCTGCGGTCATTCAGTTGTCTCCCCTGAACGTCCTCTTCAGTCTGTCTGACGATTTCTCTTCCTCTGGATAGATAAAACACGGGGTTTTTTTTCGTATCCAAAAACTTTCTGAATAAAAAATGTATTTGGTGTGTTCATAAGATGATTTCCCATCGAATTACAAGTAGGTACCCAGTTTATGTGGCTCTGGGTGGTCGTTCTGTGTTCAACAGATCGATGATTACTGTACCCATTGATGATTACTGTCTGCTTTGCTGGCAGAGGTATTTATTCAGTCCATGGCATTCGGAGAGGCATTTAACACTGCTTTCCTTTTTCTCTTCTTTGCCTTACCCAGTCCAGGATTTATATTTTATTTTATTTTTTTTTATCACAAGTTTATCTTTAAAAGTTGAGAAATATCTTAACGCCTGCATACAAAAATAATTGAAACAGTTACACATTATTTTTTTTTCTGTTTGACATTTTAACACAGTTTAGCCTGTAAGTTGGGTGCATGAGGATGAGTATACGCGCATCTGTTAACGATAGTGAACGGGTGTGCACCTGGTCTCTTCTCTAAAAGGATGAGTTCGAGCAAAACAGAAGTCATGTTCATCTCACGTGCAGTGATAGGAAGATGCGCCACCCACCGAAGCTGCTCATGCTTGTCCAGAAGCGTATGCCCACACGTATACATAAAGCAGGCGTGCATAACGTACTCGTATACATCGACACCCCTTCCATTTTCTCATTCGACGTCACTCATTCTGAAGAGCGAACGATCTCTCGCACGTGTGAGCGCGTAAACACAGACAGACAGACAGACACAGACAGACAGACACACACACACACACACACACACACACACACACACACACACACACACACACACACACACACACACAATGCGATGTGCGTGCAGATTCGCACATTGAACTAGAGAGAGAAGTGAAAGAGAGCAGCAAAACGGCAGAGAGAGAGAGAGAGAGAGAGAGAGAGAGAGAGAGAGAGAGAGAGAGAGAGAGAGAGAGAGAGAGAGAGCACTCACAAGAACTCTGGGACTCAACGAGGAATCATACAAACTGCCAGCATCGAACCATCGTAATTGTGCTCCAGAGTTTTTTTGTGCTGATTGGCTCCAAGACGAACAGTTCCACACCCTCTGTCTTCTCCTCCGTTCCTCCCTCCTCCGTTCCTCCAGCCTGACCCCGTTTCCATCTCTCCCACTTCCTCCTGGATTGGCTGGCTACTCTGTGGGCAGCACCGGTCGGCAGTCATTCCTGACTCAGCAGCATGAGGGCAGAACTGATGCTGGAACTCGGGAGAGCGAAGACCTCCGTCAAAGTCGAACGGATCCTGGAAGCCCCTTGAATCCGGATCCGCAATGAAATCTAATTAATTCGTTGTTAAACCGTGTATCGTCTTTCTACCGACGTTGGTTAGAAATCGGGTGTTGTAGATTTTGCGTCGTCTTGCTCATTCGACAGTCGATCAGTCAGACGGACGGAGACATAAACCTTAATAAATGTAACAAAAAGAGGAACCTTTAGAATCATCAGCAACACACGCGTCAGGCCCTGCTGTTTAATGCATCTATATCTGAACTAAGGTGACAACTTTAGTAGGCAGAAGAATCTTACTGTGGAACACAGTTCCATCAGACAACGTTTTTATTCTTCCTTTTAAAGGTGCTGACTGGATCTGACTGGTACCTGGTTGTTGATAACCGTTGGTTTAAACCGATCTTTTTGCTTTCATGACTTGACTTCCTTTGAGATTTTTTGTTTTCATTTTTGATTTGAATAAAGTTGTGATGTATTCTATCTGCTTGCAATCCTGTTGTGGCCTCAGGGGTCGGCTGGACTGTAAAACTCATTGCTCGACTAGAGAGAAGAAGCAACAACTGCTGTGATGTGGTGGTAGATATGGGGTGGGTTGGAGGGGGGGGGGGGCAGCATGCAAAGGCTGGTGGAGTTGTGGGTGGGATAAAAACACAGTAAACTCTTTTGGGAATAAAGGAAATCTTTCTGCCACGTTCAAAAAGTAAAGTATGCACGCAATGACAAGGTTAATTTAACTACAACGGCGCGGGCATTATGAACATGAACTGACCACAGTGATTACATGTCTCGTGGCTTTACTGCCGGGTGCCGCCATCTGGTGGCGTGGGGTGGTTCAGGCAGCGGAGTGCTGTCCCCTGCAATACCCGCGGGCCGGTAATCCACATTTGTGTGGTGGCCATGGCGGGCACCTCCCGGACTGACCATGCCTTCTGGGTCTGAATGCAGTGATTCGTCAGGGGTCATTTTGCTCCTCTCTTGACGCGGCACAAGACCACCACCATTCCAGCACGAAGACGGCCACCTGAAGGCCCTGAACACAGACTGGATGGGGAACCGCGTCGCCAGCCAGCAGACTTGACAACACACCAGAGGACAGGTGCCTCATAGCTCGTCTTTTGTCTGCCTGACAAAAAAAGAAAAAACCATCTTCTGCTGGAAGGACGTCAGACTTTTTCTAGGAACAGCCAGCGAACATCAAACTCCGGCGACAAGCACCTCCACAAGAGACCGGCTTGTACCCCCAGGGCCGACATGAGTTGCCTGGGCTGAACACACTGAGCGTGACGCTGCAAGCCACACGGAACTACTGCCGTTCTTCAACATCGCCGCATCTTTATCCATTTTTTATCACCAAGAAATCAGAATACCATCTGGGCACCACGTAACACTCACCTAGAACATACACAGAGCAAAGCAAGCTGCTGTATACTTTCTATTGACGCATGCTGTCGAACATCTGTGATGTCCGTGTTACACCAAGCAAACTGGAAAAACAGATAAAACCACAGTGAATTCTTGGGAAACAAAATTAAAGCACAAAAATCTAACAGCTTGTTCCTCTTGGCAGCCCCCATACCTGCGATGATTACATGTTGATCCTTTCGCATACCTAGGTCGCGCCTGAAATAACACTATCAAGCATTTTTTCTCCGCTCGCGTTACGTGTCACGTGAAGGTCAGAACCCACTTTCGCTTGAATCTGGCACTTAGCTTGCCACCACGATAAATGCCTCCACAGGGTCTGCAAAAGATCCCAGCATGCTATGACTCGGTCTTTATATAAAAACAGGGAGTTATCCGAAAATAAGACTGCACGCATCGACAGCACTGACGGCTCTTTCATGCCTGTGTTTCATTACCCACTGTTGATCCGGATCCGCTACGGATCGACAACCAAAACTAATGGGTTCGTTCCAGGCCACTTCCATCTTTTCATGAAGTTTGGTTCAAACAGGTTCAGCAGTGTTTGGCACAGTCCTCCCAACACACAAACCAACCAATGCGCGGATGAGGATGTAAATGAAGTGTACAACGGGAGCGCGCAGACCTCCACAAAAGTCGAACAGTCCTCCGACCCAGTCCTACGGGAATCTATCATTTATCTCATGATGTATCTTCAAAACTATCATGGATACATCAAAACTCTGTTGCTGCAAGGAAGCCACATTTTCTAGGCTACATTGCGTGATCGGTGATCGTAGGGTTCTTTGCAGTAACTGAAGGAATATTGAATATCTGATTCCTCCATCCTCCCCTTCCCCCTCCTCTTCTCTTTTCCTGCCCCTCTCCTTCCTCCCCTCAGGAATGTTATTGTGTTCGGCGCGTCCGGGTTGTGCTAGAGATCCTTACCAAATTCACAAAGTTATAGATGTCAGAACGTCTAAACAGCTCACCGATTTTTTCATGGAGGTACATATCTTACTTCCTGCAAAATTTGCGGAAATGTTTTTTTTTTAATGCATCATCTCGCAGTGTTAAAAGAAGTGACAGAAACAAATCCGGGATCCGCCCTTTGATACGGATCCACATTGAAATCTTTTGGGTTCGTCTTTCTCGCCACATTTCGTGTTTACACTAAATTCAGTTAAATTCGGTTCAGCAGTTCTTGTGAAATATCGTCGACAGACAGATAAAGAAATATCGGCAAGGATGAAAATATAGTCTGGATAGTCGAGTCTCATACGATGGACGGGTTTTTCAGAAAAGGTTTATCACTTTATGTACAGAGATTTATTGACGAGCACTTTTTCTCACACGCCTTAACCTTCTCTGAAAGGAATCAGGTGCCCCTTGATGACTGCCGGATGGAACGAGAGAATTTTCAAGATATGAAAACCCGATCCCATGTGTAGTTCGAACAAACGACCACCACCTCATGCGCTCCAATCATTTGACTGAAACTGTGCATGCAGCCACCCCATGGAAAAACCCTCTTTCTCTGTAGAGTAGAATGGCGCAGTCTTCTTTGGTGATGTTGAATGAAGTGATGTGATGGGTTGATTGATGGTGGTCGTGAGAAGTGGCAGAAAGACCGACAGACAACAGAACAGGTGAATTCACAAGCAGACAGGCCAGCAGCTGGAGGAGAAAGAGGAGGACGAACCACCCCCAACGAAACTTCAGATGCAATGAAGACACGCACAAATCACCGGCAATGAGATATTCCAATCGAAAGGAAAAGGAAGGGGAGGAATCCTTAATGCAGTGTTTTTTTCTGACGATTGGATCCAAGCCGGGGTAGTTTTTCCTCCCTTGCTTCCCTCCCCCCCCCACCCCCCCCCCCTCCGCTTCCCTTCCTCCACGCACCCTTCACTTTCTCTCCTCTCTCTCTCCTCCACCCTGCCTCTATCCCATTCGACTTTTTTGCCACTCCGCTAGCTAGCCCTACCTGCTTTTCCTCCACCCGTCCCTTCTTCTCCTTCATTCCACATCCCCCCCCTCCCCTACCCCCCCCGTCTCTCTCTCTCTCTCTCTCTCTCTCTCTCTCTCTCTCTCCTCTCTCTCTCTCATCTCTCTGCAGTCGATACAAAAAACATGGGAGCTTCCAAGGGCCGATTGTTTCCAATAAAACGGACAGGGCTTTTTTTTTTTTTTTTTTTTTTTTTTTTTGAATCAGAGTGCATTACTTTATTTTCTGGTCACGTTTATTTTGTTCACTGATTGACTGATCGGTTGTTTGGTCTGATCCGATCCGATTGGCGGATAGGCTGGTCTGGTTTGGTTTGGTTGGTTGATAAGCTGGCCTGGTTTGGTTTGGTTGGTTGATAAGCTGGTCTGGTTTGGTTTGTTTGGTTGATAGGTAGGTCTGGTTTAGTTGGTTGATAGGCTGGTCTGGTTTGGTTGTTGATCGGCTGGTCTGGTTTGGTTGGTTTGCTGATTGGTCTGGTTTGGTTGGCTAGAAAATCAAACTGGTTTGGTCAGCTGGTACAGCAGCAAAGTGTTTGGGTAGGTTGATAGGGTGATAAATTGGTCTTGATGGTTTGTATGCCGGTCTGGTTGGGTTGGCTGATGGTTCGGTCTAACTTGGTAGGTTGTTCCAGTTTGGTTTTTACGTTGGTAGGTCTGGTTTAGGTGGCTGGTTGGTAAATCGTTTGTACAGTGACGTCACTCCCGTGCCACTGGTTCCATCCTTGCTGTACACCGTGACACTGAAGTCCGCCTGTTCACAGCCTGACGGGGCGGCAGTCTGCAGGGATCCATCAATAGTCGGTCGACACTGGGCAGCCCTCCAGACGACACACTGCCTTTCAGCTGCGCCTCCAGGAGGGTGCTGGACTGTTCTTTTCCTAATTAAGCATGCACAGCACCTAGCCTTCTATGCTTCCTTCTGACGCAATGTAGTTGTGACGCAGTGTAGTTGTGACGCAATGCAGTTGTGACGCAATGTAGTTATGACGCAGTGTAGTTGTGACGCAAGCGTGAGTGAGCGTCCACATCTAGAGGATGCCACCACGTCCGTCTGACGACAGCTCCCTTGGACTTTCTACAAGTGTAGTCTGCCACGACCTCACCACGGACATAAGACACGGACGCTGAGGTCACCCTAAGTGTAGGACGTGAATGGCCATCACCTGACACTTATGATGGTGATTACGGGTGATGAAGATGATGCTATGGTGTTCCATTCTACGCTAAGACGACTTGGTTAGGACTTCACTCCACATTCCCTCCGTTCACAACCCCGCGGTGGACGTCAAGAAATGTCATTCAGTGGAAGAACCTTGATAGCAATGATATAAAGGGCAGGGTGCTGGTGTCTCGTCTCGTTTCCCCACGATCCACCTTTGTCGGAGTTCGGCTCACCTGCGCAGGTCTCAGCCCACCTCCTCGTGAAAGAACTGTTCGACTGGCCTGGGCGCCCTCTCATGTTACGACGTGTGCCAGCTGCTTCTGGTCCACTGCTCAGCGAGGTCGGCCTGTTATCTTGCACGTGGCCTTCGCCCCTGCGTGAATCACCGTGTAAATGCTTCAGCTGGACACTAGAGTCGTGAAGAGTGGTGAACAGCCAGAAAGTGAACGCGAGGCAGACCTGGAGGCTGACGAGTCAACAGGGAGTGACAAATGCTTCCGGTGTGGGAAGTGGAACTCTAGCTAGTGAAAGACCAAACACTGATCTTGTTCCCAGCGCATCTTTGAAATATGTCATATCACAACTCATTTCTATGCTGAAGTTACATCACATTTCATTTCTATGTTGAAGGTACATCACAACTGATTTCTATGCTGAAGTTACATCACAACTCATTTCTATGTTGAAGTTACATCACAACTCATTTCTATGCTGAAGTTACATCACAACTCATTTCTATGTTGAAGTTACATCACAACTCATTTCTATGTTGAAGTTACATTACAACTCATTTTCATGTTGAAGTTACATCACAACTCATTTTCATGTTGAAGTTACATCACAACTCATTTCTATGTTGAAGTTACATCACAACTCATGTTTATGTTGATGTTACATCACAAGTCATTTCTATGTTGAAGTTACATCACAACTCATTTCTATGTTGAAGTTACATCACAACTCATTTCTATGTTGAAGTTACATCACAACTCATGTTTATGTTGATGTTACATCACAAGTCATTTCTATGTTGAAGTTACATGACAACTTATTTTTATGTTGAAGCTACATCACAGCTCATTTCTATGTTGAAGTTACATCACAATTTTTATGTTGAAGTTACATCACAACTCATTTCTATGTTGAAGTTACATCACAACTCATTTCTATGTTGAAGTTACATCACAACTCATCTCTACGTTGAAGTTACATCACAACTCATTTCTATGTTGAAGTTATATCACGACTCAGTTTACTCGTCCAATACACGCGATTCTATTGGCGATAGATTCTCTCTTCTTCTCTCCGCCCCCCCCCCCCCCTTTTTTTATGCCGTCTCACCGCTTCCATGCCTCCTGGATAGCATTACTCCAACGGCGTTCGTTCCATCTTCACACACCCAGCCGGACCCAGGTTTTCCCCTGTCACCAGATCAGCAACGACAGTCCTGAGGAACCAGTCGGTCGGCACAAGGTCACCCCCCAGAGAGGAGACACCGCGACGCTGCTGAGTCACTTCGGTCTGTTCGGTGATTCCTGTTCCGACCCATCACCTTTGTCGGAGTTCGGCTCGCCTGCGCAGGTCTCAAACCCCCTCGTCGTGAAAGAACTGTTCAACTGGCCTTCCTCTGACGGCAATAATAGACACTTTTCAGTGGCATGACTTTCCCCGTTTGCTTCTTCACCCTTCTAATTCTTTTTCATCTCCTTTCTGCCTAACTCCTTCCTCCACTTACACCCCACCTATCCATCCGTCCCTACCCCCTCCCCCCCTCCTCTCTTTACCTTTCAGATTCGCGTGACTGTTGAAATCGATTTTTTACCTTACCTGGATCATTCGTACCCCGAATCCATTTCCTGAACCATCAGAGAAGATTAAAACACAAAAAAAAAAAAAAAAAAAAAAAACGGTACTAAAGCCTGTTACACACGGAGCGGCCAAGCGGCTGCTGTTAAAAGAATGCCCGTGCAACACGTCCTGAATTTCGTTCAACAGCACGGGAGAGAATGTGGGGGGTGGGGGGGTGGGGGGTGGGGGGTGGGGGGCTCCGGGAGGCGGGGCGAGGGTGGGGGGAAAGGGAGGGGGATGGGGGGAAGACGAATTTGTAACAGACGTTCGGAAACAAAAGGGTTCCTTCCAAGGTAGACCGGGTGCGGGTTTTAGCCAGAGTCGCTGGAAGACTGGAGGGAAAGTAGCGGAGATAAGAATCGTTGTGAATCTCCAGCACGCGATCTGTTTGCCCGTTTCCCCTTCTCTCGCGCTAGCCAGCCAGGCAGAGATGTATTAGGACAGCACTTGTTTTCTGATACTTTTGCCTGATCAAGGGGTGGGGGGTGGGAAGGGGGGCCGAAGGGGTGGGTGGGGGGGGGGGGGAGTAGCACCTTCTTCACTCATGTGTTATGCATGGGACACAGGCAGTATCAAGCAGCATCCATTGACAAAAAACTCATCTCATCTCATAATTCATCTAACATAGAAACAGACCAGCCGCCGTGGCGAAGTGGTCAGCGCCGCGGACTCCCGGCTGGGAGGTCGTGGGTTCGAATCCCATCAGAAGTCATGTGGGTTTTTCTGCCCCGACCGGCTCCTACCCAGAGTTGAGTTGCTGCGGACTCAGTTGGGAAGACTGGGACCACACAGTCGAGTTTCATCCACTTAATGGATGCGTTTCTGAGAGTGTTGCTCAAATTTCATGACCAACACTGCAGGTGCCTGTATCTCTCGGGCCTGGTTGACGCCGGGATATATTATGAAAGGAAGCGTAGAGTACAGCCCTGTCATGTAGTCTCAGACCGAAATGGAAATCCGTAGCATCATCTTAATCATCCTCATTCTCATCGATCAGCATAAAAAAAAATGTCTCAAATTCTGTGGCCCTTCATGCCCTGCTCTCATGGTGACCTCAATTTCGATGTCCTCTCCACGTCTGTAGCCTTGGTTTGGTTCCGTCGGGGTCACCGGTATCGGCGAGTCCATGGGAGCTGTCGTTGGACGGACGTGGTGGCGCCCTCCGGGGGGAGAGCTCACTCACGCCGGCTCCGCGACTAAGCAATTATTGTCGTCAGTAGGGGGCTTAGTAGGTGGTGTCCTGCGTATGTTAGATCAGAACAGGCGCCACTGAACACCACCGAAGTGACTCGGCAGCAGTGCAGTGTCTCCTCCGGTGGGTTGCCTCTTGACGACTTGACATTGACTGCTCCCTGTGGATTGCCGGTGCCGGGGCTGCGGCGGGGCCGACCGGGCTGTGGCTGTGGACGGGGTGTCGGAATGAGCGGCGTGGGCGCACTGCCTCTGAGGTGGCGCAGAGGTTAGGACAGCAAAAAAAAAAAAAAAAGAAAAAAAAGAAACAGACCTTGAAAAAAAAAAAAGTTCAGAAATCCAGTCTGATGGATTAGTAAAAGATCGGCAGACTAGGAAAAGGGGGAAATTGATGGCTCTAAGTTATGGGGACGTGCTCTACTCGTGGAGATCCGACCGAATTTTATAAGAGAAATTCTTTGTGACAATAAATAGAAATACAATAAACTGAAATGCTGCTTACAGCACCAATTCGCCTAGCACAAAGTGAGACACATCACACACAGAACTAAAAGGAGACATTCCTTGTGTGCATGCTCCAGGTGCAAGCTACAGACACGCCCTTCCGGTGATGATTCCCGGTTGGTTCTGAATGCTTTGTTTCTGCAGTTGTGCTAGGCGAATTGGTGCCATACTCGTTTTGACCTGTGGACGTGTGCTTCTCTCATCATGGGAGCAAGGTTAGACTCTTGTTTGTTTTCATTACTGTTCGACTTTTAGATTTCCTGTCATCTCACACATTCACCTCGTCTGCTGTTTTAGTGGACTGCCGGCCCTCGGTAAAGAGAGACGGGTGGCAGCTGTCTCAGTGCAGCAGGTGGTAGGGGCGCCGAGATGGACGCTTGGCTGGTCAGAGAGCTCCACAACCCCCCCTCTGTCCTCAGTCCTGCACGACAGGGTAGAGGTGTTGTGAGTGGTCAGTCCATTGTGTTGTCCACCCAGGAGGTCGGTCTGTGTGCCTCTGGAACGTCAACCTTTTATCGTATCGTCTGGGACAGGCAGTCATGGCAACCTACAGGGCCAGCCCTATAGCGTACCTAGTATCGGGCTTCCATCCTGATATAGGAAAACGTGACATAGGGAAAAGCTACAATGGTGGCGAAAAGTGGTACACTTGAAAGGAAACTTGAATAAGGTAATCCTAACTGAGCGTTCATCCAGGGTACAGGCAGAAATCTGGAGCCCTGCATTGAAAAAAATGATTATGTTGAAGATGATACAGCGCTACCAGCTGTTTTACAGGAAAAAAAAATCTGTGTGTGCATTCTGAAATTGGTTTTGAAATCTGGTTTTATATGCGAGCCATTAAACAAAGTTTATGTCTGTTTCACTACAAGAACAAAAAGTTAAATCCCTTGTGTTTTGTCTTTGGTGTATTCGTGATGAAGTCGTTGATTTCCATGCACAAAATTTTGTAACATTTTTTTTTTGCGTTTTTTTTTGGGGGGGTGGGGGGGGGGTGGGGGGGGGGGGGGGTAACTTGTGTGCACAAGGGGAAGGATGTTGGAGGGATGAAGAGTATGGGAGGGGGGGGTAGTAGAGGTTAACAACACGGTATTTCAGTCAACGATTCTTGTGTATTCTATGCTGATTTAGTTTGAGCATATTTTTCTTCTGATTCTAGTTGTGGAGTGTTTCATCACGCTGTACACCAGACTAAAAAGCAGGACAGGGAACGATAGCGAACGTTGTCAAGTTTCTTTTGCTAACTCTGTTACTCCTTCCATCTTGCGATTCGGTGCATGCACATGTGTATATTTGTTTGCCTGGTGCGTGCGTGCGTGCGTGCGTGCTTACGTGCGTGCGAGCGCGCGCGCGCGCGCGCGCGCGCGTGTGTGTGTGTGCGTGTGTGTGTGCGTGTGTGTGTGTATGGGTTGAAGCGTGGGATCAGGGTGGGAGTGTAACACGCACACATGCAGCATGTGTGGAAGTGCACTCACGTAGGGAGTTTAGAAAGGAGAGATAAGTCAGACCGGCTGACAGACAGAAACATAGAGAAGACAAAACAACAATTGGCATGCAGAGGGAAAAAAAAAAAGGACAGAAGGAGCCGTGAAGAGAGAAAAAGACAAGAATTCACAAAGGCAAAACGAGCAGACAGAAAGACGGAAAAGACAGGAAAGGTAAGAGAATACAAAGAACTTCACGTTGAAACCAAGGCCCATGTCACACGCCAAAGCTTCCAAGGACATATCCACTCCACAGTGGGCCGCACCGTTTAGAGCAGTGAGTATTTCAAAGCTTTGAAAACATGTCACACGGTAAGATACCCGCGGCAAAGGGCCACTCGTTGAAGCCGTTACTCTGCCTTTCCAGCAGCTCGACTGGTGCTTCACGTTAATTATCAGAGATCCGCATGCGTGGCAATTTGGTGTCTGTTTCTTTCAAACTCAATTTTACACCTCACAGATCAACGAAATAAATCGATCCAACACATTCTTTTTAACACGTTAATGATCTGAAACAGCTCTGACAAAGCTCTCGTGTGCATTTTGATTGTGAGCGAGTTATCGTCACCTGTCTAACAGCAGCGCCGTTTATTGGATCATGATGCGAAGCGCAGACATGTATTAGCCGAATTAGATGCACATCATGAAATTAAGCCCACGTGCGAAATGGCTCAGGAAACTGTTTCTTACATTAGTATGTCGCACAGCAAAAGCTCGAAACATCGTGCTACGCGCTCTTTTTTTAAATTTTTTATTCGGCACTGTATGTTGGTTCGCAAGTCTCACATATGACACAGCCCTAAATGTGACGAAGCACTACAAGTGTGGCACCTGATAAATATGACGTAATGTAGGGTACGTGGATGTGCGTATTTCAAAGAAAGTAAGTGTCGATCCTGTGTAATTCAAAGGATGATTTCAGTCTGAAA
>CM065726.1:66012962-66022962 GCA_033310375.1 Conus canariensis
TGTGTAGTGTGTGTGTGTGTGTGTGTGTGTGTGTGTGTGTGTTGTGTGTGTGTGTGTGTGTGTGTGTGGTGTGTGTGTGTGTGTGTGTGTGTGTGTGTGTGTGTGTGTGTGTGTGTTGTTGTTGTCAGTACGCACTTGTAATTGAGTAAATGGTTAGTCAGTCGTAGTCGTGTGTGTGTGTGTGTGTTTTGTGTGTGTGCGTGCGTGTGTGTGTGCGTGCGTGTGTGTGTGTATGTGCGCGCGCGCGCGGTGTGTGTGTGTGTGTGTGTGTGTGTGTGTGTGTGTGTGTGTGTGTTGGTTATTTGTTTTTTCTAGATACCGTTCATCAGCGAACTTACCTAATCCGTATGTCTGGAAATTTTACTTACAGGGATAATGGTGAGTTCTTTTTTAATTGTCTCCTGTGTTTTTTTTTTTAATGGAAAAGCGCGGTAAAACGCATTCCCTCCATTTATTCCTTTTTTGTACAGAGTCTGGAAAGGAATCAGACAACAGAAAAGTTCTGAACAAATCTGCGTGCAAAGGATCAAAGGCATTCTCACGAGGGGAAAAATGACATTACGATTCTAACGTCAACGGCAAGGTAACTGAACGGGAAAAAAAAAAGGATTACCGGTCAAAACAAACGCTGGACAGGTAAGTGTTAAGTAGTTTTGGTATAACTGTTTTCCGTGTGATGTGAGTTGTAGGGGCAGTGAGTGTCAGAGGACAGATGCATAGCAAGAAAAGTTTTTTTGTTTTTTTTTTAGGCAGTAGCTCAAATTTTAGCACAAGGAATAACACTAAGAATAAGACGTTCTGTTCTATCAAAAGATAAATCATGCTTGGTGTGAGAAAAAAAAAAAGTAACCATTATTGTGGTTTGAACGACAGAAAGATTATGAAATGAGCATAAAACCTACTTCAAATAAAGATTTTTAAAAAGTTTTATTGGTCGGTCCAATTCGTATATATATATTTATTGACGATTTTTCGATGCAACAGCAGTAAACGTAACATTGGACGAAAACCTTGTCTGTTAAGAATGTTGTTGGACAAACTGTGACAAAATATATATACAGGAGACGAATTATATCTTATTGTGGGATGTCCTTTAAAAGTATTTATTCTTGACAAACACGCTTCCCTTACATTGTCTTTTTTTCTGACTATTTCCAGCTTGTAGGAAAATAATTGTTTTGACTATGTAGATTAATCAAGGGTTGTTTTTTTTTCGTTTGTTAGTTGTTGGTTTTTTTTTCTTTTAGTAATTTTACTTTTAACTTTTGCCATTTGGAAAATGATGGATTTCAGTATTTACCTGTTGTTCTTGACAAAAATGTTCAAACTGTAAGAAAAGTACATCCACAAACGCCAGTGACTGCAAGTTTGTAAGAGATCTAAATCAACAACACAAAATAGAATAGGTTAATCTCGAAATTAATTGAAGCATCAAATGATAATACTACTAATAATGATGATGATTATAATAATGATAATGATAATATCAACACAACATAGAAAAAGGTTAATGTCAAAATAAGTTTGAGCATCAAATGATAATAATGATAATAATAATAATAATAAAGAAAAATGGACGGATGACAGACGTTTGCCCCAGGTGGATCTTCACGAGTTTACTGACTGATTTTACGACACAAAAGTAATCTGTTTGAGCTCAGCAACATGTACATGTCTACTGATCGGGTGACATTACGTATCGATGCAAACTGCAGTGTGTGTGTGTGTGTGTGTGTGTGTGTGTGTGTGTGTGTGTGTGTGTGTGTGTGTGTGTTGGCCGGGGCAGGAGGGTCGGACGAGAGAGAGAGAGAGAGAGAGAGAGAGAGAGAGAGAGAGAGAGAGAGGAGTACCTTGCCCATTTTGCTTTCATTTATACTGGTGGTATGTTTATTGACCGTTTGTGATTTATTGCACTTTTTTCGTCTTTTCTTTGCATGTATTTTTTTTTTTTTAATGTGTAGCTCTCGTTTCTGTTTGTTTACTTACCTTTGATTGATGATTGGTGATTTGAATATCTTTCAAAAATGTGTTAACGTACACTTCGGTTCCTTCAAGATTTTATTATTATTATTATTATTATTATTATTATTATTCTGAAAAACTTCCATACCAGAAAGGGTAATAGGATAACCAAATCTTCGGATCTTGATCGGAGAAAAGGAGACAGTCTCAGAGGGCTAGGGAGGTTGGGGTAGAGGGGTAGGTGGGGGAGGGGGGGGGGAGGAGGGTCGTCTGCTACGTACTCCTCTGGTACGCTGCTAGGATTCAATGGCGGAGAGCTCTGTGCTTGTGCCTGTCTGGCGGAAGATCCCATGAGAACATCCAGACGGTGCTCTTTTATTTAGCTGATGACAGACTTGAAAGAATCCAGCCGAGCTTTTTCGTGTCGCTGATGAAAGTTGTTTGGGGCAGTCTTTGTCTGAAAATTCCAACGGAAATATTGTGATTTTCTCCTGTATCTCTGTCGAAGCACCATTCATTGATTGATTTTTTTTTGTTGTTCTGTTCTTTGTTTGGTTTTTGTTTTGCTTGGCTTTGCTTTTTCGTTAACAATTCGGAGAAAATAGACCATAAATAGCTATCTATTCTGATATTTACGGTTACTGCTCCCGCAGGCCTACGTGTTTTAATACCTCTCTCTGTCTGTCTCTGTCTGTCTGTCTGTCTGTCTCTCTGTCTCTCTGCCTCTGTCTGTCTGACTGTCTTTGTCTGCCTTTCTCTCTCTCTCTCTCTCTCTCTCTCTCTCTGTGTCTGTCTCTCTCTGTCTCTCTGCCTGTCTGTCTGTCTGTCTGTCTCTCTCTCTCTGGCTGTCCTTCTCTATCTCTCTGCCATTGTCTGTCTGTCTGTCTGTCGCCTGTCTGTCTGTCTGTCTGTCTGTCTGTCTGTCTGTCTGCCTCTCTCTCTCTCTCTCTCTCTCTCTCTCTCTCTCTCTCTCTCTCTCTGTGTTAATGAGAATCTTTCTATCCTGCATCATTTCACGTTCGTCCACCATCCCAGCTCAGTTCTCTGTCTTCTCCCTTCCGTCTGCTTTAAAAGAAAGACCGGAAGACACCGACTACAAAAGAAAAATCAAACCAAATACGAGTCCCATCAGCTCGTCCTACCAAGAGGAGACTGATACTATATATAGTCATCGAGAAAAACTAAGGCCGTGCGCAATTAGGAAAGATTTCTGTTTTTAACATTTTGCCCCTAAAGAGGGCAGTCTTTGTTTTGTTTTGTTTCTATCGACAACGAAGTGGATTTTAAACGAAAAGAAGCTAATGTAAAGAAATAATTATACATAGTTTTAATTGAATCATTCTGTTTTCCATATCTATTTCGTTTGTTAGTAATAAAAGAAGACAGACAGACAGACAGGTAGCTGGCTAGCTAGCTAGCTAGCTTGCTAGAGAGAGAGAGAGAGAGAGAGAGAGAGAGAGAGAGAGATTGTGTGTGTGTGTGTGTGTGCATGTGCGCGCGCGCGCGCGCGTGTGTGTGTGTGTAACTACTGGATTCGCCAAAATCTGTGAAACGGTCTCGCAACTGTCAGAAAGACAGGTTGACCTTCACCCGTTGGGTAAAGACTCGCACTTCAGGCACGAAAATTGTTCAGTTGGCTTGTGTACTTTCTCAGGTAGCTACATATGCAAATGTCTCGCTGACCACAACAGACAGATACATAGATACATACATTGATACATAGATACATACATAGATACATACATACATACACCCACACATATATACCTACACACATACATACATACATACACAACATACTTGCATACCTACATACGTACATACATACATACATTCATGCATACGTATGAAATCTGAGCAACTGAATGGCAGAGGAAGACAAATGTAGGTAATGGTAACTTTTTTTTTCTTTAGTCTTTTGATACACTTGAAAAGATCGGAGAGAGAGAGAGAGAGAGAGAGAGAGAGAGAGAGAGAGAGAGGCAGACAGACAGACAGACAGACGGGGGGGGAGGAGAGAGAGAGAGAGAGAGAGAGAGAGAGAGAGAGAGACAGACAGACAGACAGACAGACAGATTGGGGCGGGGGGAGCGGAGGGAGAGACAGACAGACAGGCAGACAGACTGGGGGGGGGGGGGGAGAGAGAGAGACAGAGACGACAGACAGACGACAGACAGACAGACAGACAGACAGATTGGGGCGGGGGAGGGAGGGAGGGAGGGAGAGAGAGACAGACAGGCAGACCGAGAGGGGGAGCGGGAGGGAGGGAGAAAGAGAGAAATGCACATGCATGTTTTGTTGCTGGATGTCCTATGGGGAACATCAGGTGTCCTTCGGAGCTAGTGGCTTCTTCTAGTGCCGTGCCGTTCCCCTGACAAAGGGAACAGTCACATGGGCCCATGAAAGTTCTCATCCCGTGGGAAACCTCTGTTCTGGCCCAGCCTGTGTATGAAAGTTACAAGTCTAACGTCGTGGTACAGCCTGTGTATGTCAGTTATAAGTCTAACGTCGTGGTACAGCCTGTATATGTCAATTATTAGTAAAACGTTCTGGTAGATTCTGTATATGTCAGTGATAAGTAAAACGTTCTGGTACAGCCTGTATATGTCAATCGTAAGTCAGATGTTCTGGTACAGCCTGTATATGTCAATCACAAGTCAGATGTTCTGGTACAGCCTGTATATGTCAATCATAAGTAAAATGTTCTGGCACAGCCTGTATATGTCAATCACAAGTCAGATGTTCTGGTACAGCCTGTATATGTCAATCATAAGTAAAATGTTCTGGCACAGCCTGTATACGTCAATCATAAGTAAAATGTACTGGTACAGCCTGTATATGTCAATCATAAGTAAAATGTTCTGGGACAGCCTGTATATGTCAATCATAAGTAAAACGTTCTGCTACAGCCTGTATATGTCAATCACAAGTAAAATGTTCTGGTACAGCCTGTATATGTCAGTTATAAGTAAACCGTTCTGCTAAAGCCTGTATATGTCAGTTATAAGTAAACCGTTCTGGTACAGCCTGTACATGTCAGTTATAAGTAAAACCTTCTGCTACAGCCTGTACATGTCAGTTATAAGTAAAACGTTCTGCTACAGCCTGTACATGTCAGTTATAAGTAAAACGTTCTGCTACAGCCTGTACATGTCAGTTATAAGTAAAACGTTCTGCTGCAGCCTGCACCGTGTCACCACAAAACACCATCAACAACTGAGTCAAATCTGAAACCCAGATCGTGGTAAGTCGACGATCTTTTCTCTATGGGGATACATGTTCATAAACATTGAGCTTTCACCACGCTCGCTTCCTCAGGAATCTATATGTACTGAAGAATATATCCGGCTTTATGACCGAGCAGACTGTGGAAAGGAATGAAGAGGGAGGGAGGGGGGGGGGGGGGGGGGAGGAGGTGTTAGTCTGTGATACCCGTCTGTGTCGGCTTTTTTTTTTTTTTTTTCGAAAATTTCCAATAAACCACAGCACTGGCATAACCTCCTAGCTTTCTTTTCTGGCTGTGTGTATGTGTGTGTGTGTGTGGGAGGGGGGGGGGGGGGGGATGGGGGGAGGGGGGGGGGGATGGGGGGGAGATGCACTGCGCGAACCCCGTGATGTGGGTTGTTTCCCCTGAACATGATGAAAAAAGGCTTTGGCCAGTCTCTCTCTGGAAGATTCCAGAACAAGGGGATGTCCTGGCTGCCCCCTTTTCTCTGAGGAGGAACACCACCCAAGCAGAGACCAGACAGACAAAAAAAAAAAAAAAATCCCCTTTTTCATCTTGTATCTTTCGCAACTCCGTGACTTTGAAACGTACAGTGGATCAGATCTGCTGCCTTCGAAAGTTCAGTCTCTCTCTCTCTCTCTCTCTCTCTCTCTCTCTCTCTCTCTCTCTCTCTCTCTCTCTCTCTCTCTCAGTGCATAATCACAGGGACTTCTCGTGGGTGGATTTGAGGAGATGAGGATTGGGTGAGGACCTGCGGGCTCGAGGGAAGCAGGGAAGGAGGGGGGGGGGGAGGGGGTGTCCTCCCAAATACCACCGCGGCCCTCTCTACTCTCTTCAAACCCACCCTGCCCCCCTCCCGCTCACCACCACCACCACCACCCCCTCATCGGGCCGTTGAATGGTAAGTTTTTTTTTTTTTTTTTTTCAGGGCTGATTTATCCCGAAACAATCCAATGATGTGCCGTTGACTTGTTCTGTCAGCCCTCCTCCCCTCACCTCTTACTCACCCCCATTCGTTGACCCCTCCTCGCCTTTCAACAGTCGCACGGGGGTGTGCACCCGCGAGTACACATGCACACACAACACACAAGCGCGCACTTACACACGCGCGTTCACGAACATAGACACATTCAGACACACGAACATGCGGATGCGCGCGCGCGCGCACACACGCGCGCGCGCGCACGCACGCACGCACGCACGCACGCACGCACGCACGCACGCACGCACGCACGCACGCACGCACGCACGCACGCATATACACGTTCACGCGCGTGCACAAACACGTGCGAGCACACACGAACACAAAAGTGCGGACGCGTGCATACGCAGTCTTCAGTCATCTATAGAGTTTTTCTTCTTCTTGGTCAAAAAGGTGGTACATTTTTTTGTTTTTACTCTCTGAAAAGTGTGTGTGTATGTGCGTGTGTGTGTGCGTGCGTGCGCGCGCGCTATGTTGTGTGTGTGTGTGTGTGTGTGTGTGTGTGTGTGTGTGTTGTGTGTGACTCAACCTTCCCCCCCTCCTGTGACGGGGATGGCGGGGGGGGGGGGGGGAGGGGGAATAGGAGGGGGGGGGGGAAGGGAAGAGCCACTGCGGTGATAAATTGACCTTATCCCTCCCTACCTCCCGAATGATCGATCGTGGACTTAAAAACTTTGAATAAAAATCATGGGTTCCCCATCCCACCGCCCACCGCCCACCCCTCTCCTGGTAACGGATCCTCATGATAAGATAAAAGGCAGGGACCAGAGAAGGACGGGAAGAAAGCCCCACAGTGTCACAACACCAGGAGCTGAGCCGGGGAACGATGACAGCCGGGACCCAATGGGGATGGAGATGCTGTGAGAACCATGGGGGTGGTGGTGGTGGTGTGGGGGGGGGGGGGGGGGGGGTTGCGGCAAAACTTGCTGTCATTCAGTGAATCAAGCTCCAATTGAGCAAAGGGGATGTGTGTGTGTGTGTGTCTGGGGGGGGGGGGGGGGGGGGGGAGGGGAGGGGGGGGGGGGGGGGGGGATGTCAATACATAATATGCATATTCTGCACAATATTTGATGATGTATTTCTGAAAAAAGAAATCTTGTTACTTTATTCCGGAAAGTGTTTAGTGTTTTAAGGCTTTTTTTTTTTTTCTTAACATAGATTTGGGGTGGGGGTAGGGGGAGGGGGTACGTTCAGAAACCCTCACCCCGCTCATGCCACTCTTAATCCTGTCTTCTAAAAATCAGGCCCAGTGTGTCAAGAAGGTACTGGTTTTCCTTTCTATTAAACTCCTCTTGCAAATAAATTCCAAACAGTTAAAATCTTCGGTACTGTATACGAAATCATTGTATTGACACCTACAGTTTCTGTCAGTGCCTTTTTTTCTCTTTCTCTTTGTTTTCTTTTCTGTTTTGTCCGTCTCCCTTCCGTCTCTCTGTCCGTCTGTCCGTCTGTCTGTCTGTCTGTCTGTCTGTCTGTCTGTCTGTCTGTCTGTCTTCTCTCTCTCTCTCTGTCAGTGCCTTTTTTTTTCTTTCTCTTTGTTTTCTTTTCTGTTCTCTCTGTCTGTCTGTGCCTCTCTCCTCTCTCTCTCTCTCTCTCTCTCTCTCTCTCTCTTCTCCTCTTCTCTCTCTCTCCCCCCTCTTCCTCCCTCCTTCTCTTTCTGTGTGTGTGTTTGTGTTGTTGTGTGTGTGTGTGTGTGTGTGTGTGTGTGTGTGTGTGTAAGGAGGGAGAAGCGTGGGGGGGGGGGGGGGGCAGCGACGCAGGATTTAAATTCCTTCTGATACGATGCACACTAACAGCTTCAAATCACCAGTGCAAAAGAATTCTCACACTTTGAATTGCACATGACTGAGCTGCTCGACGCCCCGGAACTAGTCACAAAATCAGAATAGGTCAGAACCATTCATACAAAACTGTCAATCAGACCAGTTCCACTCTGCCCCACACAATGCCACGGTTCCTCCGTCCATCGTTCCTTACCATGAGGATCTTCTGGGGAATACCATGACCTTTTCTGGCACCGTCCACGAGCACTGCATGCTCTTTCTACCAGTTGTGCCCTCTGCGAGAAACGTGACGGTCTCACCTGTCGCCTGGATTGCTCAAGCTATACAACAGTTACCATGATCGTGCTTTGTTTGATTCGGGATGATTTCAGTATAATTTTATACCGATGACGGCGGCAGCGACGACGGGCGATGACGATGATAACGATAATGATTCCGATGAATAACACGCTGCTTTAAAATCATGTGCACAAAAACCAGTCACAGCACATACACGCTAGACATTTATACGAACATAAATATTACATAAACATTGTTTCACAGGCATGAGCATTTCTAAAAAGCCATCTTCCAGACTAAACACGTTCGTTCGGAGACCGTGATTGCTCTGAGACCTGATAGAAAGGAACGAAGTTGAGGCTGTGTGCAGAGACATAGGGGGAAGCGCGGAACATTGGGGAGTTGGAACAACCGAAAACAATGGCAGTGGACAATAAGAATCAGCAGATAAAAACAAAGAATCAGCAATCAGTTTGAGACAGCGGAATGCGGAATGCGGAAGACGATATGGTGTAACGCTTTGCAGCGAGTGTTGGTCTTTAGACTCTATTCTAGATGAGACAGGGAGCCACTGGAGAGACCGCAAGACAAAGGGAATATGCAATGGTCTTCTGTAGTTGTCTGAGGACGAGCCGAGCAGCAGAACTGTTTCCACGTTAAAATGGATGGATAAATGAACCAGGCGACCCGAATAAAGAATAAAATCATCACACGTCGCATGAAACTGGAAATTATTACAGTGTTCTTCATTGGCAATGAGCAAAAGGATATAGGACAATGTTCTTCCAGGCAAGAATGGAGGAGGGAGGGGATCTCATGAACTAAAAGGGGAACGGATAGAGCAGACTGTTGTTATACTCTCATTATCACCCGTAGGCTAGAGAGAATGGCATGGTTAAAGTGTGGCACCTGGAGTGGTCTAGAGATCCTATTTCATCACAAATGAGGAGATCAAAAGCTGTCGATTTGTCCAAAGAGACCGGTTGCTTCGTATGAGACGAATGGCTCTCTCTCTCTCTCTCTCTCTCTCTGTTTGTGTCTGTCTGTGTGTCTGTGTGTGTGTGTGTCTGTCTCTTTCTCTCTCTCTCTCTCTCTCTCTCTCTCTCTCTCTTGTAACAAATAGGTCAGCAACACGGAGTCGCTACAGACGGTCATTATGTGTTTTGTTGCCGGTATCTCTCAGTCTGGTACTTGCGCTCAAGAAGGAGCTAGTAAGCAGATCGGAATTACAGCAGGCTGTTCCACTTCCTGTAAAACTAACAGTCCCTCCAGACCCTTCCCCTCCCCTCCCCTCCCCTCCCCCCCTTCCACTCCTGCTCCCTCCTACCTTTCTCTACTCCCTGAACATGACAGTTGAGGACAGAGAAACTCATCAGTGCGAAAGAATGAGAAAGCGATGGTATGGGAGTTTTTCTTTAGCTTAAAATGTTGATAACGACCATTTTCTTCGTGAGAATGATAATGTTCTTCAGGAAAACACTGCCGGTTTGAATTTGTCGTTACCATCGATATTGCTCGTTAACTACTTGGTTCGTTGCTTTTCGGACTGAAAGGGCGGTCAAACGTCTTCACCATAAAAACAGTGATTATAGCCCATTAAACAGAAAAGTTATGCCCCTTGAAATCAGATACCCATGACTTAACGAAAACAATTATGAAACGTCTGTATATAGACTAACATCAATGGTGTAATAACGCAGGCTGGAGGCCTTAAAATCTTAGTATGCAAAGGTACATAACGCCAGGGACCGGAAATCACTGACTTCA
>CM065726.1:66025462-66027962 GCA_033310375.1 Conus canariensis
TCCATTCCTGAGAAGCCTGGGACTGCCAGCAATGCCAGCAGAAGACCTTCACGCTTCAGTTCCATTCCTGAGAAGCCTGGGACTGCCAGCAATGCCAGCAGAAGACCTTCACGCTTCAGTTCCATTCCTGAGAAGCCTGGGACTGCCAGCAATGCCAGCAGAAGACCTTCACGCTTCAGTTCCATTCCTGAGAAGCCTGGGACTGCCAGCAATGCCAGCAGAAGACCTTCACGCTTCAGTTCCATTCCTGAGAAGCCTGGGACTGCCAGCAATGCCAGCAGAAGACCTTCACGCTTCAGTTCCATTCCTGAGAAGCCTGGGACTGCCAGCAATGCCAGCAGAAGACCTTCACGCTTCAGTTCCATTCCTGAGAAGCCTGGGACTGCCAGCAATGCCAGCAGAAGACCTTCACGCTTCAGTTCCATTCCTGAGAAGCCTGGGACTGCCAGCAATGCCAGCAGAAGACCTTCACGCTTCAGTTCCATTCCTGAGAAGCCTGGGACTGCCAGCAATGCCAGCAGAAGACCTTCACGCTTCAGTTCCATTCCTGAGAAGCCTGGGACTGCCAGCAATGCCAGCAGAAGACCTTCACGCTTCAGTTCCATTCCTGAGAAGCCTGGGACTGCCAGCAATGCCAGCAGAAGACCTTCACGCTTCAGTTCCATTCCTGAGAAGCCTGGGACTGCCAGCAATGCCAGCAGAAGACCTTCACGCTTCAGTTCCATTCCTGAGAAGCCTGGGACTGCCAGCAATGCCAGCAATGCCAGCAATGCCAGCAGAAGACCTTCACGCAGTAAACACGGCCCGCACCCGCCACCCCTGCCAGTTTACAACGGCACCAACTCTCAGACCTACCTGCGGCGGCGGCGGCGGCAGACAGACACCTTGTTGATGATAGCGCCACCCCTGCCAGTTTACAACGGCACCAACTCTCAGACCTACCTGCGGCGGCGGCGGCGGCAGACAGACACCTTGTTGATGATAGCGCCACCCCTGCCAGTTTACAACGGCACCAACTCACAGACCTACCTGCGGCGGCGGCGGCGGCAGACAGACACCTTGTTGATGATAGCTCCTGATCCTTGGAACTGATCGCAGCAACGGCCTTCGGTTCGGCGGATGACTTTGTGGACGAGAGTTCCCGATACAGAGCATGAATTCTAGTGGCAGTTTCAGCTTAGGGATGATAAAATACTGACAGTTGATGAAAAGTGAAAGCATCGGTTTACGGATGACAGTGTGGACACTGGGGAACTATTAAAGCAATGCTATCAGTTTAGGGATGATATTTTTCAAATACACCTGATTGATTAATATCATCGCATTACCTTAGAAATGATAGATTCAGATACTCGGGATTAAATAAGGTGCCGGCGTCAGTTCAATGGTGCTAGCTTCAAACACTGATCATTTCATGAACCGAGAGAATCAGTTTGGGGATGACAATTTCAAACAGTTGAACATTGACAGCAGTAGATGATAGTTCCGTACAGTTAACAGTACTGAAAGCGTTGAAATCATTTTCAGGGATGATGGTTACAAGCAGTGAACATACCTGAAAGCTGCAGAATCAGTTCGGAGGTGATAATTTCAAACAGGTAACAGCACTGAAAGCAGTAAAATCAGTCCCGGGATGGTAGTTTGAAAACGTTAGGATTAATGGAAGCAACCGAATCAGTTCAGGGACGACAGTTTCAAACAGTTTACATTAATGGAAGCAACTGTCAAGGAAGCAAAACCTCTCACAAAAGGCCTTAAGCGCTTAGAGTCAAGGAATGTTGTACGTTGTAGAAAAATAGGTAATAGACCCATTAGCAGTACGCCTTACCCACCGCACACGGCCGAACTGTGTCAAGGAGGACGAAGTGGTCAGGTGACAGATGGCACCTAAGGTAGTAGGACCCTCTCGTGTTCGAACCTTCCCGATAGCGAAAGGGGAGGGGGGGGGGGGAGGAATGTAACCACTAGGACCTCGGCGCATGGAGTAGGTGCTAAATACTCAGTCAGCTGAGGTCGCTTTGTAAACAGTCCTTGAAAGCGGAAGTCTTGGACTCGTTCAGATGGTATTACCGTGGGGCACTGTGTTGGCGCTTTTGTCAGGCTGGTTGAATGCGCGTGGACGTTGTTGTCGTAGCTTTTCTCCAGGATAATAACTGTGTTAAGTGACCCCCGAAGTCGCCGGGAAATTTCGATGTCCATCTGGTGCCAAGTGGTTGTTTGCTAATCAATTAAGTAGGGATGTGTGTAAATGCTGATATGTGGAAGAATGTAGCGAAAGGGGAATTCAGGGTACTTGTGAACAAGGTAGTGGAGAAGCAGCATGGACAAAGGCATGGCCCGAAGGGAAATCCTTTGTGTCCATCCCTATATAAACTGAGGGAGAACAACGTGACGGAGGGGAGAACACCACACAAGAGAGAGAGAGAGGCAGAGGAGAGAGAGGAGGGGGAGGCTGAACAGACGGAAAGGAGGGCGAGAGAGGGGGCTGACAGTGGAAGGG
>CM065726.1:66030462-66035462 GCA_033310375.1 Conus canariensis
GTATGCATGTATCTATATAAGGCATTTAAAAGGCGTGGACTGCAGTTGAAGGATGAGAATGTTAACACTGAAGCATGTATCTGTTGTACTCTATGGTCAAATATGTTGGAATTTGTCATTATTATTTTGATGTATCTTAACTTTTCCTTGTCGTTAAAGTGCCATTGTAAATAGTTCCACCCTTCAGTAGGGGCTGTGGCCTAATCTGAATAAACCATTTTTCATTTCCATTTTTCTCTCTCTCCCTCTCTCTCTCTCTCTCTCTCTCTCTCTCTCTGTTCATGCGTGTGAGAGCGTGACACACACACACACACACACACACACACACACACACACACACACACACATACACACACACGCACGCACACATACACACACACACACGTGTGACTGTCTCTGTCTCCGTCTATCAGTCTCTCTCTCTCTCTCTCTCTCTCTCTCTCTCTCTCTCTCTAGGCATATAGAGAGACAGCAAAGCAACATTCTGCCTTTCATCTTACCATCTTAAGGTATAATCTGACCTTAGATTTTGGCATATATCCTCACGTTCACCAATCTATATATCATGAACAACAGTCAATATTGTATGACAGATTGTTTCGCATGTTCCACCATTATTACACTAGCCTTGTTTTCAAGATGGACCGCCATCTCTGAGGGAAAAGCATACTCCCAGTCCGGCAAAAAGAACAGCAGACAACGGACCATACAGAGGGAGTTTGTGAGACCTGGCTTGGCAAAAAGATACGCGAAGACGAAATAGACATTGAAAATCGATGCTCGCTAGCGCAGAGAGAAAACTGGAGGGAAATGTACTAGGCGTGTGCATGGTTTGGGTGTATTAAGAGAGTGAGACAGAGACAGGGATTCCCGGTGAAACACACAGGGAGACAGACAGCACGGGAAACATGTGACTGCGTGAAGAAGGATTGAGACCTGGATCACAAGGGAATCGCTGGAATGGATTTTGCGTCGAAATGAACGCATTTGTTTTCTGAATGTATTATCCCAAACAGACTTCGAAGCCATTTCACGTGCGCTCTCATTTTACCGACATGTCCTAGACTGGCAAAAAGAGGGTTGGGCTTATCGGTAAGCATGAAGCAATGAACGGCGTTGGTGGTGGACACGTGACCACACCTCGCTTGAAAATCAGAGGTAACTAAGTAAAAAAAATGGACCCACTTCTAAACAGTTTGTACGGCAAAAGCTTATGTTCAGATTGATCGGTTCCAAGGGCGACGTGAGCCGGAGGTGAGAAAAAGCAAAAGGACAGAAGGACCAGAGGTCAGGGCTGGGTGATTTCGCTGAGAGTGAAAACGCCGATCATTTCATCTACCAATCACAGGACGTTAGTATTTTCCAGAACATGGAGGGGCGGGGGGGGGGGGGGGGGGGGGGGGAGAGAGAGAGAATGGCTGCACTTAATTAGAAAAGATCTCATTTTCACCTCTTCCCCGTCAAGTTGTCATTTCACTTGTTTATATCGAGCTACGCGAGTCGTTGGATGCTGGTAAACTTCCGTGCTATTCGGCAGAGAAGCACACAGACTTGTCCTGGTGGTGACTTGGCTCGTACAATCGTCGTCGAACCCAGCAATTCGCAGGGAGCATTTGACATGCCTGAAGGCAACTTGTCACCAATGCAGCACTTAAGCAGGGTAAGGTTCATCTGACGGGGCGATACTCGCGAGCGCTGCGGGTAAATTTGTGACAAAAGATCATGAGAAAAAGTGTCTCACCTCGTATTCTCAAAGAGCGTTTGTCGATGTTCCGTTCCCAACTACTTCCGGGCATCGGAATGCCGCGAGAAAAATGTTCAATTCGTCGAGCTTTTTTTTTTTTTTTTCCCCCAGGTCACGACATTCATCAACATTTTCAAGCGAAAAAGGTCATTCTATCACCTGTTTTCCTCTGCACATGAGCCACTCAGTGAGTGCTTCGTGTTTACCAGTTTGACACTATCAGTCGCAAAGTGGCCAATAGGAAATTGGTGGAAAACCATTTAGATCAATTGAAAGTGGTGAATCCCAGCAACACGCACACTGGAAGTTGCTGAACTCGAAGAATATACTATATCTCTCTACTCTAATTGAATACCGATTGATAAACCCAATATTGAACTGGCGTCTATAATTCTGCGGTGTTCGTACCACCAAGAGTTCAAAAATAGATTTCAACAGGCACCCCAAAGCAGCCAGCAAAGGGTAGAATTAAAACAAAAAGAAAGTGTGGTAAAGAAATAAGTTGTTAAAAAAAAACTTCAATGATTATGTAAATAATGTAAAATGTAGGGAAGAATCTTTGAGCCTATGCTTGAGGATCCACTTAAGGATGCAAGGGAAGTCAAAAGGTGTCCAATAGTCAGAGTGGTCAACTCTGCTGTAAGCAGCTAAGACTTGTGCAGAACAGCACAATATATATACATATATATATATATATATATATATATATATAGAGAGAGAGAGAGAGAGAGAGAGAGAGAGAGAGGTGTATATGTGTGTGTGTGTGTGTGTGTGTGTATGTGTGTGTGTGTGTGTGTGTGTAAACTGGGAATGATAAACTGAACAAAATGACTTAGTGCCCCCAAGATGGGCTTTTACGATGTCGATTAGTTCGTCAACACGTGACAGTTTTGTTATAATACTGTGTAGATGGGTGTGCTGTTTTTCTTGTGTTTGTTTCCGACAGAACATTTTTCTCTGTGTGTATTGATAACCCTCAAAAGGCTCTGTGTGGTGGCTGACTGGGCTATTGTAACATTCACACTGACACTCAGGCAGTGTAATCAGCTACGTAAAAAACGGTAGTAGGTGGCATTGAGTTGAGTGTTGGCAGTGTTCAGTACGTCCATACAATCGGTTTTCTTTAACAATCTAACGTTGATGCATATTCTTTTTTGAACCCTTGGTGGTGAGAACACCACAGAATTATGGACTGAGGTGTGTCTCTATTTGACGCCAAGAGCACAGACACAATCAGCCGTGTCTCCCTGATGAGTCCGATTCAGCGGACGAAAGGCCTAGGAGCAAGCAATATAAGTAGATCTGCCTTCGAGAGGGATTACGATGGTTCTTTCATGCAGCTAGTGAGGGGTTTTTATATTTGTAATGTGTTTTCTTAATTCTATGTTCCCACTTTCTTCATATTCACCCCCACCCCCATTTTTTTAAAGGTGAAATCTTTGCCAAGTCATTACTATAATGATGGAAGAAGTGTTAGCCTGCACTTGTTTTCCCCCACTACTTAGTTGATGCATATCTTGTGATTCGTTTTATCCAATCCTGTGTCAGAGAATTCCCACGTTCAATTACAGAATAACGCCATGATTACAAACGTTCCTCCCCCCCTGGCTTTGACATTTATTTTGGGGTTCAGAATCAAAGTATTTTTTCTGAGTAAATGTTCTGTAGTTGAAGGGAAGGTGTATCATATGGTTAATCTTACTACAAACTGGTTTGTCAAAGTGTGCGTGTGTGTGTGTGTGTGTGTGTGTGTGTGTGTGTGTGTGTGTGTGTGTGTGTGAGAGAGAGAGAGAGGAGAGAGAGGAGAGAGAGAGAGAGAGAGAGAGAGAGAGAGAGAGAGACATGTGCGCAAATGCACGCGCTGCTCGTGTGGTCATCTATATTCGTTAAATTGTTTGTTCCTTGTACACTCCTGTTGCAGGAGAACCAATCCAGTCACTTTACATTGCTGTCTTCAAACTCCGGAAAACGTTGCTTAACTCCTGTGTTTGGCTCTTAGCTGCCCGGATTCCGCTCCTCGCAATGTAACTGGTGCGTTCGGCTCGAGTCCACAGGTAAACGATAGACATCAAACTCTATGGAGTCCCCATTACACTTAAAGCTGTATGCAACGTCTGTCAGTGGATGAGCTTCACACACAACAACAACAACAACATCAGCGAGTCCCGTCTCTGAAGTCTGGCTATGTAGCTCTTTGAATGTGGGCCTGTTTAATATTCATTAAACAAACGTAATCTACATGTCATCCCCTTTTATTCCTCTTCTCTGCCTCTCTCTCTCTCTTCTTCCGCCCCACCTTTTCCCTCCCTCTCCACCGAAGCCTGCCCTTATTTTTACATCATCAGCTGAGCTCTTCACTCAGAAATCACTCCGCTCAAACGATGGCGCAAAAACACAAAAGGATCAAGAAATCATGCTCATTTCTTTTTTTTTTTTTTTTTTTCTTGTCATAGAGAATTGATCTAATTTACCGTTCCTAAACGAAGAGTTAAATCGATTTTTCACTCTGGAAAAACGATGCTTTCAGAAAAGTAGCAAAGTCTGTCTTTCAGAAGGCTTATTACTACATGACCCTGACGATGACTTTGAACTCTGACCTTTCTTCCAACCCTCTCCCTCCCTTTCCCTCCCACCAGCCATCTCCCACGCACAGGATGTCAACTTCGTTTGACATATGAACTTTGTTACTTTATGATTTGCTTCCTTAAATTCTGAGGAAGGTTTTTCAGTATTCGATTGCAGGATAATGACATGACCGTTGATGCTGATCAGCTTGAAAGATATGTCTACATTTGATCACTAATATTCTGATTTAGTGAAGAGCTCCTTGAAATTTAAAACTATGATTTCGAGATTAAGGACAAACAAAAAGTTTTAATCTGTCTCCATACTGATCAACATGTTTTCTGATTTGGCCGGGAGACCTTTAAACTCATTGATTACAACATTCGGGACAGAATACGGACATAAATGAGAAATGTGGATCTCTGTGCTACAGGAGATCCGTGTTCAAAGTGATTACTAAAATTCTGGCTTTGTGGAGAGGTGTTTCGGCATACACAAAACGATCATCCAGAGTCATATTGACCCACTAACACTATTCCAGTTTCATGTTGACCCACTAACACTGTTCCAGTTTCATGTTGACCCACTAACACTGTTCCAGTTTCATGTTGACCCACTAACACTATTCCTGTTTCATGTTGACCCACTAACACTATTCCTGTTTCATGTTGACCCACTAACACTATTCCAG
>CM065726.1:66040462-66042962 GCA_033310375.1 Conus canariensis
AATGAACTTTAATCTGAAATTTTATAATGTAATATTCACATTCAGAAATGCTTGATATAACATCGTGAGGTTATGAATACAAAGATCGTTTTGGATTTTTTTTTTCATCACGATCATTCAAAGACTTTTTATTATTTAGCCTATGTGCATTAAGTTCTCAGAGGCATGATTTACAACAACAAAAAAAATCTTAATGAAGGGAAAATGGGGATATCTGGGTAAAGGGCAGGTTGAAATGATAAATGCATACAGTTTTTGTTTTCATCCTAGGAGTTGCCTTTCAATTTCCAACGAATGTTGTGTATTTTAACTTCCCCTCCTAAAGGAAATCACATCAAACGAGCATTGCTGTACTTGTAAAAAAATATCATGCGTGAAGAAATTAAATAAAATCTTGAGAAGTTGTGAATACAAGCCATTCTCGTGTTTACACAACTGGCTGCCGGACGGGTAGAATCCTATAATTGGTTGCTTAAACGCTCGATATTTTCGCTCTCTTTGGCTGAGGTGAACTGGGCCTTGCTTCCAACGATGGAAGACTGTATCTGCCCTTCTGTCTCAACTCCTTAACCGTACCTCACTCGCATCCCTGTTACGCGGTCATTGCCATCTCCCACACCGTAATCCGGACTACTGGAGGACTAGCGCGTGACTTGAATAACCCGTCTCCACAAGGCTGTCCTTGTTTTCGTCCAGACGGGGAAAGAAGCCGGGGTGTATGATGAGGACGGGGAGATGAGAGGGAGGAGGTGCGGGGTGGTGGTGGCCCCCGTGGCTGGATAGGGCTTGTGTTATGTCCTTATCGGACCTACTGCCTAAACGGATAGAACACGTTTTGATAGGCGCGGACTGTTTGAGATGACGTTATTGAACCAAAGGTTTTGCAGTGTCCTGCGCTTTACAACACCGTCACACACGCACACGCACACACACACACACACACACACACACAACACGTTCAGGATGGGCTATTTCGATAAGACTGGCGCACGAGCAACACAGTGTGTGTGTGTGTGTGTGTGTGTGTGTGTGTGTGTGTGTGGAGAGAGAGAGAGAGAGAGAGAGAGAGAGAGAGAGAGCATCAGCCTCGACTCCTGACTCTTTAATGATCATGAGAACTCCACAGGTAATAGGTACATGATAACAGGAAAGGTATTCAGACGGATCACGGTACATGTTTGCACCACCAGTATAAACCTCTCATTAAGTATCATTATTGTTTCGTCTTATGTATCCAATAGTGGACAGATTTGCAAATGGATTTGTAGGTCGTCACTTGGATATTTTGCACGTAATCAGTCAATTTTGATCTGGTATAATATAACTTCTGCTAACTTTAGCCTGAACAGTTTGTTGCGGCCATTCAGAATGGATTTCACGTTCGATCAGTTTAGGTGCTGATTATGTTCGATCTTCTCTTAGGGGGTTGTGTATCTATCGCTTACGTGTGGTTCCACATTTTCACCGCCGTTAAATTTGCTTTAAATGTTGCCTTGGTGGGAGAGTTTATGTTGTTATGTTGTTTCGGGAACCTGTTTACTTGAATTCTTTTCTTTCTGTCATCCTTCGTTCTGTCGTTATTAAGGCTGGACGGAGGCCTGACCAGGTTGTTAGGTTGATGCCAAGGTCGGCCATTTCATTTTTTTTCCTTTGTTCTTATTTATGTGCCTGGCTGTGCAGCCTGTCAGCGTGGCTTCGGAGCACAGCAGATGATGTGTAGTGCATACGGACTTGTCTACACACATTCACTCAGCCGTGATATGGACTTGTCCACACACATGGACCCTTCCTTAATATGGACTTGTCCACACACATGGACTCTTCCTTAATATGGACTTGTCCACACACATGGACTCTTCCTTAATATGGACTTGTGCACACACATGGACTCTTCCTTAATATGGACTTGTGCACACACATGGACTCTTCCTTGATATGGACTTGTCCACACACATGGACTCTACTTGTCCCACACACATGGACTCTTCCTTAGTCCACACACATGGACTCTTCCTTGATATGGACTTGTCCACACACATAGACTCTTCCTTAATATGGACTTGTCCACACACATGGACTCTTCCTTGATTTAGCTAGGGGGTTCACTGGTTGCTACAAATAGTGATTCATTCCTCTGACTGGATTTACATCATTGCTCGCGCGGGTGAGGGGCTTCTACATATCAAATGATACTGTTCAGAATCTCTGTCTTTGTGACTGTGTAGCCTGAAGCTCAGTGTCTGGTTGTCAGACTCTTACTCGTGGACGAAACAACAAAGGGATTCCCCCTTTTAAATAACAAATAAACTTTTTTATATTATTCACATGAAATTCTTTCTGCTTTGTATCTACAAGACTATATAGACATATTTCAAATTAGATACATTAACAGGTCATTTAACCCCTCCCCCCCGCCCCCCCCCCCCCCCCCCCCCCCCCCAGAACATTCTTTTTCCAAAGTTGCACCTACAGAGTCGCACAAAATATTCGATTCTTGTAA
>CM065726.1:66047962-66050462 GCA_033310375.1 Conus canariensis
GGGGGGTGGAGAGAGCTATCTATGAATACATCCACACCGTCAGAAGGCGGTCATATTACAAAGGGAAGCCAAGTGCCTTTATTGCTCAATTGTGGGTGCCCGGGAGTTGAACTTACCGCCTGTTGAGTGGGGAACTCGGTGCGCTAATCAAGCGAGCCGTTGAGCTGCTCTGTTCCGTTCCTCAACGTCACCCGCGTCTTTGCGTTTCCACCAGCCATCCCCAGACCAAAGGATTGTGGTGTGAATTGATTGGCTTTCTTCGATCTCCTCGCTCCTTCAAGTGGGAGGCAAGCCTGTTGTGGAGAGGAGCTTGGAAGAGAGGCGAGGGGTGGGGGTATGAGGGGCGAGAGGAAGGGAAACTGGGCGGAGGGTGTGTGTGCGTAGTGTGTGTGTGTGTGTGTGTGTGTGTGGTGGGCGCGCGCGCGCGCGCGTGTGAGTGTGTGTGTGTGTGTGTGTGTGTGTGTGTGTGTGGTGAGAGGAGAGAGAGAGAGAGGAGAGAGAGGAGGGAGAGTTTACACATCTATGTGATTACAATCAGAATGAATTTTGTGTGTGTGTGTGGTGTGTGTGCGCGCGCGCGCGCGCGCGGTGTGTGTGTGTGTGTGCGTGCGTGCCACAGTGCTCGCGCGTGTGAGAGTACGTGTGTGTGTATGTGTGTGTGTGTGTGTGTGTGTGTGTGTGTGTGTGTGTGTGGTGGTAGAGAGAGAGAGAGAGAGAGAGAGAGAGAGAGAGAGAGAGGAGAGAGAGAGAGTTTACACATCTATGTGATAAGTACGCACGCGTTTGTGTGTGGAGTCACAGTGCCAGTGGTGCATGTATGAGAGTGTTGTGTATGTGTTTGGTCTGTGTGTGTGTATTTATTGATGTGGGGGTGGGAATTGGGTGGAGATTCGTATGTGTAGGTGTGACGTGTATGCGTCGCGCATTCGCACTTATCTGTATACATCGTTATGCATGCATACATGCTTGTGTGTGTGTGCATACAAAATTCGTGCATGTGCGGGTACGCGCAGGTATGTATGTTGGTTGGTTTATTCGCAAGTCATTATGTGTGTGTGTGTGCGCGCGCGCGCGCGCGCGCGTGTGTGTGGTGCGTGTGGTGTGTGAGTGTGTGAGTGCGCGCTCGTGTGTGTGTTTGTGCGCGCGCGCGTGTGTATGTGTACCTATGTGTCCTTGTGTGCGTGTAATAATAATGATGATAATGGAGTTTTATATAGCGCTGCACCTTACACGCAATGCAAACTGTCAGCGCTGTGCAATCTCAAAGCACAAAGAATTAAAGATGACATCAAATCAAAGATAATTAATCATTTAATCAGTATAAGACACAGAGCACATATCCACAACTACCTGTACTTACTACCATATGTTCACATTCCACAGGGACATTAATACAACGGTCAGATACACAACACGCACAGGCACTCGCACACACACACACACACACACCACACACACACACACACACACACACACACACACACACACACACACACACACACACACACACACACACACAGGCACCACGCACGCCACACACGCAAAACACAGAGAGAGAGAGAGAGAGAGAGAGAGAGAGAGAGAGAGAGAGAGAGAGAGAGAGAGAGAGCAGGAAATCATGAAACTGGTTAAGGATAAGCGGTTTTGAAAAGGTTGATGTTTTCTTTTTTTTTTAAAATCTTTTGAAAGCGGAAGAAGATGGCAGGACTTGACGTATGGCGAGAGGCAGATCCCGCCACACAGGTGTCCCAGCGAAAAGAAAAAGCTCTCTGTCCAAAACGACCTTTCAACGTGTGGCTCAGCTAGCCATCTGGTTTCAGCAGATGAACCAAAGTTGTCTGCTGGAAGGGGAGATGCGAAGCAGGATCAGACAGGTCAGCTGGGGAAGAGTGGGACAGAAGAGCATGACAGAGAATGGAGAGCTTGAATTCTGTTCTGGAACGGTTTGGTAGACGGGCTCGCTCCTTTCGGCTCTCGTGGAGCAGAGAGTTCAATCAGAATCAGTTGTTTCGATGAACCTGAGTGGAGAACAGTATCCGGTCTCGTGACACTCTGACTGATGATCTCTGGGTGGTTTTCCCACTCTGGCAGGTCTTCTGTGACCTCCCAGTCATCCCCCGGTCTTCTGTGACCTCCCCAGTCATTCACCCGTCTTCTGTGACCTCCCCAGTCATCCCCCCGTCTTCTGTGACCTCCCTGGCATCCATCCATCTTCTGTGACCTCCCAGTCATCCACCCGTCTTCTGTGACCTCCCCAGTCATCCCCCGTCTTCTGTGACCTCCCCAGTCATCCACCCGTCTTCTGTGACCTCCCAATCATCCACCCGTCTTCTGTGACCTCCCAGTCATCCACCCGTCTTCTGTGACATCCCATCATCCACCCGTCTTCTGTGACCTCCCAGTCATCACCGCTTCTGTACCTCTACATCCAGTAAGCCCCACTTCCATGGTCTTGATATCACGGCTGCTGTTCAAGACCATGACTGGTGGTCTCCTGCGT
>CM065726.1:66055462-66070462 GCA_033310375.1 Conus canariensis
ACAAAACAACAAAATGGATTGGAAACATTGTCAGGGGATCAGCTTAGCACTACACAGACCAACAGAAATCTATCTACTCCAGAAAACGAAATCAGTGTTAAGGATTCTGCTTTCAGCTAGTAGGGGAGTAGGACAGCTTGAAGTGAACAGACAATGAATAGGCCCATAGTGTCACTGTCTACTAATACAAAACTGGCCAACTCCACGTCAGTCTCGGCCAGTCTTGCCATGAAGCCTGACCTAAGGCTGGGAGTCTTTGTACAAATGACCGGTATGACTGGGTCCAACGTGTTCGTGTCTCCATTAGAGCAAAACTCGGTCCACCGTGTTTGTCTTTCCAATTGAAGTGGACGGAACAAAACACGCGATGCAGCCATGCCTCTGATATTTGTTTAAGCCTTCATACAACAACGAAATTCACTCAGTGAAATGATCAATACTAGGACTTCTGTACGTCTGCGATCGACCTGGTCAAGTTGGAATGCCTGATCGGCAAGACATGCCTGTTTGTGCTGCTCCCAAGCCATCTCTCCTCTCACACACTCTCCTCGGCTGACACCCAGCTTAAATGCGATCTTTGTGCGCAACAGTCTCATCTTCATGGTCCATGGAATATCTCAGTGGGATCTGAAATCAGTCACGCCATTGCTCATTATTTACCGATGTATTTGTTTCGTCAGGTCGCCGTTGTTTCTTGTCTTACATCGAAGAAAACTTGCATCCTCCTCTCCCCTCTCTCTCTCTCTCTCTCTCTCTCTCTCTCTCTCTGTCCCTGTGTGTGTGTGTGTGTGTGTGTGTGTGTGTGTGTGTGTGTGTGTGTGTGTGTGCGTGTGTGTGTGCGTGTGTGTGTTCGTGTAATTGTGTGTCTTTGTGCGCATGTGGTGGTGGTGGTGGTGGTGGTGGTGGTGGTGTGTGTGTGTGTGCGTGCGTGCGTGCGTGCGTGCATGCGTGCATGCGTGCATGTTGTGTGTGTTGTGTGTGTGTGTGTGTGTGTGAGGAGTGAGAGAGAGAGAGAGGTGTGTGGTGTTGTGTGTTGTGTGTGTGTGTGTGTGTGTGTGTGTGTGTGTTGTCATTGCTTACTCGTACCTTTACTGTGCATGCATGGATTTACGTGTTTAGGCATTTATCTATTTCTTCATCAGTCCATCAATTTCAAAGAATATATATTATATATATATATATATATATTGTCTATCTGTCATTGTTGGTCTATTTGTCATGTCTACCTACCCGTATCTATCTGCCTGCCTATATATCTGTTTATCGATCTATACGTCTGTCTGTCTGGCATTTTATCGATCAGTTTGTCTCTGCCTGTTTTTCTGTCATAAAAAGGACTTGTATCTCTATGTACCCATCGTCAGTACTATTTGTGTCTAAACCCTCCCATACTCCGATTAATTAAGCCGACAGTCCAACAGAAAACGTAGAAGACCTATAACACTTAACGGACATAAGTCGTCGCTTCTGAACAAGTCACTGATCAGTATAATCTCCAGTGCTTCCTCCACCAATCATCGGCCGCCACGCTGACTAGCTATCGGCACTAATACGAATTCTGGGAGAACCATTCGTTAGCAACGAGGACCCGCTACTTTACGGGGCTGCTTGCTAATCGAATTAACTGAGATCCAGTCCTCCCGGTGCCAGTATGGTCCACGAACCGAGTCAAAAGCGACTGAACTGGTGTTGGATTTTATGTTGCAGGTTACCACTTCTTGACGGGGTTATTTTTGGTTGTGTTGCCAGACGTTCTGCTATTAACCACATGCCTCACAGTTTAGCTGTATTGATCGACATTTTTCAGAGGGTATTGATTGAAAATTCTGTTTGAGAGGCAATGCTTCAAGCCAATTTCTGTATCTCTGACATCGATTACAAGTCATAACATCAGTTGGCAGACAAGAACTTCTTACGTTTTCCTAATGCTGTGAGCACACCTGGACACAGATCTTCCATGATTCCATGTCAGTGAACATTCTACAGCATACAGGCATGTCAAGTCATGAATGGACGACCTAAGAGACGAGATGGGTCTCAACACCTTTTTCATGTCGTGGACGATTGAGAACAAAGAGGGTTCGGGAGATCCCTGACTGTCCATGTGGCTACGAGCAACTGTTATGAAACAATGACATTAAAAAAAGAATAAATACTCACTTTCTCAGCGCAGTGCTGCAGTTACAATCCGGTACAAAAAATAGGAACGAAGTATACGTGAGACACTGGACTAATGTTCTTTGGAATGTGTTCATTCAATTGTTGTAGGATATGTATTATGTTGGACAGTTATGTTTGAAGAAGAAGCAAGATGCAAACATATAAACGTACTCCCAGTTTATCTTGAATACGCGTGTACATGTCAAGAGCATGTTTACTATGAAAATACCCATGATCTATCAATCAGTTATAAAATCTAAAGCTATTTTAAAATCCGTCAAATACAGTACTTTCATAGATATTTGTCAAATAAAAAATGTCACAGTCGAACATGCGTCATAATGTATTTCGTCACTGAAATATTCCATAAAGAAGAAAAAACCGTTTCGGGCCGTTATAGCCGTTAGTAACGGCTGTTCTGATAAAATAAAACATCGGGGATCATCCGTGACCCATAATGAACATACCTATAAATTTTCAGAAAGATCGGCCCCGAAGTTTTGTTTGGAGCGAGTGGAACACATTTTGACCACGGACAGACAGACACACAGACAGACACACAGACAGCATTTCTTCGTTCCCATTGTAAAGTACTCCCTCTTCTATAAGAACTGGGAGTACAAAAACACAAATGGATAGGAATTTGAGGATACATTGTTCCAGGTTCTCATGGTGGTGATCTCTCAGTCACAAGAAGAAACCAGATGAGCTCGAGGGGCACAGCAGACCCCCGCTAGGTCTAACGGATCCTGGATCCGTCCTATATTCAGATTCGCAATACGGATCTGCGCCAGAATTAAACAGCATTGTCCTTAGACCACATTTCAGTTTCCCACCAACTGTTGTTGAAATTGTTTGGCAGTGTGTGTGTGTGTGTGTGTGTGTGTGTGTGTGTGTGTGTGTGTGGTGCGTGCGTGCGTGCGTGCGTGTGTGCGTGTGTGCGTGCGTGCGTGCATGCATGCATGTGTGTGTGTGTGTGTGTGTGTGTGTGGTGTGCGTGCGTGCCTGTGTGCGTGCGTGCGTGGTGTGTGCGTGCTTGTGGTGTGTGTGTGTGTGTGTGTGTGTGTGGTGTGTGTGTGTGTGTGTGTGTGTGTGTGTGTGAAACCTTGTAGGCATACTCCAGGATACTTTGTATTATTGACACAGAATATCAGAAATTAAAAAAATCATTTATATTATTCTATCACCTTCGACTGCATCTTTCTTGCCCATCGTTTTCGTTTTCTTTTCGTCTACCTACAGGACTACTACTGTGCCTCTATCAACGCCCTTCTTTATAGCACAACTCTACGAAAACTTAAAACTCTACCAACAATACCTCAGTCTCTTGGCGTTGCCTATCATAAATCTGTTTTGGATAAAAGAAGATATACAAAACACGTATCGTCCGTTTACGTATATGTTGTTTGTTTGTGTGTGTGTGTGTGTGTGTGTGTGTGTGTGTGTGTGTGTGTGTGTGTGTGTGTGTGTGTGCATCATTACCCTTATTATTTATTTTCCTTTTGTCTGAAGTCATCAATCCTGAAGACGGTCTATGATCGAAACGTCGAAGATTTTTCTTCTGGGTTTTTTGGGTTTTGTTTTGTTAAATCCTATAAGCATCCTCCAGGATAATTTGTATTATTGACACAGAAGATCAGCAGTCAAAAATCCCTGTTTAGATTTAATAACTGATCGATAGATCATGGGTATTTTCATAGTAAACATGCTCTTGACATGTACACGCGTATTCCTGTTGCCCATCGTTGTCGGTTTTGTGTGTGTGTGTGTGTGTGTGTGTGTGTGTGTGTGTGTGTGTGTGTGTGTGTGTGTGTGTCTTTTCGTCTACCTACAGGTCTACTACTGTGCCTCTGACAACGCCCTATTTATAGCACCTCTCTACGAAAACTGAAGTCAATACCAACGATACCTCACTCATTTTGCGTTGCCTATCTTAAATCTGTTTTGTATTGAACAAGATGTAGAAAACATGTATGCGCCCGTTAACATATATATGTTTTTATACGTCATTGCCTTTATGTATTTATATGTCTTTCATTTGATGCCATCAGTCCAGAAGACGGTCTATGACCGAAACATCGAATATTTTTCTTCTGCTTTTTGTACTCCCAGTTCTTATAGAACAGGGAGTACTTTAGAATGGGAACGAAGAAATGCTGTCTGTGTGTCTGTCGTCTGTCTGTGTGTCCGTGGTCAAACTGTGTTCCATTCACTCCAGACAAAACTACTGGGCCGATCTTTCTGAAAATTTGTACGTATGTTCATTATGGGCCACGGATGATGCCCGATGTTTTAGTTTACCGCTATAGCCGTTACTAACGGCTGTAACGGCCTGTAACGGTTTTTCTTCTTTATGGAATATCTCAGAAAGTACTTGGCCAGTTTATAAGCGGTTTGGATGATCTTGTGACAAATCGGAGCCTCTGTCCATATGTAAGTGATGTAATGCTGAAAATGGATTAAACAACCGTTAAAAACCGTTATTCTGCCGTTATTTCTAATATATAGGTGGATTTTTAATGAAATTTGTATATAGAAAGGTTATCACACACAAATGGCACTTCTATATAGTGTTTCAAAATTTGACCGTTAAAAACCGTTATTCTTGACATAGTGTCCGATTTGGATGAAATTTGATATGTACACAGGCTTTAGCCCAGTGAGGACTAAAATACCGGTTTCAAAAGTGTATATCGGTTATACAACCGTTAAACCGTTATTTTGCCGTTATTTTTTTTATGTATATTGGTGGGTTTTAATGAAATTTTGTATATCGAAAGGTTATCACACACAAATGGCACTTCCATGTAGTGTTTCAAAATCTGACCGTTAAAAACCATTATTCTTGACATATTGTCCGATTTGGATGAAATTTGGTATGCACACAGGCTGTAGCCCAGTGAGGACTAAAATACCAGTTTCAAAAGTGTACATCGGTTAAATAACCGTTAAAACCGTTATTTTGCCTTTATTTCTTATCTCACAAAGCACTTGGCCGATTTATAAGCGGTTTGGAAAACTGGGAGTACGTTATATGCTTCGCATCTTGTTTGTTGTTGTTGTTGTTCTTTTGTTTTGTTTTGTTTTGTTTTGTTAAATCTTCAAAGCATTTGTTTTGTGTTGTTAAATTTTCTAAGCATCCTCCATGATAATTTCTATTTTTGACACAGAGGATCAGCAGTCGAAATCATTTGTATTTTTCTATAAACTTCGACTGCATCCTTCTTGCACGAGGTTTTCGTTTTGGTCTACTTAGAGGTCTACCACTATGCCTCTATCAACGTCTGTTTTCAGTTCTGCTCTACAAAAAGTAAAGTCTCTCCAACCATACGTCAGTCTCTTGGCGTTGCCTATCTTAAATCTGTTTTGCATAAAACAAGATATACAAAACACGTATTTGTCCGCTTACGTATTTGTTTTAATGCGTCACTACCTATACGTATTTATTTGTCTTTCATTTGATGTCATCAGTCCTGAAGATGGTCTATGAGCAAAACGTCCAAGATTTTTCTTAATTTAAAAAAAAAAAATCTCCAATGCATCCTGCAGGACACGTTGTTTTATTGATACAAAAGATCAGCAGTCCAAAATCATTTGTATTATTCTATCACCCTCGACTGCATCCTTGTTGCCCATCGTTTTCGTTTTCTTTTCGTCTACCTACAGGTCTGCTATTATGCCTCTGTCAACGCCCTTTTTATAGCATAGCTCTACAAAAACTGAAGTCTCTACCAACGATACCTCAGTCTCTTGGTCTTGCCCGTCTTAAATCTGTCTTGGATAAAGATATACAGAACAGGCATTCGTCCGTTTACGTATATGTTTTAATACGTCACTACCACTACGTATTGATTTGTCTTTCAGTTGATATCATCAGTCCTGAAGACGGTCTATGATCAAAATGTGGAAGATGTTTCTTCTTCGTCGTCGTCTTTTCTTTTTTTCTTTTTGTTTTTGTTTTGCTTTTATTTCTTATTTATTTATCTTTTTTTTTTAAATCTCCTAAGCATCCTAAAGAACAGTTTGTATTATTCACACGGAAGATCAGCAGTCAAAAACCATTTGTATTTTTCTACCACCTTCAACTGCATCCTTGTTGATCATCCTTTTCTTCTTCTTCTTCTTCTTCTCTCTCTCTCTCTCTCTCTCTCTCTCTCTCTCTCTCTCTCTCTCTCTCTCTCTCTCTCTCTCGTTCTGTGTGTGTGTGTGTGTGTGTGTGTGTGTGTGAAATCTTGTGAACGAATCCAAAATCCGACAGTCGATCCGGATCTGTTCTTCTGATCTGCACTTAAATTGGATGGATTCGTGCCTGCAGCTGGAAAAGCTTACAAGATTGTCGCAAAGACAAAAGTCATGTTCTGTTGAGATCACTTTTGTGAGTATCACGAAAAGCGGAAAGGGTTTCAAACGGTTTTTTGGTTTTTTTTGTTGGTTTTTTGTTTGTTTGTTGTTGTTTTTTTCACGTTTCAGGGATCGGGTTGGATTACATACTAGGGTTAGGTTCAGTTTAGGGTTTAGGCGAAGGCTAGCTTTTAGCAGATGCACAGAAGATAGAATTTCATACGATGAATATTGATTGATCCGACAAATTCTACGGGTTTTCCCCAGTGATCCATGAGCACATTCCATAATTATTTGCATTGAAAGTCTCTCCCACATTTTCTTTAATAAAGAAAAAAAAAAAAATCTTATGAACCAAAAGTTTCGTAAATTCATCTTGAAACTTTGTTAATACGTGCCCCTCTTAGATGTAGAATGAAGGATTATACAACTACCACTTCATTCAGGACAAAGCAGATCACCTACGAGATTGAAGATAATTGACTGTGACAAAATGATAGCATTTCAAAATGACGTCAACTATTTTACATCACTGTCATGAATATAACTTACCGGGTGAAGCAGGTTAAGAGTACAGGACAAGCCAAAAAAAAAAAAAAAAAAAAAAAAACGATTCAGGATCCGCTCTTTGATCCGGATCCGTACTACAGGTCCGGCCCACATTACATGGGTTCGTCTCTGGCCCACGTTCACGCTTTCCACCACTTTTTGTATTTTTCTTAACAGTCAGACAAACAAACAAACCAACAGGCATGGGTTGAAAATATAACCTCCACAGCGGACCAAATCCATCTTGGTCAGATTATAAAACTGCAGTTGTGAAGGGATGTATAAGAGTAATGCTGAATGTTGCTTTTGTGTAGACAGTATGTTTTAGAAACATAGATTTTTCGGAGTCGTGTTGTGCAAACCTCTGAAAATGCGTGGGTTTTGTACTTTTGAACTGAAAACAATTTAACCTAGCACTGAAAGTAAGAAGAAACAAAAACAGAGAGAGAGAGAGAGAGGGGGGGGGGGGGGGGCTAGCGAGTGAGCGAGAGACAGACAGACAGACAAGCGGGCAGAGACAGAGAGAGACACAGAGACAGACAAAGAAAGACACACAGACAGATAGAAAGACAGAGACACAGAGAGAGAGAGAGATAAAACATAGACATAAATGGTTTATTCGTTTAGCATCTAGGCCTTTACAAATGGCTGAACAGTAATAACAAATTAGTCACAAAGACATTTAAACAAATAGGAAAGAAACAAGCAAACTAAATTTGAATTGCAAAAGAGGCAAACACATAGACCAACTCGGAACAAAGGTGATACAAAGTTCTAAATTATGCCTCTGATATCCTAACATTCTTTAATCTGTTATTTTCATTCTAGCATGTCTACTGGTTCACAACTGCATATCTACGTTGAAAAGCTAGGTAAAAATATATCGCAAACTGTTTCATTATTTTTGGATTCTTTGAAGACATTAGCAATGTATATCTAAAAGCATTTGGCTTTCTGTAGTATTTGAGTGGTGTGAGATCACGTCGAAGATCACTGAGGAGCGGGCAACACAAACTAAAATGGAGTTCAATCTTCTTGTTAATTTTCACACAGGGGACAGATCAGTTCCACATCTCTTCGATTTTTATATCGAAACGAATGCGATTTGATATCATTTTACTCCAAACATGAATTTAACACGCGCTTGCTTTACATGTGTAGTTGTGTCAGTTGCAAAATACAGTTCCTGGGTGTGATCCGTTTCAAATGATCTATGCATTGTAAAGCTTTCACCAGAACAAATGCGACTGTCCCACTCCTGCCAGGAACAAGCTATCAGTTTTTGTCTCAAACAGTTTATGAATTGGTCAACTGATCCAACACCTTGATTTTTCCCATACATATCCAAATCCAAATTTAAACAAAACAAATCGAATGTTGGTCACCCAGTTCTTTTTACCTTTCTCATCCAAATTAAGTAGCATCAGGTAAGCTTTGTAGGGGAGGCGATTTTCATTCATCTGTGTTGGTTTGATCCAGTATTTGATTGATCTATAGTGTACGCATTCACATGCAATAGCAATCTACCGGTATCTCCATAAATCATCACATTATTCTGTGACACCCAGAAAGCGTTTAAATGCAAACAAATGTACTTTTTCAGTGTGTTTTATACTTTCGTTGAAACCCCAAATTTCTGATCCATGTAGAAGTTCGCCAGAACGTTGACCGAGACCTGAGTGTCGTTGGAACAGACGCATTTTTTTAAAATAAATTCATTTTCTGATGGAACATATTTCAATGTCAACAGCAGCTGACTATGCACAAAACTCTCTGTCCCTGTGTGTGTATGTGTGTGTGTGTGTGTGTGTGTGTGTGTGTGTGTGTGTGTGTGTGTGTGTGTGTGTGTGTGAGATTGGTGATGTGGAATAGATTAATGAAGAAAGTGCCCTTCTGCACTGGCTGATTTCGCTGTAAACTCAATCTGATGCCTAGCATCCAGCTTCTAAAAGGACAAGGAAATGGCTGGTTTTTAATCTCTTAAAATTGAACTAAAAGTCAAAAGCAAGGACAACGTGAAAGGCTCTCCCCTTCTTTGTAGGCCTTCCTCTTGTCAGGTGCCACTGGGTCAGATAGTGTTCTCTCTGTATGAAATGGTGATTAGGTTAGTTAGTTAGTAGGTGAGATTAACGTCCGATTGGCTTGAGGCCCTTAAGGACAAGGTACACTCACAGACATGGGTCTGCATATTCTGTGGCAACTGTTGTCGCTGGGTAGTAGTGGGCGAGTTCGTCGTATGTGTCTCTCCGAGCTCTGTTACTTTTGAACTTTAGTTCGGCCGACGATGAGCGTCAGTGTATTTCGCTTCTTTTCCCGAACCAAAAGGCTGTCTTCAGCACCACCAGGCGGCCTCCTTCATGCTCGGGTGGCGATGGTCCTGTGCCGCGTGAGGCCACCTCAAAGAGGGAGCGGGACGAGAGTCGCTGGAGCGCTGCACGAGTCCCTAAAATTCGGCGGGCCACACAGACTACGGCCGAGATGGCATTTTTTTCAGCCCAACCCCATAAGGAATGTCCCCATGTCTGCCTGGCTAAGAACACGGTATCCGGGGCCACGGTAATCGTAGTCAGGCAGCGCTCCATCGCCGATCGCCCCACATCTCCAGGAGCCGTCCCCCGGCGACACAGGCTAGACCCGCCGTCACCCATATGCCTGGAAGGATCGCTGCGCCGCCTGACACTGACCTCTCACATCAGTGTCCTTCAAAGGAGAGATGCCACCTCTCCCTTGGCGTTCGCTGCTATGCCACACTCGCAGCGAACCTGATGATGATTAGGTTAGCAAGAGTACATTTATATAATACAGATGGGGATAGGTTATCAAGCGTTCCCTCCCGTGATGCTGAGAATAAGAATGCCGTGGTCTAAAGTGAATGCCCATGTCTCACCCGCTTCATCTACTGTATCAACAAGATAAAAATTGTCTTAAAGCGCAAAAGAGGTCAAAGTGGAAATCGTTCCAAATTATACTTGTCCCCGTTTAACAAAAACTATAACGTGCTCCGCTTGGCAGTGGAGATCTTGGCATTCTCACTCTCATTGTACAGGAGTGATCGGGTTAACAAAAGTTATCTCCCTGAATAAAACGGCCATCGCTAGTTTTGATGCAGCTGCATGGTTCTTCCCCTTGGGGAGGGTCTAAAATGAATCAGATCGCTTTTTTTTATTTTACAGTTTTTTCCCATCGTTAGAAAACTTGAGATTCAACCGTTTCCTATGTTAGTCCTTGAATAGACCCTGCGTTATGGACTTAATAGCTGGGGAGAATGGCATGTTTAGATACATGTTTCTTGGGCTATGCCGTATGAGACGAAGAAATCAGTCTCCTGCAAATCGCTTTGCTGTTGTGTTAGGATTAACCAAGGCTGAGGGCGTCCCTACTACAAAACAATAGAAATCTTACGGAGACGACTCGTACCATTGTGTGGTTTATTTACGTTGCTAAACAAGCGACCGTTTTAAGTCTAATACGCATGTGTGTTGCCAACTACAAGTTCAATGTTGATTGGGACTTCCGACTCATTACAAAACATCTCCCCCAAAGATAATTTTCTATCTTCATGGAATTAGATGTCTTTCATTTCCAATATTGTCACAGGCGCAATGTCTTTCTTTCCGAAGATTGGGATACTTTGCAGTATTACTTTGTCCATCTTATTAATTAAACATGTCAAATTTTTCCAGACAAGTGAAATTTTTCCAGACAAAACATGTAAGTCAGAATCTTGAAAATAAATGTTTCTTTGTACTAATATAAATCTATTGCAATTATTCGCATTTAGAATCCTCTCTTTTGCTTTCACTAGAAAAACAGTATAGCTGCTGAGATAGAATTAACTACAGATTATCATCAACTGCTAATCACAGCATAAGGAACAGTTAATCCCTAAATCTGGCTGGAGGAATAACAGCTCGCCCACTGCGTGTAAAACGCACAGTAGGCTGCAGTTGTCTCTGCGGTTGTGGTGGTATTGGAGATCCTGGTGGCGTTGCAGAAGAAACGTGCTGGTCAGGAGCTGGTTGTGTAGGATTCTTGATGACAGGTAAGCAATACAGTGTCTTCTCCGGGGGACGGCTCATGACGACTTGATACTGATGCCTTTTTTTTCACAACTTGTTGTGAGCAAGTAGTTTTTCCTGGATATGGCTGCTACACTTTGGTGGAGATGAATGACAGGCATGACTCGGAGAGAAAGCCTCTGAAAGAGTCGGAAAAATGGAGCAGCAAAACAAACGTAAACACACAACAACAACAAAAAGAACGACAACAACAACATCTTAACTATGACGTTTCTGTTTCCTGATTACATACACTGTTATACATACACATTATACATTTTATACGGTGTTACACAATTTCCAGTTTACTTTAGAATATTGTTTAGATGCTCAAGAGAGGAATAGTGACTCCGTGCATTATGCAGCTATATGTTCCACGAAAATCTCATATCTTTAGTCATGGAGGTGGATATGGGTGGGGGCAAGGACTTTTATCAGAGATAAATCATTATCCGTGAAAAAGCAACAACAACAAACAAACAATTAAACAAACCAAAAACTTCATTAAAAAATACACACACCACCACCACCAACTTAATTTTCGCTTTTAAATGACACCAAACAAACTAAACTACTTCCACTGCAAAACCAAATCGTCCACAATTAACTTACAGTAATCATGACATGAACAGCCTGATAAGGTAAAAAAAAAAATCAGTCAACCTTTGCCTCGATGTAACACAACTTCCAAATTAAGATTGAAACTGTACCACTTTCCCCCTGATACTTCACATCAAGTAAAACACCTAGGCCTGCTGTCAACTCTGTGCAGCCAATAATTCACAAGTGGTATGACACCTTGGGGTCGAGGGCATCTGTGCGCTGCTCGATACTTTACATCGAATATAATACTAAGGCCTGTGGTCATTTGTGTACAGCCTGGTACTTTGCGTGGAGTATGATAATACCCATGCCTTAGGGCATCTGTGCGCAGCTTGATACTTTACATCTCGGATAAAAAATAATCTCTGGACACCTGTGTGCATCTTGATACTTGACAGTTTTTTTTTAATACCTAGGCCTGCGGACACCTGTGTGCATCTTGATATTTGACAGTTGGTTTTTTTTAATACCTAGGCCTGCGGACACCTGTGTGCATCTTGATACTTGACAGTTTTTTTTAATACCTAGGCCTGCGGACACCTGTGTGCAGCTTGGTACTTGACAGTTTGTATAATACCTAGCCTGTGAGCACCTATGTGCGGCCATGTTTTTTTTCTTCGCCAACGTTATATTCTCACACATGTCTGGTGTGTAACTCTGTTAGAGTCTATTAGACTTTAAAAACAAAAAGGAGCGAGGGGAAAGGGGAGCGTTTATTAAAAAAAAAAAAAAAAAAAAAAAAAAAAAAAAAAAAAAAAAAAAACTATCAATATGATGCATGGAAAACACTTTTGCTATTTGCACAATTTCTGGTTAGTGAGTTATTGTTTTGATAGAATCATGTACAGTCACATCCACGTTCGATTCTGTATATAAGAATATATAATTCTTTATACATACATATATATATGTGTGTGTGTGTGTGTGTGTGGTGTGTGTGTGTGTGTGTGTTCTACCTGTGGGGAAGATTACGATAAAACCACAGAATCAGTTTTTACAAAACTTGGTGCAAATATCAAATGAGGACCAGGGTGATCCCATTAATGAAATGCTGCCATAGATCTGAATCAAAGGGCAGATCCAGGATCTGTAAAGAGCGGATCCAGGATCTGTAAAGGGCGGAACCAGGATCTGTTCGACTTTCTAGAAGTGGTCTGCATTCTCCCTAACGCCTGTGTAGTTCCCGCTCCCTCCTTACCCCTCACTTATAAAAATGTCTGGTGTGTAACTCTGTTAGAGTCTATTAGACATTTGTTTGATAATGCTTATGCATCAGCATTAGGTATTGCTAATACATTCCAAGGTTTGACCTGCGCGTTGGGCTAATGCGCAGGTCAGACATCTGCTAAGTCGTAGCATTAAGACCCCCTTCTTCAATTCCCTCATCTTAGGTATTAATTCATTTATCAATCAGCTTTGAATCGTGCGCAGTGTGATATTGAAACTTTGCGGATGATGTGTAGCGTATACGGACTAGTCAGCACTTAGTGACACCTCCTTGATGAACCTGAAACTGAATCTGAAGCTAATGCACGCTGTGTCAAGTTTGGAAATATGCTTTAAGTTAAGACCCAAAGCACAGTGATTCCTTTCGAGTCGCAGCAAAACAGTTCTGCAAAAGGTGCGCACACTTCAATGTCAGTATACTTTGAAATACAGGTCCTTTTCAAACGCAATTCGCTCTTCATCAGTTTTCAAATCTGCTTTCTCAAACGGGATGACCTCATTTTCTCTCTTGGTGTTGACAAAGCAGTGGACAAAATCCTCGCCCAGTCTGGCCGTTAGCTGAACGTCCTTCTCAAGAGCAGACAAGGCCTGGTCCAAAGAGTGGGGCAGTTCCCTGGCGTTCTTGGAGTCGCTTGGTGGAGGGCACTCTAGACGCTGATCAAGACCATCTAGTCCAGCAGCCACGATGCCTGCTAGGGCCAGGTAAGGGTTGACTGCTGCACTCGCTTGACGGTTCTCCAGAAACGCGTTGTTTCCTTTGACCCGAGCTCGGATACTGGCATCACGGTCTTCCAGACCCCAGGTGGAGAGAGAGGGAGTCACAAGGTCGTGCAGACGGCGGTAACAGTTGAGCGAAGGAGAAAGCAGAGCGGACAGGGCTTCAGCATGGGCCAACAAACCAGCAATCCAGTGCTTGGCTATGGACGAAAGGCCTCCCTCATCTCCAGCAAACGCGTTTTCTTCCTTCCCATCTGCAGAAAGGGGTCTCCACAGGGAGTGATTCAGGTGCAGTCCGCTCCCAACGCTGCTCAAGATAGGTCTGGTCATGAACGTAGCGGCATAACCCTGTGTTTTGAAAAATCCCTTGACAGCGTTCTTCACATTGAAACAAACATCTGCTCCAGTGACTCCTGGGTAGGGGATAGTTGTCAGTTCCCATTGCCCAGGCACAAACTCGGCGTGCATCATTCTGATGGTGATATCCATGGCCTCCAGGGTTTCACGGAGCTCACTGAACAGCTCCTGGTGCTCGCCCCATATTCTCAAGTCGAAAGCCTGCAGATCTGTGGCGCTGCCAAGTGGTTCTAAAGTGTTTTCCTTAAAAGCAAAAAACTCGTACTCAAAAGCGGTCTTGATCGTCAGGCCATGTTTCTCCCACAAATCATCCAGCTGCGCTTTGAGTAGCTGCCTTGGGCATGTGAGGTCAGGGCTGCCATCGGGTTTATACATGTCACAGATGATGTTCCCCACCTTCCGCTTTTCTGTACCGACCCAAGGCCACAGCGTTAACGTTTCCATGCAAGGCTTGAGATCATGACTGGGATGTGGTGAGAGGGACGTTATCAGATACGGAGCAATCCCACCTGTAGGGCCAAACATGGTAGTCCCTGCAAAGCAAAAGCAAATCAGATTTTAATTCAAATAAATGTACCTTCCCATCTAAACTATCTGAGTATTTTGAAATCACACCACACACACACACACACACACACACACACACACACACACACACACACACACACACAAACATGGTTCTGCCTGCAAAGCAAAAGTAAATCAGATTTTAATTCAAATAAATGTACCTTCCCATCTAAAATATCTGAGTATTTTGAAATCAGAATGGATGTATAGTTCGTTTATTATTTGAGTACGTGTGGATCAATGAAGTCGTTGCATTGTACATACATAGCCTGCTTATTTATGATATGTAAAACGAAGAAAATGGCCATGAAAATAAGTAATATTTGGCAAGAGAGGTACTGTGTCACATCCTCCAGATGAAAATCATTACTTAAATTCTTTTATAACTTTTGAGGAATTTAATGATTCATTGGAGTGTTTT
>CM065726.1:66077962-66105462 GCA_033310375.1 Conus canariensis
TCTGGTTGCATGCAAGTGACACTGAGCTGTCACAAATTTACAGTTTTGCCTGAGCCCCATTTAGGCCAGCGAGCCAGAAACACGCATATAATTATGTGTGTGTGTGTGTGTGTGTGTGTGTGTGTGTGTGTGAGTGGTGTGTGTGTGTGTGTGTGTGTGTGTGTGTGTGTGTGTGTGGTTTCTGTTTAGCATCTGTCCGTGTTTACGCTCCTTTTGATCTACGTCTATTTGTCTATCTGTCATTGTTGGTCTATTTGTCATGTCTACCTACCCGTATCTATCTGCCTGCCTATATATCTGTTTATCCATCCATACGTCTGTCTGTCTGGCATTTTATCGATCAGTTTGTCTCTGCCTGTTTTTCTGTCATAAAAAGGACTTGTATCTCTATGTACCCATCGTCAGTACTATTTGTGTCTAAACCCTCCCATACTCCGATTAATTAAGCCGACAGTCCAAGAGAAAACGTAGAAGACCTATAACACTTAACGGACAGTAAGTCGTCGCTTCTGAACAAGTCACTGATCAGTATAATCTCAAGTGCTTCCTCCACCAATCATCGGCCGCCACGCTGACTAGCTATCGGCACTAATACGAATTCTGGGAGAACCACTCGTTAGCAACGAGGACCCGCTACTTTACGGGGCTGCTTGCTAATCGAATTAACTGAGATCCAGTCCTCCCGGTGCCAGTATGGTCCGCGAACCGAGTCAAAAGCGACTGAACTGGTGTTGGATTTTATGTTGCAGGCACGGGGTTATTTTTTGGTGTGTTGCCAGACGTTCTGCTATTAACCACATGCCTCACAGTTTAGCTGTATTGATCGACATTTTTCAGAGGGTATTGATTGAAAATTCTGACTGTTTGAGAGGCAATGCTTCAAGCCAATTTCTGTATCTCTGACATCGATTACAAGTCATAACATCAGTTGCCAGACAAGAACTTCTTACGTTTTCCTAATGCTGTGAGTACGCCTGGACACAGATCTTCCCATGATTCCATGTCAGTGAACATTCTACAGCATACAGGCATGTCAAGTCATGAATGGACGACCTAGAGGACGAGATGGGTCTCAACACCTTTTTCATGTCGTCGCGGAGGACTAGGAACAAAGAAGGTTCAGGAGATCCCTGACTGTGCATGTGTCTCGTTACAACATCGCTTCGACCAACCGTTATGAAACAATGAATTTTTTTTTTTAAAGTCAACACTCACTTTCTCAGCGCATTGCTGCAGTTACAATCCCGTACAAAAATAAGAACGAAGTGTACGTGAGACACTTGACTCATGTTCTTTGGAATGTGTTCATTGAATTGTTTTAGGATATGTATTATGTTGGACAGTTATGTTTGAAGAAGAAACAAGATGCAAGCATATAAACGTACTCCCAGTTTATCTTGAATACGCGTGTACATGTCAAGAGCATGTTTACTGTGAAAATACCCATGATCTATCAATCAGTTATAAAATCTAAAGCTATTTTAAAATCCGTCAAATACAGTACTTTCATAGATATTTGTCAAATAAAAAAAACGTCACAATCGAACATGCGTCATAATGTATTTCGTCACTGAAATATTCCATAAAGAAGAAAAACCGTTTTGGGCCGTTATAGCCGTTAGTAAGGGCTGTTCTGGTAAAATAAAACATCGGGGATCATCCGTGACCCATAATGAACATACCTACAAATTTTCAGAAAGATCGGCCCCGAAGTTTTGTCTGGAGCGAGTGGAACACATTTTGACCACGGACAGACATACACACAAACACACAGACAGCATTTCTTCGTTCCCATTGTAAAGTACTCCCTGTTCTATAAGAACTGGGAGTACAAAAACACAAATGGATAGGAATTTGAGGATACATTGTTCCATGTTCTCATGGTGGTGATCTCTCAGTCACAAGAAGAAACCAGATGAGCTCGAGGGGTACAGCAGACCCCCGCTAGGTCTAACGGATCCTGGATCCGTCCTATATTCAGATTCGCAATACGGATCTGCGCCAGAATTGAATAGCTTTGTCCTTGGACCACATTTCAGTTTTCCACCAACAGTTATTGAAATTGTGTGTGTGTGTGTGTGTGTGTGTGTGTGTGTGTGTGTGTGTGTGTGTGTGTGTGTGTGTGTTGCGTGCGTGCGTGGTGCGTGTTGTGTGTGTGTGGGTGTGAAATCTTGTAGGCATGCTCCAGGATAGTTTGTATTACTGACACAGAATATCAGAAATTTAAAAAATCATTTATATTATTCTATCACCTTCGACTACATCTTTCTTGGCCATCGTTTTCTTTTCGTCTACCTGCAGGACTACTACTGTGCCTCTATCAACGCCCTTTTTATAGCACAACTCTACGAAAACTTAAAACTCTACCAACAATACCTCAGTCTCTTGGCGTTGCCTATCTTAAATCTGTTTAAGAAAAACAAGCGCAGGCCAACAACCCCTCCGTCATCACAGTAATGACTTTGCAACGATTTGAACTTAAGGGGGGGGGGGGGGGGGGGGGGGGGGGGGGGGGGGGGGGTATTTTCATATTACATATTTTTCTTAATTTTATGTTCCCATTTTCTTCATCTTCAACCGCGCTTGTTTTTCCCCCACTATTAGATTGTTTGTCTTTGTATTCGTCTGATTTTATTCAAGTTTAAAAGGCTGTGCCAGTCTTGAATAAAAGTTACTATATGTTAGGTTTTCTTATGGGAGCAAGACTTACCCTACTTGTTTATTGCTTATTGTTTGCTGCTCCCTGCCTCATTTTATTTTCAACTGATGATGATTAAGAGTACATATATATAATACAGATGGGGATAGGTTATCAAGAGTTACTTCCCGTGATGCTGAGAATAAGAATGCCCATGCTCACCCGCTTCATCTACTATATCAACAAGATGAAAATTGTCTTAAAGCGCAAATGAAGTCAAAGTGGAAATCGTTCCAAATTACACTTGTCCCCGTTTAACAAAAACTACAATGTGCTCCGATTGGCAGCGGAGATCTTGGCATTCTCACTGTCATCGTACAGGAGTGATCGGGTTAACAAAAGTTATCTCCCTGACTAAAACGGCCATCGCTAGTTTTGATGCAGCTACATGGTTCTTCCCCTTGGGGAGGGTCTAAAATGAATCAGATCGCTTTCTTTTATTTTACGTTTTTTTCCCCATCGTTGGAAAACTTGAGATTCAACCGTTTCCAATGTCAGTCCATGAACAGGTAGCAAAGACCCTGCGTTATGGACTTAATAGCTGGGGAGAATGGTATGTTTAGATACACGTTTCTTGGGCTATGCCAAACGAGACAAAGAAATTAGTCTCCTGCAAAATGCTTTGCTGTTGTGTTAGGATTAACCAAGGTTGAGGGCGTTCCGACTACAAAACAATAGAAATCTTACGGAGACGATTCGTACCATTCTGTGGTTTATTTACGTTGCTAAACTGTTTCAAACCTAATACGCAAGCGTGTTGTCAACTACAAGTTCAAGGTTGATTGGGACTTCCGATTCATTACAAAACATCTCCCCCAAAGATTTTTTTTTCTTCATAAAATTAGATTTCTTTCATTTCCAATATTGTCACAGGCGCAATGTCTTTCTTTCGGAAGATTGGGATACTTTGAAACATTACTTTGTCCATCTTACTAATTAAACATGTCAATTTTTTCCAGACATGTAACATTTTTCCAGACAAAACATATAAGTCAGAATTTTGAAAATAAATGTTTCTTTGTACTAATATAAATCTTTTGCAGTTATCTGCATTTACAATCCTCTCTTTTCCTTTCACCAGAAAAAAAAACAGCATAGCTGCTGAGATATAATAAACTACAGATGATCAGCAACTGCGAATCACAGCATAAGGAACAGTCAATCCCTAAATCTGGCTGGAGGAATAACAGCTCGCCCTCGACGTGTAAAACGCACGGTAGGCTGCAATTGTCTCTGCTGTGGCGGTTGTGGAGGTATTGGAGATCCTGGTGGCGTTGCAGAAGAAACGCGCTGGTCAGGAGCTCTTGTAGGATTCTTGATGACAGGTAAGCAATACAGTGTCTTCTCGGTGGATGGGCTCATGGCGACTTGAAACTGATGCCTTTTTTTCACAAATTGCTGTGAGCAGGTGGATTTTCCTGGATATGACTGCAACACTTTGGTGGAGATGAATGAGAGGCATGACTCGTGAGAAAGCCTCTGAAAGAGTCGGAAAAATGGAGCAAAAAAACAAACCTGAACACACAACAACGACGCCGACGACAACAACAACAACAACGACAACAACAACAACGACGACGACGACGACGACAACAACAACAACAACAACGACGACGACAAAAACAACGACAACGACAAAAACAACAACAACAACATCTTAACCGTAAAAATTCTGCTTCCTGATTACATACACTGTTATACATACACATTACACATTTCATGCGCTGTCGCACAACTTCCAGTTTACTTTCGAGTATTGTTTAGTTGCTCAAAGGAGGAATACTGACTCCGTGCATTATGCAGCAATATGTGTCCGTGTGTCTGTGTGTCCGTGGTCAAAATGTGTTCCACTCGCTCCAGACAAAACTACTGGGCCGATCTTTCTGAAAATTTGTACGTATGTTCATGATGGGCCACGGATGATGTCCGATGTTCTATTTTACCGCTATAGCCGTTACTAACGGCTGTAACGGTTTTTCTTCTTTATGGAATATCTCAGAAAGTACTTGGTCAATTTATAAGCGGTTTGGATGATCTTGTGACAAATCGGAGCCTCTGTCCATATGTAAGTGATGTAATGCTGAAAATGGATCAAACAACCGTTAAAAACCGTTATTCTGCCGTTATTTCTTATATAGGTGGATTTTAATGAAATTTGGTATATAGAAAGGTTATCACACACAAATGGCACTTCTATATAGTGTTTCAAAATTTGACCGTTAAAAACCGTTATTCTTGACATATTGTCCGATTTGGATGAAATTTGATATGTACACAGGCTTTAGCCCAGTGAGGACTAAAATACCGGTTTCAAAAGTGTGTTATATAACCGTTACACCGTTATTTTTTATATATTGGTGGGTTTTAATGAAATTTTGTATAGAAAGGTTATCACACACAAATGGCACTTCCATGTAGTGTTTCAAAATCTGACCGTTAAAAACCTTTATTCTTGACATATTGTCCGATTTGGATGAAATTTGGTATGTACACAGGCTTTAGCCCAGTGAGAACTAAAATACCAGTTTCAAAAGTGTACATCGGTTAAATAACCGTTAAAACCGTTATTTTGCCTTTATTTCTTATCTCACAAAGCACTTGGCCGATTTATAAGCGGTTTGGAAAACTGGGAGTACGTTTATATATATATATATATATGCTTCGCATCTTGTTCTTATTTTAGATTGCCTCAAACAGCGCCATCAATAAATCTCTATAAAGCCATTGTTACTCTTGGGTTTGGCTTCAGTAATTGGGAAAAAAAATCTCCCCTGTCTCCACGACCGCATGTCGAATTACAAAATATAATCTGAAGTTGTGCCCTTCTCGGTTGAGCAAAAAGTAAACCATTTGTCCCTAGTCTAACTGGAGAAAAGTTCCTTAAAAACACCTCCCCCTCCTCCTTCTACACACACACACACACACACACACACACACAAGAATTCGTTTTTTTCGCTGAAATCAATGTATTTTATTTTCAGATTTTTTTTCACCCTTTCCATTTCTTTTTACTGCATCTTACCGAGAGGTTTGTTATGCCTGTTATAGCCCAGTCATGGCCTTTATTTCATTTTTTTTTTTATTATTGTGGTCCTCCATCCTCCTATTTTTTTTCCACATTATTCTGTCTGTCTCTCCTATTTTTTTTCCTTTTTTTCTATTCTCTCTCTTTTTTCCTATTCTCAATTTTGTTGTTGTTGGTGGTCGGGCCTCCAACCTACTCTTTTTTTCCCACTTCTTTTTATTATTTTTTTTTTTTTGCTTTATCAACTATCACACATCATGCAACCCTGCATGTACTATTACTGATGGACATGCTTTTGCACATTTTAATGTTTTGGCGTTAGATACGGAGTGCCTGGTTTCACTTTTGAACTGATGTTTGGTGCAGGGATACTTTCACTCTGTTTGTGACAAAAAAAAAAAGAAGAAACAGGAAAGGAAGAAAGCCAGAAAGAAGGAAGGAAGAAAGAAGGTATTAATGACAACTCTTATTCATTAAAACAAAAAAAAAAACAAACTAAGAGCATTGACCCTCACAAACCCTTCAGGTATGTATGCTATCTGATATCATATACGGCGCGAGTGATAAGTTTGCAGCAAAAAAAAATGTACTTCTGGCCGGACAATTATAAATCAAAATTCTTTGAAACATTGATACCTTTCAACAATCCGGAGTAATCTCTCTCTCTGCTTCGACCTCTTGTTTAGATCTATGAAATGTGTGTGTGTGTGTGTGTGTGTGTGTGCGTGTGTGTGTGTGTGTGTGTGTGTGGTGTGTGTGTGTGTGTGTGTGTGTGTGTGTGTGTGTGTGTACATGTGTGCAAGCGCTTGTGTGTGTGTGTGTGTGTGTGTGTGTGTGTGTGTGTGTGTGTGTGTGCGATGTCTGCTAATGCTAGTTTTTCCATTCTATTCAAAAGGATGATCAAATATTGATTCCATAATTATATGCATACAAAGATCATGAAATGCTCACATTACAACAGAAGTTTCAACCTGTACATGCTGGAAGATTAATTTCCTTTCCCTTCCCATCTCCCTGTAACCACACTCATATATTCTTCTGAGCTGACCTGTGCAAGACAATATGAAACACACAGAACATACAGACATACGGAGGAATGTCAGTTCACGTTGAAGTACTGGACTAGTAGATAGCTGTAGACTCACACATTAAAACACAATGACACAAACATACAGACAGAGGCATGCAAACATATTCATACACACACACACACAACACACACACACCACACTCACACACAAAAACACAAACACTGTAAAAGCTGACCTTCTGGGCGTGAATGATAACAAAATTCAGGCAGAGTACTGTCCCAAGTATGAATACTCTGCGTAGCCTGATACTATGGCCACATAAATGTACATCTTGCTACTGAAATGATAAATCAGTTCTTGCAAAGAAAATCATATAATAAATAACTGAACCCGAATGTATGGAAAGCAACGGCCAGCAAAGAATTTGTGTATGAATCATAAGCAGTGGAAATGAAAGTACACAACAGATGGTTCTGAGTACTGTAGACCTTCCAAGTATCTTAAAACAACTGTATGGTATACATTTTGTGGTCAGGCACCGAAACTGATATGCTGCGGACACTTTCTGGAAGTATTCAGTGATAAATTGTGCACGTGACTATGGTTTGCAGTGAGAAATACTAGCAGAAGGCTGCTTAAAGTAGGGGCATGGCACTCACTACATCTTACTGATCAAGCTGGTCTTTTATCAGGTGTGTGTGTTTGTCAGGCCTGTTTAGAAGTATGGATGCCTTAGCTTTCTACATCATAGACATCAGGTTAACCTTGATTTGAATATTTCATTGCTTGTTTTACAAGTTTGAAATCCTGTTGTTATGCTTTTATGTATGCATGATGGTGCATGTGGAGTGCACAAAGCTCTATTCAAGTGTCATCAAAAGCAAAACAAGTGTTTGGGCATGTGGTAACCAAAGTTGTGGGTTAAGCAACATGCTCTAGTGGGCACACACACACACACACACACACACACACACACACACACTCACACACTACACACACACACACACACAGGCATAGGCATAATTCAACTGAATGGTTTAAAATAAATTTGTATTCAATATCAGTCAGCAAATTATTTACAATATTGAAAATAAATGTAGAACAATGAGATACAAGTTTGAAGTTTACCAACCAGCAAAATCACGTTCTCATACATAAAGTTAGGTACAGCAAAATCAATACAAAATACTGGACGGAATGTTTAATTAAAAACTGATTAAAAAAAAAATTGATGGAATGTGTAAACCAACAACATTAGATGGTTGGGCATTGTCAGAACAGTACTCCCTGAGGTGAACATGCAGGTATGTGTGTGTAGGTGTGTGCATGATTATCTGTTTGTACGTGGTGTGTGTGTGTGTGTGTGTGTGTGTGTGTGTGTGTGCGCCTGTGTGTACTTGCAGCCGCAATAATTTGCAAAACTGTACACAATTTTCTGTATGGTTTTAGTGTATGAGATTACATTAACCAGTATGTGTTATCAAAAACAGTTAACAAAAAGAGTTGACAGTATGTATGAAAAAAAAACCCACCCAACTTAAACACCCTTACCAACATCTTTAAAGGCAGTGAGACCTTAGGGAAAAATGCATAAACTGAAAACAAAAGCAGAACAAAAAACAAAAATCAAACCCCCCAAAACAAAAACTAATGTGCACAAAGTACTGAACATACTTTTGTTCAAAACTGTTCAGGTCAAAAACTGCTGTTGATGTCAGCTGCCTTCAAGAATGGATGACAAGAGTCAGACAATTGTGTTACACGTGATATCATTTCTGAAAATAACTGACTATGGATGCTGAGTATAAGACAGAACTAGAGTCTCTCTCTCTCTCTCTCTCTTTTGTTGTTACATTTTGCATAATACATGTGAGTAGAACTTAAACAAAACACATTTTACAAGCATATAAACATGCGTGGCCGGTTCAAACATGCGCATATAAAAAGTGTGTTATATTATGCTGTGTTTGTTTTTCAATTCAATCTCTATAAACATTTATAGATTTCAGAAAGGAGATGTTATAAGCGTCTTTAGAAAAAAAATCAAAGATGAGTTGCACAAATTTTCTGTTTGTATATTCTTTTTCTTTTCTTTTTTCAACAACAACAAAAAAAATATGGTATGATATCTCTGAGAAAAAAAAAAAAAAAACAACAAAAAAATCTATTCATGAAATCAAAATCTTTCAGTTTCAATGAGACTACTAGCAGGATCCTGCAAGAAACGCCGGACAAACTCTACAATTGAGTCCTCAGTCAGATCTGAAGAAGCATCAAAATGCGGACTGGCAGATCCTGAACTGGTGGCTTTGACCCGGGGGGTGGAAGGCAGCCCTGGTGTGGTCATGCCAGTAAAACAGGCAGAACCTTGGATACACACCTAGCTCTCCCCAGCTGGAGGATTCTGGTGACAAAAACGGGACATGAGGACATCAGTAATGGCATGAGCAATCACCAAAACTTTGAAATTATAATAACTGGTGCAATACATGATGCACTCAAACTGATGAACAAATATAAAACAAATTTTGAAAAGTAATTATAATGACTCCACCAAAGAATGTGGACAAACGAATCACAAGACAAAACATGACGTGGTTCGATCTCTTAGGTCTTCTTCAGGCAAGGTAAACTACACTCGGGTCAACGAAAATGAAGAAGAGCAATCGCTTATCTTTGTAGAATTTGGCGCAAGATGGGTGTTGTCCTGAGTGTTATTTATCTTGCCTTAAGAAGACCTAAAATGTTGACACATCCTGTTTTGTCTTGTGATTTGTTTGTCCCACGCTGTTACTTTTTAAAAAAATTGTTTAAATCTTCCCCTGCAGTTGCCTCACTTTGCAACTAATAGTAAAATAAATTTTAAATGTAATTAACAGCGAATCACCAAGAAAATGTAGACAAACGAATCACAAGACAAGACACGACGCGTTTTGACCTCTTAGGTCTTCTTTAGGCAAGATACAAAACACTCAAGACAACGAAAATGAACTGCAGAAAGTGACATGACTCTTGTACAAATCCCAAAGAAGCCATGATGTTTTACCTACACATGCACACTCTCAGCTCCCTGTCACTTCTCCTCCCACCTGCCAACCTCTCTCACCAACTTCCCCCTCCACCACCTCCCCTCATTCCTATTCCTTCCTTCCCATGCTTTTTCCCACTCACCCTAATGGATAGCTTGGTTATTGTATGCATGCTATTCAACCTTTTTCTTTTTAATCTACAGTGGTGGTAAAACTTCATGATGTGCCAACCTAATACTTAACATTCAACACCTTCCTGTCCTCACCTCTAGACTACACCTGAGATGCCCAGAGGTCAGGTTGAGTGGGAGATCAAGTTGAGAGAAAGGAGCAAAGTGTCATTCTTGGAAAAGTCAGTGTCTTAAGGAGTATTTTTCAGAATTTCTTTTGTTGTTGGAATGATCACCCACTCATAGAAAAATCTGCAGAACTCATGTCTTACATGACAAAAAGAATTCACAGCGCCAGTGTGTTTTAATGGCAAAATATAATTTTTCGGAGAAAAAAAGTATAGCCTGTTGCTAGCTCTGATGTATTAACATTCCTGGTCTGGAAAAAGATGTGAAGTCTTGTGCATCTTCCCTACAGAGGATGTACAATGTCAGTTTGTAGTTGTGCTTTAGACTCTTGACTATTGTGTCTTTATCAGTAGTCGTATAACTGCCAAATGAATTTTAAAGAACATGTTATCACTAGTTGCATAACTGCCAAATAAATTCTAAAGAACAACAGACTTTTAAAATGGGGATATTTTTAAAAAAAAATCATGTCTGCATCACATCAAAACTTATATAAAAAATCTGTTAGTGGATTTCATTTGTTGTATATGTGTACATGTGTGTTGCTGAGTTTACAACTGACCTGGTTTCCAAAAATCCAGAATCGATCCATCAATGTCAAATACCCATTTGTTGGTCATTTACACTGTCACCAAACTTCAAAGAGTGTGTAGACATACCCATGCATTCTACAATGCTTTACTGATGCTGCGGAGCCTTGACCACTACCCTGCCCACAATAGTGTTCAACGGACTGTTCCCACACACTGTCACTTACAATCACACTTTACATGAGCTCAAAATAATTCTTTTGTTAGGTTTTCCTACTCCAGACAAAGCACTTCAGAAACAGCATCTGATTTTGCTTTAGCATCGGCCTGCAAATGCCCTGTCTAAACACTAAAAGCTTTCAAATTATCGTTATGGGAATGACACTGAATCACCTTCAACATGGTGATACTAAGGGACTGATAGTTTACTAGTAATGGCAGATGGGGAGATCTGGCCGGATCAGTATTTAAAAGATTGATGCATACAGCAGCTCTTTATGATTTCCCTCGCTAATACTTAGTCTTTTTTATTTACTTGTTCCTTCTAGGTCTATCTTTGTCAAGATAAGCTGGTAAGCCAGTGTTTTACAGGATTCATTTTGGATCTGATTGTTTTTAGAGAAAGAATGAAGAAGGAAAGGAACATTCTCGCAGAACTCTTCAGCCTGTCGTACCTGCATGCAGTCGATTGTAATCACGAGGCACAAAGCTGCCGGCCCAGGCCCGATAAGCAGTCACGTCCAGAGTGGCCACAACTACATCCTTGTAAAATGTGTAGGCAATGTTCTGCAGCATCTGTTGGACCAAACATCATGAATGATCAAGAGGAGAAAGTACAGATGATGATAATGATAATGATGATGATGATGATGATGATGATGATGACGACAAAAATAAAATGTGCAGTAAACAGATTCTTAATAACTTATCACAAGTCAAAGTGAGAACAACCATATCCTGAAATCCTGAAGAGCGGTTTAAGTGGAAGCCATCAGATATTGAATCAAGGACATGTCAAGGAGTCAGAGCATTTTGGTAGGTAAATGAACCCTCATCAACAACATAACTCATAAATTTCTAATAGTTCTACTGGCTGAAACTTGAAAACAAAAAGCATGCCACAAATTCCTCTATGTATGTATAAGACATGTGTTTAGCAGATGTGGTACAGTTCACACAGGTTTCAATTTCACTTTGAGGTGTTGTATATTGTCACTGATGACAAGTCCTTTCAAGGTACCATTCACTGCTAAGCCATCAGGTCAAAGTGTTAAACAGGGGAGGGAACGTGGATGAGGCCCAGATGGATGAAACGGCAGATTTCTCACCTATGCATAAACATGCTCTGGCATTCTTTTCATAGATGCAGTGGACCCTTTTGCTTCATGAGCCGAAAATGACCCACACTTTTCACAGAGGCAATACATGAGTATGTTTTTTTTGGACTGCGTTTTCATCACAACTGCTATTCTTGGTGTCACACCATCAGTTATCTCTCACTCTCTCTCTCTCTGCCTACCTAGTTATACACAAAGTAGGCATACACTTGCATATTTATGCAAGGTTTTCTGTGCACTATTGTGTATGTGTGCACATTATACACAAAGCACAAAATAGGTACAGACTTGCATTTTTACTTTCAAGGTTTTCTGTTCATTATAGTGTATATGTGTACCTTATACACAAAACAGGTACGTACTTGCATACATATTTTCAAAGTTTGCTGTTCATCACTGTGTATGCCTGCACATGTGGACTATGTGTAAGTGGATCCAAATACCATTTCAATGGAAAGCTCTTTGAACAAAACATAATCACCACCTGGGTTTCAGTCACCTGCCCTAGTCTCATACTTACCTGTTGAAACTCAGTGCTGTAATCTTCCTCCACAAGTGCCAGCAGCACTGGCGCCTCCTTACCGAACAAAAACCTGGAGAAAAATGCAAAGAAAAGGCTTTGTTCTATTCTCTAATCCATTCTGCTGTATAAAACACTTTATGATAACCAAAAAGGCAGTTTTTCAACAAACAATTTGTTCAGGCGACTCTTCCAAAAATCTTGTTGCTTACCAAATTTTGAATAAAGAAATGAGGGAGGACAACTCCTTCTCCCATAATCAAATTAATCATGCACCCGTAACTCCAAACAAAAGCTTCTTATGACATCTTATTGCCTATCAGAAATGCCAACACAGAGCACACAGAACAACAAGGAGACATTCTCCTAAAAAGGATGCTCCAAGCTTGCACATATTGTCTGTACCTGACACATACATGTATGTGTGAGGGTGTAACTGCTGAGGAACCTTTAACAGGCTTTACTGCATGTTGTTACTGTGTTTATCTCCCTTCCACTGATGCAGGTCCAGGAGGACTTATACTCACTGAAGAGTCCTTCAGAGTTTATTCCTTAACCCAGGATGCTGGTCGCCCATGACCCCTACCCAATGCACAGCTGTATCCAATCACCACAAAGTATGGGTCCTCCATGACTTGCACTTCCAAAGTGTTCAGTTCAAATAATGCAACTGATAACTTCTTTCCTTATGCACCAAAACTGGCTGACAAATAGCTGATTAAGGTTTTGACAAAAAAACAAACGTTTCATTGAAATGTTTCCGGCAGTTCAAGGGAGATCATTATTTTATTGTGTCTTTGGGTTGTGGGTGACCCAGGAAACATGGTAAACATTAACCTTGAACTTTGGTCGGAACTTTCATTATAAGAAAAATGGTGCAATGACAAAATGTACCTTTCATCTTCAATTTTGTTCAGGATTTTCATTATCGTTATTAACAAAACGATAGTATAGGGACATATGTTTTTTTGTGTGTAAACTTGAACTTTGTTCTGATTTCATTACCACATAAAAAAAAGAATCGCAGAGCGAATACTTATGGATTTTTGCTTTAACCTTGAATTATCTTCAACCTTGTTTTGGATTTTTATCAAGATGGTCAGGAAGTCATTTTCATCAAAATGGTCAAACGTCAAAGTGCATTAATATCTGGATTTTCTTTCATCTTAAATCTTTTCTTTCCAAATATGAAAATGAAACTGGCAGCTCCCAGTTTGTTCTTTGCACACACACACATGTGCACACGCATATATCAATAACAAAATAATGAAGACAAAGCTATGGAAAGCGACACTTACTCGTTGTGTGAATGCAAAATATCTGAGGTGAGGGACGTTACGGGCAGACGCAGATGGTCACGGGCAAAGGACTCCAAGAAGAGAGTGCAGTGACCATGATCGTCCTCACATTTCTGTTTCCTAGGCAGCTTGTAACTGCCATCACATCACACATGTGTCAATATGCGATGACAGCACACATGTGACAACATACAACATCAGTTACACATGTTGTCAGCCTACACCTTCAATACACCATGTACAGAACCAAAACACCCCCATAAGCGTAGCATACACGTTATTTGAACCTTGAATGTGCTATAAATTTGTCAGATGCTCTGTCAATACATTACTCACATCAATGCATCATATACTTGGAACACCATGGGGCACTTGGTCTCATTTTTGGCTCTCCCTTGGAAGTTCAGGTTTTTTCCTGTTATTTTGCTACAGTCGTACTACTACTACCACTAGTAATGATCAATGGTGTACGCTTACATAGTGCAACTGTACAAATAGGCTGCAAAGTATTTTGCAGGACATTAAAGGAAACCTGATGCAAACAAAAAGCTTGTGGAAAAAGATGGCCACTACGTAGACACACTTGACAAAATGGTGAGACACATTCACAAGCACAAAAGCACAAGGGCAAAAACATGTACAGGTTCATAAACACTAAGGAATATTGGGGGACAAACGTAACTCCCGGAGTGTGTCTGCCACAAGGGAAAATTTGAATATTATGTTTGTTTTAATCAAGTATGTCTTGGATTGATTTACTTGCTTGCTTTTCTTTGATGTACAAAATCAGACCGCTTTCTTTTCACTGTCATTGCTAGATTCTGTCCTGGATGAACAGACGGTGAGATAGAGCTGGCAGCTGGTGATAATTATTACAATGGACTGTGAGATGGAGTTGGCAGCTGGTGATAATTATTGCAACAGACTGTGAGATGGAGTTATCATCTGATGATAATTATTACAATTGACTGTGAGATAGAGTTGACACCTGATGATAATTATTGCAACAGACTGTGAGATGGAGTTGGCAGCTGGTGATAATTATTGCAACAGACTGCAAGATGAAACTGACACCTGATGATATCCATTACAACAGATTCTGAAATTGATGTGACCACCAATGAAAATGATTCAAATAGGCTTTGAGATGGATTTTACAGCTAGTGATGATTATTACAGATTCTGAGATGGAGTTGACACCTTGTGGAAATTATTACAACAGGCCTTGAACTATGAGAAAATCATCACAATAGCCATTACGATGGACTTGACACTTCATGATAATCATCACAGCATATCTTGAGATGGTATCGACCGTTAGTCATAACAGCTGCAACAACTCTGAAATGGAGATGAATGATAGTAATAATTCTTACAGCACACTAAGCAAGAGCATATTTTTTTGCTTTTACTTACAATTGGCAGAGTCAGAAAATATCTGCCTTTGCACACAAACACAGGACAATTTTCAAAACAAACAAAGAAAAACTAAGAATAAGCTGCCTGTCAACAAGATCAGTCAAACGAAATACAAACTGGAGTGGTCAACACATTCGCTTGTCAACACATCCAAAGCAACACATGCAGACACAGCGCAGTCTTTACACGCTCCGGATGTGTTAATATACCTGTGGTGCGTGTGGAACATATGAAGAGCATTGTCTGTCTCTTTGTCCAGAAGATCTGCCAGGGACTGAGCAAGCTGCATTAGAGTTACCTCAACACCGTCATGTCGTCGGAAATCTACCTGTGTTTAAACAATTAAAAAAAACACTTGATTTAAGTGTCATTGTATATCTTACCTACCAAGGAAAACGTGAAAGAAAGTGCCAAATTTTACCATTTTTTTTCCTTCACTCTTTTCCCCAGGCAAAATATTTCAATGTTTCATTCTACTCAAACGAAAATGTTTCCATCAATAAGAGATGATTTTAGTGATACTTAAATTTTTTTTTAGAGCTATCCAAATCAGTCATGTCCTGACATAAATGCATGTGTTAAAGACAATATTTACTTACTTCATTGATCGACTAAAATTTAATAATACACCTGTAAACTAGAGGTGTACATAAACATGTGTGCACGCACATGGTTATAAACATATCTAAGTCAGAAATAAGAGAGAGAGAGATTTGTTCAATTTCTTCTTCAACGGTCCTCTATTTCAACACTGGAGAGACTACAAACCAAAAAAAAATAATGATCCCAGATTTCACGAGACACTAGAAACCAGAAGAAAGAAATAAAAAAAGAAAGCACAAACAGACAGAGAAATTCTCTGAGAGAGAGAGAGAGAGAGAGAGAGAGGAGAGAGAGAGAGAGAGAGAGAGAGAGAGACAGACAGACAGACAGACAGACAGACAGAAGACAGACAGACAGACAGACAATTGACAATTTTATTGACAATAGCCTAACTGGCCTTCATGCCAAGGGGGGCAATTAACAGTGTTCTTGCAAAGGGCACACAAAAATATCACACACACATACACACAAATACAAAAGAAAGAAAGGGGTCAAAAAGGAAACTGCACTGCAGCATTCCATCTGCAGTCAAAAGAATCTAACTTAATGCATTACAGATGAAACAAACGTCAGTACTAAATCAAAGTAAAATATAATCTGGGACCATCCAACGGTAATCACGAAATCGTCAAGAGACAGACAGAGAGAGAGAGAGAAAAAAAAGAGAGAGAGAGAGAGAGTAGAGAGAGAGTAGAGAGAGAGAGAGTAGAGAGAGAGAGACAGAGAGAGGAGTGAGAGAGAGAGACAGAGAGAGAGGAGAGAAGAGAGAGAGAGAGAGGGGGGGGGAGAGGGGATGGGGACAGTGGGAACAACACATGAGCGTAACCTGAGCAACAGCCAAACGGACAGCCTGGCTGTCAAACTGTGACCGAGGGACGTTGGGGCTGTTGACAGTGAAACAAGCCACCAGCCCAAACAGCCGCTCACACAGCTCCCTGAAGCAGTGAACGGTGTAGAAGTAGCCTCTGTTCTTGTGAGGGGGTAGCGGGAGAAACTCAGAGTCCAGGGGGATGACCGTGGCGATCAGCTGGGCGGTTTCTTTCTACACAAAAGTAGATGTGGAAAATGAATTAGTAAAAAATGCCGGGAATTCCACAAACATGCACAAGCACATGCATGCAAGCATGCGCGTGTGCGTACACACACACACACATACACGCACAGACACGCACACACCACACACACACACACACACACACACACACACATACACGCACAGACATGCACAGACGCACACACACACACACACACACACACATACACGCACACACACACACACACATACACGCACAGACACGCACACACACAAAAACAAGCACTGCAGAGAATAGCTATCCTTGATCCTGCAGTCACACACACACACACACACACACACACACACACACACACACACACACACATGCACACACACACACAAAGTGTCAATACATACCTTTGTCCAAAAAGGTTTGCTGAAGTGCAACGACTGAACAGAGGAAACAGAAACCTTGGCGATCCAGTCCATCAATGCTTCTCCCTGCAAAATGACACATGTATTCTTTGCTGACTTGACTCCTATTTCACGTTTCCTCTTTCAAATCATCCTGTTAAAAATGACAACTAAAACCTTAAGACAAAAAAAGAACACATCCAAATTCTGTATCTTGAAGGACATACTTATCCCACGACAAAACAAGTAGGACAAAAGAAAAAGATCCTGATTTCTTTAAAAAAAAAAAGAAACAAACAAAACAAAAACAAAACAAAACAAACTCTGATAATCCAAATGTCCTTCAGACAGAAACCACCACTAATGCACACATCAAAGAAAAGCTGATTTATAATGCCAAGAACTCAGCATGCTTGTGAAAACTGTTTGCCATCTGAAAACAAAAAAGGTTTACTATATACTCTCCAATAACAATCCATCTCGATCATAAGTCTCTTCCGAATCATGGGTCTCCAACATATGCTGTTATTTTGTTCCTGACCTCTGTAGAACCAACCTACCAGGCCTCTGTGATTACTTTTGCCAGTACTGGACAATGTTTATTCTTATGGTATACCAAACAAGCGTTAAGCATAACAATCTGCATCCTTCTGGAAAGGAGTTGAAACATTTGAAAGTTGAGAGTGGCTGCCAACGCAATCAAACACAAACAGCCCCTTGCCATCCGCTTACCATGTGAAATGCACTCAGTTACAGTTTTTCAGCTTAAATTTTTGGTGGATGCCCGAAAATGTGGTGGAGGATTTTTTCAACCCAGATGTACCAGGTGAACCCCAAGCCTTCTGCTGTTAAGCCCAAAGAAACAACGCCAGATCCTCATTTTTTCTATGTTCAGATTCACAAAAATGCAGATACGACACTGCTGAATATATGATGATATGATTGAGAAGAAAGAAAGAAAAGTAAGACAGAAGATTGACTGACAAAAAAAAAAGAAAAAAAAGAGTAATGCTCACTGTCAAAGCCCCATGGTAGTCCTGTCTGATGGTGCTGGCACAGTCACTTTTCCCGGAGCATGTGCCCATGCATCTGGCTGGGGTGCTGTGTCGGCGGAATGCCAGAACAGTGGGAAATCCCGTCACATGGTGCCGCTCACAGAACGCTGCCGTCCGGCTGCAGTTCACCATACGCACTCTGAGGCTGTCTGCAATCAACACTGCAGCTGTTATCTTATATTTCACTGTGCATTGACCCGCAGTATCTTGCTACAATCAACACTGCAGCTTATATTTCACTGTGCATTGACCGGCAGTATCTTGCTGCAATCAGAGCTGCAGCGGCTGTTATATTTCACTGTGCAGTGACCCGCAGTATCTTGCTACAATCAGCACTGCAGCGGCAGTTACCTTATATTTCACTGTGCATTGACCGGCAGTATCTTGCTACAATCAGCACTGCAGCGGCTGTTACCTTATATTTCACCGTGCATTGACCCGCAGTATCTTGCTGCAATCAGCACTACAGCTGCTGTTATCTTATATTTCATTGTGCATTGACCCGCAGTATCTTGCTACAATAAGCACTGCAGCTGCTGTTATCTTATTATATCTCACTATGCACTGTCCTGCAGCATCTTGCTGCAATCAGCAGTGCAGCTGCTATCTTATATTTCACTGTGCATTGACCCGCAGTATCTTGCTACAATCAGCACTGCAGCAGCTGTTATCTTATATCTCACTATGCATTGTCCCACAGTATCTTGCTGCAATCAGCACTGCAGCAGCTGTTATCTTATATTTCACTGTGCATTGACCGGCAATATCTTGCTACTATCAGCACTTGGTTTCTTACATGAGCAGACAGTTTTTAAACCACTTCTAACTGGAAGCCAGAGATAATTCATTTTAATGCTATCATGAACTTCCCCCTACCCCAAGCAATACTTAGGTACCACTGAACATATGTATCTGTCTCTGCCTGTACAGCTACTGGGAATGAAATCTAGACTGACAAAATTTGTTTTATGGCATTTCTGGTGTGCATATTACGTGCAATCAAGGAAGGGATTAAAAAAAAACAACTTGTAACTGTCATACTTTTTTGGGGTACAGTTAATGTCTCAACAAACATTTTTTTTTCTTGGTTTCTGCCTTTTAACTGTGCATATTTGATACAATTAAGAAACAAAACTCATGTAAACTTTTAATTAACTTTTTTTTTACAAGTTCTATCTCATACAGTGCTTTTTGGTTTACGCTTTGCAACTCTTTTTTAATCATCAAACCAAAATGTAAATTTGGTTATTCACCAGGTATTAAAAGAACTGGTCAATGATTCATTCAGTGATTTTGATAAATAACAATGATAGCTATGGCCTGATTTATCAGCAATTGATGTAATTTGATTTTTTTTTAAAACCACTCCAGACTGTTAGCATGGAGCAAAGACTTGCAAGGCTAGCAAGGCTAAGAAAGTCTCCCAAGCTGAAAGAGTGAAGCACGAAATTTAAAGTTATGCAGAGGATGCTCAGTCATGCTTTTAAATCATCATCCATGACAGAAACAGCACCCAGGCAAACACCCACCACTACAAAAACTATAAAACAATGAATTAAGTGATTAACGTACCAATCATTATGAAATGTTGTCATTTATTTTTGTATATGCCCATGCATATCATTCCTCTATTTTCGTCTTCCTCCTTCTCTCAACCCTTTCCCTGTGATCGCTTATTTTACCTTTTATACCATGCTGTTTGTCACTTCTCTTCTCTGTCTTCTGAGTGGCGTTCCTCATGTGCCGCTCATTCTGTCTTGTTAAAACACAGCCCTAGCCAGGATCACTCTGTCACAGTCCCAGCACCAGCAGTCCACGTGAAGCTATTGATAAGATCCATGGGACAACCTACCAGAGGACACACTGCAATGTTCATTATTGTTTCGGATTTCATACAAGAATGATGTACTTGCATGAAAGAAATTGTGTGTTTTAAAAATGTTTTTTGAGCTTGTAGTTATATGTTCAATTAGTTTCTTTCTTGTTTATGAGGGCAGGATGTAAAAAAGCTGGAAAGCTTATTCTTTAACCCTCAATAAAGATAATTTTGACTTGACTTGACTTGAATTGACTTGTTAAGTCTTTCCAGTGATGTTCAGCAGTTTCACCAGAGGAGACACTGCAATGTTGCTAATTCTTTCCAGCAGTTTCACTAGAGAAGACACTGCAATGTTGTCAAGTCTTTCCAGTGATGCTCAGCACTTTCACCAGAGGAGACACTGCAATGTTGTTAAGTCTTTCCAGTGATGTTCAGTGTTGTTAAGTCTTTCCAGCGATGTTCAGTGTTGTTAAGTCTTTCCAGTGATGTTCAGCAGTTTTGATCCAACATCTGCAAACCACCACTTGCTAAGTCCCCTATTGACAACAAAAACTGCTTTGTCACAAGGCCATGATAGGTAGGCATCCCCCTCCTAGGAGATCACCACAAAGACCATCCAGCAACAGTCCCTACGAACTTAGAAATGCTGAAATGCTAACACAAATTCACCGTAGGCTTGTAGATAGATTAAAAATGAAATGTCAAGGGAAGTGTTAGGTGAGATTGGCTCAAATTTAAAGCCTGCTTTTTTTTTTTTAGATGATCCATGAGGATCAGAATGAGGAAGATGATGCGATGGAGTTCAAGTCTGGTCATGAACTACTGGTCAGGGCAGTGTTCTCTACGTTGCTTCCTTTTCACAACATGACAGGGTATCATCCAGACCCACTTTCAAAGGCAGACCCATTCAGGTTAGAACGCTTTTTCCTTTATTACACACACATGCTTGCATCACACACACACACACATATATATATAGTATGTATGTATGTATGTATGTATGTATACACACACGCACACACACACACACAAACACACATACACATATGTGCATGCATGCACACACACACACACACACACACACACACACATACACATATACCACACACACACACACACACACACACACACACACACACCAACACATTTACACGCACATGCACACACACACACACACACACACACACACACACACACACACACACAACAAATTACTACAGTTGTGATAAAGGAATGGGAAGTTTGGAGTGATGAAATGCATACTGTACCATTAGCTGAAAGCTGTTGGTAAATGCGGTGGAAGAGTGGCCGACTTTCCTCACAGCTCTTACAGGTGAGTCGGATGAAGATGAACTGTGGCACAAAGGAAGACATCCATGAAGAACAGAGGATACACCCATACCATGAAGACACACACTCCCAAAATAATGAGCAAAGAATGTGTTTACATCTATATGTACATGCATGCAATGAGTGTGTATGTGTGTGTGTGTGTGTGTGTGCATGTGAGAGTGTGCATGTGTGTGTGTGTGCGTGTGCATGTGTGTGTGTGTGTGTGTGTGTGTGTGTGTGTGTGTGTGTGTGTGTGTGTGCATGCAAGTGTGTGTGTGTGTGTGTGTGTGTGTGTGTGTGCATGTGCATGCGAGTGTGTGTATAAGTGTGTGTGCGTGTGCATGCGTGCGTGTGTATGTGTGTGTGTCCATACATACAAGCGAGCAAGCATGCATGTGTGCATATGTGTAGCAGTTTTACAGTCGATATACATGCGGGTCAGTAGCAGCCATCATCACTCTCAGTGAGCAACCCTCCTCAAGCTTCATGGAGGTCAGAGATGAGACATAAAGGCTGGCAGCATTGCTCCTGTAACGTGCGAAACCTAGGCAACTGACCAGGCAACATGAAGGCCGACAATCAATTCTGTGCTCCATAGAAGCATTCCACAAGATGTGAAAAGAAGAGAGAGAAAAAGTAAACTATGTTGATTTGCTCAGTCTGTGCTGTGGATTTCTTCATCAGCCAGAGCTGCAGCAGGACCAGCTGTTCCAAAATGGTCTCTCCAGAGAAAGCAGGTACCGCAGTTAAGCGGACACCTTCGTCTCTACTGTCTGTGGTGGCAGTGGGATACAAAAGGAGCGGTCACATGTAACATGTTCAGCACAGAATGCAATCTGACAGTAACATACACATGTAAACCAGGAAACTGTATGACTTGTAAAATATGAGGTACAGAATGCAATATAATGTTAACACTTGTAAAATGGAAAGTACAGGATGTATTCTAAAGGTAACACATGTGAAACAGTAAGCACAGAATGCAGTCAACAGAAAATCATGTACAACAAGAAACACAAAGCGCAAAAACAGTCACACAAAAAACAGGAAGCACAGAACGCAATCTCTCCGATCCTCATAAAACACAAAAGTAAAACAAAAAACAAAAACAACAAATGAAAATGTCAACTGTATAGGAATCGATTACAACCTAAAGCAATGTCAACTCACAATTAGTGCAGACACATTAAACATATTGATATATGGTCCAAAATGGGTATGTAAAACTGAGAAGAGATTTGAATGCCCAAATACATCAAAGCAGTCAGGTCATGGTCAAAGGCTACTGTCAACTCACAATGTTAATGAAGACAGTCATGTCATCTTCGTCACCATCTGAGGTTTTCCGCATGGCATGCAAATCAGCCGGCGTTGCTAAAGGAATTCTGTACATTGTCTCTGCCTCCTCTCCAGCAACATCTGTGACCTGTGTGAATGAGTTGAAGTACAGTGGAATCTTTTCTAAAAAACAAAAAAGACTTACAACCTTCTATAATGGGTGTTTAAAGAGAGGGGTTATTGTCATGAATTATTATGAATACTTATATAGCGCCTATCCTCGGCTACAGACCAAGCTCTGAGCACTTCACAATCCACACTCATTTACACAACGGGCTGCCTACCTGGGTAGCGCCAACTGAAGAGCTGCCAGCTGGCGCTTCATTCAATCGTTTCCCGTGTCATCCAGTCAATAATTATTGTTCGATATCGTTCACTCAATTTCCTTACTTCCTTCATTCTTTCCATTTCTCACGCAGGGTGCATGCCGTGTGTAATGTGTCATCCATACCAACGGCCAAACTGGCCTTCTCTTCCGAAAGTTGGTGATGGGATCTTACGTGTGTGCAAGATGTTATGCGTGCGTTCACACATGGAACCTCGGTTTATAGTCTCATTCGATGGACTGTATGGGAAATAGAGTCAGAACCAATGTTAACTCTGAGGGAAAAATCCCCCTGTACCGAAAGACCCCAGCAGAGATTTGAACCTGCAACCCCAGGATCACCAAGATTACGAGTCTGGCACCTTCCACCAAGTTATTTCCAGCCCCCTGAGTTCCTGATCATGAAACAAATTTTTGTCAGCAAAGATAAAAATGGGCTGCTAGTTACACTTAGCCTTGTAAGAGATAACAATTTATTGACAGGAAAAAAAGCTCAATGATAACGCAGAAAGCTTCTTTCTGTCATAGATTACTTGTTTTACTGAGCTCAAGGTGAACACATATGGAAGACATTCACTGGGAGTTCTCATCCCTAACTGAACAAAGGGTGACTCTGTGCTGTGCACATTCATGTAGGTCCATGTGTAATTGTGGATGCAGTTGTGTGTGTGTTGTATGTTGGTTGTGTGTTGTGTGTGTGTGTGTGTGTGTGCGCGCGCCGTGTGTGTGTGTATGTGTGTGTGTGATGAGAGAAGAATGTATGTGTATGTGTGTGTGTTTGATGTGTGTGTGGTGTGTGTGTTGTAAAACTGTAAGTGCACCCTGTATGTGTGTTGTGTGTGGTGTGTGTGTTGGTTGTTGGTGTGTGTAAAACTGTAAGTACACCTGTGTGTGTGTGTGTTGTGTGGTTGTGTGTGTGTGTGTGTGTGTGTGTGTGTGTGTGTGTGTGTGTGTGTGTGTAGTGGTGTGTGTGTGTGTGTGTGTGTGTGTGTGTGTGTCTGTGTGTGTAAATGTGTGAGTACACCTCTGTGTGGTGTGTGTGTGTGTGTGTGTGTGTGTGTGTGGGGTGTGTGCGTGTGTTCCCCTCCAATACATAAATTGAATAAATCAGTAACTGTGCAGATGCACACAAATCCCAATGTGCAAGTTCATGTGTTGGCCTGCAATGTTTAAAAACAAAACCAGATATAATCTTGACTATGCACACATGATTATCAGAGAAGTTTAAGTATACCTGTGTGGAGCAACTATCCATGGAATCCATCGAGGAGTCAGCTGCAAATGACCAGCTTGTATTGTCTGATGAACAACGATCTCCATGCGGAACTTCCGTCCACAGACACACCTGCCATCATCGTCATCATCATCATCATCATTGTCATCGTCATCATCGTCGTTGTCGTCGCCATCATCATCATTGTCATCATCATCGTCATCATCATCATCATCAATGTTATCGTCGTCATCATCATCATCGTCATTATCATCATCATCATTGTCATCGTCATCGTCATCATCGTCGACGTCGTTGTCGTCGCCATCATCGTCATCGTCATCATCATCGTCATCGTCATCATCGTTATCGTCATCATCATCATCATCGTCATCATCATCAACATCATCATTATCATATCATCATCATCATCATCATCATCAACATCATCATCATCATCATCGTCATCATCATCATCATCATCAACATTTCATACAATCATTCAACAACCAGGTGCATCCTCGGAGAAGCCACACACTCCATATGGATCTTCCCTCTGCAGATTCACCTGTTAGCATCATCACCATCATCCACATCGTCATCATCAATGTTATCATTCACATCATCTGCACTGTGCTCTCTTGTCTTTCATGTCCCTCAGTGATGTTCACTCCTTCCAGCCATTCCACACACAGCTACATCCAGGCTTGTCTGTCACAGCCCCACCACTGGCAGTCCACTCAATGTCAGGTCTTCATCATGTGGCTGCTCACTACACTAGACTGCTTTCAGGTCACCACGTGTCCAGTGGTTCCTGATTTGATCTCCCTACTGAACCTTGTAATGATGAGTATAATCACTTATTCGCAGAGCCAGGCCGAGTGAAAGTCTCGCTCTGGAGGGCTACACCGCACCCATCCATTGACAGTTCTCATGAAACTGCTGAGAGTGACACCATTGATGGAAATTCACCATGGACACAGACCCGGGAGAGGACATTAAAACCAATGTTATCACTAGGGTAGGGAAATGATGGGTGACGAATATTTTGGGGCCTTCATGATGAATAGTGAGGATGAGCATGATAAAGATGATGTCACTTTATTCCATCCTGTTCTTACTCTGTATGACAGAGCTCCTTTGATAATACATTCTGGCATCAACCAGGCCTAGGAAATACAGACATCTGCAGTGCTGGTCAGGAAATTTGTTCAACATGCTAAGACATATATATATATATATAAAGTAGATGAAACTTGACTGTGTTGTTCCAGTCTTCCATTTAAGCCCATAACAAGTATAGCCATAGGTACGAGCTGAATGGGACCATAACAAACTTACAAGTAAAGGGCCCCAATGGGATTCAAATCCATGATCTCCAATCCTTCGATTCATGACGCTAACCACTTCACCGTGCCTGTGATTCAGGAGTGAAAATTGTAGAAAAAAAGTTAAAAAAAGAAACCCAAACAAAGAGTACTTCACACACCCTAGTACCCCACCCTCCCCTTCCCTCCTTAAATGACATGTTAATGTTTCACAATTCGACTTAACCATGAAACACCTAAGAGATCATACATAACTCTGCACCAACACTGTTACAAGTGTATACAGCAACCTGTGTGTTTCGTCCGTAAGGCTGATAGCTGATTGGCTGTTGGTGACTGTCAGTCAAATCAAGCCCCACCTCCTGAAGGGCAGAGAACACAGTGAAAGGCGTGGGGCGTGTCACTAACAGCTCAGTCTGATTGACAGTCATCTTGCCTTCCTCTGAAACGAAAAAGGCAACGCACACTTCTCAGACATTGCCAGTGCATCTTCCCAGCTCTCCCATTGGCTCTTCCTGCTCCCCTTGTTCTACCTAGATCAAATACATCACGACTGTGTTGCTGATTAATGCAGCTTGCTGGGTGTGCTCAAATTCCTTCATTCAGTGCCGATTATGCTGATGGCACCTATAGTGTGCACACATGATCTCCTGCACACAAACACATATGAAGAGGAAGAGCACTGACGGTTGAGGATGGGGGGAGGGGGGGGGGATAAGATAAGATAAGATAATGTTGCTTATAGCCCAGCCGACCGCAAGGGGCCACATCAGGGCTGTCACCACGTTAAAAGGGGGGGGGGGGGGGGGGGGGCAGAGGTAGAGGAGAGAGTGGAGTAGGGGTGGGGGGTGGGGGGGGGGCAGGGGGGTTCCAGACACTAACAGATGTGCTAATTTCTTGTTCTGGTTTTAAACTGAAAGTTCGGTTTTCTTAAACCAGTGCACAATCTTTTCAATACTTAAAAATAAACACATGACAACAAGTTCATGAACACACACACACACACACACACACACACACACACACACACACACACACACACACACACTCTTTCTCTCACACACACACACACTCTTTCTCACACATACACAAATGTATACACTCACTTACTCTCTCTCTCTCTCTCTCTCACAAACACACACAACAAAACAATAACAAAAAATAAAGTCAAAGAGTTGATCAAATCAAAGATGATATGTTCATGATTGCCGGGTTGATAATGAATAGTAATAGTGGAAGATGACATCTTTCAGCTTAGAGTTGTGATGAAATAAAATTGCCTGTTTTGATATTAAACTGTATTATTCCAGTCATAAAATCTCAAATGAATCTGTTCTTCAAATTCAAGAATCATTGTTAACATTTTCGCACCTCTAAATGGAGTGAGAGTTAACTGCGACTGCTTTCAATGACTGTGACTCAATCAATGGACTTGCTGTATCTCGAAAGAACATCAGACTGAAAAACTGTCTACAGGCTTGTTATACCAGCCACAATTGTTAGACTCAAGCTCTGTTGTCTGGCTGAGCATCACTGCAAAATTATAAGTCCTCTGTGAAAAGCAACAGTGAGAATTTTCGTTTTTAGTTGTTGTTCTTTTTGTTTCTGTTTTTGTCTTCACTCCTTTTCCATGCCTCCACTGTAGAATCATTGTCATGCCGCTAACTCTAAGCATCCCATACACATCCACACCCACATTCATCATGCTGCAGCTGGCAGTCCGAAAGAAGCATCAATGTCAAGTCAGCATAAGGCACCCCACAAGAGGAGATACTGCGCCACTACTTTGCAGTGCCTGTTTTTATCCAACATATGCAAGTCAACACTAACTTACAGCACCACTAATGACAGCGACTGCTTAGGTGTATACAA
>CM065726.1:66110462-66147962 GCA_033310375.1 Conus canariensis
AAAGTATATGTAGATATCATATAATCTTATGAGCGAGAGAGAGAGAGAGAGAGAGAGAGAGAGAGAGAAAGAGAGAGAGAGACAGAGACAGAGAGACCTACAGAGAGAGAGAGAGAGAGAGAGAGACTTATTCTTTTCATACCGTGTTTAACAATGTAAACATGGAAGAGTGGTCCACTGAAATCCAAGACCACACTGTAACCTATCAGTAATCATCTCCATAAATCTTTGTTTTCAAAAACAGACCTTTAAGAGCATGGTGTCTTTGTCGGGAGGTCAGCCTGCTATAGACAAAGACAAATATGTCCCAGGAAAACAAAGACATTTCAAAGGGAAAAAATCTTTTATTGAGACCGTTTCTATCCCATATAACTGCCAACTCACTTCAGATGAGCTGACGATGGATGGATGACAATAGTGTTGATGTCACACTCTTTGGATAATGCTTCCACCACCTGCAAAAGGAGCAGAAGACACAGTACTCTTCATGTCCACAAGACAATCCTGAAACATATTTTTGAGCTGTCAAAATCTTCTTACCACACTTGTTCACCATCAGAAATCATGTGACAAACATCCACGCTCATGGCAAACTTTCGCCAGAATCATCAGTGGCAGGAAATTCGTGGGAACTGTTGTGGGATGAACTTGGTAGTGCCCCCCAGGGGAGAACATTCATGCCCATGACTACCAGTATTCTAGGTCCATTTCAGAACAAGACTTATACTCTTTTCTAGAAAACTACTTCTACCCAGAACTTTTATGAGTGTGGACTGAACCAAATGTTTGTAAAAGGGGAGAAGGGAGGAATGCGGATGGGGTGGGGAGGGGGGGAACTCCAACCAGATGAAAACATGATGGATTGAACTGAAGGTATGCAGAAGTGAGAGGGGAGGGGTGGAGGTAAGGGAGTAGGATGACTTCTTCCAGACGACAACACTGAACATATGTAAAACCAGAGGGGAGGGAACATGGAAGGGGAGGGGTAGATGTGGGCAGCCTGTTGACCATACGATAACATCATGCCAGAGTGAGAGGTATGAGAGTAATGCTGCTGAGGGGGTGCAGAGGACAAGACAAAAAGCAAATACTGTGCTACTTTTCACATCAAATCAAGTAGATGGCTCTTACCTCTGAAAAAAACCTTTCAGTAATGGGGACAGCGGAGAGAATGGAGCAAGAAGCAAGAAGGAAGTCTGGAGGGGAAGAGGTTTGTGTGGGAAGAGGGGAGGAAGACGGGAGAATAGGACAAAGAAGCTATTTTCATATTTTGTGTGATATCAATCAGCAACCTTTGACTGAAAATCGAACAAGTTTTTTTTTTTCCTTTTTTTTGGATGGCAAGATCACTCGCTCTAAATTCATTCCATTATAAACCTTAGGCACTGATTCACACTTACGCCTAAACACTTATCCGACAAGTATTTCTAACTGCAACGCATGATATACCCTTATTTGCACATGATATAAAACCATGCCAGTATGTAAATCTCAAATTATCATGCAACCCTGTTCTCTCACTGACCTGAAAGGTTGCCTGCTCCAGCTCTTCGTGTTGGTGCGTGGTAGGGAAAGCCACTACAGTGAAGCGATGGAGACTGACAGAGGCCTCAATCATGTCCACACCTCCGTTCAAAAGCTGATCATGCTGAGCCCTCTAGCACAATGAAAACACATGTGTATTAAAACCGTCATTACAGAGGTAGCAAATAGCAACAGGGTCCTCCGAAATCCCTGTCATAGAGGCTGTTACCTTGAAGAGAAGTACTTGGCTGAAGTTTTGATACTGGGTGAGCACGGGTGATCAGTTCTTTATCTAACAAGTACTCAAAACACTTTGGCAGATTTATTCTGCAATTTGATTTTATTTGTTTGGTGCTTTTTTTGTTTGTTTGATCAGTTTGTTTCTTTATGGTACAACATTCTTTGGAAACAACTAGGTAGTCTTTATCAATTTCATAGTATGAAAATTAGAAAATGAAAAAATTTAATTGTCTATCCTCATTTTCATCCTTTACACAACTTTTACAATATCTATTTTCAAATGTATCAGTCATTATGATGAGAAAAGGGGCATAAAACTTCGCTCTTACTTTGAACAGATGCAGAGAAAGCCTGAGGTATTCAATATGTGCATCAGTCATTATGATGACTTTTCTCTCTATTTATAACACCTGCAACAACATGTGGATAATCACTCAAAAAACAACAAAAAGTGTCTCTCTCTGCCCTTACTTAAAATCACTCTTCACAATAAGCTCACATTACACAATGCATGAATAACTGAGAGATGCAGAGAGAGGAACAAGAAAGAATGAAAAAGCAAAAAGAATCTCACCAGTTGTCGTAACCACTGTCGCAGGCGTTTTGTTGTGGCATCAGTGGCATCAAAATCATGTGACAATATTGGTGCGAGGAAACATCGCAAAAATGGTGACTGCGCAGGGTGAGAATCTCTCAGCAGATATCGAGGTAATCTTTGGACCTGACATATAACAAGTACATCACATGACAAACACAACTGAGGACCGCTTCTAGTACTGTTGAACACTCACTGATGCTTATACAAAAAGATTGACAAAAGGTGATTTTGCATACATATACACATACAAATCTTGATGCCTTTTGGGTCATCCAAGAAACTGATTGTAAATGAAGCATAATTATGAATGATTTATGAATGCATAACAGCAGGAAGAAAATCTGACTCAACTGAACCAACAGGTTGCTGACGATTGCTGTAATAGCCGCTGTTTTCAACCTTATAGTTGACTGAACAGTCAAGACATGAACTGCACAAACTGCTTCTCATTTGCATTTCAAAAACTGTTCTTTTATTTGATAAATCTATTCAAACTTAATTATATTTTTGCTCTAAAGTGTCTGTAGAATGAGTGATTGTGCTCATACATCTTGAAGCTTTGTGTTGTAAATACAAAAACAAAAAAACAAAAAAAAACACCCTAACAAAAGAAAAACAAATCTTGAGTCTAATATACTCTGCAGCAAGTACTGCTGGCATTAATAAGAGCACATTACTGACCTAATGCCTTAAGACCTCTCAATAAAGACCCTGAACAAAGATTCTTTCCTCCAATACTTTTTCCTGGAACATTTGTGTCTTAACGATGGAAAGTCCGTTAACACTTATCTCCCTCCTCTCTCCCGCATATCCCCATCCGCCACCCCCCACCCACCCCCTCTCTCTCTCATGTGACAAAGGGGAATGGGATAACATTTCTGGCAACATTGAGAGTAAGTAAATCAGAAAAGGTCAGTAGGTCAGAGAGCAAACAGGACATGAGGGAAAGAAGAGTTGGTGGGCACAGGACACAGGAAAATGTGGTAGGGAAGAGGAGAAATGGAGAGAAGGAATATACAGTCATCTCTGTCCATGAGTAGTACTAAAAGAAAAAAAAAAATCATGACTATTAATGGTAAAATTTAAATTATTCTCACTGCAGGTTCATATTGAAGAAGTTTGAGTAAACCATCATTCTTTGGCAGTGGGTTTTTTTTTTCTTTGCTATCTTTATGAATTACAAAGCTAGTTCTACTTCTTTCCTTCAAAATTCTTTCTCTGTCTCTGTCTCTCTCTGTCTCTTCCTCTCTCCCTCACTCTCTCCCTCTCTGTCTCTCTCTCTCCCTCTCTCCCCCCCTCTCTCTCTCTCCTCCTCTCTCTCTCTGGTTATTTACATTGTTTCTGTTTCATCTTCCATGCCCTCCCTGTCACTGTCCGTGGCATTACTCTGTTCATTATTCCCACCCTCTAGCGCTCAGCCAGACCCACATCCATCATGACCACAGTACCAAAGTCTTAAGTCATTATAAGACAGTCCACCAGAGAAGATACTGCACTGCCCCAAAGTCACTGTGGTGTTGTGCAGTAGTGACTGTTCTGATCCAGCATAAGCAGGACAGCACCACTAAGCCCTTTCCTGATGACAATAACTGATCAGCTGTGGAGCCATGGTGAATGAGCTTCCTGTCTGGAGGATGCCATCCTGTCCTCCCAATAATAATGCCCCCCCCCCTCCCCCACCCCCCTTATGCTTGTGGACACTCTATCATGACTTCAACACAATTTCAACAGGGGCATGGTCATGGAAAGAAAATCAAAAGCAAGCTACCACAAAAGCGGAGCATGAAGGGAGACAACAGTTACATGTGTGTGTGTGTGTGTGTGTGTGTGTGTGTGTGTGTGTGTGTGTGTGCGCACGTGCGTGCGTGCATGTGTGTGTGTGTGTGTGTGTTGTGTTGTGTGTGTGTGTGTGTGTGTGTGTGCGTGCATGCATGCGTGCGTGCGTGCGTGCGTGTGTGTGTGCATGCGTGTGTGTGTGTGTGTGCCGGTGTGTGTACGTGTGCGTGTCTGCATGTACCTGCATCTCTCTCTCCATGTGTTTTGTATACTAACAGAGGAAGAAGATAAGTACTGGTGGGTGGTGAAAGATGACCACACCAGTGACATTACCTGAGTTGTATTAACAGTGGCAAGTACCCAGGATAAAAGATTGAAGTTCCTGGTTTGTGCATTTGTCAGCCATACGTTCACTACTCGTCTTTTGAGCTGGGAGTCTTGTTGTCCTGTGTAATCAGTAAACTTGTAATAATGGCTTACAACCTGCACTCTAATTATTTTGACATCTATTTTCAAATGTACATGAGGAAAACAGTACAAGTGTAAATAAATGTTTGAGCATGGGTACATGTGACCGACTATAATGTGTCCATGTAAACATGCCTATAATACCATTTCAATACATGCCTATACCAATGCATGCCCATTTGTAAAGTGCATGCTTTGTATGCATGCATGCAAGTGTGTGTGTGTGTGTGTGTGTGTGTGTGTGTGTTTGTGTGTGTGTGTGCAGGTATGCAGGTGTACTTGCCTGTATATCTGTCACTTCCTAAGTTCATTGCAAGCATTTCAGTTTGTACATTATTTCCAGTCCCACTGGGATTTGTATCTGCCAAAAATAATCCTAATCTGCATTTTATAAAAAACAATTTCTGTTCACATGTTGCTAAATCTGAGACAAAGCACTTGTGATGGCTTGTAGGCAAAATGGCAAAAATAACAGTGTTCTAGTTTTAATCAGTCAGTTAAAAAACTATGGTTTTATACACTTTGTTTAGTTAAATCATTATTATCACAGCTACAGATATAATGGTAACTAGAGTTTTCCTTAAAGTTTCTCTGCTATTGGCACATGGTATTCTAACTTAAAATGAAAATTTGTCTTGTCAATCAGAGATATACAAAAAGAAAATAACAACAACAACAAACAACAACAACAACAACAATAAGAAAAACCAAGATCACATACTATTTCACAGAGTAACATTCAATGTTACAAATTGCTGACAGCTTTCGAGGATAACACATGTAGTCATGACTACTGACCTTTTATGAGGACAACACACAATGGCTCATGGTAAGAGTTGTCCAGGTACTGATGCAGTGTGCTGATGTTGGTATTCGAGACATGGATGATCCGGGCAGACACTATACAAAGAAAGAAAACAAACAAACACATAAACAAAAATTCCAAGGACAAAAAAAAAGTACAGTAAATGGTATTATAGTTCAGGAATATACTACACATCAATGTCTGACATGATGACAGTGTACATATGAGCTCGAAGTCAAAGTGTGCATTTATTACTCTATCAGAATTGATTTTACAGTTATATAACAAATTCATCAGAAACTGTTTTCTGGTGATAATGGAAAACTATCAAATGTAGCAAACCTTCAGTTGGAGTCAAAAGTAAGAGAGTATAATTAATCGTCACCAACAACCAGGTGATGTGTGCATGTACTTTTATGGAAAAATTCAAAAGGTACTAGTAAAGACAATAAAAACACACCTGAATTTTTGTTAATCAATAACTTTATATTGTATCATTAATTCAGCATGGAGTGTAATAATTCATAGACAACTGAAATCACCGATCGGCTGCATGTATGTGATGTCACGGCTGTTGTCTGAAAGAGCCATTGTCTGCACAAGAATGAATCTTGTCTTGCTGCCACTGATGGTACTATGACTTAGAACCTGGATGCTGCTGCATGTGGCAAGAACTGATTTTGTTTTAGTGTATGGTCTCCTGTGATTTCATTCATTTACATGCATGCCTTCACTTCAACAGCATATACAAGCCTAAACAGTTCCTGTTAAACAACATGTACAATAGTATTTACACAGTTTGCTCTTTGTAAGTGTCTGCAGTTTCACGCCAAACTTTTATATTGACAACACATAATTTCAATTGCCACTTTCAAAGTGATCAGACGTCTAGGAAGTGGCCTGCAACAGTTTCTGTGACACGAACTCATGTCACATATCACGATCTAAACAGAGTTTTTGAGGACAAAATTCAACCTCTTCACAAACTCATCACCTTCTTGGATGTCCAGTTGACACACTTTTTTTTTTTCCATTTCTTATTATTATATTATATATGTACACACACACACACACACACACACACACATATATATATATAATATCATATATATATATATATATATATATTGTGTGTGTGTGTGTGTGTGTGTGTGTGTGTGTGTGTGTGTGTGCATGTGTGTATGTTTTGCACGTAACACTAACAGGAAAAGTTGATCAAAATCATATAATTGCTGCATTCCGGGAAGATCTAGAGACTGTCTACTTACCAACAACAGAGCCCTGAACAATCAGACTGCATCCTATGATACTACAAAACAGCCTGAAGAACATGCTGGCAAATTTCTGCCAAATAAAAAGCAACAAAATGATTTCAGTAACTTTTCTGATGCCTCCTATCAGACGATCGACACTCGATCGCCATCATGAAAGCGTCCTTGTTTACAAAAACCTTCGAAACTAAAGATTTGTCAGGGGAGTGAAGTCTTAAGTTTCTTACATGACCACGTTCGCTGGTTTTGTTGTCGTTGCGAAGGGCTGTATCTAAAATACATGTAAAAACATCAGCCGCAAGGGTAGTCCCTGTCCCAATTATGCATTTGTGAGAAAAGTCACAGTTTTGACTTACGCTATTCTGTATGATATAATGGATCAAAACATAGATAATATTTGTTCAACAATGAGTTCATAATGAGTTTTAAGCACTAACCTGGATCCACTGTCCAATTTAATTAGTGATTTTTATTATTCTTTATGATTCACAAGTTTTCCTTTCATTTTTCTCTTTTTTTTGGGGGGGGGGGGAGGGGGGGGCAGCATAAGTTACTCTGGGACAAAACATTAATCTTATTTCACTTATAAAAACATGCTGAAAGTACCTAAAAATGGTCTGATTTTAATAATGAAAAGGTAAAAATGCTTCAGCTTCAGGGGGCTTTGCCCCCTGACGCCCGGCAAGAGGCTCTACCCCTTGACCCCACCAGGGGGCCTCCCAGCCCCCTGCACCCCCACCTTTCATGATTTTCAATTTTCCCAGGTTTCACCCATACAATTATTCAATTTTGAATATCATTCAGAGTGACGTGTTTCTGTAGTGTAGTGGTTACCACATCCGCCTAGCGCAAACAATTCCGCGCAAAATGGGCGTTGATTCAAATTTGACGAGATGAGTGATTGCTTGTTCTTCATTTTCGTTGTCCTGTGTGTTGTTTATCTTGCCCGCAGAAGACCTGAGAGGTAGAAAGCAATGAGATTGATCCTGGGAGCCATGAAGGATACACCAGTTGAAACTATGCAATATCTGCTTGGCCTTCCTTCAATGCAGGCAAGGCACAAGCTAAAACAGGTGAAGGCATATTTCAGAGCGCTTGGAAAATCCCCAGAACCCGCTACATGTGACGGTCAAGGAAACAAAAGGCAGTGGGCTAGGATGAGGAAAATCATGGATGGGACAGACAGAAGACAGTATACAGCTTGTGTGCCAGTTAGCAGAACTCAAAGAAACCAAGGAATGAGAGAAGCATCCAGAGTACTTCGAACATCTATACCGAATTGCCATCGCTCCAGAACTTGGAAGACACCGTCAAGAATGGCCAGAAGGCAAAACCAACGCAGAGATTCAGATGTAGGTAGAAAACCTTGGCAGAATAGATAACATTAAGGCAGGCTGTGGATACACAGTGAAACAAAATGTCCGAACTATCCAGGAAGACAAGGGCGCGTACAGTGTGACAACTTCAAGTCTAACAGTGGAGGTAGAAGCAGTAACACAAGCACTCCACTGGCTTTCATCCACAGGCCAGTTCAAAACTCAACAAGCCATGATACTTACGGACTCCATGAACCTATTTAAAAAAAGTGGAGAGTAGATTGGGAAGCCCTGCGCGGCATGAAGTAATGTGCAACCTTCCATTGGAGAGACTCATATGGATGTACTGCCCTGGACATGCAGGAAATGAGAGAGCAGACACACTGGCTGGCAAGGCAGCGATAAGAACTGGATTACTGCTTGGCTGATCTGATGTGATAAAAAAATCTGAAGAATCAGCTAGGCAAACAAGAATAAAGCCACACTATCATAGACCATCTTTCAGATCTGAACATCAAGAGACGAAGTGGCCGCACATCCAGACTTAAAGGAAGAGCAAGAAACATCACCAACCAAACAAACGTGTGTGTGTGTGCACGCGCACGCGCGCAAATATAGGTGTGTAGGAGGGGGGGATTGTTGTTGTTCTTATTGTTGTGTGTGTGTGTGTGTGTGTGTGTGTGCTGTTGTTGATGTTGTTGTTGTTCTGCCAATTGTCCTTGTTCCCAAGTCATCTTCTGAACGATCATTTCCCACAAACAATCAAAGGTGTACGCAGTCACACATGCACGCACACATATACAAAAACACATACACATGCCTGCGCTCGCTCCTATGCGCACACACATGCATGCACACATGCACACTCATGTGCGCACATACATACACACATAAATGCGCATACACACATGCACGTGCGCCCACATACAAATACACACACACGTTCACACATAGCAGACACATGCGCGCAGGAGCATGCTCACACAAGCCCACAAATCACGCATGCATGTCCATTTCTGTACTCGCACACACACACACACATGCGTGCGCACGCACATGCGTGCACACACACGCAAGCGCACACCTGTGCATGCGCGTACACACATGCACATGCAAACGCATACACACACATCATACACACTTGCACGTACACATATATGTGTACAAATGATAATATACAATGATAATAATGGCACAACCAATGTTAAGGAGGTACTCAAGGTCTGAACAGTGCATTGGGCTAATGTGTAGGTAAGACATCTGCTAAGTTGCTGCCACGAGACCCTCTTCTTAAATTCTCTGATCTTAGTCATTAATTCAATTATCCATCAGCTTTAAATCATGCGCAGTGTGGTCTCAAAACTTAGTGAATGTGGTGTAACGTATATAGACTAGTCCGCACACAGTGACACCTTCTTGATGAAACTGAAACTGCGTTTTGTCTTGTGATTCATTTGTTCATGTATGGCGGATTTATTACATAAACTTTTTTAGATAAATTGTTTAGATTTCCGCCTGCAGTCACCTCACTTTGCAACCGACAGAATTTGGTCATCATTTTTTCATGATTATAACTATCTACCCATGTTCAATCAAACTAAAAAATGAGGATGGCTGACCGTGATGTTGTTCGTGTGTGTGCGCGCGTGCGTGTACATGCATGGATGTGTGCATGCGTGGATGTGTGAGTGCATGTGTACATGCGTGCGTGTGTACATGCATGTGTATATGCAAGCATGCTTGAGTGTGCGCGCGCGCGCGCGTGTGTGTGTGTGTGCATGTACGCTCACACACGCCCTACATTGACATGTCAGTGGCTGTCTGAAATGAAATGGAGGTTTAACGATAATGCAGGATTATGAATTCAACAACTATGAATCGGTGAAATTTTGGGCGAAATTCTTAATTATCTTAATTGCTGAATCTCGGTAATTTTTTTCACCCACTTGAACATGCATAGCATTAAAAACTTTTATTTGCCAAAAAAAAAATCAAAATATTTCATTGAAAAGTGTTAACTGGACTGGATGCTTATTGATGGTGCATTTTCGGACTTGGATGAATTGACATTATTACTATAATACCTGCGAAATTTTTTTATAACCGATTACAAATAGTAGATCAAAGATAATCCTCCTTTCCTGGTATTGACTGAAGTTAAAACAACAATGGCATCAGTTATGTGACATAAATGAAAGTCATGTTTGTTCTGATTGTATTTTATTGAACAAATTATTCTACATGGGAAAGTATATAGAATCTAAACAGACCGTTTTGATTGGTAATGCTATTGTAATTAAAAGAAAAAGCATGGTGGTTTGGCAGTTCCAACTGCACTTCAGTGTTGCAATCTCTCAGGGACCCCAGTGTATGTTGCAGACTTCTGTGCGCTGGTAAGTGTGCATCAGTGGGGTGATGCAGGTGTATAAATTGGAGAGTCCACAGATATTAGTGTGTTAGCATTGGTGTGCGTGTGTGAGTGTGTGTGTGTGTGTGTGTGGCGTGCGCGCGTGTGCGCTCGCATGCATGTGTGTGTGAATGTGTTTGTGGTTGTTGTTCCTATTATTGTTATGTGTGTGTGTGTGTGTGTATGTGTGTGTGTGTGTGTGTGTGTGTGTGTGTGTGTGTGTGGTTGTTATTGTTGTCTGCACACAGGAATTACTAGATGAAACAGAAAACTTTATTTGTCCTTTGACATCACACAAAATTTCTTGAGAGGTACAGTTGTCTAACAAACATGTTATGGAAAAAAGAAATCTTGTTAAATTACAAAAGCAGAATGATCAATGATAATGGATAACTCCAATGAACGGTACATAAGTAAGTATATGGTTGTAGTCCTACGAAAAAAAAAAAAATCAAAATTGTTACCAAATGATTCAAAATGACAGTATAAAGCATCTCGCATACAAAGTCTCATCAATGCATGTATCTTGAGATTCAGAATGATTAAACGCAGTCTTACATTGATTAAACATCAACAAGGCAAGGATGTTTGAATATCAAACCCATGTATCTGACTTGCTCTCTATATCTGATTGTACAAGTTTAAGTGCCACAGAATAGCATCAAACATTAACAGTAGTGTCCCTTTCACACATTTTAATGCACAGCACAGAGGCACACAAAATCTCAATCAAATCAAATGACAGACAGGCACAATAACGTTCACGTCCATATATATATGTCAGACAGACGCACACAGCTTGAAGTCAACATCATATTGTGAATTCTTGTTTTGTTACCAATACGTTTTAATGTGTAATGCAAAACAGCATTGACTTGAAGCTCTGTGCCTTAAGTTGAATGGGTCAAAATCACAATGGACCTGGAGCCAGCATCAAATAGCATGGTTTTTGTTGTTGTTTTTTAATTCAACAAAACTCAAGAATAAACTTCATATACATAAGATAAAAAACATTCACTGACAAAAACTTAGGTTAAAAAAGAATTTTTACCTGATGTCTGAGGGCATTCCAGGTTTTGTTGTGGTTATAAATCCAAATAAACACATCGGATACCCAACAGACAAAAAATAATTCTGTTACCAGATTTACAAGTGGAATAGGGGCAGGTGGCTGTGGGGGGGTGGGGGTGGGGGTGAGGTTAAAGCAGTGGGGGTGAGGGGTTGGGGTGTTGATGGTAGGGTGGTGGCAGTGTTGGTAGTGGCGCAGAATCAATAAACCTGGGCGGTGGGGGGCTGGGATGGGGTGGGAATTATATCCACGAAATATGTAATGACAAATTTTGAAATTACAGATATGTTCGAAATCCATGTCTAGCTATACTCAACTGAATGAATGTTTCACATACAGCAGCAAAAATTACAGTCCTTACTTTTTGTTACATGGATATTAAGTGAGTCTGACCTCATTTACATTTTGTTTCAATCAAACCAGTTTCATTTCTCAACGCAGTCCACACCATAAACACTTACACACACAGACGCACTAACCATACATTAACAACATGTGGAATTCAAACAGCAAAAGCATCAGCAGCAAGCTTTACATTTTTAAAATTGATAATTTGCAGTTCATATCTTATTGATATTTCATTTTACTTCTGTCAGATCTTTTATCCCACTATTTTTTCACGCTGTGTACTTTGTGACATTGGAAAGTGAGTAGGAGTAAAGCAATGTGGTTCATGAGTTCATTTAAATGCTGTCAATTACAAAAACAAAGAAACAAAATAAAACAAAACCATCAAAAACAAAAAAGTGAAAAGCACCAACTTCATTCAGTATTTTAAGTACAAACTGCGGTATATCTCTTTACGCTTCAGATTTGGTTTTGTTTCTGAGTAAACTTGGTGGAGTTCGCACTGACTTGGCTTGGCTTGTGTGATTCATATCACAGGGTCATAGATGTCTATAGTTACAAAACAACTGATGATAAATCGGTGCAAAGCTTCTGAGAGCCATGTTGCTTGTACAACTGATGTTAATATTTTCTTTTATGTAGACACTGAGGTAAAAACATTTTACCAATTATATGTTATCACTGACAAAAATGGATCCAAGTTTTTCTCTTAAAGACTAATTGTCTTCCTGTTTTTTTTTCATTTTCCTTTGATTAGAGCACACCACCCTCCATCCATTCCTTTTGCAGCAAAAAAAAAAACAAAACAAAACAAAACAAACAAAAAAAAACCTAGTCCTAAGAAAAATGGAGATGAAAACCTCTTGCTTGTTTTAAAAAAGATGCAGAATGTCTCTACCTTCTAACCTGGAAGTGTAAAACCTTGTGATACCTTACATAAAGCAAAGCCAAGCCAATGGTTTTTTTTTTGTTTTTTTTTTTCTTCTAGATCCTGTGAATATGTAGAACATTGCAAGATGAGCGAGTGCACAGTGAGAGGTTAAGCATGCCTGGCCTGTTTTTTTCTCTTTTTTTTTTCCTGCATGAAAAAAAAAAGGGTATCTCTGGCAAAGAGTCATAATAGAAACATACAATTATCAAAAACGTGGTGGTGCTCTGGACATCATACATAGACATTTCATCCACTGAAAAAGATGCACTGTTTTATAAACTTAGACAACATCATCACAATAAGTAACATGGAATTTGAGGATTCACGTATGAGTGAGCAACACAAACAGTCCAAAATTCATGATGAAGACTGTACGGGAGTAGAAAACCCACAAAGCAGACAATGTATTTTACATGACAAAGTAGCCATGATTTTCTTCTCTAATTACAAGCGTTTCTTGCTTTTGAACAGAATATCAAGAGCCAGCACACACTGAATGTTTTCCTTAATAAGATGTACAAATCACTTCCATGGTTGATTAGCCTAATTAAGAACTGTGGAAAATCACCTTGATTTTCTGGCTAATTACTATATTAATGACATTAACAAAAAAACACATACATTATTTTTCTTGAACATTTCTCATACAACATTTGTTACCCTATGAATCTCTTACACCACATCTTTTAAGACATGAACATCACTCATTTACCATCTCCCCCCCCCCCCGCCCCCCCCCCCACATACACACACACATGAACATCTTTCATAGCATTTTTTTTCCCTGGACACCTTTCACACATTTTTTTCCCCAAAGACATTCTTAAGACAACATATTTTCCCCCTCAACATTTCTTTATGGCATACCCCCCGCCCCCCCCCCCCCCCCCCCCCCCCCATATAACATACAGCACTTTTTCCATTGATGACTCTCATACAATATTCGTACAGCATTTTTTTTTTTCATGGATATCTCTCACACAGCATCATTCCTTCCCCACCCCCCACTCTCAAGCAAATGTATCCGTTATGCAAAAAAAAAACAAAAAAACGTGTCTTGCGCTTAGAATGATCGACTTCTGTCAGCTGGGTGAGACTTTGTGACATGTCTTCAATCTTCAGAGCAACACACACACACACACACACACACACACACCACACACACACACACACACACATCACTCACACACACACACACACACACACACACACACACACACACACACACACACACAAAGCTGGCTTATGCAGAACTTGAGAAACGTCATGGGAATACCCAGGTATGCCTGTACTAACAGTCAAACAGTACCTTAATATTTCTTGAAATACTTACTCAGAATACTCAGTAAAGCCTCGGTTATTGCAAATGCAAAACACGGTTTATGTGCATGCTAACACATCAAATTCAACAAATTGTTGCTAATTCCTCCTCCTTAGCTCCCGTTCCATCTCTGCACCAACGCTTTTTTTTTTTTTTAAACAATCCTAAACATACACACATACATGCAGAGAAGAAACGAATGCCCAACCAACAAAAACAAAACAAAGGATTTATGAAAACTATCCCAACATGAATGATAGGAAACAGTTTGCGGAAGGACTTGGCACTTTTGTACACCAAGAGGTTTTGTAAATATAATCTGTAACAGTTGAAAATGTAACTTTAGTTGAAAATGTGTTAAGTTTATACGTAAGCCAATTATACAACTGATGTTTATTGTGTTTGTGTAATTATAAATCAAACACCTGTCAAATGGTGCATTTAATAGAATGTAAGCACAGTTCACCTTTGTGAAATAGCTTTGTTTATTATTCAGAAAAAAAAATCATCTACAATACTACAAAGACAGCCTGAGACAGTTTGTGGTATAAGGGAAACAACTCTTAGATGCACTATGCATAGTAACTTCAATATCCTTTATTTGCACTACTTCCAGCTCCTCTTGTTTTAATTGTAAAAGATCAAAACAATGGAAGGAATGCTACAATTTAGAGGCTACAGTAAACTAAAGTAATGGAATGAAAACTAAACTACAAAAGCTGTACTGTATGAATAGTGGAATACACAGTGAACCAAAAACGTTAGTGTGTAATATAATGCTAAAAAAAAAAAAAAAAAGACACAAGACATCTGTATTAAAAGCACATACATCTACCTGCCATATTAAGAGAACATCTGCATACAATATTGAAAGAGTATCTACTTAAAAGTAACACAAAACAACAACAAATCAAGCAAAAGTGCATAGAACGAAAAAAAACAAACAAAAAAAAAACAAGATAAAAAGAAGTGAAATAATGAAAAGGCAAAGACATCTCTCTCTCTCAAAGAAGAAAATTAAGAGAAAATCTGAAAAGTGATACACTGTAAGATAGCATTTAAGCGCGCGCACACACACACACACAAAGAAGCACACGCACGCACGTACGCGGCGCGCGCGCCCACGCACACACACAGAGCTTCACACCGTGTAAAAAAAAAGACGAGAAAATTGAAGCTTTTGCTGTATTGTATGTGACCTGTATGTCTGGAGAAATGTCCTTTCCAGCACGGAGAATGTGTAACGCATTCATTAAGAAAAATTTACCGAGATAAATATACGGCTCTATCGATCATCAAAAAACAAAAATCACCTGACATCAGAGTCCAAATCAAAGGACACTGTTCAAGATGAGTTGTGCTTGGCGTCCAACAACTCCAGTGTCATCTATTACAACAGAAAACGGCAAAACCTTTACAGGCGCAAGACTGTCTCATGGTATAGAACATTGCGGATACTGTATTGCATTTTCAAGTTAGGACACCAGCAGACGAACACCATGACGGCGCTGTTGATACAACCCGTTTTGTCTAAAACACTCGATTTGTCCAACTTTTCGTCAAATCGGGCAGCCATAGCATATCACCTTTACTGTCGCTCCCATGATCCTGTTGCTTTGTTGTTAGTCATGTTTCCACCAAAGCGCTGTTCACCACCACACAGGGGCAAGGCACGGTTGGCTGTGGGCTGGAACTGTGTCTCTACTGAAGGGGTATTGTTCTACTGTGTGAACACAATGGCCTGTGTGTAATCACCACAAAACGTACTTTTGTGTTGTGTGTGTGTGTGTGTGTGTGTGTGTGTGTGTGTGTGTGTGCATGTGTGCATGTGTGTTGTAACACAATGTTAAATAAAAAAAAAATCTAATGAAAAAATTTCTTATCTTTGGCAACGGTAGCATCTCCTCCCTCCCCTGTCCAGATACAAATATTCATACCTTGTTCCCAACAACTCATCATAGCACAGACAGAATTTTCAGACCGCCGTTCATTCTCATTTCTAGCTGACATACAGCACTGACTTGACCCAAAGCAGTATAAAAGCTACAGAAAGAAACCCTGTTCATTTGGTCCAGAACCCTGGTGCATCTCGCTGTCTCTGACAATCCACCATTTCCCAAACACCTTTGCATGATGGGACGCAACCTCAACCACTGACTGGCTGGCGAGTCAACAGCAACAAATGTAAAAAAAAAACAAAAACAAACTTCCACCTGTAGTAACAAAGGCGGCAAGAGCCTTCAGTTTCTGCGGCGATCACGGGTCAGGAAAGGCCCAGAAGGTGGTGGGTTTCTGGTTCACCTGTCGCTGACGGGCCACAAAGGCTGTGAAGGAGGAGACGCAGTTGCCGATAAAGTGGTCGGCCTTCCCCAGGATGAGGAGGTCCAGCTGGGGAAGCCAGGGGTCCTGGTGGAAGACCTTCACCTGAAACCCATAACTACACTGTGCGGACTGTGTGGAATGAACTGAACAGGGGAAGATCAGCCAGGGAAAGCGTCAGGGTTTGGGAGGTGGGGAAAGGAGTTACTTCCAGACTCACTACGAATCACCTCTCCCTCCCTCCCTCCCTCCTCTCTCTCTCCTCCATCCCTTCCTCCTGGTTAGAGTTTTGTTCAGTTTTCTCTGAATTCCCACAATCAACTGGGCTTTTTACAAATTTCATCGATCTGATCTGAAAACTTTTTTCATCATTGGAAAAAAAGCATTGACCTCTTCTCTATTGGCATTACACATCAGGAATGTTTAGTTTAAAAACAATTTCAGGCAAACATTGCACATCTGGAATTCAGAATGTTCAACATTTTGGGGTGGCAATTTGGTGTTTACATAACATTATCAGCTAATAATAGCTCCATTTTCCTTTCCCCTGTCGAAATTTGTAGTCTATAGCTCAGTGTGTGTGTGTGTGTGATGTGTGTGTGTCTGTGTGAGTGTGTGTGTGTGTGCGTGTGTGTACCATCGACACACAATAACATACTCTTTTAAGGATACAAAGAGATTTAACATGCACAGACAGGCGCTTTTTTTTGTTTGCTGTTTTGGGGCTTTTGTTAGTGGTGGTAGTATTTCCTTTTTTTAACTTTTGTTATCATTTTTTTGTTATATCCTTTCATCTGAATCCCATTCAACCCACGACCTTTGGATAGGAGTTTAAACTGTAGCAGAAAGAAAAACAAACAATAAACAAAATTAAAAAGCAAACGCAAACAAAAACCAACCACGCACATACACTCACACACATACACACACACACACATGCACAGACACACACAGACACACACACAGACACACACACATACACACACACACATACACACGCACACACACGCACACACACACTCACACACAACCAAGTGATGTCTTGAGGCTGTACGTCACCTTATCTCCGAGACCTTTGTTCAACTGATCCAACATGGGGTCCTTGTCGGTGGCCACATAGACAACAGTAGCTTTGGTAGAATCCACGGCTTTTTTGATCTCTCTGCAAAACACAATGTGATCTTAATGAATTTATGCACTGACACATGAAGTCACCTGCATCACTACAGATCAATCTTACTTGTTGCTGGATGAAGATAACACACTCTCATTTTTTTTTTTTTTCGCTTTCTAGATAACAAGTACAACACCACCACGATAACTAAAGACAAAAGGTTCCAGCTTTCTGATAAGTGATTTTACAAGTTAAAAGGAGACTGATTCCTTCCAGGTACCTTCACTCCCCCACAGTTTCTTGGATTTCAGGATTTTGCACAAATGTTGCAAAACTTCCTTTTCCTGTCAGAAATCTTCTAAAAAACCTGTGTGGCAGAGGTGAGCGGGCTTTAGGGGGTGGAGGTACAGGGTGGGTTGTGGTGCTACGTTTCTGCTTTTTAACTGCAAGATACATTTCATTGCAAAGACTGTAAACCATTGATGTTTACTATCCCTATGTGTATGTTACATATCCAAGGATTCAAACTCAAAACAAGCATTCCAGACTTGCTAACTGGAATCCTGGATTCCTTAAAACCAACACAGTATCACTGGGATTTCTTATTCCCTTTCTTCCCTTGCTTGATTCCTGACCTGTTCAGTGTGTGTGGTGAATGTGCAGGAGTCTTTGAGCGTTTTCGTGTGTGTATCATGTGTGTGCTTGTGTGTGTGTGTGTGTGTGTGTGTGTGTTGTGTGTGTGTGTGTGTGGTGTGTGTGCGCGCGTAAGTAGGTGTCTGTGTGCCTGTGTGTATTTCATTGTGAACTATTCAAGCTTGCAGCATGCTAAGCACAAGAAATACATGTTACTACTATAAGCAGGCATTAAAAACAGGATCCTGAGGCTTACCTGAGAATGGTGTTTGGAGAGGGGAGACACAGCTCTGAGGTGATAGGTCTGTCGTTCCTGTAGCCCAGGCACTGAGGTGACGACATGAAGCTGGTGCTTCCCTTGGCATGCTCGCATGCATTGACCTGTCATTGTTGTCACCATCACCAGTTTGACTGTCATCCACTGCTGTCCATCACTCAGTGTGCATACATTCCCGCTCAAGAAATACATTCTAAGAGTTCCTAAGGCTAAGTCTGAGAGAAGGAAACAGCCCTATGTAAACAAAATCAAAACAATGAAAAGTTACAAAAACACACCTGTTCCTCCCAAGTCATTATGCAAGATTCATTCAGACTTACAACAAAAAAGTAAGGACTTTTTCAGGACTTTTTCAGGACTTTCAACAGGATCTGGTTTGTGGCAATGACAGGGAAATGGGCACTTTCTGCAGGTGCAAAATTAATTAATTTTCTTTATGCATCAAGGACTTTTTTAAGGGCTTTCAAGGACTTGTGTAAATAGCCTTGTACAGGAATAAAGCAAATACAAGTAACAGCAGAATCAAGTAGTGAATCAACATTTGCATTCTCTTTTCCTCTCCTCTGATATAAAAGATATCTTCTGGCTGGCTCTAAATTTTCCATACCAATTCAATTGCTCATTCTGGCTCCTACATGCATAGCATCGGTTGCGCTAGTTCCATAGCAGTCCCAGTGATGGCAGACTATAGACGGCTATCAGTAAACGATAAAAAAGCTCTATCAGAACCTTGAAAATGATGTAAAACTTTACTCTGGAGACTGGTCTGCACAGCTGCCAAGGCCTAAAGAGCACAAAGACATTTTAAGAGTAGCGTTCCAAATCTAAGTGTAGTACTCCTACACAAATATCACAAGAGCACTCTCAGTCGAAATTTGCTTTGCACTCGACAATGAATCAAGAAGCCAGAAACTTCACCATTCATTATTTTTTTCCCTCGACCTACAAAGTATCAAAATGGCTAATGACTAAACCAGTCGATATGGTGGCAAAATCGTGATCGTCTTTAGAAATCTTTCTTCTGCTTTTTCTTCCCCTCCTCATTGAACCTGGCCATCTTTTGACAAAAAGGTCTATCGTCTAAAGATCTGTGTTGTCTCAGTTCCGTTTAAGCCACTGCTTAATCCTGTGAAGCGCTTTGATAAAATTCTTTTTTTTCATTTTTGTTTTTGGCATAGCATTTTGTCACAAAGTGTGCAGCACAGCATTGTCAAGCTATGCAGAAGCTAAGCCAGAAACTTAGCTTTCGGCAAACCTCTTGGCTTGTACAAGGCAGATTTACTGGCAGCTGACGATGCACGAAAATGATCTGAACTTGTTGTGATATAACAATCATGACAAATGGAAGTATCATCAAATTCCCATTCAGACCACCCAGCGCAAATGTCAGATATCGTGTTGTATGCAGTATAAGAACAGGTCTGATTAGCTTCCCAAGGCCACATCTAGCAAAAAAAGAAAAAAAGTCCGAAATGACTTTCAGTTAGAAGTCAGGAAGGTTTTAAGCAAGAAAAGATCCCGAGTTGTTAAAACTCTGATGCCTGCAGGATTTCTTCAACAATTTAGCACACACACACACACACACACACACACACACACACACACACACACACAAATCGTTACAGCTCTCTGACAATTGTTACCACATGTGGTTTCATCTCATATTGCACTCTTCCTGTTGTGCTTTCATCTTACTGACTGCTGATTCCCACATGTCTGACAACTGATCCCACATGTCTGACACCTGATCCCACATGTCTGACAACTGATCCCACATGTCTGACAACTGATCACACATGTCTGACAACTGATCCCACATGTCTGACACCTGATCCCACATGTCTGACACCTGATCCCACATGTCTGACACCTGATCCCACATGTCTGACAACTGATCCCACGTGTCTGACACCTCATCCCACATGTCTGACACCTGATCCCACACGTCTGACAACTGATCCCACACGTCTGACAGCTGATCCCCCATGTCTGACACCTGATCCCACATGTCTGACAACTGTTCTCATAAGCGTTTTCAACTTACTAATCATTTTTTCCACACATGATTTCATCTTACTGACAACTGATCCCTCATGTCTGACAACTGTTCTCATATGCGTTTTCGACTTACTGATCATTTTTTCCACACATGATTTCATGTGACTGACATTGATCCCACATGTGCTTTCATCTCAATGATAACATAACCGTTCATATTATATCTGCTTCAGTGAAGCTTTCAAAAAAGTTTCTTTTCAGATTTTCTTCTTCTTTAAGGTGAAAAGATATTCATCCCACAGATTTTCAACAAGAAATAAGATGAAGTAAAAATTCAAAGAGAAAAAGCTCACAAATAACGAGCCCATCTTTTCTACCCTTGGATTCTGAACGAGTATGTTCCTGGTGCTTTCATGATTTTTGCCATTTGTCTACGTCCAATGGCTAAATGCCAATAAAAATGAAAGCAATCCTCCAAGGAATCTGCTGATATAGCAACTGCCATGCCAGAGTTTCAGAGAGTGAATTCAAACAGCAAAAGCAGAATGTTTTGCCACTTATCTTCCTCTTCTTCATGACCTAGTAAAAATGTTTAAAAAAAAGAAATGGGAAATGCCGGGATTTCTTTGATTAACTCAGAGAAAAGACAGAAAACTGAAAACCTGTTTAGATTACTTTTTCAAATTAAAGTCAAAGAACATAGTCTGCAAACTTGCATACGCACTGACGTATACATTCATACCGACACACCACAAACAAGATTGCCCAGCTGACCCTCAAAAAGCGGTCTTTGTCAATCACCATTTCTTACCCAATCAGGGCCATTGCGCAGATGAATGCCGATAAAAGTCTCCCCTGGGAAGTGAGTGTTGATGTAATCGTCGGCTTGTTTTTCCAGACCCTCTGACCACTGCAGGTAACGCTGCAAGGGAACAAACTCCTGGGTCACTGGGAAACTGGCCGGGGCTCCCTTCAAGGCGATCACTGGGTACTTGTCTCCGGGGTACCTGAAATTAGGACGAGTGTTTCTTGTTTTGAAGTTTTATGAAACTGTGATGAAAAAAAAAGGAAAAGAAAAGAAAGAAAAAAAAAGAAGTGATACAGATCAGACACACAAGTACAATTCAATTCATGTTGCTTATAACCCAGCTGACTACACAGGGCATATCAGTGCTGTCATCCCGTTGTAGGTACTTCTCCGTGATGCTTAAAAAAAAAGAGATACTCATACAACTTATTCAAAAAGATTTCTGAAAAAAAAACAACAACAAACAAACACCATAACTGGTTGAAAATCTTTCTGCCGTAAAATCTTAGATCAGATGAAAAATGCCTATGTTTTTTCAGAAAACTTACAAATCATATCAGGCTGGACATCTCTGAACAAGATTTACACAAGTACACACACACACACACACACATGAGAAAAAGAATGTAAACAGATTTACATATCCACCTGGAGAGAGAACATTAAATTATAGTTTGGTCCAATGTCTATACACAGAAAACTTTTTTCGTGTACATTGTCAAACAACACAGCTAATTATCAGCTTTGAAGTTCCATGGGAATGCTACTATAGCCTAGTTGGCTGGTTACTTTAGTGATAGCTTGTTCACTCTGTCTGGCCTTATCCTTCGGTTTGCAAGATGGCTGTTGCCAAATTTACTTCATTCTGTGCCTGACTGTAACCCCTTCACAAATGCAACACAAAACAGTTGGCATCCATTGTTTGATAAATCAAAGCTTTATCGCTCATCTGTTCAAACTTCCTTTCCTTTTCTAGAAGACTCTTTCCTTTTATCATTAGATGCTAGATTTGCCTGTATATAAAGACTGTTTCCTTCATTATAGACTGTATTTTCTAGTGTTTTCTTGAGGTCACTTTCATGAGGTTCCACTGAATGGGATGAGATGCAAAGACAGTAACGCACACTTTATCCCTTGGCTGTCAGTTACAGTTTGAGGAGGGGAAATAACCCAGCTCCTGCGAACCACCAGGTCCACTGCCTGAGCAGAAGACGCACCACTGTGATGGGTGTCACCATTCTTCACTGACTGTTGAAAAAGCCTTTGTTGTTCACAATCATGACTGTGCTGAGGCACACGTCCACTGCAATGCTACAGGTCTAAAATCCATCTTTGCTTCAGCATGGATTCATCACAGCCTTGGACAGCAGACGCTCAAGTGATTGCTCTTGAATATAACAAAAATGCTTTCAATCGAATCAGCACTGTGTCCCTACGGTTTTTCACAGTCAGACAGGGTAGCCAATGTTTATGATATAACTGTATCCAATTATCAACTTTATGGACTTATAAACACCGCTGAAATGATTTCAAATCATCAGGTAGGCAGATTACTGCTCATTCACATTGTGATAACTGCTTTCCATTCAAGGGAACTAATTCTAATGACCCACTTCATACCATGCCATTGAGGAAAAGACTGAAATTGTTGCATGGGTAATGTATGCTCTGTTTTGTGCTCTGGACTGGCAGAAGTCACACAAGTCTAGACAAAAAAAAATGTCTGTGTTGTCTCACATCAGGACAAAGAGAATAGCCAGTGGCCGGGCATTGCAGCCACAAATATAAACTCCAATCTACATCCACCGATCACCCAAGTAAAATGGGGTTCTGATTACTAACATTAGTTTTAAATTTTACTTTTCTATTACAAGCTGTCACTATGAAAATGTCATTTGACTTATACCAACTATCTTTGAGGATGCTCAGAAGATTTGAAAATAGAAAAAAAAAGAAAAAAAAAAAGAAATGTTCAATGTTTCGGTCATAGACAGTCAGTCCTGAAGATGGTCTGTGACCGAAACGTTGAACATTTTTGTTCTGTTTGGGTTTTTTTTTTCTATTTTCAAATCTTCTGAGCATCTTCAAAGATAATTTTTATTGTTGACAGAAGATTGGTGGTCAAAAATCATTTCTAGTGTTTTGACTTATTTCAGTTCTTTAACAATTGAAAGTAACAATCCTTTTTATGCAAATGAATGTATCTAAGTAGTAACAAACAAACAAAAGCCTTAAAAGTTTCCTGTACTTAGCATACAAATACTTTGTCCTATAGATTTCAAAAACAATGTGATTGTTCTTTTTTGGACCGAGGACTTACTCCTATCTTCTGAATTTTCTGATGAGATAATTGTAATGTCCAGTCTATATTCACTGATCAAGGTAGTGAAATTAAGTTCTTATTACTAATAGTGATACTAATTTCAAGTAAAACTTCTAATGTTACAAGATAACACTATGAAAACATGTTTTAATTTATTTCAGTTTTGTATGAATTGTCATAACAATCCACATCCATTTTTTCTTTTTTAAATGAAAGTACCTGACTAATGGGGAAAAAAAAGGAATTTTTTTTCCTTTATATGCATACAAATTATACTTTGTCTTCTAAATTTCCAAAACGTCAAGCTGATTATCCTTGACGTCAGACCCAGTTCTGAGCTTTTGAATTTTCAGATGAGAGACTGTTTTGGCAATGATAAAGCTAGAAAGCTGCTTTGAACATGCTCTGAAAACTTCCTTTTCCTTTCTGGCTGATCATTTGTACCATTTCACACCCACACATCCACACCCACACATAATATCTTTCTTTTAGTTTGTTTTAACTCACTCTTTCTGCCACTTGGAAGCTTCCGTGTAACTGAACTTGTATATTAGATGTTGATCGAAGTTGACTCCCAGTCCATCCCAGAAAGGCCCAAAGGGATTGCCTAAAAAGTGACATTCAACTGAAAGGGACAACCATCAACATAACAGGCAAGCTATTTTGGAGGATATCAGACAAAACTCATGAGTGCATCAGAGTTATGTTTCTCTAAACATATGACAATCCTTTCACAATTGCCGAGTCAATGCGTTTTAGAATTTGATATTTCTTCTAAACATCTTTTTGAATGTTCCATCATAGCAGAAAGCATTTGTCATTGGATAAAATCTGAGAGCTGCATCAACAAGCATCATTTCACACATTTGGAAATGAAGGGGGGAGAGAGAGAGAGAGAGAGAGAGAGAGAGAGAGAGAGAGAGAGAGAGAGAGAGAGAGAGAGAGAGTGAGAGAAAGAGAGAGAGAGCGAGAGAGAGAGAGAGAGAGACAGAGAGAGAGAGGCTAGCCAGTGAGAGACAGAAGCTGAACATTCATAGTCTGTGCCTGAATGAGTCCTTTTCAATCGTATTATGAACACGAGTGTGTGCGTGCGTGCATGCGTGTGTGTCTCTGTGTGTGTGTGTGTGTGTGTGTGTGTGTGTGTGTGTGTGTGTGTCTGTCTGTCTCTGTCTCTGTCTCTCTTTGTCTGTCTGTCTCTGTCTGTCTGTCTCTGTATGTCTGTGTCTGTCTGTCTGTCTCTGTCTCTCTATCTGTGTGTGTGTGTGTGTGTGTATGTGTGTGTGTGTGTGTGCGTGCGTGGGTGCGTGGGCGAGTGTGTTTGTGTGTGTGTGCATGTGTGTGTATGCAAGCGTACATTTGCCTATACAGCACATTCAGATTTGTTTCTGATTAACATCCACTCACATTAATCATTCTTTCATTTTATTCCAAATACTCATGATGTCTTTGCGCCAAATCTGCCACACTGTACGCTAATCTGTTTTGTATGTAAATTTTGAGATCTCCAAGTGCTGTGGAGGTAGGGTGCAACAAATTCTAATAATCACTTTAATTGATATCTTAACCAATATTCACACAGCTTATCAATTTACCACACTGATCAGCTAGACATCATGTTCATGGAGAACCGACCTTACCTTCCTTCATGGGGCAATAACTCTCGCCATCTTTATTGGTCTTGGGCAGCCAGCACCAGCCGATGCGCTTGCCTTCGGGCCACACTGTGGGAGCCAGATCTCTCATGAACGTGTCGGCAGTGATGGCACGGTGATACTGCTGCACTGCGTCCACTCGGAACCATTCATCAAAGGGAATGTTTTTCTGAAAAGGATTCAATGCCTGACTGATTGACGTGGATAAAATATGTGTCTGTCAGTGTGTGTGTGTGTGTGTGTGTGTGTGTGTGTGTGTGTGTGTGTGTGTGTGTGTGTGTGTGTGTGCCCTTGGTTTGGTTCATGGGGACTGTCTTTGGAAGGGTACATGTGGTTGTATCCTCTGGAGGGAGAGCTCACTCAAGCTGACTTCACCACTAAGCAAAATATTCATGTATTGTCATTGGTACGCGACTTAGTAGTGGTGGACTTAGTATGCTTGATTAGAACAGACTAGACTGAACAGCACTAGGGTGACTCAGCAACAGCACAATGTCTCCTCTGGTGTGTTGCCTCATGATGACTTGAAACTGACAACTAACTAGATTGCTGGTGCCAGGGCTCTGGCAGAGCATGCCAGGTTATGGCAGCAGACAGGGAACAGGGAGGGGGAGGAGTGAATGGCTGGGTGAGGCAATAAAATGAGACATAAAAGAAACAATTTTTTTTTTTTTTTTTTTTGGGGGGGGGGGGGGGGGGGGGTAATCCTAAAAATCAGACAATTTCATTTTGAGGTTCTTCATAATGGCGGATCAGTTTAACTGGTGTTTCACTCACTCACTGGCAACTAGAAAGAGAAAGCCTGAACAATCCCCCAGTGATGGAAACTGAAATGATCAACACCTGTGTTTGAGCAGCAGCTCAGAGAAGCTTGTACAAATATCTACAGATTGGACAAATTTGGCTTTTTTGTCTTTTAAGTTCATTTTTTTGTCTGGACAAATTTGGCTCTCTTTGTCTTTTTTAAGTTCATTTTTTGTCTGGACAAATTTGGCCCTCTGTCTTTTTCAAGTTCATTTTTTGTCTGCTCTCTGTCTTTGTTAAGTTCTTTTTTTTTTCTGGACAAATTTGGCCCTCTCTGTCTTTTTCAAGTTCATTTTTTGTCTGCTCTCTGTCTTTGTTAAGTTCATTTTTTGTCTGGACAAATCTGGCCCTCTGTCTTTTTTAAGTTCATTTTTTGTCTGTACAAATTTGGCTCTCTCTGTCTTTTTTAAGTTCATTTTTTTGTCTGGACAAATTTGGCTCTCTTTGTCTTTTTTAAGTTCATTTTTTGTCTGGACAAATTTGGCTCTCTCTGTCTTTTTTAAGTTCATTTTTTGTCTGGACAAATTTGGCTCTCTCAATCTCTGTCTTTGTTAAGTTCATTATTTGCCAGAAAAGGTTTACCTATTCATATGGAGACATACTGAGTGATTGTTAAATTAATGGTGTTTTTTTTCTCCTGTCCCAGGAAGAGGCATATGTCATATATTCAGTGATGAAATTAAATTAAATTCAACAAGCATTGTCAACAGTAGCTGCTATCAAGTTTTATCAACAGAGCCTTTAAAATATTTTATGAGAAGAATCTAAGGAATGTTCTTTGTCAAAAGTGCAAGTAACTTAGGGAACACAATAAATCTTTGAAAAATAAAAGAATTTTACGTAAGTCGAAATATAGTCATTCCCAATTTCCTGTCATGACACATACACTACTATCAATCCAGTAACACAAAGTAAGTGACTGAATGCCTCACATATGTTCTCCATGGTGGAAGTATTAAGGTGCGATTCAGCTTCTTTGCAAACCCTAACGATCCCAGGAAATGATCCGCTTGATTGCCAAACCGACCTGCAAAACAACACAGCAAACTTAAAAGATAATTTACCAAAGCTCATCGAGTCATTCTCATGCACACACACATGTGCACATGTACTCACACACACACACACACACACACAAAACACACACACACACACACACACACACACACACTACACACATACAATACATGAAAATATCCATGCCACATCTGCTTTCTAATGTCTTTCTTTTTCAATCTTTCACAGTGCACCCTGTACAAGTCTAACCATGAATATGTTCTTAATGGTATTTATCATGATACTCTGGTCCATCCAAGTGTTCATCATCACCCCTTACATTGTGCTAGGTGTGTTGATATAAATGATCTACACACAGTTTATCAGAGTTGCTTCAACAACATGACTAGCAAAAATTAAACAAGACCAATCAAAGAATTAGATCCTGTCAACTCAGTGCAAGGTAAAATGTTGAAATGGAGAGGGAATTAGAAAATAGCACTTAAAATTGTAATTATTTAGTTTTCTCTCTGTGAATCAGCAACTATGCAAGTAGTTTGATGGACCTTACTGGAAATGCATACTAGGTCTCTGTCCAGAGCTGTGTGCAGAATGAATTTTCATGAATTTATATACCTTAATAATATCTCTCAAAGTGACCTGGTATACTTATCTAAGATAAATAGCATGGTGTGGGTGTGAATATCTCTGTCCTTCCCAAAGTACCACTATATCCCAGCCACCACTACACACATTTTCATATCATAATCATAATGATAACGCATCAAACCACTCATCACTCAAATTCTTTGAAGGCAAACTAAGGGTAGGATTCGCAGTTTCTGTCAGCAGTGCTATCAGTATCACCATTGTCATCATCATCACCAATTACATACAATGCTAATCTGACTACAAATTCTAGCTTGGAAGCAATGCATTATAAGGTCCTGAATCAGTGCTGCAGGGAAGAAGATAATGACTGTTTCTTCAAGATATGGATTACAATGGATTCTCTGGTTCTCCATCAGCAAGTTAATGCCTATTGTCCTGTCTGTATTATTTGACTGGTTGATGATTTGTCCTATGCTGCGAGGGTTTATTGAAAGTTATCATGTGAAAAATATATGTTCTTGAAATACTGTGATATTTTGAATAATTGAAAGGAAATCTTAAATGCGGCACTGAATAGTCAAAAGTAAATAGCCAGTAAGTGGGGTGACTCTTGCTCCCATAATGAGATAACAAAGTCCTTAACTCCAAGCTCAGCAGAAATGCCAGCACTGAGCACACAGAACAAACATGGGGATGTCTCCTTGTTTGATCTTTGTGCTGCGCGTTGGATTTCTTCTCAGCAATTTGGTGATTTGATATCACAAGCAGCAGGTTACAGGCATGTCATTCATCTCATCACAGGAGCAAACTTACTCTACTTATTTGTTATTTGTTGTTTACATTAATCATCATCAATTGATACTTTTGTGTTAATTTGCCTGCAACAGTATGGATCTGTGCTGACTGAGACAGATCTCAATGATCATATCTGAGATCACTGGGTCAAGACTGAAGGCATTGTCATGATGTCAGGCTCAATTTTGACTTAACACAAAGAGTTGAATTAATTTTGGCCCAAGTCTCATATCTGCCCCCAAATTTAAAGTAATTAAACAGTACAGTTTTCATAGCTGATTGATTAATCTGAAAATATTGCTTACATAGTTTGTAAGCTGATTAATCTGAAAAAGTAGCCTACATGTAGGTCGTAACTCAAGTGACTGACAAACTGGGCAATAATTTTTTCAACAAAGACTGTAATACAAGACTGTCTACAAAGATTGTATAACAAAGTCTGCATTACAGTGGTAAGACTAAGAGAAAGAATAGTTGAGACGTGTGAATTATCAAGATTCCTGAACTGCTGACTTCATACGCCTGGTTGCCACCTGCAAATCTATGCAATTAACTTAAAAAGCAGTTATTCAACTGTTGGTGTGGATCTTTACTGCTGTCACCAAACCTGTTTGTTCTAATAGTTTGGCAATGACTAACTAGACAATGGTGGGGATCGCACATACCGGTCAATCAAGAAATTCCTTCAGTTGAAAGAATGTTAAGTTCAGTTCTACACTTCTATCACATCTTATGAATTTGCGACAACATGAGGAGAGAGAGAGAGAGAGAGAGAGAGAGAGAGAGAGAGAGAGAGAGAGAGAGAGAGAGTGAGAATGTGTTGGGATGTGTGGGGACAAGTGTGTGAGACTGAAAATGAGGGAGAGAGAGATAGAGAGAGAGAGAGCAAGTGCATGAGACTGAAAGAAATAGAGAGATTGAGCGGGAAGAGGGTGAGCAAGTGTGTAACTGAGAGAGAGAGAGAGAGAGAGAGAGAGAGAGAGAGAGAGAGAGAGAGAGAGAGAGATTTTATGGTGGAGAGGAAAGATGGGCTGGGTGTGTGTATAACTGTGTAAAGTGGGATGAATGGGTTATAACTGACATACATCCGAAATTTTGACAAATTTGAGTCGAGTACATTGACTGATCGAGGGGCAGTGAGTAGGTGTGACTGTCGAGGTTTTCTGCTGCTGGCTGCATGTACACGATAATAGAAAAAGAAACAAAAATGAACTTTCACGATAGTCTTGCTGTTCCACTACACTGCTCACTTACCCATACAGGACAGTAAATGAGGTAGCCATTTGGGTCAACATTTAAGTCACCATCACGATCATAAACCACGTTTCTTCCGTCTGTAAATGATGATGTCACGTCGTCTATGTCAATCGAATCGTCTGCTCGTGACAGCAAACATATCCATAACAAGAATACAGTTTGTACGACAAACAGACGTTGATAAACTGCGGAAAGATTCATGAAAACTGGGAAAAAGAAACTTTCGAAACTTGGTGATGTCTTGTGTTTCCGAACTTAGCCAAGTTTCACGTTTGTTGTTTTCCTTCGTGCGACCGGCTAAGGGGAACTATCAAGTGAACAAACTCGACAGTGATGTCCCTTTACCACTATGAGCAAGAGGTCGCAGGGCGTACTGTCTTTGGTCGGAGCCATCATGATTATGATCATTTTGACGTTAGTGTGTAACCCAAGACATGCTTATAATTAAGCCCCCCCCCCCTTCCCTCCACACACACACACACACACACACACACACACACGCACAGGCACACGCGCGCGCGTGCGCGCCGCGCACGCACACACACACACACACACACACACACACACACACACACACACACACACACACACACACATGCGCGCGCTCGTGCTCGTGCTCGTGCTCGTGCATATGTTAGTATTATTAAGAGAACTGAAAAAAACAAGCCGATTAACACACACACACACACACACACACACACACACACACACACACACACACACACACGCACACACACAACACACATAAATGAGCAGTATTCTCGCTCTCAAGCACATGATATTGCAGGAAGCAAGTTGCAAAAAAAATTAACAAAAGTTGACATTTGCCTGTACTGACATAGCGTGTCCAGACACAGTAACAGTAACAAATTTTATTGTTTTGAAACAATATTTGTAAAGGGCAACCCGATTAATCATTTTGGGAATCGAATAAGTGAAAATGTCTGTTAGTGATGAGTAATTATATGCATGCGGAGCAAAAGAGTGACTGACTTTAAAGAGGATATTACTGATAATTATGTTATAATTATATCTACAGGACTAGTAAGAGCTAGAGAGTGAAGTATGTCAACAAATTTCTTCTGTAATATTCCTCACCTTCGACAGTATTTAAGCTTAGGCCGCTAAGTTCCAAAGGTGTGGGCCAGAATAACAACAACAACAAAACAAAAAAAAAAAAAAAAAAAAAAAGACCGGTTCTAAACAGCTTAGTTGTAGGTATGGAAATCTGGAATTTTGAAGGATTTCTACGATTTATGTTACATTGTGATTGAGCAATTTGCGGAACTAATTTGAATATATTTTTCTAGATGAACGGTTTTGTTTTGTTTTGTTTTTTTACCTGTGTGTGTGTGTGTGTGTGTGTGTGTGTGTGTGTGTGTGTGTGTGTGTGTGTGTGAGCGCGCACGTGTGTGTGTGTGTGTGTGTGTGTGTGTGTGTGTGTGTGTGTGTGTGTGTGTGAGCGCGCACGTTGTGTGTGTGTGTGTGTGTGTGTGTGTGTGTGTGTGTGTGTGTGTGTGTGTAACAAATAAGGACTTGAAGTAAACATATACGGATTAACAATATCTCCGTCAATAAAACAACGTTTTTGCATAGATTTATAAGGAAAAAAAAAGGAGAGGGATGGAGAGAGGGTAGAAAGAAAATTAGAAACAAAAAATGGCGCTTGAATAGGCCTGTTTGTTTTGCCTGGCCAAAGGCGCCTTTTATCAGCTGATTCCGGCTCTCAGTGGAACCAGGCTGATTGTGTCGGTTCTTCCTTGGCATCAGAAGGAGATAACCACCCAGTGGTATTCTTACGTCTGAAGGTTCAAAAACAGAATACAACAACAACCTAAAGCAGTCACAATTTCATAGAAAAGTAAAATGAGAAGAAAGTTTGAGGAAGTAAGTGTTTTGTATATATATGGAGAGAGAGAGAGAGAGAGAGAGAGAGAGAGAGAGAGAGAGAGAGAGAGAGAGAGAGAGAGAGCACTAGTACAAACAAGATCGTTTATCTGATGAAGTTATATGAAAAGAAGACAATGATGAGAGAGAGAGAGAGAGAGAGAGAGAGAGAGAGAGAGAGAGAGAGAGAGAGAGAGAGAGAGAGAGAGAGCACTAGTGCAAGCAAAATCGTTTTTCGGATGAAGTTATATGTAAAGAAGACAAGAAAGATTGAAAGGAGGACAAGCACTTATTCAAATTTTACTTTGCGACCCCTCCAGCAGGTTAAATTTGTTCCCCTTCAAAGCCTAATTCAACCGAATCACCAACAATACTACAAGCATAGGAATGCTTGCGGTTTATGTTTGTTGAAAATACTTGCGCGGTGCATGATTCGCTTAATTCGATTTGACTTCCTCCACCAGTATTGTACTCTCAGTAACATCTCAGCGGTCCTCATAAATAACAAAAATCCACAAGAAGCGTGTCCCATTACGAAAAGGAAATTTTCGCCATCATCGGTGATCGTCAGGACGGCGTGGTTAGCTAAATCAAATTGATGATTCGACTTAAGAGAGGGTCTATTGATAAACGATTAATACAATTTTTGATCTGTTCTCATAGCTGACTGGGCAGGTCACTCCCACGGACGTGCATTTTACTGCCACAGTTATCGTTAATACAACGTCGGTTATAAATCCGATCGTGCAATTAATTACCTGATCGGTTTTAATTGCTGTCGTATAATAAACAGGATCCGTGTGTGGATACATGAGCTGTACATTTTAGTTGTAGAGGTAAAAACATGCTGAGCAAATGTGTGAATTTTTGGCGTACTGTTCAGGAACATCAATGATGATGGTGATCTGAATGGCCAATGTTATTCAATAGGGTGATCATAGAATACGATTATGATGATTATGATGATTCTTTAAGTAACATGTGCACTGACATCTAATTAAGAAACAGTAAATTATTTAACATTAAGGTATTGTTTATTGATGTGATTTGTTTCGCTTTAAATGCATTTTTAACTCAGGAGTTTATTTCTCAATCTCTTGGGGGGAAAAAAGCACATGGATATATATGATTCCAGCGACTGAAATTAATGATAGTCACAGTTCAATGGAAAGGGCGTTAGGGTAGTAGTCGCGTGGTGTGAGAAGGAGCAAAAACCACCTTTCTTTTTCTTTCTTTTGTTTGTTGTTGTTGTCTTTTTACTCATGAAGAAGACCTGTGACAAGTGCAACGTAGGCTGCATGCAACCGAGACCATATCAAGAAAAACATTAATTTGTTAAATACAGCTCATTTAGTTCGAATAATCTTACGGATAAAAATTACGAAGAAGTCGATGAGGCCGACAACGATACCTTGCTCCGCAATCACTCACCTGCTCACGGGATGATCAGGGAAAGGGAATATGCAGAGCTACTGCAGATTGCTGCATGAAAAGGACTAAAAGAACACCGCCAACTACATATCCTTCTTCTTTGTCACTTTTTTTTGAAATGTTTATTTATATTTCTTGTTGATGAGTACACTTTGGGGGATTCTCTCTCTCTCTCTCTCTCTCTCTCTCTCTCTCTCTCTCTCTCTCTCTCTCTTTCCTCCTCTCTCTCTCTCTCTCTCTCTCTCTCTCTCTCTCTCTCTGGGCGCGCGCGATATGTATGTGTATGTATGTATGTATGTATGTGTGTGTGTGTGTGTGTGCGTGCGCGCGCGTGTGTGAGCGTGTGTGAAATGATTCTTGAATTTGCAAACCCTACGGGATTGAGAATTCAGTTTTAATTATAGATCTGATTCTCTTCAATCTTTACTTCGTACACATTCAATCATTCAAAACGCATCAATGTAGGTAGTGCCTGCAGAAATGTTCCGGTGGGATGTCGAAGGAATTTTATGTCAAAGAAAAGAAGAGTCGAGAGAACAACTGCAACGACTTCGATTTCAGTTTTCGAGCCTGCGAGTGTGTGCGTGTTCCAAAAGACGTGGGACGGGTGGAGAGTGTATGTATGAGTGTATGAACAGGTGGGGAAGAGGGAAGGGGACAGGGAGGAGACAAGAGATAGAGACGCAGATAACAGGTGTTTTAACGTACAGCAAATCACGTCAGTCACTCGTGCATGGCAACAGGTGTTCGCAAAGAGAGAGAGAGAGAGAGAGAGAGAGAGAGAGAGAGAGAGAGAGAGAGAGAGAGAGAGAGAGAGAGAGGCATACATGGTGATCTCGTGACTGATCGACGGAAGCGAGCTGATCTGCTGATAGAGAACATCAGATTGCCGATGAGACCCGGAATCATACTCAATGTTTTCGATCCATCTCAGAGGAAGGTGTATTCATACTCTTTTCTAGAAAACTTGGGGGGGGGGGGGGGGGGGGGGGGGGGGGGGGGGTAATTAGACCTTCAGCAAGAAATGCCAGTGGTATGTGTTGAACTGAAAGGGGTGGGGATGGGCCAGGGGTGGGGGCGGGTGGGGTTGGGGGGGTTGAACAGGTGACAACATCGCAGAGTGAACCGAACGTATGCGTATGGGGAAGCGGGAGTGGAGGGGGTGGCTTCGACCATACCACATCATGTTGTTGTTCCCGTTCCATCCAACGACAGGAATGTGGTGAGTTTCCCTCGCCTCGCCATTCGTGGACTCTTCACTATCAGATGAGGTAGGGGGCGTACTATCATGGGCTTAGACCGTGCCGTTTTCATAGAACAAGTGTTCCGACTCGGTAACAAACAGCTGTCGGGCTTATGAGGAAGAACAACAAACCAACCAACCAACTAACCAACCAACCAACCAACCAACGAACCAACAAACCCATCTACCCACCCAAACAATAATCCAAGCCCTGTAAATGTGATGGAGTTGATAAATTTTTGTTCAGATCACAAATCCCCACAGCCGTTAATCAGTACGTGAAAAAACTTCTACAAAATACTCCTAAAACGGGTCCATGCTCTGTTTAGTAATTTTCTTTATGCACGCGCGCGCGCGCTGTGTGTGTGTGTGTGTGTGTGTGCGTGCGTGCGTGCGTGCGTGCGTGCGTGCGTGCGTGCGTGCGTGTGTGTGTGTGTGTGTGTGTGTGTGTGTGTGTGTGTGTGTGTGTGTGTGTGTGTAGCTACAAAGGGTACTATATCCCATTTCCACGTGCTGTAAAACGCTTTCATAATCAACACAACTTTGTCATTTAATCACACAAATTAAGACTGGTAAAAACGTAATGTAATCATTAAAAAGAAAATAACTGTGAAAAGTGACTAACAACGTGGAACAGACACAAAGTTAGAGTGAGCTCATAACAGAAACGTTTTCAACACGAACATGACCGCGACCATAACTTCAAAGACAGCTAGGATAAGAACTTTTTTTTTTTTTTGTATCTTAGGGTAAGAATTGTTTTCTATCTGCCCAGGAGGTTGGTCGACATTTTTTTGTTTTGGTTACCTACCCACAGGCAAAACCACCTGCCCGTTAATTGGCGATAATTGTATATTCTGTAAAGTACTACATGACGAAGAAACTGGAAAACACAACGGATCGTCGTCTGCTTGTCAGATAGTGGCCAAAACTACACCGCCCGTGTGCTCCACGTTAATGCGCCCATGCCCTCTGACCCATCCAGTCACTTGGCATGATCGATGTGATCTACGGTAACTTCAAAGGGGAGTATCACAAAGCGAAATCTCTGGCTGTCGCTATGATTATCCAGTATCAGCAAAATAAGGCTGAAGTTTAATATTTCGGCAGCAGATGTTTGAAATGTACTGCTCTTGCACGAAGGGTGGGTTACAGCATTCGCAAAATGCCCGACACAGGTGGCTGCTTCCCCTGGGCAGTCGGGCAACTGTTTGTCCGTTGATGACAGCCTGCGGTCGTGTCTGGCGAGGCAACTTTTGGCAGGCGACGAGGAACTGAACTTGACAACGACATCATCCAGGACATAGGAGCACACCTCGTGAATGCAGCCAGCGCTGTTCTCCTGAATAACAACCTTGGAAACAACTGTCAGCGTGCCAAGACTGTCTCCTCTCAACAATTCTTGGCACTGTCTTAATGTTGAGCCCCCACCACCCCCTCCTCTGTGTCGAACACACTGATTCGCACTTTCACGAAAGGAAGCCACTCTATCGTGAGAGCGCTGATCATTGACGTTAATACAAAGCGAGGACTCTACTCCAGGACTTGACCCAGTTTGTGTCCAACAAGTACATAGAGAATAATTATAATTCAGAAAACGCTTTTCAACTTCAACGCGTTCTTACGCACCAAAAGGTGAAGCCTTTGCAACCTACGTTTTGCAGATGGCATCAATGCAGCGAACCAGCACTCAAAGAATTAACCATCGGATCGAAGAAAGCTACGACAACATACAGAAGCTCAGAGAAAACCACAAAAGATTCAGTTATGTGGAAAAAATCTGTCACGTTCCTGTGACGATAATATGCTACAAGTTACTGTTTCTTTTGGTCCTTCTGTAGCGCCTGAATTCTAGAAATGAACACTGACAGCAAATTTCGTGAGAAATGCCTACGTTTGATTATACGTTGTTTAGAAACGAATGCGTCCCTTTGAGAAAGCTGTGTCCTTGATTGAAGAATACGTCCTTAAGAGCAGAATATGTCCATCAGAGTAGAGTGCATCTTTATGAAAACAATACGTTCTTCAGAGTAGAAAGCATCCTTTGGAAAAGAATACGTCCTTTAGAGAAGAATACATCCTTTAGGGTGCACCCTTTAGTGAATACATTCTTTAAAGAAGAATGTCTTGTAGAGAAGGATGCCTGCTTTAGAGAAGAATGTCTGATTTACAGATGAATAAGTCTTTAGGGAAGAACATGTCCTTTAGAGAAGAATAGGTCCTCAGGGGAAAAGTGGTCGTCTAGAGAAGAATATGTGCTTTAAAGAAGAACACGTCCAACAGAGAATGATAGGTCTTTCTGAGCAAAATGGTTCCTCAAGAGAAGAAACGTTATTTAGAGAAGAATATAGGCTCAAAAAAAAGAATACTTCCTTACAGAAGAATACGTTCTTTAAAGAAAAACCCGTCCTTTAGAAATGAATACGTTCGTAAAAGAAGACATCCATACGAGAAGAATGCGTTCTTTAGAGAAAATATAGTTCTTTAAATAAGAATACGTATTTAAGATAAGTGTGTACGTCCTTTAAAGACTACATCCTTAAGAGAAGAATACCTTCTTAGAAGGGGAATATGTTCTTAAGAGAAGACGTTTGTAAGAGAAAAATGCATCCGTCAGAGAAGAAAACGTCCATAAGGGAAAAATACGTCCGTATGAGAGGAAGACATCCTATAAAGAAGAATAGGTCCTTTTCACAAGAACACATCCTTTGCAGAAGAGTACATCTTGTAGAGAAGAATCTGTTCTTCACAAAAGAACATGTCCTGTAGAGAAAAATACATCTGTGAGACGGATTCTCAACAATTCCGATAAGGAACATTTGAGAAGTGACTGTATCAGGCAGCATGTTGAACTCCTAAAGTGGCAGTGAAGAACTTCTACGAAGTCATCAAACGGAATAAGATGGCATAGAGCGCGCATCTGGTACAAAACCACCGTTCTCTGCCGAAAACCGCTCTACAGCGTACAGTTGAAGGCGAATTTCCCACAAGCAAACCGAAGAGAACCTGGATAGTCAATATAAAGAACTGGACAGGATCCAGTTCCTCTGTCCTGTCGTGCATGATGAATGGGCTTGAACAGAGCTGTGAAATCCCCGATTGTCCATGCTTCCGTACCGCTTTGTAGTCCAGAGACCATTGTCCTACCGTACACGTTGTAGCGCTGCAGGAAATCTCCAAAGACGCAATGTAGCTACATCAATGGTGGGATTAAAAACGGTTTCGCAGACAGAAATCTCAGCAACTTTAAACCTTGGCAGAGGAATGAAAAGAGAGG
>CM065726.1:66150462-66153899 GCA_033310375.1 Conus canariensis
TAATTATTTTTTATGTTATGTGTGTGTGTGTGTGTGTGTGTGTGTGTGTGTGTGTGTGTGTAAACATGTGTCGTGCGATGTGATTCATGGAATTCTGTAAACTTCCTCGCGATTGGTTGGAAAATCCATCGGCATTCACCTGCTGGTTTAATTTCCTCCAGATTAAACTCTCACGTCTTTCAAGCAAAATAACAGAATCCATATGCCAGAGAAACGAGTAAAAACCACAGGCACACTCTCACGTCTTCCAAATCAAATTCTTACGATCCATAAACCTGAGAAAGTATTAAAAGCCACAGTGCGCTCATTTCTTCCAAACAAAATCTTACAATCCGTAAACCTGAAAAAAAAAAAAACTCTTACTTCTTCCAGACCAAATTCTTACAATCTATAAACCAGAGAAAACCGCATTTACTTCTAGTTCTTCGAAACCAAATCTTTACAATCCATAAACCTGAGAAAACCGAACTTACTTCTGCCAGACCAAATTTTTACTATCTACAAACTATAGAAAACCAGAAAAATAGGTTAAAAAAAAACACAAGTGCACTTTGACATCCGGGTCATTGTGTTAGGGCACAGTAGGCTACCATTAAGGCTCAGGACCATTGGAGCCCAGTTCCATAAGGGCCCAACTCTAACACGGACCAATATCTTTAGGGCCTGCCTATTCCAGTGGGCCCAATTCCAATATGGCCAAGCTCAATTAGAGCCCGTTTTCTGTGGGGCCTAGAACCCATACGGCCTAAAATCATAAAGTTCCGGTCAGATAAGTAAGATCTGGTAAAGAGAGAGAGAGAGAGAGAGAGAGAGAGAGAGAGAGAGAGAGACAGACGACAGAAGAAGAGCAGAAGACAGACACAGACAACAGAAGACAACAGACAAGACAAAGAAACAAGAAGACAGAGACGAAAAGAAAAGAGAAGAGAGAGATGAGAAAGAAGAGAGAGAGAGAGAGAGAGAGAGACAGAAGACAGAGAGACAGACAGACAGACAGACAGACAGACAAAGACACAAATAGACAGAGACAGAGAAATAGAGAATGAGCCAGAGACTGAGACAAAGAGAGAGAGAGAGAGAGAGAGAGAGAGAGAGAGAGAGAGAGAGAGAGAGAGAGAGAGAGAGAGCCCGACAATCTGAGACAGGGATAGAAACGGTGACAAAGAGACAGTGACAGTCTCTGTCTCCCCACCCCACCCCCTCTCTCTTTTTCCCTCTGTCCCACTCCTACCCCCCCCCCCCACCCCCACCCCCCACCCCCCAACCATCTTTCTCTCCATCACTCGTGTTTTGGTATCTCTCTCATTTTTTTTTAAAATCTCTCCCGGTCGTCAGACATGTTGGTGTATCTCATTAATCTGAAAATGTTCTGTGCCCTTATTGCACCCAGCTGCATTAGTAATGGGCCCTATTGGATCTAGACCCTGATGAAATGAAACCTAATGGAATGACTGATTGAGATGGATTCCACCGCGCCCTAGTTCCGTTCTATCGCTGTCTCTTTGTCACAGTTTCTATCCCTGTCTCTGCCTCTGTCTCTGTCTCTGTCTCTCTGTCTCTGTCTCTCTGTCTGTCTCTCTCTGTCTCTCTCTGTCTGTCTGTCTGTCTGTCTGTCTGTCTGTCTGTCTCTCTCTCTCTCTCTCTCTCTCTCTCTCTCTCTCTCTCTCTCTCTCCCAGTTCCTAATGGGGCCCGGCGCGGCGCCGGGACGCAGTGGTACAGTGATGTAATGGAATCATTTTTTTTTAAAAAGAAGGTTGATACCATTAAGGTCCCAGTATCATTAAGGGCCAGAGTGAGCCAACTGGAACGGGATCCGAATGATCCAGGACCCTAGCACCGTTTTCTCCTCACGTCTTTTAATCCAAATCCTCACACTCCATTGAATAGGAATACCCAGGGAAACAGACTGTCCAGGCGACACTTCCCTCGTCGTCTGAGCAAACTGGCGATGTTCGGACAGTTGCCGTGGAATCAGTGTGTTGGAATTCCTTTCTCCATAGTGAGGCATTTTCAGCTTTCCGGTCAGCTATTTACATACCGTATTTTTTTTTCTCTTGTGTTTTCACTTGAGAGGGCCCTTACGGATTCCGTTGTCGTCCAATCTAGAGACATGATCTAACCAACACAGACGTCCCTGCATGAAGATGTGCTTTTCAGGACCTGTGATTCCCTTCATTTTGAGCGCTATGGTGCCGGGTATTCTATCTTTCCAAGAGAGGTATATACACCCTCATTGTTTACTAAAGATACAAAATTCACAGAAAGGAGACCATGAGCTCAGGGACTCTCGCAAAAGGGATGTTAACAGAAACATGTTGCACGGGCATAATTATATTTCGATCAAGACTGTATGCTCCTGTGACAGAGTTAGCAGAAATACCGTCTCTATCGGACTGGGGGACCAGACCGTAGACTGTAGTGGCTTTCGATTCACCTACTGGGTTCATCTTTGAATTCCAGAGAATGTATCTGCTTTCCTGTGATTATGCAGTTCAGGTGCAGGAACTTTTAATGCCCAGCTCGTAGTCAGCATGGATCCGCCTTAGTCGCCTCCTGTCCTATCACAAGTTTTGTGCTCAACAGTAGCATATTGAGGCCCTTTGCGTTGGAGAAGCTCGCGAGCTGCTCCATGTGCTTTGCGTGGCGTGACAGCTGCATTGTCTGTGAACAGAAACTCCTTGAGACGGTTTCTTTGCACTGTGGACACTGTACACGGTGGAGAAGTTGCTACTTGATGTAAACAATGAATGTTTTCTGTGGTTGACCCAGAAGCGTGTTTCTACAGGACAATGAAGATACCAAGTAGCAAAGAAATTAAAAAAACAGTTTTGCCTCATTCCTCCAAGGACGTCGAATGGAGTCTTGTAACACATGTGCAAGTTGTCATGAACTGAGTCGACGGTAGTTTCTTTCGAACGAAGTTGAACCAGATGCACATTTGGAGGAAAAGAGATCCACGTTTAGCATGCTATTGTCTCACTGGCATCTGCATGAAAGACGCAAGAAGAAGAGGAAACCACGCGGCGTTTGCCTAGGTGGACCTAAATAAAGCTTGACCATGTCAGCAGTCTCTGCGTCTTCCAGAACTTTGCCAAAGTCGGATGGCTAGTTCCAGGGTTTTTGTGTGTGAGACCATCCATGAGGATCAGAAAATGATTTTATACAATGACCCCCCCCCCCCCCCCCCCCCCCCCCCCATTTAAAAAAAAAAATGATTTCGTTCGTTCTGTTATATTTCATTTTACTTTTGAAATTTCATTTACCCTTATTTTATTTATTTATTTTTATTTTTTATTTTTTTGGTGTGTGGTTAAAATCTTAAGTGAACTGGAAAACGGAGGAATGGGAACATCACACTGAACATAAGTCGTATTTAGAAAACAAACAAATTATTGTGTCTGACTGGCTTGGCTTAATTGGAGTTGTCAGGCGACCG
>CM065726.1:66158999-66161499 GCA_033310375.1 Conus canariensis
GTCTTCTTTCTGTACGATGGAAAGACGTATATGAACAAGAGTACTGTTTTCAGTCCTCTCTCTCTCTCTCTCTCTCTCTCTCTCTCTCTCTCTCTCTCTCTCTCTCTCTCTCTCTCTGTGCGCGCGCGCGCGTGCGCGTGTGATAAACTGCTTTGTTTTTGCCGCCAATGTGAGCCAAATTATGGACTTTGGCCATAAAGTGTTATTATTAGGGCCATATTAGGGCCATAAAGTGTTATTTGCCAATGAAACATTTATGATTGTTATTGTAATTGTCTCAGCCTCTCTCGTTTACAATAATTATATTCTGGTCATAGGCTTCTATGTTTTGCTTCTCTTCCTTCAATTCGTTTTGAGATCTGCTTTTAGGGCCTTGGCTTCTGTCAATAATAACATGTATGTCATTCATGTGTGTGTGTGTGTGTGTGTGTGTGTGTGTGTGTGTGTGTGTGTGGTGGTGTGTGTGTTGTTGTTGTTGTTGTTGTTGTGTGTTATTGTTGTTGTTGTTGTTGTCTTTTCTTTTGCTTACGGGACGAGGTATGGTATAGAGGATGGCACAGGGAAGGATGAGAGAGACGCTAGAATTCATTGACACTTTTCTCGCTAGTATTACCTTGTGGAAAGAGACGACCGCGTTGTGCTTGTCCACGAATACAGAAACACGGATATCATTGGGCCTACTCTCACCATGGTATTTTGGGGCCTTGAAAGAAAACGATACATCCGAAGGTGCGGGTCGAACCCAAAGAAGTTCTGTCCTCAACTGATGAGCAAATCAGCTGGAAGCAGACCCACACTATCCTTGGAAACTTACACTGTGTTTGCTTAGGGTGCAGGCACGCACAGGGCATTCCATTAAGACGTTCAGGGACATGATTGCTCCCTGGCAGATGCCATTGTGTAGTGGCCACTGGACGTGACAGGACAGAACCTCCACGGGAGCGTTCCCATGGGTGTACCAGCCTATATTTCATGACTGCAGAGCCCACCGGCAAAAAAACCACCAAAAACGCCACAGTAAAGTAACAGCCGTGTGCATCCCGCTGCTGTTCCGCTGATAGGTGAAGACAGTACAGCTCCACACACACGCTCACAGAGAGAGAGAGAGAGAGAGAGAGAGAGAGAGAGAGAGAGAGAGAGAGAGAGAGAGAGAGAGAGAAGAGGCGTGGGGGCGGGGGCGGGACATTGATGCGTTTTTTGATTTGTCAGTCAGCAATCAATGTCATAAACAACATCCAAAGTGTGACTTAAAATCTTGAACGACAGATAGAAATGCATAGAAATCTGCGCTTTTCAGAACATATGGCTTTGGAATATGTCACTTAGCCAATCACTTAAAAGGTGCTTTAATTCTCCGCAATAAAGATTTGAGAACTTCGTCAATTCAGAATTCCTGTTTAAAAAATAAACGAAGAAGCCCATAAAAGACCCAAATCAAATGAAAGGATTAGGAGGAGTTAATAAAAGATCCCAAGTCACGAAGCACGGGACGCCAAGATTTCTGTCGCCCTTTTCAGTGTTCACACACACACACACACACACACACACACACACACACACACACACACACACACACACACACACACATAAAAAGCCTCCAAAAGGTATTGGCTTTCAGCATGAAATAAACGAGCTAGCAAACTGTAGGAAACTCCTTCGTGGGAATTAACTTTTTGACACTTTGATGAGGTTTCCCACACCTCGGGGTAATGGTATTAGCGCCTTTGTAACAGAGACTGCACTTTGGTTCTCCCTTCTCCTCCCCTCCTCTTCTCCCCCCCCCCCCCCCTCCCCCCCCCCCCCCCCCCCCCCCACACACTTTTTCCCCCCTTCGTTATCAATTTTAAAACAGGTATCTATTACTTCTTTCATTTGTTCAAGTTCGTGATCAGGGTGAGTGAAATTTAATTATAGGGTATCAATTAAGTCTTAAGATCTGGAGAGAAATTTGATGACGTATTTTGAAGGATAATTATGACTGAAACGTCCTCGTTGCAGTCAGAATCCAGAGAGGGGGTCGAGCGGGGTCACGGGTTTATTATTTCTTTTCTTCAGAGTGCATGTCGCGAAGCGTCACAGCCCTGGGTGTGACCTGACTGAAACGTGGTCAAGGAATGACGTGGCCGGTAAGTTTTCATTTACTTGAATACTTCCTGGATATATAATTCCATGCACGGTGGAAAGACTTTGACGAACATCTTTTTTTCTTTTGGGGTATCTTTCTCTGTCTGTCTGTCTGCCTACCTGTCTCTCTTGCCTACTCACATTGCTTGTTTGATCACTTGTCATCCTCTCTGTCTGTCACAGATGATATCAGACAATAAACAGATGAAAACAACTATTTGTATCTGCTCAATACGTTTCACATGCATACACATAACTTAAAAAAAAATACAGATCCTAGAACTCAAGTTTTGAACCCTCTTAACAATCTGGCTATTCACATTGAGCAATAAAAGCTGTAATATCAGTAATGCTTGGATCATACAAATACAAAAAT
>CM065726.1:66166499-66171499 GCA_033310375.1 Conus canariensis
AAATCCTGTCCTCCTGTTAACAGCCCCATTCGCACAGCCATGTCAATCTGCTGGGATACCGACCCGGCGACAATCAAGACAAGATCAAGGGACATTACCCGGCAGCTACCCTCCCCAGGACTTTGTTCCCATTCATGTCACTGTCCACACACAGTATAATGTCTAACAGGTCACGCACGGGTCATAAACCCTCCCATCTGTCCATGGCATGTTTGACATCGGTTCGGACACTAACCACAGAGGGCTGAGTTCCGATTTCGCAGAATTTAATCCAAAGGTCTAGACGGTCCATGTCATCCATTAGTTAGCTAGATGGTTGGTCGGCTTGTTGAAGACTGGAAAACTTCATGGTCCAACCATTTTGGTGACATGCGAAGTTGGTGTATCTAACCTCACCCGGAACTTCATATATTCCATCCTCTCTCTACGTCGTTCCTTCTTACCATGGCAACAGCATTTCATGACGGCCTAGAATATAATCTTGGAGATAGCCATCAAGTTGTTCACAGTCGCCGGAAACGAACACAATCATCACCACCAGTCTCTTGTACCCTTAGGGCCGTTGGGGCATCCTTTGAACTGACAATCCGCCGCCACCCTCGTCTGTCCTTTGCCGCTTTCTGGGATCCCAAAGGTCAAGCCTGTCCGTTTCTGAATTTTGTCCTCCTACTCCTTTCTCTGTCTGCTCTTCCTTCTATTCCCTGATCAGTACACTGTAAGATGGCTTTTGCTGGGCCGGGTATCGACAACTGTGCCCATACCATTTCAGTTTTCGTTTCTTGGTTGTTTTCAGCAGGTTTTGAAAGGGTTCAATGGCTGCCTCGATTTTTACGCATTTTTCCCCCGCACTTCATGACGAGAGCTTTGTAGATGCAAAGGGTTTTGTGGTAGCACCTAATTTCAAATGCATTGATTCTTCTTTGCGGATCTGGTGTCAGAGTCCATGTTCCACGAACACAAAGAAAGACTTCATGCCACAAATGTGCGCATCAGGCTCATTTTGGAATTGAGAGAGATTATGTTATTCCGGATGGTCTTGACTTTTGGCTACGCTGTTACTGCTTGGGCGATTCTAGAGAGAACTGGTTTGGATTCTTTTGAACTGTTACAGATATTTGAAGCAGGTTAATGTGTAAAGTTTTTGCCCACTTGCTTTGATGTCTCTTTCCATGTTTTATCAGTTTGGTCTTTTCTGCACTGGTAGCCATGCCATGTGCTGCGGATTTTTTGTCATGGCGTTTTCGTATTGGGCAAAGTCTTCTTCCTCTCCAGCCAGGCCGTCAGTATCACTTGCAAAGCGTACGTTCGTAATGGTCCTGTCTCCAATGATCACTAGTCATCAGCCATGAATCTTTCCAGGAACATGCCAAAGTGGATGGAGGAGAGGAGACAACCCTGTCTGACGCCAACAGTTGTGCCGAACCATTCGTCTAGACTGCTAATGTTGACAGTTGTGCTGGTAGCTCTTTATCAACATTAATCTATGAGCCTGACAAGGTTCTTACTGATGTTGTAGGTCCTCATAATTGCCAGCAAGGCTGCATGCCAGACCCTACCAAATGCTTTCTTAAAGTTGATGAAAACATGGTATCAATTCGGCTGCTTCGATGGACGTTTCCTACAAAGGATTCGGAAGTGTACCTTTTATTTTGTTCGGGGGTGCTATTTCCAGCACGGAAACCCGCTTGTTCTTCAGCAAGAATGTTATCTGGTTGTCGTTTGCGTGTTGAGAAGAATCTTCATTCCTGATGTAGATAACTGTGCCGTAATTCTGTCATATCTGAAGGTTACCTTTCTGGGGGGAATGCAATGACCAAGGACTGGGTCCACTGTGCCGGCCCTTATCTTGTGTGCCAGATCTTGTTACAGATAACTTTCAGGACCTTGACAGCTTGTTCTCTCCTGACCTGTATTGCAGGTGTGTTGTCTATTCTAGCGGACTTTCCTTTTTGAAGCGATTTTTCTGCGGCCTCTCCTCTGTAAAGACTAGATGGTAATCCTGATTGGTTGACTGAGAACAGTCCAACGTAGTTGGATCTACATCGGTGTTGCATTTCTGAGCAGTACTTGGTCCAGCACATAAAGATATCTTGTTTTTCTGTCTTGGATCGTGGTGAGTCGTCCTGTTTACTGAGGTCAGCGAGCAGTTCTCTATGCTTGTGCAATTAATCATATTCGAACACAGTCAGCATGATGATGTGTTCATGCAAGCCGCTGATTCGTTCGGACTGGCGAGAGCCTTTGCTCAAAACATTCAGGTGTTCGGGTGTTTGTATTAAAAAGAAAATGAACAGAAAAATGTGTTCGCTAACTACCATTAAATTTTTCAACCATTGAAACGACCTACACACTCTGTGTGTGTGTGTGTGTGTGTGTGTGTGTGTGCGCGCGCGCGCGTGCGTGCGTGCGTGCGTGTGTGCGTGCGTGCGTGCGTGTGTGTGTGTGTGTGTGTGTGTGTGTGTGTGTGTGTGTGTGTGTGTGCCTGGAGGGTACAGAGCAGAAGGGTGGATATGGGAGAGGTTGAAATGACGGGACGAAAAAGAAAGCAGGGCTCGTGCACGTCGAAGAGTGCCTCTGCAGGTTTACAACTAGTCGGAGAGCGTCGACCTCCACCAAAGTAAAACGCATCTTGGAGACGTCTTTGGTGTCGATCATCACCAAAATTTACTAAGTTGCATTTGGCCCACACTCAAAATTTCTAGCGAGTTTTGTTGAAATTGGTTTCGTAGTCTGCGCAATCTTCCTGAGCCATTCCGACATCCATCTTTGGGTGCGAATCTTTACCACGGATCTAGACGGAAATTTAATGTGCTCGTCCGTGGGCCACATTCTAACTTTGTACTTATTTTCGTTAAAATAACTTCTGTGGTTTTAGCGTATTCCTGCTCACAGACAAACAAGCACATCAAGAGATGCGGACTAAAACACACTCGTGCCCCGTTTCCCGGCAACTTTGTTGGTGGGAGCAGAATCGAGCGTTCACAGATACGAAACGATATATTAGGCTGGTACATCGATCTGCTCAAGACGAAGGTCGTCAGAACAAGCAAATGATCCGTTTCATTTTAGTGTGTTTATATATATACGTTGTGACGCTGAGAGCTGAAGGAATCCGACATATTTTCTTTAAATCACAAATTCATAAAACTTTGATAATAACAAACCGAAATCTAGTTCCCTCGCCCTTCGCCCCTCCCCCCCTCCCCCTCCCTTTAAATCCCCTACCGCATCCCGTCTTCTGTATGTCACTCTCTCCACACTCATTCCTCTCTATGACCACAATGGAATCATTAGCGTGCCATAGGTGCCTCTCAGGCAGTAACACAAAGTACCGAAGACGGAAACAACTTGTTATTGTCACTCCCTTTCTCCCGAGGCGGGTAGACCACAGTCCACGTGCTTCTCTACCCAGGGCAAGCTGGTAAACACTCCAGTGGTAAACACTCTTCACGCACCGTTCAGGAAATCCTATTCATCGCTTAACAAGCTCATTCACACCGCCATGACGGTGTACGCGGGCACTGGTCCGGCGACTATCGACGCAAGATCAAGGGATATTACCCCAGCTGTCTTCCTCAGGCTTTTCTTCCCATTCCTATTGCTGTTCATAAATATAATTTATGAAGCACGACAGGTCATGAGTCGTGAAAAAAACAACAACAAACAAAAACAACCCCCCCCCCCCCCAAAAAAAAAAAAAAAAAAAAAAAAATCACCACAGCAAAATCTGTTCCTGGTTTAACATGGATTCAGACATTTGCTATTCTGTCTGTGCCTCTCTATCAGTCTATCTGTGTCTTCCCGAAAGCTGCAGTCACTATCGTTGGAAGAAGCAGTAAATTCGTGTGTGTAAATTTCTAAGTGAAAACAATTTATAGAGCAATGCTGACAAACATTTTTTCTTGCTCTCTTTCTCTTTTTCTTTGTTTCTTTTATTTTTTAACAGTCATATTCACATGTTTTTCCCTTTTTTGTATGAGTATTGGGATGTCATAGATACCACTTAGAACATGTTTAAATATAAACACAATAGTAGTTGCGAACCGAGGCTGCCGGTTTCAATCCCTTCAGAACATTACAACATTGTGAAATATTTCCATCTTGGCGGACTTTTATTAAGATTGTGGAGTACCCTTTACGCCCTAACTAAAGGATTTTACTCTATACATTGAAGGTTTGCCTAGTTGTGCTACCTAATGCTATAACCTCTTGGTACACACACACACACACACACACACACACACACACACACACACACACACACATACAGTCACACACACACACACACACACACACCACACACACACACACACACACACACACCACACACCACACACATACACTCATACACACGCTCATGCACACACACACACACACACACACACACGCGCGCGCGCGCGCACACACACACAAACACTCATACACACTCAACACGACTCATCCAGAAGGCACCGGAAGGGCATCTGCGGACTGGAAGACCACGTCCAGGGATGACGCCTTGGCCGCTAACCTCGTCCGGAGGATCAGCCGGTGAGAAATCCGGGAAAGGCGCCTGTTTGCGAGCCATGTCCGGATAGTCAGTAGACGAGATGCCCGCGGAAGGCGCCAAATTACAGGCCAGGCCTTGGACAGTCATAAGTGGCAGTGGGGAGTCTCTCGACGGGAAGCCAGGAAGCTGGAGACAGCTGGGCAGCCCGGCGTTCGTCCAGAGGGGAAGCTGTCGTGACCGGTGTTCTTCTCTGCTTCTGTGGAAGTCAGACCTTGAGCTGTAGACAGCCTCGGGGTGCAATCCTGCGTCCGTCTTCAACGGGGGCTTGGATTTGCACTGTCAGATGGTAGGCCTTGTCATCGGTTTGTGGCGAGTGAGTATTTCTCAAGCGAGGCACACTTCCGGTTCCGACTGGGCTGAGAACCGAGTGCTTATGCGCACTGTACCTGTGCGTCACTATAGCTCTAGTGGGGGGGGGGGGGGGGGGGGGGGGGGGGGGGACGAGGACCAC
>CM065726.1:66176499-66178999 GCA_033310375.1 Conus canariensis
GCCTATAGCCACCAGTCTAAAACAGCCTATAGCCACCAGTCTAAAACAGCCTATAGCCACCAGTCTAGAACAGCCTATAGCCACTTGTCCAAAACAACCTACAGCCACCAGTCCAAATCAGTATGTAGCCACCAGTCCAAAACAGCCTATAGCCACCAGTCTAAAACAACCTGCAACTACCAGTCCAAAACAGCCTATAGCCACCAGTCCAAAACAGCCTATAGCCACCAGTCTAAAACAGCCTATAGCCACCAGTCCAAAATAGCATATAGCCACCAGTCCAAAACAACCTGTAACTACCAGTCTAAAACAGCCTAAAGCTACCAGTCTAAAACAGCCTGTAGCCACCAGTCCAAAACAACCTACAGCCACCAGTCCAAAATAGCCTGTAGCCGCCAGTCATAACAGCCTGCAACCACCAGTCCAAAACAGCCTATAGCCACCGGTACAAAACAGCCTATAACCGCCAGTCTAAACAGCCTATAACCACCAGTCTAAACAGCCTGCAACCACCAGTCCAAAACAGTCTATAGCCACCAGTCCAAAACAGCCTACAGCCGCCAGTCTAAAACAGCCTATAGCCACCAGTCTAGAACAGCCTATAGCCACTTGTCCAAAACAACCTACAGCCACCAGTCCAAATCAGTCTGTAGCCACCAGTCCAAAACAGCCTATAGCCACCAGTCTAAAACAACCTGCAACTACCAGTCCAAAACAGCCTATAGCCACCAGTCCAAAACAGCCTATAGCCACCAGTCTAAAACAGCCTATAGCCACCAGTCCAAAATAGCATATAGCCACCAGTCCAAAACAACCTGTAACTACCAGTCTAAAACAGCCTAAAGCTACCAGTCTAAAACAGCCTGTAGCCACCAGTCCAAAACAACCTACAGCCACCAGTCCAAAATAGCCTGTAGCCGCCAGTCATAACAGCCTGCAACCACCAGTGCAAAACAGCCTATAGCCACCGGTACAAAACAGCCTATAACCGCCAGTCTAAACAGCCTATAACCACCAGTCTAAACAGCCTGCAACCACCAGTCCAAAACAGTCTATAGCTACCAGTCCAAAACAGCCTACAGCCGCCAGTCCAAAACAGCCTATAGCCGCCAGTCCAAAACAGCCTATAGCCGCCAGTCAAAACAGCCTGCAACCACCAGTCCAAAACAGTCTATAGCCACCAGTCCAAAACAGTCTATAGCCACCAGTCCAAAACAGCCTGTAGCCACCGGTACAAAACAGCCTGCAACCACCAGTCCAAAACAGCCTATAGCCACCAGTCCAAAACAGCCTATAGCCACCAGTCCAAAACAGCATATAGCCACCGGTAAAAAAGCAGCCTGCAACCACCAGTCCAAAACAGGCTATAGTCACCAGTTTAATACAGCCTATAGCCACCAGTCCAAAACAACCTGCAACCACCAGTCTAAAACAGCCTGTAGCCACCTGTCTAAAACAGCCTGCAACCACCAGTCCAAAACAGCCTATAGCCACCAGTCCAGAACAGCCTCAACCACCTGTCTAAAACAGGCTGCAATCACCTGTCTAAAACAGCCTGCAACCACCAGTCCAAAACAGTCTATAGCCACCAGTCCAAAACAGCCTACAGCCACCTGTCTAAAACAGCCTGCAACCACCAGTCCAAAACAGCCTATAGCCACCAGTCCAAAACAGCCTCAACCACCTGTCTAAAACAGGCTGCAACCACCTGTCTAAAACAGCCTGCAACCACCAGTCCAAAACAGTCTATAACCACCAGTCCAAAACAGCCTACAGCCACCTGTCTAAAACAGCCTGCAACCACCAGTCCAAAACAGCCACCTGTCTAAAACAGTCTATAGCCACCAGTCCAAAACAGCCTACAGCCACCTGTCTAAAACAGCCTGCAACCACCAGTCCAAAACAGCCACCTGTCTAAAACAGCCTGCAACCACCAGTCCAAAACAGCCCACGGCCACCAGTCCAAAAAAGCCCACAGCCACAAAACAACCTGCAGTCACCTGTCCAAAACAACCGACAGCCACCAGTCCAAAACAACCGACAGCCACAAAACAGCCTACAGTCACCAGTCCAAAACAACCTGCAGTCACCTACCCTAAAGAGCCAGCGGTCTCCTATGGGAAAACAAACTTCGCTCACCTGCCCAAAAACAACCTGCAACCTGCAGCTACCTAGCAATCTGCCGTCACCGGTCCACATCACACAGGACTCGCCGACTCGTGGAAAATTACACCGACACACTGAGCACACTAAGTGGTTCAAAACCGCGGATAACCCGACCTTGTGGAGGATACAAGACGTGAAGAACTGAGAGACCTTAGGGAGAGGTGCTTTGTGTCAAAACGAATGCCGGTAGGTAAAAGCTAAGGGTCCTCTCTACCATTTGCACGATCAGCGAATCACATCACCGTACATATGTATATGATAACTTACTTTTAAGAAAAGACAGGGATGAACACAGTAGTTTTCAATTCAGCTTGTTTCGCTTTGAAGTTCCACT
>CM065726.1:66183999-66193999 GCA_033310375.1 Conus canariensis
GTGCGCATCAGTAGGTTTGTAGAAGACTGAGGTTTGAAGCAGTCCATCTTTGAGGGAGATAGTGATGTCCAGGAAATTAACTGACTGTGAAATGGTGTAGGTCAGCTGGATGGATGGATGGAAGGTCTGTGCAAAGTTGAGGAAATTCTGGAGGTCATGTTCTGGCATGGATGTGGCTCCCAATCCATCATCTATGTATCTTTTGTAGAGCTCTGGTGTTGGGCCTGTGTAAGAGGTTAGTAGGCGGTGTTCTAGGTGTCCCATGAAGAGGCAGGCATAGGATGGTCCCATTTTGGTTCCCATAGCAACACCACTGATTTGTGAGAATGTGTGGTTGTTGAATTCAAAAGTATTGAGGGTGAGGACTAATTCTGCAAGTCTGACTAGTGTAGCTGTGGGAGGGTGTTGTTGGTTGGGGGGCCGTTTGTTAAGAAAGAATGCGAGGGCCTTCAGTCCATCAGCATGAGGGATGGAAGTGTAGAGAGAGACGACATCAAGGGTAAAGAGGAGGCTGGGTTTGAAAGTGGGATCTGTGTTGTATGAATTAATCATGTTGAGTGTGTGTGTAGTGTCTTTGAGGTATGTGGGGAGGCCTTGTACTATGGGATGGAGGAGAGAGTCTAAGTACTGTGAAATGTGTTCTGTAGGGCAGCTGCATGCAGATACTATGGGTCTGCCGGGAGTATTGGTTTTGTGTATTTTAGGGAGCAGGTAGAAGGTGGGTTGTTTGGTGTCTGTCATTATGAGGAGTTTGGCTGTCTTCGGTAAGTTGTTGTGTTTGATTTCTTGTTTAACTGTGGTTGAGATGAGTTTCTGGTGTTGGGGGAGGGGTGATGCTGTGAGTGGTGTATAGAAATTTGTGTCTGACAGTTGTCTGTGTGCTTCTTTTATGTACAACTGTTTGTCCCAGACCACCACTGCACCACCCTTGTCTGCTGGTTTGATGACAATGTCTTGTCTTTGTCTCAGTGATTCAAGGGCTTTTTGTTCATCCCGTGAGAGGTTGGAATTGCGGACAGGTTTGGATTTAACTTGAGAGATTTCTTTTCTACACTTTTTGATGTAGAGTTCAACTTCAGTGGATTTGTCAAGAGGTGGCTGGCGAAGCACTGGAGTTCGAAAAAGGTGGGTAAAAATGTCTGAGCTGTCTGGTAGAGGGGGCTTGGGCACACCGTCAAGTGCAGCCATCCATCTTAATTTTCTAAAGAATCTTTCAACATCAACGTGGTTTTGATATTTATTGGTGGCAGGCTGAATGGGAATAAATTTCAGACCTTTTGCCAGGACTGATCTTTCATCATTGGTGAGAGTCAGATTATCAGGAATGCAGCGAACAAGGTGGCGGTGTTGCTCATGGGTGATAGAAGGGTCAGTGTTGTGTGTAGGGGGATTCAACTGGTCTGGGTTTGCCTCGTGTTTGTTTCGTAATTTTGATAACTTGTCTTGCTTAATCTGGTAGCAGTGATTGTGAATGAGCTGGTTGTGTGTATGGATGAGCTGTCTGAGTCTTGAAGCAGTGGCTATGGGCATGATCCGCTAGAGTTTAGCTTCGGATGGATTGATCTTGCAACCTTGTCTCTCGTGTCCTCAAGCATGGTTAACAGCCTTGCTTCCCCTATCTTGCACTCCTCCAGGATGGCTTTCAGGGGTAGCTTCAGCTTTGCTTTGGCGACGGTAAAACGCAGCATTGCTGAGACCAGATGGGACACCTAGCCATTCTCTTGTGTGAATTGCTGATTCTGGCCTCCACTGATTCCTCTCTGCCAGTGTTGTCACTGTGTATCGGTAGAGGTCAGACGAGCTTCGGGATCAGCATGAACTGCGGACACCAGACCTTGCACGTGCCAGGAAGCTCCCGCTGGTTTATGATCTATAATTATGCTTTCTTCATCCATCCACTTGGTTTCTTTTCTCCCTCTTTGTGTCTTTCAAGTAATCATCATACCACCCTCCGAGGCTGTGGACTGGATCTTGTCGTGCTGTCTGGATGGTCCGGCTGGCTGCAGGGCACGTAACTGCTTCAGTTTTTCTTTTACCGGGGAGAGACTTCGTGATTTTTTTTTGTACTCCCGGTTCTTATAGAACAGGGAGTACTTTAGAATGGGAACGAAGAAATGCTGTCTGTGTGTCTGTCTGTCCGTGGTCAAAATGTGTTCCACTCGCTCCAGACAAAACTGCTCGACCGATCTTTCTGAAAATTTGTAGGTATGTTCATTATGGGTCACGGATGATGCCCGATGTTTTATTTTACCGGATTAGCCGTCACTAAAGGCTATAAACGATAATTTTGTGATGTACAGTTTTAAGCAATAACGAATTATAAACTTAAGTGTAACCAAATTGTGTAAGCTCTTTGGTAGCATAGTGGTTAGTATCTCCGCCTGTTAGGCTGGAGACCGTGGTTCATTTCCGCGAATAGGAACTAGTTTTCTACCACCTAAAGGGTGTGTGTGTGTGTGTGTGTGTGTGTGTGAGAGAGAGAGAGAGAGAGAGAGAGAGAGAGAGAGAGAGAGAGAGAGAGTGTGTGTGTGAGTGAGTGAGTGTGTGAGGGTGTGTGTGTGTGTGTGCGTGCGTGCGTGCGTGTGTGCATGCGTTCGCGCACACGTGTGTGTATATGTGTACGTCTGTTCATTCAACAAAGTTATAATTACAGAAAAAAGAACCCCTGCACAGCCCTATATGAGCAGCCTCATACCTTCCGTATAAGGGACGGATCATTTAGTACAAAAGTGGGAAGGGGGGAGGTGTCCTGTTTGTTCCGTTTCATATATCTAGGGAGACCTACAAGTTCTTAAACAGAGAAAGGGTGGGACGGGGTGGAGAGGGGGGGGGGGGGGAAAGAAAGAAACGGAAGGGGAGGGAGGGGTACCGAATAACTTATTGTTTAGTTAATCAAAGAATGAAGGTCACTCACCAAAATGTTTAGAGAGACGAAGAGGAGGGGGGGGGGGGGGGAGTGGTAAACGAGGGATCACGACTCGCTTGATGTACGGTACTATCCCAAAAGTTGTAAGATTTCTCATTCTCAAATCATGAAGCTACTCTAATGGCGGGAAACTATGAATTCTCTCAAGACTATTTCCAAACACAGAGAGAGAGAGAGAGAGAGAGAGAGAGAGAGAGAGAGGAGGGGGGAGAGAGAGAGAGAGGGAGAGAGGGGAGAGAGAATGGGGAAGGGGGAGGTAATCGGGGTCAAACCAAAGGGAGGAAGAGAGCTAGAGTGTGTGTAGGCTAATTCAGGACATTCTGGGATTTCGTTGTTGTGGAGCGGGGGCCGTTCTAAAGACTTTAACTGGAAGTGAAAAACAAACGTCGGTCATCGAAGCCCATAAAAGAGCAGGCATTTTTATTTATTTGTTTGTTTTTTTTTTTTTTTTTGTTATCCACAAGTAAAGAAGTATCGTCTGCAGTCACGCGATGTCGCGAGAAACGATGAATGCTACCTCGCCCAGATTCATTTCAGGGCATTAAGTGTATGTATGTTGTGTGTGTGTGGGGGGGGGGGAGGGAGGGGGGGCGGGGGGGGGGGGGGGAGAGTGAGAGACAGCGAGAGAGACGACGACAGACAGACAGACAGACAGACAGACAGACAGAGACAGAGAGATGTTCTTCCCAGCAGTCGATAGTATTTCAATCAAATATGTTGTATGTATGTATGTATGTTTGCATCCATGCATGTATGTATGTATGTATGTACGAGTGTGTATATAGATATATATGTTATATATGTATATATGCATATATATATATAGATATATATTTATATATGTATATATGCATATATATTATATATATTATATATATATATATATATATATTGTGTGTGTGTGTGTGTGTGTGTGGTGTGTTGTGTGTGTACACACACACACACACACACACACACACACACACACACACACACACACACACACACACACATATATATATATATGTGGGATAGCATTCTTCTTAAAACCGAAAGGGCAGAGGAGTCAAATTACCACTTTCCGCGGTCACTGAGGAGAAACAATCAGGTTTCGAAATATCGGTATCTGATCAGGAGTTATATGTTAGTGAGTTTCCTCCCCATTGGAGACGGTCTCCCTTTTGGAGACTATAAGCTTGCTGAAGGCTCATTTTGAGAAGCATTTATTTTATTTTCCCCATTCACCCACTCAAGCACATACTGTAAGTTAGGCAGAATTATCTACCACTGCAGATATGAATGCTTATCTCCCCTATTTCTTCAATCTTAGACATAAGAGCAAGCTTTGTTTATAATTGAATATTTTTTGCAGTCATTGCAACACCAAGCTGCTCTGTAAGTTGCTGGAATGGTGCTCGGTACTTATCCTTGGAATTTATTAGTTTATTGTATATATCATATATATATATATATATATATATATATTATATATATATATTACACATAACACACTATAATATATATATATATATATTGTGTGTGTGTGTGTGTGTGTACACACACACACACACACACACACACACACACACAATAAATATATATATATATATATATATATATATATATATATATATATATATATATAGAGAGAGAGAGAGAGAGAGGAGAGAGAGAGAGAGAGAGACTTTCTTCCCAGCAGTCGATAGCACTTCAATCAAACTATTGTGTTACAACATCAGTGACAGTGCATATAAAACCTATTTCCTGTGAGCGACAGCTCGTGCGTGCGTGCGTGTGCGTGTGCGTGTGCGTGTGCGTGCGTGCGTGCGTGCGTGCGTGCGTGCGTGTGTGAGCGCGCGCGCGCGCGCGTGTGTATGTGTGTGTGTGTGTGTGTGCAGGAGAGGGGGGGGGGAGGGGTGGTAGGGGCTACTGGCGGCGTGAGAAGTGGGAGAGAAGGAGAACTTTGGCAGCAGGACTACTTAATCTCGCTCCTCAAAACAGGTGCATACTCGCCAAAACGTTTGTGAACTGACGAGGGAAGGAGGGGAAGAGGGTTAAGGTAGAGACGAGATGGGGGGAGGGATGACTTGATGAGCTTTTGGAGGGGGGGGGGGGAGGGGGCGGAGGCCTGGGTTTCTGGGAGACCTACAGGCCTGGCACGGTTCCTTGCCTGGCGAGCGCTAAGCGTTGACAATCTGCCCGCAAGTTATTAAGCCATCAGGATTGCCAGGGTGGAAGTGGCTGTCCTTTGCTGTGTGCTTTCTTATCCTGTGCTGCACCTGAAGTGAAGTCAAGCGCTCTTTGTTGATTTTGTGTTTCTCTCCGATATCATTTGTGTCTGTCTGTCTGTCTGTCTGCCTGTTTGTCTGTTTGTCTGTCTGTCTGTCTGTTGTCTGTCTGTCTGTCGGAGATCACTGGCAAACTGGTGTACAGGTTGTACAGGATAGTGTGAGATCATTATCCTCGTCGGTGGTTCAAGTCCATGGTCCCAAGTGCTAGGGTGAGATATCATTATTATCGATGTGGATGTTGGCGTAATGGCCATTAATGATCTCTCTCTCTCTCTCTCTCTCTCTCTCTCTCTTTTCTCTCTCTCTATATATATATATATATATGTGTGTGTGTGTGTGTGTGTGTGTGTGTGTGCGTGTGTGTGTGTGTGTGTGTGTGTGTGTGTGTGTGTGTGTTAGACAGACTTTTTTTGTATCCCCTGATTGCAAGTGCACAGCAAATCTTCCTGAGATCATCAGCAAGAGTGAACTGAGACCAGACACTGAATTCAACCCAGGCTTATAAAAGCAATGATTGTGATTGAACTCACTGTGTCATACGAAAACAGAATGGAGCAAGTCCACAACTACAAGACTGAAAAGCATGCCAGTCTCCGCCGGCAGCTTGAGAGAATCGGTCTTCCAAGCTGAAGTCCTCGCCACGGAGGTTGGAGCCATGAGATATGCAGGTTCATCGGCCTATCACCTCATTAAACAGCCCCCGATTTCTGGCCAGAAGAAGACTGAAACATAAAGGCAATGGCTGTGTTTCACATTTGCATAACAACTGTATATTCATTTTGTGTTGTTTCGTTGGTTTTTACACAGCTACGAATATTCTTTTTCGCTTTTGTCTTCCTTCCTTCTTCCTCTTCTTTCTTCCTTCCTTCCCTTCTTTCCTTCTTTTTCTCTGTCTGTCTGTTGTTTTTCTTTTTGTATAAGCAGCACATTATCAGAGTGAGTGTGCCAGTACACCACACATTAGAACATTAACAAACCCAGACGCTTTGTATCAAACGCCAAAACACTAAAATCAGCAAGACTATGTCAATGTATAAGAGAACATACAGACTATGCATGGTGTGTAAGAGATGGGTTGGGGGAAAAAAAAAGAAAGAAAAGGGGGAAAAAAGCTAGTGGTGCGAATTTTTTTTTCTTTTTTTTTCTTTTTTTTTTTTTTTTGGGGGGGGGGGGGGGGATTTTTTTTGGCAGATGAAGAGGACAGTGTGAAGATCCAAAAAATGAAGAGGTGGATTTTGGCGAGAAAACAGGGGGGAAAAAGTCACCGCCTTAGGTGATCCATTGATCCGACAACTGATGTCACCAAAAAAAAAAAAAAAAAAAAAAAAAGACAATGGCAGACGCAGTTGAAAAGAGCAGTAGCTGGATTTGGTCGAGAGGGAGCCAAAGTGAACTTCATGAAGCTTTAATTTTTCTCACTTAGAAAGTTGTCCTACAGCGACGTGGGTAAGGCACCCGTCTAAAAAGATACGTTGATACGCCCTCACATCCTCAAGTCGCTGGTTCGAATCGCGGCAGCGCCAAGCACAGAAAAAAGCAATCTGACGGCAGAAGGCCTAGATACACCAAGGAGTCATGACCTGGATTCTCTGAAAAACTTACATCTGTCAAGTACTCTCTGGAGTTTCTTCCTACCAACTAGTCGTCCCGATTTCTATAGATTCTGTTCATAAGCGAGTACATCTTTGTTTCTTTTTCTCTTGTCTTTCATTCCTTCAATTCTTTCGATTTGAAGAAGGGCAAAAAAAAAAGCTTCAAAAACCGTGTTTGCGCTATGTTTTTAAGATGGTCGCGGAACAAAAACAGATGAGAGGACACAGCCATGGTTCAGTCCCACCTTTGTTCTTAGGAAGTCTGAAAGGTTGAAGTTCACGAGAACGGCGCTGTTTGTCAAATGTTGCTATCACTTCCATGGGGCTGTTGTAAAAGTAAGACTGCCTCAAAACCTGTCAGATATGGCAAATGAAACAAACTGCAGCGTTACTGAAACACGACAAAAAAGCAGAAGAGCACACAAAACAAAGTGTGAAGTAACGCTGTTTTAATGCACGACACAAAAATTAAAACTGCGTTACTTCACACTTTGTTTTGTGTGCTCTTCTGCTTTTTTGTCCTGTCAGATATGATCAAAGGCTTTCTTCAGATCACGATCATGTCGGTGGCGAAGACGCTTCTCAGCAGCACTCTGATATTGACGATCTGTTCAGATGTGTTCCTTTTCTGGCATGAACAAACCTTGGTGTTCTTCGGAAAGAATTTCTTCCGTCTTCCTTTGAGTTTGTTTGAAGGACTGTAAGAATCGCTTCTTTGAAGTGGCTGGTGAAATCAATGGTCCTGCAATATGGACAATGTCGCAAATTCCCCACTCTCAAAGAGTCTCTCTCTGCTCTCTGCTCAAAGAGGTATTATCACGAATCGACTCATTCCTTTGATCGCTGTTTCGTTTCCCATATTCTCTAACACAGCGTCCTGCTTCTGAAGTTCTGCTGGCACATCATCCACTCCTGATGGTTCGTCAGCTTTGAGTGTGAGGACAGTTTTCTTCATATCCTGCTGGAAAATCGGAGATCTTTCAGAATCATTGCTTGTCTCAATACCATGATCCGGTATATAAGCGTCTGGTTTTGTATTTAAAAAGTTCTTTCAAGTATTCAGCCCACGTTTCAATCACTTCTGTTTGCTCTGTGGGAAGGGGACCACGTTTGTACTCTTTAGCTATAGTCCCAGACTGCTGTGATATTGCTAGCGTCTTCAGCGACACCAAAGGAATGGAAAGGTCCAGATCTACATCGTCGTCTTTCGCTAGTTGCGAGTTCCATTGCGTCTATGGTGGGCATTCACCTCTTCCTGTTGGTGTGACTAGCTCTCTGTCTGCCTCCTCACGGGTAGGTCGTCTAGTTCACTACGCTTCACAGCTGATCGTGTGTCAAGTCATCCAGTTTGAAGCACACACATGGTGAATCATTTGCAGGCGAAGCCTTCGTGCAGGCGGCAGGCCGACCACGCTGAGCAGCGCACAAGAAGAAGCTGGCGTGTGTAGTTTACCTGAGAGGGCAGCCAGACAACTGAACAGTTCTCTCGCACGGAAGAGGTTAGTGACCTCTGTGAGCGGACGGGACTACGACAAAGGTGAACGGTGGGAAAACGAGGCCAGGCATTGTTTCTCTCCCTCTGCAGTGAAACAAAGGCTGCCTTGGGGGTTGGTTCTGCACGCTTGTTGTAGTCATATTGCCTTTGTTGGCAGTTCACTTCTCTTTAGCCTTTGTCATTTTCGACCTATGCTTCAGCTCACCAAAGCGTTCAGAGGCTGTGCTTCGGGATCCCCCCCTTTTTTTTTTCTTTTTAAAACCTTTTCGATCCTTTCTTGTCTCCAGTTGACTCACTAAGTCTTCAGTGACCCGTGTTTTGTCCTTGGTGCTGTATTCCTGGACCTGTTTGCCTGCCACACGATGTTTTTGTTCGGAGTTGTCTGAGATAATGTCAATTATCAATAATCAAGCGCAAGCAGGTTGAGTGTAACAAACCTACCACATACATTTTGTCCCGGAGATTGTTGCAGTCCCATAGCGTTCAGTGTTTGTACTCCCAGTTCTTATAGAACAGGGAGTACTTTGCAATGGGAACGAACAAATGCTGTGTGTGTGTGTGTGTGTGTGTGTGTGTGTGTGTGTGTGGTGTGTGTGTGTGTGTGTGTGAGTGTGTGTGTGTGTGTGTGTGTGTGTGTGTGTGTGTGTGTGTGTGTGTGTGTATGTGTCTGTGTGTCTGTGTGTGTCTGTGTGTGTCCGTCCGTCCGTCCGTGGTCAAAATGTGTTCCACTCGCTCCAGACAAAACTACTGGGCCGATCTTTCTGAAAATTTGTAGGTACCGTTATGGCCGTTACTAATGGCTATAACGGCCCATAACGGTTATTCATTTTTATGGAATATCTCAGAAAGTACTTGGCCGATCTTTCTGAAAATTTGTAGGTATGTTCATTATAGGTCACGGATGATGCCCGATGTGTTATTTTACCGTTATGGCCGTTACGAATGGTTTGCTCAGGACTGGTTCTTCAGCTTGAGACAGACTGTCATTAGTACCCTGTCATCCATTTTCGCTGCCAGTGTTAGGACCGGGAAAGGTCCTGGTTTGGGCTTCGTGAACACTGGACTGGAAAGTTTGGGAACCTAGGGAGATGGTGGTTGTGTGTCTTGCAACTGGGTACATGCCCGTGTGGGAAGAGTGGCCAGAGTGGGGTTGTGGCTGTTGGCAAACTCGAAGAACCGCAGTGCCCTTTCTGTAGTCTGTCATGTGCCGGAGCGTTCCGTTGCCCGTGCCTGCCATGATCAGAGCCAGACCCGTTGGAAAGAGTGTGAAAACTGGGCAGGGTTGGTGGGGGGGGGGGGGGGGGGGGGAGATTACCAGACCTTTAACCCTTTCTCTCCACCCCACCCCGCCTCCTTTAGCTATGAATCGAAATTCCAAGGCCTTCAGTTTTTCTAGATTGACTCCTTTGCATGCCTTAGAACTGCTTCAGTGGCCCCTCAGTGGACTCTTGCGGCCCAGAGCGTTAGATTCTACACGCACTACCCTACAATCCCCCCAAGGACGGCTCCAGTGATCATACGACAACCGGGCCACAGTGTTTTTGTTGTTGTTCTTTGAGTTTTCTTGACGGGGGTTTTTCGACTCCTCACGGAAATGTTCAGTGACATCATTGTTGTTGTTGTTGTTGTTGTTGTCTTCAATTTAACGTCTTTCCACATTAAGTGATATTAGACGAAACATCATTGTTTATATTTAGATGGTGGTGATGTTTTGTGG
>CM065726.1:66198999-66203999 GCA_033310375.1 Conus canariensis
GCGTTTAAAAATCAACAAGGGCAACTTACAACTTCTTGTTATTTACAAACTGTTTTTGAGCAGCAGCTGAAGCGGTCACTTCACGATCAATTGTTGAGTAGCCTCTTTTAAACCCAGCTTATGTTCACCAGTTGTACCATTATGACGTGCTTATTCGCACAATCTGCTGTTGATGACTGGCGTCGCTCTGTGTGTGTGTGTGTGTGTGTGTGTGTGTGAAGAGGGAAACATGAAGATTAAAAGAAAAAAATCTGTATTTAAAAAAGACAACATCAAAATAAGAATACATTTAAAGAAGAAAAAAAAAAAGAAAAGACGAAGGCAGTAATCATACACGAAAAAAGAAAAAGAAAGAAAAGAAAGGAAAACAATAATGAAGGAAGGATTATCGAGCCGTACATGTCTTTATTCTGAAGAGAGAAAAAAAGAGCGAAAGAAACAAAGAAAGAACAAGATGCAAAGCATATAAACGTACTCCCAGTTTATCTTGAATACAAGTACTTTCTGATATATTCCATAAAGAAGAAAACCCGTTTTGGGCCGTTATAGCCGTTAGTAACGGCTATTCTGGTAAAATAAAACATTGGGCATCATCCGTGATCCATAATGAACATACGTACGAATTTTCAGAAAGATCGGCCCAGAAGTTTTGTGTGGAGCGAGTGGAATACATTTTTACCACGGATAGACACACAGACAGGCACACAGACAGACAGACAGTATTTTTTCTTCGTTTCCATTGTAAAGTACCCTCTGTTCTATCTATATGAACTGGGAGTACAAAAAGTGGACGAAAACAAAGCCAAAATAGAATTAAAGAAGAAAAGATCACGTTCAGCTCACACACACACACACACACACACACACACTCCACACACTCTCTCTCTCTCTCTCTCTCTCTCTCTCTCTCTCTCTCTCTCTCTCTAACGCCCCAGCGCACCAGGCTGACGATTGTTTTATGGACACAAACTTCCACAGGTATGTGGGAGACGCAAGGGCTTATTTTATCACCTGCCCGGTGTCTCTATCACCTGGGGTGCCTGGTGACAATCGCCCACTGGGCTCAACCCAGTCCAGCAGAGCCGGCCCCAAGTTCAGTAAAGTAGTCTACCGTAAGCTGCGAAGGTCTCTCCTCTACCTCCCTCATTCTTTCTTTTTTTTTTTTTTATTAGTGTATCTATTTTCGTTGCTCTTTATCTCCACTCGACTGAAGCTTTGCCGTTCCATGCGAGGATTTCCAGTTGGGCCAAGAATGTTCTGCTCAGTGATATGAAAATTCATAAGGTTCTTAATAACAGTTCATTTGCAAAACTCGTTGAATTATTTGACTCCCAAATCAAGCCAACCATGCATTATGGTTCCGGGCTATAGGGTCTAGATAAGGCTAGCGCACACGGTCAGTTCACACTTACGCATCGTAGTGGATATAGAAACATCTCATAGACTTCTACATTGAGGATCTAATAAAATTCCATATATATATATATATATATGTGTGTGTGTGTGTGTGTGTGTGTGTGTGTGTGTGTGTACTACACATACACACACACACACACACGCACGCACACACACACACACACACACACACACACACACACACACACACACACACACACACACACACACATGCTGATGCTGAATGTATTTGTTACTGGCTTGTAATACACTTTATGACTTGGAGGTAAGAGCTTAGGAAACCTAGGTGTCAACAGTTTGTGCTTGTTTGAATTTATAAGGTTTTAGTTTTGAGTGGATGAATCAATGCGTTGGAAATATTCATGTTTTACGGGGGAAAAAATCGCCGAAAATTGATTGATAGCACGTAGCAAAACTGGAACGATAACTTTCAGGCTAGAGGTAGATTTGAAATACAGCACTTACAGCATAGCGCCTTGCTTAAAACCCTACCAGGTATTAGATACAGACCAACATTTGAAACATTACAAGATTTCGATCACGAATTTCTGCGCGCCCTGATAGTGCACTGTTTTAGGTACAAAAAAAAATTCAGTGGTATTTTGATCTATCCATTATACAGACAAGCAGAAGACAATTAGGTTCATTTCGTTTATTTTATTTTATTTTATTTTATTATTATTTTTTTTTAATGCAGCCTAATCATAGACAACCGTACTTGTTGAGTCTTCTGTGACTGAAGTTGTCCACTGTTTTTCATAGTTCTTGCATTTAAAGCTTTCAAGGACAGAAACATTACAATTTCACATTATATTTGTATATATGTCTTAGTTTTGATCCTTGATGTTTTCGGTTTTGTGTTTTTGACCGATGTTATTTTCACTCATCGTAAGGGGCCTTGGCCTATATATGGAGAAAAACACCCGAATCTCTCTCTCTCTCTCTCTCTCTCTCTCTCTCTCTCTCTCACACACACACACACACCACACATATGTATATATACACACATGCACACACACAGACAAACAAACATACATACATACACACACATAAAGAGAGAGAGAGAGAGAGAGAGAGAGAGAGAGAGAGAGAGAGAGAGAGAGAGAGAGAGAGTCGATAGATGTCTTGTTTGAGAGGGTTCTGCCAGTTGTAATCTTAATGACTGCTTTTTCGTTTTCTTACTTCTCTCTCTCTCTCTCCTTTGTACCGTATTTCATATGACGTTTCTTATATGAATCATATGTTTTTCCAAACTCTTGCACTGTGTTTTAGTGAAGAACGAACTCTTCCATCGATTGATATGGCCCAACGTTCTGATATTCAAACATTCTTATGGTATTTTCTCTCTCTGTGTCTCATTCTTTCTTTTCTCTCTCTCTCTCCCCCCCCCCCCCCCCCCCCCCCCCCCCCCCCCCCCCCCCGACATGCACACACCTCCCCATGCCAAGCGAGACCTACCAAACACAAAAAGTACAGTGCGGAGAAAAGGAGAGAGAGAGAGGAGAGAGAGAGAGAGAGAGAGCGAGAGAGAGAGAGAGAGAGAGAGAAAACAAACAGACAGACTGACAGACAGAGAGAGACAAAAAGACAGAGGCAGACAGACATATAGACAGACAGACAGATAGACAGACAGACAGATCGACAGACAGAGACAGAGAGACGAACACACGGACAGAGAGAGAGAGAGAGAGAGAGAATGGTTTAAGCAGAAAGCCCGTGGCCCATTTTGAATGGGTGTGTGGGGAATGATCGGTCATTCTGTAGCAACAAAAACGAACGGAAGGTGCAACATCTCATAACGCATTCCACCCAGCTGTTTACGTTTTATCGATAATGGCCCATGGCCGTATCATAGTTGTCACCGCACACAAAAAGGAAAAACATCCCTCTAAACCTGTCGTAGATAACAACGACAACAATAATATTAATAACAACAACAACAACAACAGAAAACAGCAATGACAAAAATTGATAGCGTAATAACAGAACTATTGTTCAAACATCGATTAAAAACGATTTTTTTTGTGTGGATTAATGACACTGTTCTTTCAGGGTTATTGCCGAACTACAGAATTTCGTACTGTAATTTCATTGAACAATAGGATGAAAGGCTAAATTCTACGTCTATGAGTGACGATACCATGTTTTTGAAATCTATACGTATTTTTCCTTTGGTTGTTGTATGTTGGACACAAATGACATTATCTTTTCGCCATAGCAGATCACATACAAATAACAATTTAGATGTATTAATTCATTCTATTCAAACCTTTTAGATGTCCGGATACAAACAAATACCCACATTTATCAAAACACACTTCGGGATTTATTAGCAAAGTTACTAATATTGATCCATAAATGTGGCTCAGTGTTATATTTGTAGTAAAAATGCATAAAAATCGATATCTTTCGTGACTTTGAATGTCCTGTGTTTCAGCACGCAAGTGAAAAAAACAACAACATATGCTCCAAAATTTCAATGAAATGAACATGATAGGGGTATTTAGAGCACCCCTTCATGACTACAATGAGAGTATTTACAAAGAAAAATAAATAAATATGTAAACATTCAACAGGTTGTGTACGTACAACAAAATCACATGCAAGGTGAATGGCAAGTGTACGCGTCCACACTCACACGGGACAACACCAATTTACACATGCATACAAGAGCGCACGCGCACGAACGTGCAAACAGAGAGAGAGAGAGAGAGGAGAGAGAGAGAGAGAGAGACGAAGACAGACAGAGAGAGAGAGACAGAAGAGAGACAGAGAGAGAGACAGAAGAGAGAGAGAGAGAGAGAAACAGAGAAAAATAGAGAGAGAGAGAGAGACAGAGACAGAGAGACAGAGAGAGAGAGAGAGAGAGAAGAGAGAGAGAGAGAGAGAGAGAGAGAGAATGTTCACGGCAGTAAGAGCTAATTGTAGTAGCAAAGAAAAAAGGTGGGTATTAAGCGCTGCCTTGAAGGGTGGCGAAGAGGGAACATCGCCAACAGACCCATCGAGGGTGTTCCGGCTGGCGGCACCTCAAGGCGCGCAGCCTTCACAGCCGTCGAGCCTGTCAGCGTCGGTTGCTTCCCCCTGCTGGAGTTTCTTGCGTCCGTGAGGAAGGCGGGTATTACAAGAAGAAGGGAGGGATTGAGATGGGAGCGTAGAACTGAAGGAATTCTTGAAGGGAGGCAGGTGCAGAGCCGAAAGTAATGTCTGTCGGGTTTTTTTTTTTCTAGTTTTTTTGCTCTCAAGAGATACAGACGACCGGTGTGCAAATGGGAGGAGGGTAATCTGATGTGATCTCATTTCCATGGCAGACAAACAATACTTATTTAAACACACACACACACACACACACACACACACACACACACACACACACCACACACGCGCGCGCGCGCGCGCACACACACACACACACACACACACACACACACACACACACACACACACACACACACACACACACAAGCGAAATAAAAACCCACTCGCATCTACATCATGAATGTATGGTTCTGATCGTCATTGTTTTCTTCGTTCATTAAAAAAAGAAAATGTATATACAATGTTTATACCTTGTATAGTTTAATGAG